>CM053037.1:167915755-168565755 GCA_028564925.1 Lithobates sylvaticus | reverse complement strand
TGAAGGTGAGAAGTACTTGTGGGGGGAGCCGAGACAGCCGCCGAGGGACCCCAGAAGACCAGGTTCGAGCTGCACAGTGGAGGTAAGTATAGTTTGTTATTTAAAATCTTCTTCTCCTTCCTTCCTTCTCTCTAGCAGAAAGTAAAAAATATTTTTTTTTGTTTTATAGCACAAAAATGAAATGCAGTGGTGATCAAATAGCACCCAAAGAAATCTCTATTTGTGGGGAAACAAATGACATACATTTTATTTGGGTACAGTGTTGTGTGACCGTGTAATTGTCAGTAATACGCAGTGCAGTATTGCAAAAAAAAATGGCCTGATCATCAAGGGGGGTAAATCTTCTGGAGGTCAAGTGGTTAAAGGGAGCTTATACTAACGCAGCATGCTAGTTGCCATTGCTGACCTAAGAATGATAGTTGCATGGTTAGGAACAAGCATGCATATCGGGTGACGTCAGACTGAATCCGGAACTCATCTGAATACTTGTTTGGGGTTAGAACCTCTGAAAGCACTGAAGCCATTGGATCAGCATGACCTCCTGGCAACCAGCCTTTCCTGACAAAGGGGTCAGCAGTGATGGCCTACATGTTCCTCTCCGTAAAGGAATCTTCTGTGTCAGGATTGCTCAGCTGATGCATGGAAAGGCGCTCTGTCATATAATGTTCATAACTGGAGAGAAAATCGAATCCAGCTGTGTGCAGGGAACGTCTCCCTGTGATTACAGCAGCAGCTGGGGAATTGCAGAGTGTTTCATCATCCAAACACTGCATGCCTACAGGAATACTGTGATCTCTGTGCTATGCGATGGCATGCTTACACTGAGCAGACCCTCTGTGTACTCGCAGCACACTCCTCCCTTTGTGTCATGGTGTTACTGGAGGACGCCTAAGAAAGATTTCTGTGCAGCGGCTTTTCTCTGCTACATATACTGCATATTTTTATCTGCCATAGGAATTGATACCAGTATTCCCCACAATGTGCTCTTTTTTTTTTATTAATTTTTTTTGTTTTTTATGGCATATAGTTCTGCATTTTCATGCCACTGCCCTGCCTGCTTCTGACTACCAATGAATCTTTCCATACGGGTGATGAGCAACCCAAGCTCTCTACTTTAACTCCAGCACCTCCTACCCTCTCGCATCTGAACTTCACTCTATTCACTAAGGCCCCAATCACATCTGACTCAACGCTCCAAAATGCTCAGGGAGAAGAAAAAAAAAAAATAATTTATTCCCATCTCCACTCAAAAACTCCTGAAACTGTTTTGGAGCTACTTTTGTAGCTTGATTCAAACTAGGGGTCGACCGATTTGTCGTTGGCCGATTTTATTCACTTTTTTTTTTTTTAAAGTGGTGTTTCCTCCTTAAAAAAAAAATAAATAAATAAAAAAAATAAATAAATAAAAAATGGTTAAAATTCCTATAAAAAAGAACAAAAAATTGGATAAACCTATTTTTTTTTTTACTCACCTCCTAGATGGCTGTTGCTAGGGGGTCCCTCGTAGTCTGCCTCCTTCGGTGCCTGGGCTGGTGACATCACTTCCCCTCGGCGCAGGAAGGGCTCCCTCCCTCCTGTCAGTCATCTGGGACAAGTGACAGGTCCCAGATGACTGTGCGGCCAATCGCGGCGCCGCTCGCACATGCGCAGTGGGTGCCCGGCTGTGAAGCCACAGCCGGGTGCCCACAGTTGCAATGCCGCCACAGCCGGGTGCCCACAGTTGCAATGCCGGCACCGCCGAGCAGATCGGGGGGTGAGCGGAGCTTCGATCCTACCTCCGCTCACCCCCCGATCTGCTCGGCGGTGCCGGCATTGCAACTGTGGGCACCCGGCTGTGGCTTCACAGCCGGGCACCCACTGCGCATGTGCGAGCGGCGCGGCGATTGGCCGCACAGTCATCTGGGACCTGTCACGTGTCCCAGATGACTGACAGGAGGGAGGGAGCCCTTCTTGGTACCATTCTTTAGAGCGGACGGTCAGCTTTCTTGTAATGACAACAAATGCGTTTAAGCAGCCACTAGGTCATTATCACAAGTAGCAGGAGGGGACCTCCCCCCCCCCCCCCCCCCCCCCCCCGCTGCCTTCTGCCGCTCAGCCCAGGTCTCCCACCCGGGAGGCCTGAGCAACCAGCCAGCACATCCGCCAGCTGGCCAGAGACCCGAACAAATCTGATTCCTTTGTTCGGGTCTCGGCTCTAGTAACCCAGAGGCGATGTCATGTCATCACTTCCGGGTTACTCTCATCCTGAAGGCACCAGTTTTAACGCAGATCTTGGCGTTTTGAATACTTTTAAGTGGAGGGGTTTGGGGTCTTTTAGACCCCAGATCACTCCATAAAGAGTACCTGTAACTTCCTATTACTGTCACAAGAGATGTTTACATTGTGACAGCAATAAAAGTGATTGTAGAAATTTTTATTTTGAAATTTTTTTTAGACTATCGGCACCTGATATCGACCTTAAAGGCAGCTGAAAAATCGGTATCGGCCCTGAAAAAACAATATCGGTCGACCCATAATTTAAACAGATCGGTGCGTTTTTTGAAGCCGCTAAAAGCAGAAACACATAGCAACAAATGATGTAACCGATGATAGTTTTGTCTATTGGCGAATACAAAAATGCCAAAGCTCCACAGCACCATAGACCTGGTTCAGTAGAGAAACCCCAAACGCATGACATAAAAACCTTCTAAATGTATCGTAGCTTTTCTAAAATTGGGTCACGTTATCCTAATGGACTGCATCCTAATTCCGAAAAATGCATCCAAATAGAGTTTTCTGCAGAAATTCTAGTCGGTCACATGACACTGGGAGGAGAATTACGCTTTAAAACACTTAAGTAAAACCTTGGATTGTGAGCATAATTTGTTCCAGAAACATGCTTGTAATCCAAAGCGAATTTCCCCATAAGAAATAATGGAAACTCAAATGATTCGTTGCACAACCTTCCTAATTTATAGTCCATATGAAAAGGTTATAGCAATGTGATAGGTTGTGTAACCATAAATTGTCCATCCACAAATGGAAGCCTCCAGCAGGAGCTCCAGAGTATAAAAGAAGAGAAGTGCCTCTAATGCCACGTACACACGGCCGGACTTTCCGGCAGACTAGGTCCGACGGAATTAGTCCGTCGGACAATCCGATTGTGTGTGGGCTAATCCGATCGTTTTTCGTTAAATTCCGACAGACCTAGAAATAGAACATGTTTCAAATCTATCCGACGGACTCAATTTCTATCGTGAAAACCGTTCGTCCGTGTGCTGGTCCGACGGACCATATATGACGCAAGGGCAGCTATTGGCTACTGGCTATTGAACTTCCTTTTTTAGTCCCGTTTACGTCATTACGTTCAAAACGAACGGACTTTCGAACGAACTTAGTCCGTTCGTTCGGAAAGTCCGTCGGAACTCTGCCAAAAGTCCGTCGGGAAGACCGTCCGATCTAGTCTGCCGAAAAGTCCGGTCGTGTGTACGCGGCATTAGTGTAAAAAGATGTTGCTAAATATTGTACCTTCATTAAATGTAACCATATTGCTACACTTAGAGGCGCCTCTCTTCTCTTTTATACTCATTTGCGACATGACACTACTTGTATATCAAGTCAAATTTTCAATTAAAAAAATGTTGCTTGTCTTGCAAATGCTCTCAAACCAAGTTACTCTCAAACCAAGGTTTTACTGTATTAAGTTTGACAGAAGAATTTTTAGTGCTTTAAACTGGCTGCTATGGACAGAGGGAGGAGTGGTGAGGTGCTGATGTCACTAGTAAGTTCCACTTCCAGAAGACACTGGATAATAAAAATGGCCAAAATGCTTCTATAGCCGTGCCACCACTGTAGCGCATAGAAATTGTAACCCAGATCAAGAGATTTAGTGCCAGATACACAGCCTACCCTTCAAGCATGTAAACTTACCCAGCCATGTTCCCTTACCACCTCCCTGCTGCAGCAGCCTCACATGTCTAAGCAGCATCAGCTGGAGCCAAAGCTGAGGCATGGGGAAGACGACGTAGTGCTCCCCCATGTAACAATGTTTAGGACTGGAGATTGACTGACTACTCAAGCATAAAAACTGTCAAAAAGGGCAAGGTGATGTGCTCACCCATACATAGGAACCTGTTGAGCAGTGCAGGGAAGCGGCAAGGGAGCATGGCTGGGTAAGCATACATGTTTGGGGTGGTGGGCGATGTACAAACACTGTGACAGTCTTTTGTAAGGCACATTGATTGAAAATAATTTTACCTCCGCTTTCCACTTTGAGACTAGGACCGATAATTATAATGAAGGGAAGAAGAAATGTAAGCAGTCGCAATGTCTGAGTTTTGCAAATAAACATTACAGAATCACAATATAAAACTTTATGGATTGCAGACAACCAGCTACGCTAAATAAAATATTTTCAAGGCAGTCGTTGAGGGTAGCATTCTTTTAATGTATATTGGATTTGTACGCAGCAATTCATCTTTTTATGTATAATAGGAATCCATTATGAAATATGCATGAAAGTTCACAAGTTGCCGTTAGAAATTAGCCTCCTCTAGCAGGGCTAGAGAGATGGGGAGTATTTTTTACAAGGGAGCCAAAATCTCATTGTACCCTGATTTTTCACCTGACTTGCAGAAGCGTAGAGCAGATTTTATAGAAATCAAACGCAAACTTCAGAAATTTGATGTTACTTATGCTTTACTGTACCCAGCTAGGCTACGTGTGGTAGCAATGGGAGAGACTTTCTTTTTTGACTCCCCAGCAAATGTGACTACATGGTTGGAAGACCGGAAAGATCAATTAATGATTAAAACGAGGGGATGATGGGTTTAGGGATAGAGGAACAAATATAGAGGGATGAGAGGGGAGGTGTCTCAGGGGGAAAATATTCGCACAGGGATCAGAGGGTGGAGGGAGCCATATAGCACAAAAGTAAGGAATGAATGGGTGGGGGGAGGGGCAAAACACAGTTGTCAGTGTGTGTAAGGATGGAGGTGGGGTGGGAGGAGGGGGGGGGGTGGGTGTGGATTTGTATATAAGCATAGGGGGGGGGGGGGGGGGGGGGGGAAGTTTGTGGGTAAAGGGTGTGTGGTAACGGTCACAAAAGAAGTCCTTAGGGATAACCTAGAATGGTATAAGGGGGGAGGGGGGGTGAAGATGCAACGAAGTAAAACACGGGAAAAATATTTAATTTATACGGAAGTAAGCAGTAAGCTAAAAATATTGTTAGATAAACATTTAGAAAAAAGATTAGCACTTTTTCACGTAGAGAAGAATATTAAGACAGGTGAAAGATTTTTTTGCTCACACGGGGTATTCCCTCTGGCTAAAGGCTTGGTTACCTTTCTCTTGTTTTTTTTGTTTTTTTTTTTTTTTTTTTTTTTTTGTTTTTTTTTTTTTATCTACTTTTTATATTTTATTATTCCTCTCTTCCGGGTCCTATGTAGCGGTAGGATGGGTGAGCATTATAATACAAGTATAGTATAAGTATAAGATGGGATCAATTGACCTCTGCATTAGAACCTTCTACCCCTTACAGTATCCTCTCTTCTAATAAGAGCAGGGGGGTAGAGTATCTTTTTTTAGAGTATTTTTTTCTCTCTCTTACGTTAAAGCATGCAGACTAGGATACTGAGTATTGGCTCCTGGAATGTACGGGGGCTGGGCACACCGGCAAAGAGAGCAGCAGTGGCAGAGACCCTGGAGAGGAGTGGGGTAGGACTGATCTGCCTACAGGAGACGCACCTAACTCAAGACTCTAAGTTACAAAACCAAAACAAGAAATATCAATGCCAATTCCACTCAGTCCACACCTCTTATTCAAGAGGAGTGGCTGTGATGGTAAGGAAAGAGTTGGGGTTTTCCTGTCGGCAGATCAGTATAGATAGAGACGGACGGTATATTTTTTTGCACTGTGTAATTGAAAACCGAGAATATGTTTTAGCAAATATTTATATCCCCCCTCCGTTCAAACTTGATGTAATGTATAGGCTATTGGAATTTTTAACAGACAAAGTTGGGGTACCGGTTATAGCAGTGGGGGACTTTAACGAGGTTATCAATAGAAAACTTGATAGATTCCCACTGGGCGTACATGGCCAGAAAGTAGATGAGAGTCGATTATATCAGTTCCTACAGGAAGCAGGGCTCTTTGACATGTGGAGGGCGCGGAATCCAGGTGTGCTGCAATTCTCATGCTACTCAAGCTCTTATTCCACGCTCTCAAGGATAGACCTAGCCTTGGGAAACGAAGAAGCATGCCAAACCATAAGGGATATAGAATATCACCCTAGAGGAGTATCTGACCATGCACTATTGGTTGTCTCAATAAACTTAGAAGGGAAAAGGTCCCCTGTAGTATGGAAAATGAACCCAGTTTGGTTCGAATTAATAGGGGATCCAAATGAGGTGTTATTAAAACTGGAAGAATTTATAAAATTTAATAATGAGTCGGTGACAAGAGGAATAATGTGGGATGCACTGAAGGCGTATCTAAGAGGTATTCTCATTCAATCAGTAGCAAAAATTAAGAAGACCTCAAGGGAAAGGGAGAGTAGGATTAAGAGAGAGCTGATGAAAGCAGAGGGAGACTACGTCAATAACCCCACACCGGATACACAAAGCGAATGGTTAACTAAACAACAGGAATATAAAGATATAGTCATCAAAAAATCAGAGAATAAGAGATTGTTCCAGAAACAGGTAGCTTACGGAGAGGGGGAAAAAGTTGGGAAAATGTTGGCACATTTAGTGAGAACCAATTCCCCTCCCTCCAGCGTCCCTGTGATCAAGACTGAAAAAGGTGAAATATCATCCAAAAAGTCAGTAATCACAGAAACCTTTAGATTATATTATGAAAAACTGTATAGATCGCGTGGGACGGCGGAGGAAGGGGAAATGGATATATTCTTCAGAAACGTCGATATTCCGGTTCTCACAGATGAAGAAAGAGGGATAATGGAGGCACCGCTAACGTTGGAGGAAATCCAACTGGCGGTGAAAGAAATGGCCAACCAGAAATCACCAGGACCAGACGGCCTGCCAGCAGAAACCTATAAACAATATGGGAAAGTACTATTGCCAGAGCTTCTTAAGGTATTCAACTGGGCGAAAGAGGAGGGGATGTTGCCAACGTCTATGACGGAAGCAACAATAATAGTTTTACATAAGGAGGGGAAGGACCCGCTAGAGACCAAGTCTTACAGACCTATTTCCTTGCTCTGTGCGGATGCTAAAATACTTGCGAAAGTTATGGCAATCAGACTAAATAAAATTATTCCTAGACTTATACACCCGGACCAAACAGGATTTATCCCCTGCAGATCCACCAGTATAAATATCAGGAGGCTGTACCTCAATATGCAGATACCAACAGAGGATACAGGGACAAGGGTGGTTATGGCCCTAGATGTGGTCAAAGCTTTTGATAGTTTAGAATGGGGATACCTATGGCGTGTTTTGAGGGAATTTGGATTTGGCCCCTCATTCATTGAATGGATTAAAACCCTGTATACGGGTCCCAGCGCTAAAATCAGGGTTAATAATGATTTCTCTGACAAAATTCAATTAGAGAGGGGGACAAGACAGGGGTGCCCACTGTCCCCCTTGCTTTTTGCTCTGGCAATGGAGCCGCTGGCCAGCGTAATTAGATCAGATACGAATATACAGGGGTTTAGAAGAAAGGGGGGAGAAGAGAGAATCGCATTGTATGCGGACGATGTCCTCCTCTTCCTGGGGGATGCGGAGCAATCCCCCAGGCAGGTGATGAATATCCTCAAAGATTTCGGGAAAATTTCAGGGCTGACCATAAATTGGGAAAAATCTGCACTAATGCCTATAGACCCCCTAGGGAACCAGAGGACACCGGATAGCCTACAGCTAGAAGTGGTCGAACAAATTAAATATTTAGGTGTAAATATAAAGAAGAACCCTAATAATTATATCAATGATAATATCGTTCCATTACTAGCTAAATTTAAATCTAAAATTGCAATCTGGAGACGCCTCCCATTATCGGTGGCGGGGAGATGTAATTTGATTAAGATGCTGTGGCAGCCACAGCTTTTGTATCTGATGCACAACTGCCCGACATGGATAGATAAAAAATGGTTCAGGAAAATCGACACGCTGTTTAGAGAACTCATATGGAAAGGAGGCCAGCCTAGGATAGGTTTACAAATACTACAACTAGGAACAAGAAAGGGCGGGATGGCACTGCCGCATCCAAGAAGCTACTTCTTAGCCGCCCAACTGCAACATATAGGGGGGGATGGAGGAGGTAATAAGGATCTAATGATTGCAGGCACTCCGCACAGATCAATAATAGAGGCTCTTGAGGCAAACTCATTTTGTTATAGAAACCCCACGGTGAGGCTTGGGTTAAAAGTCTGGAAAGCACTAAAAGCAGTAAAAGGGCTGGAGGGTATGACAAAATACACCCCCCTCTGGAATAACAAGAACCTGCAGGAAGTAGGGAAGATAGGGAAGATTAAAGAGTGGGAGATAAAGGGGATAGTTAAGCTAGCTCAGCTATACGAGGGAAAGATACTAAAGACATTCACCGCATTAAGAACAGACTATGACCTACCGAAACACTCATTTTATAAATATCTACAAATTAGGCACG
Source organism: Lithobates sylvaticus (assembly GCA_028564925.1). Taxonomy (NCBI): domain Eukaryota; kingdom Metazoa; phylum Chordata; class Amphibia; order Anura; family Ranidae; genus Lithobates; species Lithobates sylvaticus. Next base: position 168,557,150 of record CM053037.1, on the reverse strand, counting down.
CCTTAAATAGGCAATTTACGAAACAAGGACCAAACTGGGTTAACTCTCCGGTATATCAAAGAATAGGCTCCCAAGACAAGACCAAAGGATTCATAGCAGAAATTTATCCATATATATGTGAAGGCAGTGTAGAAAGCCCAGTACGACTTAAGAGCAGGAGGAAGTGGGAAAAAGAATTTGGAACCCTGTCAGATGAACAATGGCTGAGAATACTTGAGAAGGGACACATGGTGTCGGTCTCGCCCGCACAAAGGGTCTCATACCTGATGTTATTACACAGGACATACTACACTCCTAAGAGACTCTTTGATTTCGGGTGGAGAAAGGACGCCAGGTGCCCCAGGTGCCAAGACACTGGGGACCTAGCACATATGATGTGGAAATGCCCGAAATTGTTTCGTTACTGGTCAGATATTCTCGATACGCTGAATACAGTGTACGACGCGAGGTTAGAAATGAGTCCCAGACTGTGTATACTAGGTCTGGACGAAGGAATAGTAGGAGGCCCCTGGGTAACCAAAGCAGTGATGAGATGTCTATTCCAGGCAAGAAAGCTAATAGCGCAAAGATGGCAGGCTGAAAAACCCCCAACGGAAAGAGAATGGGCGAGATTAATAACAGAAACAATATGGAGGGAAAGAACGGTATACACGAGGAGAGGAAATATGAAAGAATTTGTAAAAATGTGGAAAACATGGATGGATAAGCAGGGATGCCCAATGTAATGGATAAGGGGGTAGGAGACTAAACGGGGAAGATTACCGTATAGGGGATAGAGAGAGCAAAAAGGTAAGGGGAATGAGACAGGGAAAAAAAGGGAATACAGTAGAAGTAATAAAAGAAAGGTGGGAGGTACAAAAGAACTACAGGTTAATGGTAATTTTTTTTAGCAAACTGTGAGAAAATGAGTTTATGGAAACTAAATGTGTGTATCTATTTTTTGCTTTTTTTTTTTGTATGAAGAAAACAAATAAAGATTATATAATTAAAAAAGAAATTAGCCTCCTCTGTTCCAGTGGACAATGAACAAAGGAGAGGACTACATTCTATTATCCAGAGGCAAATGAGGAGATGACTCATGGAAAATGACAGCTTAAACCCTGCAACGGAAGTCCTGACTTCATCCAAGTTTTGCATATCATACTTGGTTTATTGTGCTTTTCTGTCGTTTTGAAAGATATCCTGAACTTTTAAAAATTTAAATACTGCTACGCTTGTCCTGCAAGGTGGATTATTGGCTGGAGCCTCCTGCTTACAATCCCCCCCCCCCCCCCCCCACCTTGCCGGCCAATTCAGAGCATACCACTGCTTGTGACAACATTTTAATAGAGGGTGTTGAGCTTTAAACCCCTTTCACACTGGGGCGTTTTTCAGGCGCTTTAGCGTTAAAAAAAAGCGCCTGTAAAGCGCCTGAAAGAAGCCTCATCTGCAATCCCAATGTGAAAGCCCAAGTGCCCTTTCACACCGAGACCCCTTTCACACTGGGCGTTTTTCAGGCATTTTAGCGTTAAAAAAAGCGCATGTAAGGCTACTTTCACACTGGAGCGGTGGGGGCGCTGGCAGTAAAGCGGAGCTATATTTAGCGCCGCTTTACCGTTGTTTTAGCAGCGCAATTCGGCTGCTAGCGGGGTGGTTTTACCCCCCCCAAGCGGCCGAAAAAGGGTTAATACCGCCCGAAAACCGCCGCTGCAGCGGCGTTTTTCGGGCGGGTTCGGAGCGCTGCCCCATTATTTTCAATGGGAACGGGCGCTATAGGAGCAGTAAATATACCGCTCCTATAGCGAGCCAAAGATGCGGCTTGCAGGACATTTTCCAGCGTCCTGCAAGCGCACCGCTTCAGTGTGAAAGCCACTCGGGCTTTCACACTGAAGACACAGCAACAGCTTTTTTTTTTTTCGGGTCGGTTTGCAGGCGCTATTTTAAGCAGCAATAGCGCCTGCAAACCAACCTTTTCAACACATAGGAACCCTTGAAATTACTTTCTGGTCTCAAGGAACCCCTGCAAAAAATGACTTCCTCAGATGATAGAGATGAAAGGAAACAAGTCCCCCCTATACAAATTTACCTATTTATCTGCAGTCTTCTCTACATCTGTTCAAAGTCCAGAGTTTGTCTGAGCTGTGAGGAAAAAAAAGTGCTTTCACACTGAGGGTCGGGGAGGAGAGCAAATTGGAGGGAAGGGACACACTGCTGAGGCTGTCAATCGCAGGCTGTATGCTGGGGATCCCTCCTTTTTTTATTTATTTTTTTTGGTGTCAGGAGTGATTCATGCTGATAGCAGAGGAACAAGGCAGCAGACAGAAATGACACTTAGTGCTCTTAATTGAGACACTATAGGGCAGTGATGGCGAACGTTGGCACTCCAGATGTTTTGGAACTACATTTCCCATGATGCTCAACTACACTGCAGAGTGCATGAGCATCATGGGGAATGTAGTTCCAAAACATCTGCCAAGGTTCCCCATCTCTGCTATATATGGATGTATTTTGTTCATATTTCATATCTGAGGTTTACAACCACTTTAAATTGCTATATATATATATAATATATAAATACACAAAAATGAAATGTTATATTTTCATAGTCCCAAGCCTCAGTTTCCCGGTAGCACAAGATCCTCCTCAAGATTGCTGTGGTGGAGTATTTGGCAAAAAATGAATAAAAAATGAATAAAATGTAATTAAACACAGAAGCACAAAGTCTATTTTTAGGTATATTATTATGTAGATTTCTTATTCTTTACTAATATATATTTTTAGAGTTTTTAATGGTTTACCAAATAATAAAGGTTAAATAAAAAAAAAAAAAAGCTGACCTTATTTCTTTACTATATCATTTGCAATCTTTCTTTAACCATCAGTTTCTGGAATTGGGAAGATAACAGCTGGTTAGTGTGACCCATGGATCGTTTTCTCCGCAATATTGATTCTTTCATGTTCATTCATGTTGACAGGCCCAGTTTAAAAAATGCTACCTATAATTTTCTGTTGTGCCATGTATCATTAGCTGGTGATTGACAGCGTGGTTCCCTACGCTCCTTTGTAGTCTGGTGCTGTTTAATTATTTAGCCTACATTTTCATCTAGCAGTTCATATTAATCATCCTCGTTTAAAGAGATAATTTGCTAGGTGTAGCGAAACATTTGTGTATATGGTGCCGCTCCTCTGTCTCAGCCAATCAGGTGGGGTGTCCTGGATGGCAGAGGGGATCATGGCCATCGCTGGAGAGAAAAGGGGCTCAGGTAGGTAATTAGGTGGGGGGGGGGGGCTGGGGAGGCTGCTACACATAGGGTTTTTTTTTTATCTTGATGCATAGAATGTATTAAGATAAAAAAACCTTCCACCTTTACAACTCCTTTTTAAAGCGTAGATCTACAGTAATGCATCACAGGGGAAGTAAACCCATCAATTTACCGGTTTTCCCAAAACGGTTACATTAACCACTTCAGCCACGGAAGATTTGGCTGCTAAATGACCAGGCCATATTTTGCAATTCGGCACTGCGTCGCTTTAACTGACAATTGCGCGGTCGTGCGATGTGGCTCCCAAACAAAATTGATGTCCTTTTTTTCCCCACAAATTGACCTTTCTTTTGGGGGTATTTGAACACCTCTGCAGTTTTTATTTTTTGCACTACAAACAAAAAGAGTGTCAATTTTTTGAAAAAAAAAAAAAAAACAATATTTTTATACTTTTTGCTATAACAAATATACCCATTTTTTTTTTTTTTTTTTTTTTTTAAGCAAATTTTTTTCTCAGTTTAGGAGATATGTATTCTACATATTTTTGGTAATAAAAATCGCAATAAACGTATATTGATTGGTTTGTGCAAAAGTTATAGCATCTACAAAATAGGGGATAGTTTTCTAGCATTTTTATTATTTTTTTTTTATATATGTGTATATATATATTATGGGACCATTGTCATTTATATATATATATATATATGTAAATGACACTGGCAGTATATATATATATATATATATATATTTATATAATAATATATATTATTATTTTTTTTTTTTTACTAGTAATGGCAGCCATCTGCAATTTTTTTATTTATTTTTTTATATCAGGACTACGACATTATTGTGCACACTTTTGACACATTTTTGGGACCATTGGCATTTATACAGAGATCAGTGTTATAAAAATGCAATGATTACAATGTCACTGGCAGGGAAGGGGTTAACACTAGGGGGCGATCAAGGGGTTAACTGTGTTCCCTCTCTGTGTTCTAACTGAAGGGGGGAGGGGACTTGCTAGGGGAAGATGACAGATCGCTGTTCATACTTTGTATGAACACACAATCCCTCACTTCTCCCTTCGGAGAACTGGGATCCGTGTGTTTTTCACACACAGATCCCGTTTCTCGCGTGTCACGAGCGATCGCAGGAGCCCGGATGTTCGCGCCCTCCGGACACTCGCATCGGCTCCAAGGGCGAGCAGCGTGCGCACTCCACTAGTGGCTACAGGGCGAAGTGAGGTACCATAACGTAATTTCGCCCAGCCGTGCCATTCTGCCGCAGTAAAAATGCGGCGGCTGGTCGGCAAGTGGTTAAAGTGTTACTAAACCCAGGAGCCTGCATTCACTATAACTGGTCTCCCACAGAACATGGAAATGCAATATATAGCAGTCTTGTGACTTCTATCAGTGTCTGGTTAAAGCTTGTAGGAGGCGTTTCCCAATAAAAAGGGAAACAAAAAACTCTAGCAATGCACACCAAACTGAGCATGTGCAGCCCGTCCACAGGCTCTGTAAATATCAGGTTATATTTTTTTTCGAGACAGAGAAGACAGGATCAAACAGCCTTTATACACAATGCAAAGGATTAACCCCTTAGGTTCCACAGTAAGTTTAGCAAGCATGCTTTACTGCATATACAGACTGATTTTACTGTTGTGGGTTTAATAACACTTTAACCACTTCAGCCCCGGACCATTTGGCAGCCAAAGGACCAGAGGTCTTTTTTCAATTTCGCACTGCACTACTTTAACTGGTAATTGCGCGGTCATGCAATTTTGTAACCAAACGAAATTTGCGTCCTTTTCTTCCCACAAATAGAGCTTTCTTTTGATGGTATTTGATTGCCTCTGTGATTTTTATTTTTTGAGATATAAACGGAAAAAGAGCGAAAATTTTGAAAAAAAAAGAGATTTTCTACTTTTTGTTATAAAAAAATCTAATAAACTCAATTTTAGTCAAACATTTGGGCCAAAATGTATTCAGCCACATGTCTTTAGTAAAAAAAATGCCAATAAGCGTATATTTATTGGTTTGCGCAAAAGTTATAGCGTCTACAAACTAGAGTACATTTTCTGGAATTTACACCGCTTTTAATTTATGACTGCCTATTTCATTTCTTGAGGTGCTAAAATGGCAGAGAAGTACAAAACCCCCCCAAATGACCCCATTTTGGAAAGTAGACACCCCAAGCTATTTGCTGAGAGGCATGTTGAGCCCATTGAATATTTTTTTTTTTAGTCCCAAGTGATTGAATAAAGACAAAAATAAAAAAGATTTTTTTTTTTTTCAAAAAGTTGTCACTAAATGATATATTGCTCACACATGCCATAGTTATATGTGGAATTGCACCCCAAAATACATTTTGCTGCTTCTCCTGAGTATGGGGATACCACATGTGTGGGACTTTTTGGGAGCCTAGCCGCGTACGGGGCCCCGAAACCCAAGCACCGCCTTCAGGATTTCTAAGGGTGCAAATTTTTGATTTCACTCCTCACTACCTATCACCGTTTCGAAGGCCATAAAATGCCAAAATAGCACAAAACCCCCCCAAATGACCCCATTTTGGAAAGTAGACACCCCAAGCTATTTGTTGAGAGGCATGGTGAGTATTTTACAGCTCTCATTTGTTTTTGAAAATGAAGAAAGTAAAGAAAAAAAAAATTTTTTTTTTCTTTTTTCAATTTTCAAAACTTTGTGACAAAAAGCGACATCTGCAAAATACTCACAATACCTCTCAGCAAATAGCTTGGGGTGTCTACTTTCCAAAATGGGGTCATTTTGGGGGGTTTTATGCCATCTGGGCATTCCATGGCCTCCGAAACTGTGATTGGCAGTGAGAAGTGAAATAAAAAAATTACACCCTTAGAAAGCCTGAAGGCGGTGATTGGTTTTTGGGGTTCCGTACGCAGCTAGGCTCCCAAAAAGTCCCACACATGTGGTATCCCCGTACTCAGGAGAAGCAACAGAATGTATTTTGGGGTGTATTTCCACATATGCCCATGACATGTTTGAGCAATATATCATTTAGTGACAACTTTTTGTAAAAAAAATATATATATTTTTTTTTTTTTTTTCATTATTCAATCTCTTGGGACAAAAAAAAAAATATTTAATGGGCTCAACATTGCTCTCATCAAATAGCTTGGGGTGTCTACTTTCCAAAATGGGGTCATTTGGGGGGGTTTGAACTGTCCTGGCATTTTATGCACAACATTTAGAAGCCTATGTCACACGTCACCCACTCTTCTAACCACTTGTAGACAAAGCCCTTTCTGACACTTTTTGTTTACATGAAAACATATTTTTTTTTTGCAAGAAAATTACGTTGAACCCCCAAACACTATATATAATGTTAAAGCAAAGGCCCTACAGATTAAAATGGTGGGTGTTGCATTTTTTTTTTTCCACACAGTATTTGCGCAGCGATTTTTCAAACGCATTTTTTGTGGAAAAAAAATACACTTTTTTTATTTTAATGCACTAAAACACACTATATTGCTCAAATTTTTGATGAAATAAAAAATATGATCTTAGGCCGAGTACATGGATACCAAACACGACATGCTTTAAAATTGCGCACAAACACGCAGTGGCGACAAACTACATACATTTTTAAAAGCCTTTAAAAGCCTTTACATGATACCACATTAGATTCACGGAGGAGGTCTACTGCTAAAATTACTGCCCTCGATCTGACCTTCGCGGTGATACCTCACATGCATGGTGCAATTGCTGTTTACATATGACGCCAGACCAACGCTTGTGTACGCCTTTGCGCAAGAGAAGGGGGGGCAGGGGTGCTTTTTTTTTTTTTTTGTTTTTTTTTTTATTTATTTAGCTTTTTTATTTTATTTTTAAACTGTTCCTTCCATTTTTTTTCTTTGTTATGATTTTTATTGTTATCTCAGGGAATGTAAATATCCCCTATGATAGCAATAGGCAGTGACAGGTACTCTTTTTTGAAAAAATTGGGGTCTATTAGACCCTAGATCTTTCCTCTGCCCTCAAAGCATCTGACCACACCAAGATTGGTGTGATAAAATGCTTTCCCAATTTCCCAATGGCGCGGTTTATATCCGGGAGGGGGGACATTCCCTCCCACTGCTTGTAAAAGCAGTCTAGAGGCTAATTACCCGCTAGAATTGCTTTTACATGAAAGCCGATCACTGGCTGAAAAGATTGATACCAAGATGATACCTAAACCTGCAGGCATCATTCTGGTATAACCATTCAAAGTCCAGCAACATACTGGACATATATTGTAATCTTTTTTTTTTCATGCAGCCTCTTGGCTGAACGAAAAAAAGAGATTGATTGGTGGGTATGCCCACCATTAGAATACCTCCCTTCATCCACCCACTTCTAATGATGGGCATACATGCACCATTTATATATGCCGATGCATGGGGGCATCCTCCCGCAAAAAGTTATGCCGTGTACACACGGTCGGAATTTCGACCGTATGTACGTGGCATTAGGAGCCAATCGCTCCTCCCCCCCCCTGCTGCCCCCATGCTTCGGCATATATGCTCTTTTTTTTAACTGTGGTGGTGAAATCACCTCCTACAGCGTTGGAGTCGCGGCTTTATGTATCGTGGGAGCAAACGCTGTTGCTGTCAAGATAAATAAATCCGCGTTGCAACTGAATGGCGCACCTGAAAACAAAAAAATGCTCAACACTAAAACACAGTAAACAAAATTACATACCTGAAAAGCAAGCATGATAAAACATGATAAAACATAATAAAACATTGCAGAATAGAATGGAGTAAAAAAAGAGCAACAATAGAGAGAGAATAGAGGGAGAGAGAGAACAATAAAACGACAACTATTTTATTTTTTTTTATTTTTTTGAGATTCACAGGTAAAAAAGCTCCTGACTGAAGCGACTGAATCAAAACGCTACCACAAAAAAAACTGTTAGCGATCGCAGGGATCAGGCCTGACTCTGCGAACGCTGCAGTTATGTGTGCTTAGTGTTTTGTAAGTGACAGTGATCGATCGATACTGCACTTGGGTGGGCTGGGCTGGGCGGAGGGGGGAAAACGCAGGTGCTAGCAGGTATCTGGCTGATCCCGCTAACAATGCGTTTTTTTTTGGAACCCTAAACTGCTGGGACGCTAGTATAGATCTGATCAGATCAGATATTGATCTGTTCAGATACTGTGCCACTAAGGGAGGTGTATGCTTTGTGCGTGGGTGTTTGCGGTACTGGCACTAACCTGGGGCGACGCAGACCTTATTTGACCCTAAAACCTAATTGATATCACCCGCCGGGCGATCAGGGGGTTAAACCGTTATTGGGTAATAAATGGCGGGTGCCCTGACAGTATAAAAAACAAGCTAACTAACCAGCGTCACCCGTAACAGTAATACAAAAAAAAAACTGGTTACCTAGCGACACTAATGCAGCGATCAGAAAAACGATCGCTTAGTGACACTGGCAAAAGGGGGTGAAAGGGTTAACTAGGGGCAATCAGGGGGTTAAACCTTTATTAGGTAATATATGGGGGTACCTGACGCTATATAAAAAACCTGACGGGGAACCTAAATAACGAAATAACTAACTGGCTAACCAGCGTCACCAGTGACAGTTATACAGTGATCACTGGTGAAAGGGTTAACTCTAGGGGCAATCAGGGGGTTAAAACCTTTATTTAGGTTGTAATATGGGGGTACCTGACCTATAAACCTATTTATGAACCTATATAAACATGGCGGTTACCTAAAAAAAAAAAATGGTTACCTAGCGACACTAATGCAGCGATCAGAAAAACGATCGCTTAGTGACACTGGCAAAAGGGGGTGAAAGGGTTAACTAGGGGCAATCAGGGGGTTAAAACCTTTATTAGGTAATATATGGGGGTACCTGACGCTATATAAAAACCTGACGGGGAACCTAAATAACGAAATAACTAACTGGCTAACCAGCGTCACCAGTGACAGTTATACAGTGATCACTGGTGAAAGGGTTAACTCTAGGGGCAATCAGGGGGTTAAAACCTTTATTTAGGTTGTAATATGGGGGTACCTGACCTATAAACCTATTTATGAACCTATATAAACATGGCGGTTACCTAAAAAAAAAAAAATGGTTACCTAGCGACAGCAGTGACACTAATACAGCGATCAGAAAAACGATCGCTTAGTGACACTGGCAAAAGGGGGTGAAAGGGTTACCTGGGGGGCAATCAAGGGGTTAAACCTTTATTAGGGGGGGTAGGGGGCTACCTTGGACCTAAAACTAACTGCCCTGACAGTTATTACAGTCACACTGACACTAAATGCAGTGATCAGTAAATAAATGATCACTGCAATTAGTGACACTGTGACTGGGGGGGGAGGGGGTGATCTGGGGGGTGATCAGGGGGTGCCAGGGGGGGGGAATATGTGCCTAACTGTACTGGTGTCAGTGTAGTGTTGTGCACTAACCTGTACATGTTCGCCGCTCGGCGTCTCCGGTCACATAGACCGGCGCACCGAGCGTGACATCACTTCCGCCTTCCTGTCTATACAATAGACAGGAAGGGGAAGTTTCTCATTGGCCAGGAGCGATCGCGAGGGGGTGGCCAGAAACCACTGGCCGTCCCCTCGTCCCGGATCGCTCCTGAAGCGATCCCGACCGTCCCCGCCGGCGGAGGGGGGTCCGATCGGACCCCCCAACCGCCGGAAGAATGTCACGTACAGGTACGTGATTCTGCCTGTACGTGCCATTCTGCCGACGTAAATATACAGGGGGCGGTCGGGAAGTGGTTAAAGGCATTCTGTGAATGACAACCATTACGTTTGCTTGTGCTCTCAGCAGAACTGGTGTCATAGCTGATGTGAAGCACCATGGCAACAGCAGATCAAACCGAATCTAAGATGGCAGCTTCCTTAGCTGTAAAAAAAAAAAAAGGGAATTTTTAGTTCTTCTTCAAAGTGTTACTCAACCCACAACAGTATAATCAGTCTGTATATGCAGTAATGCATGCTTGTTATACTCACTGTAGAACCTAATAATCCTCTGCATTGTGTAAAAGAGCTGTTTGATCCTGTATGCACAGATCCTTATCTTCTTGCATTGCCCCCAAAACAGGTCCGGATAACATAGTGGAGTCAGTCTGCACATGCTCAGTTTGGTGTGTATTTCTAGAGTTTTTCTTTCTTGGGACGGTGCATGTGATCAGCACAGGGCCAATCAGCACTGTCCAGACAGAGGGTCAGGGGTCTTGCATACTGGTGGGACAGCCAGTGCAGTATGAAAACTCCTACAAGCTTTAACCAGACACTGATAGAAGTCACAAGACTGCTATATACAGATATTTAGCATTTAGGTAGGAAAAGGGTATTTAGCATTACTAAAATATTTGCATTTCCATGTTCTGTGTACTGTGGGAGACCAGATATAGTGAACGCAGGGTCCTGGGTTTAGTAACACTTTAACTTTGGATATAAAAATAACTAGAAGAGTTCTGCAGAGAGACTCATAATTTGCACCAAATCTTCCTCTCCCTTGTTTGCTCTTCCACAACACTGCACACCCAGCCTTCCCATTACTCCGTCCTCCAGTGTAATCCAAGTCTTCACACTTCTGCTCCCACAGTAATTAGATCTTCATCTCCCAGAGATGACCCCGCTGTTTGAGTTTTCTTGCTCATGCGCTCTATATCTTTAAACACAAATCATTCCCTTCATTTTTTTTTCTGCAGTCATTGTGGCCCTCTCTGTACAAAACTGGAGGAAAGAAACCACGGCCATTCATAAAGGCTCCTGGCGGCGGGTGGCTTGGGTCTCTGAGGGCCCGTGAGGCCCGTATAGAGCGCCGGAAGGTGGGGGGGGGGGGTGCTCCTTTAGGATAACAGCCGAGCGGCTTTTAGCCACATTGGTTGTTATCACTAAGACCCCTTTCACACTGGGGCGTTTTTCAGGCGCTACAGCACTAAAAATAGCGCCTGAAAAAATCCGGCCCCTTTCACTTCAGTGTGAAAGCCGGAGGGCATTCACACTGGAGCGGTGCGCTAGCAGGACGGTCAAAAAGTCCTGCTAGCAGCATCTTTGGAGCGGTGAAGGAGCGGTGTATGAAATCAATGGGACAGCGCGGCTATACCGCCGGAAAAGCGCCGCTGCAGTGGCGCTTTGCGGGTGGTTTTAACCCTTTTTCGGCCATTAGCGGGGGTTAAAACCGCACCGCTAGCGGCCGAAAACCGCCGCTAAAACGACGGTAAAGCAGCACTAAATATAGCGCTGCTTTACTGCCGACGCCGCTCCCACCCCAGTGTGAAAGGGGCCTAAAGACCCAACCGCCCGTCCTAAAAAAACGGTAGGGGTGTTTGTCTTCCTGTCTAGTGCTGTGGTGTGTTGTGTGTTTTTTTTTTTTTTTTTTTTGACAAACCAATAGACTTATCTTTTTGGCTTCTGGCCTATGATTCCAGGCATGTACTTACTATCAGACAACAATACTTACTAGCTGTTTCTAAACTACAACATGTCTCTGCTTGTTGTTTTTTCTTTTTTCTCTTCTATTTTTTTGCCTGAAGATAAGGAAGCCTCTCCAGCTGTGTTCCAGAGACTAGAGGCTGAAAGTGTACATATGCTTCCCTTTTTAATGCATAAAAATAATAATCCCTCATTCCTTAGATTGTAAGCTCTAATGACCAGGGCCCTCCGATTCCTCTTGTATTGAATTGTATTGTAACGGTACTGTCTAATGTTGTAAAGCGCCACACAATCTGTTGCTATATAAATCCTGTATAATAGTAATAATAATCTAAATTATTTTTCTTTCTCAGGTGGCCAAAGATGTCTCTGTTCGCCTCCACAATGAATTGGAAGTAGTTGAGAAGAAAAGGGCGAAACTGGAGGTGGAGAATGAAGAGTTGCGCGAACGACTGATCGAAACTGATCTGGCCAAACAAGTATTGCAGAATGAGATGGACAAAGTAAAGGAGGTAAGATGGCTCAGTCACATACATGGAAGGAATAGATTTAGTAGATCTGTGTCTGGTATACAGGGCTTTTTTCTTTTTTTTCTGAAAGAATAGGTGCAGGTACTCTATCCACCCCTACCTACCTTTGAGCACCGCCCCTAGTCTCTGCCCCCCACCCACCTCCTGGTACCGCTCCTTTTAGAGAATAGAGAGCCAAGTATTATTTTGTGGTGTTAAGTAATTTGTATGGAATTGAGTAATGTTGATAGATACAGCCCCCCCACCATCAACAGGTCCCCCCCAGTAGCAATAGACCCTTATCTCAGGGACAAAATACACCCCCCAACAACAAAAGACCCCTGCTAGCAACAATAGCACCCCCCCCCCCTTCCCAGCAACACTACAAACCCCAGCTACAAGCATTAAAGAGGAAGTAAAGCCTCTTAAAAAAAAAAAAAAAGGCATAATGAGCTAGTATGCATAGCATACTAGCTCATTATGAATGACTTGCCTGCGAACGAAGCCCCCGAAGCGACCCTCCTCCACGATCTTCTGCGCCGCCATCAAACCCGGAGTGACTTCCGGGTCTCGCCGCTCCAGCGCTGTCATTCGCTGGAGCGGCGATGATGTCACTCCCGCTTATGCGCACGAGATCGGCATATCGCCGTGATCTCGGCATCCTCAGTGCATGCGCCGTAGATAGCGGTGCCTTTTCTTTTCTAAATATCTCCTAAACCATGTAGGTTTAGGAGATATTTATTGGACCTACAGGTAAGCCTTAAACTAGGCTTACCTGTAGGTCAAAGTGGTTTTTAAGGGTTTACAACCACTTTAATAGACCCTCAAACATACCCCAGCCCCCTTTGCCAGTACATACATTCGGTGCTGGAACTGCATACCCCACGTTCTCGCAGGAAAAATAAAATAAATTCTGTATTTTTGGATAAAATTCTGAAGGAGGGTCTAAACCTTGAAGTGATTGTAAAGTCTCGTGTTTTTTTTTTTTTTTTTTTTCCCCCTATAAAAATAACAAACATTGTATGCTTACCTGCCCTGTTGCAGTGGATTTGCACAGAGCAGCCTGGATTCTCTTCTTCTCGGGTCCCTCCTCTGTGATCCTGGCCCCTCCCTCCTGTTGAGTGCCCCCACAGCAAGCAGTTTTCTATGGGGGCATTCGAGCTGAGTCGCAGCTCCACGTGTCCATTCAGACACGGAGCCCCAGCCCCGCCCCTCTCTCCCCTGATTGGCTAGCTGACTTTGGCTGAGGCACAGCAGCAGCTAGCTGTCAATCGGGAAGGAGAATCTCAGACGGCTAAGACACTTTGGTGTAGTGATCCTTCACTTGATTGATTTTCTGATGGTATAATTCAGCGGTCTCCAAACTGCAGTCATCGGGCTGGATGTGCGGTCCTTTGCTTTTATCTGGCCCTTGGGACGTTACTTCCCCCACTGTCGGCAAGAGTGGGGCATAGTTCCTGCTACTCAATTTCTCCCACTGACACCAACAATGGCAAGCTATTCCCCCCACTGACACCATATATGGGGCACTATTCCTCCCACTGAAACCATATATGGGGCACTATTCCTTCCACTGACACCATATATGGCGCACAATATTTCTTCCACTGACACCATATATGGCGCACTATTCCTTCCACTGACACCATATATGGCGCACTATTCCTTCCACTGACACCATATATGGCGCACTATTCCTTCCACTGACACCATATATGGCGCACTATTCCTTCCACTGACACCATGTATGGCGCACTATTCCTTCCACTGACACCATGTATGGCGCACTATTCCTTCCACTGACACCATGTATGGCGCACTATTCCTTCCACTGCTCAGACACAGCAGCGGAATCACAGCTAGTGGGGCGGGGCCAAGCCCTGTTCTGTGTGTCTCATGGACACACAGAGCGGGGCTCGGGACTGAGCATGCACGAGTTTGCAAGCAAGGCTTACTATGGGGGCAATCAGCAGGGGGGGGATGTTCAGGAGCGCTGGCGGGGCTCCCCCAGAAATGGTGTTTGCTACTACGTTTTGATCAAACACCTCCTTGCTGCCTATCTGTGTGCTGAAGTTCGATCCAAATGCAGATCGCTCTTCAGAGAGCAAAGCTAGTGTGAACGAGGCTTTTTCTCTAGAACAGGAAATGTTGCAGTGGGGACACCTGCTCTGGCAAGTGTCTTTCCCATCACCTTGGAGGGCTTTTACTCTTGCTTCCTGATATGTTTCCAGTAGAGGAAGTGAAAGGAAATCTCAACTGGGACACAGCAAAAAAAAAAAATATGATAAGAGGTTTATTTTGTACCAAATTGAAGAAAAAATCGTTTTGTCTTTTAGACATACTTTTTATTGCTAAGACCTTTTCATGTGGCCTTTCCTGATATTCATAGGGTAATGTTGTGTTTCAGAAAGGCCTATCTTTGCTCCCTATGTTGAGGCATTCCATTTCCTAGCTTTCCGAGTAGTGAATTCATAGGGCTCTAATCCTTTAGATCTGCCTGCAGAAATAGTCTATGGCTCTCAGAGCGCTCTTCCTTTTTGGCCAACTTCTTGGGCTGAAACGAGGGAGGGGAAAAGAGAAACAGATTAGATCATAAACAGCTGGAAGATATCTCCAGCGGCTCTCGTTTTTTTAAAAAGAAATATGCAGAACTATGCGCTGCGCAGAGATATACAAAGGGAGCTTTCAAAAAATGCTCCGCGTTTGAAACCTGGCAGAGGGCCAAGTCCTGCGAAGACCGCCAGATATCTGCGAGGCGCACTTTACTGCCATTTTAGGAAGGCAGGGTTAATTTCCCAGAGTATTTTAATTTTAAAATTTAATGTGATTCACTTGTGATGGAATAGCCGGCAATTTCGTTTTTGTCGACTGATCCAAACCAGAGGGGGGCTGCTTATAGCCTGGAATTAACAGTGTAAAGCCTCCAGGATCTTTACATAAAGCATTGCAGTCAAATCGCTAATTATACCATTGAAATTCATAACAGTGGGGGGGGGATTTCCTAAAACTGGAGCACTGAATCTGCTGCAGCTGTGCATAGTAACCAATCAGCTTCTTCAGCTTGGTCAGTTGAGCTCTGACAATAAGCCCCTGCGACTTGTCATGCGATTACACAAGTCCATATTGCATGAAAAGTCACACCCAATTGTTGGCAATGGAACCTTTCAAATCGGTGTGACGCCGACTTTACGGTGCCGCACAGATTTTAAAAAAGTAGTTCCTGCACTATTTTTGGCAAATTCAGGCGCGACCTGCATAGACATCTGTGCATGAAGTCGCACAGATGTCAGCCAAGTCGCACTGATATGTGGCTTTGAAATCGTGAAATTTTTTCAAGTGAAGCGGCACGATTTCAAAGCCGCATTCAGTGTGAACCAGGGCTTTAAACCTGGAAGCTGATTTTATCATTTTTAAAGTGGTTGTAAAGCCTTAAAGAGAAAGTAAACCCTAATGGGTTTACTTCCTCTTTGTTTCCCTGCAAAGGTAAAGCATAATGGACTACTATGCATCGCACAGTAGTCCATTATGTGTCACTTACCTGACACGGGAGCCAGTCCCCTTGTATACGGAGCCTCCATCTTCTTGGTGGGTCTCGCTGCTCCGGCGCTGTCATTTGATGGAGCCGCGATGACGTCGCGCCTGTGCATGCGTGCGGGAGCCGCCACTCGTGGCTGATCGCCGTTAACAGCGGTGGGCTCAATGCGCCTGCACGATGCTGTAGACAGCGGTGCCTGTCTTTTGGCAAATATCTCCTAAACCGTCCCTCGGTCCTAGGATGCTGCCGCCGCCATCTTCTGTAAGGGAATCGGGAAATGAAGCTTCACTTCCCGGTTCTTTTTTTTTTTTTGAAAAATATTTATTGGGTTTTGCATAATAACGTGGTACAACAGATAGTATACAGTATCTACACAAAACATACACGCAGATTCTCTGTTTAACAGATAGAATGTTTTTTTTAAACTTTAGTAAGGAAAAAACAACGAAAAAATAATCAAAAACCAAAGGGGGGGGTGGGGTGAGGGGAATGGGAGGGGGCTGAGTAAAGCACCTATACCATCATGACATTAGTTAAGCAGTGTAATGCCCGTGGGGGCTGTATCATATACCTTAGTACCTTCAGGAGTGGAAGCAACGCTTAGATAATGTTTGGTTAGTGATCTCCCAAGTTAGTTAAGGTATGTAAGTGAAACCATAGGATGAAACTGTTTTTAAGAGACGATAAAAAGAATAATCATAGAAAAAGAAAAAAAAAAAAAAAAGGTCATGGACGTTAAAGAGCATTGTCTGACTTTGCGGGTCCTATAGAGTAGAGGAGTCGGAAACGTTGGATAATTTGAGGTTGCCAAGTGAATTGGTAAGATCTTTCTGTAGGTACCAATCCGTGTAACGGAATGGTTTCATTATATCCTGTATTTCCTTTTGAGTAAATGTGGTCTCCATATAGTTACGCCATCTCTTGAAGAAGCGCGGTGTAGAACGAAAGTTAAGTGTAATGGTGTCTAGTCTCTCCAGGTAGAAAAGAGATGTCAAAGCTTTTTTGACTGCCGGGAGGTTGGGCGGTGTCGACGTGATCCAGTGAGCCATAATAGTCCTACGAGCAACTAGGAGACATAAATGGGCCCATTGTGGAATGTTCAGTGGGCTCGCCGTTGACAGAGAGGATGGTGGTGGCGTGTAACCAAACAAGCACAAAAGACAGTCTCTCGGTATTTGCACTTTATTGACTTTGCTGATGAAGGTTAGCACAGAATTCCAGTACGTAGTAACAACCGCACAATCCCAGAGACGGTGAAGCAGTGTAGGGCGAGGTAGGGAGCACCAGGGGCAGTTTGCTTGAGTTGGGTCTGCCTTGTTGGTGCGAAATGGGTAATAGGCCCTCTTCCCGGTTCTTTACTGCGCGTGCGCGAGTCGCGCTGCGCAATCCGAATGGTCCCTGCTTTCTCTGGGACCCGTGTGTGTCCCAGCAGACAGCGCAGGGGGACGGGAAGAGGCGTAGACTCCCGTGGGAGTCTATGCCCAGAAGCGGGTGCAAATACCTGTCTTAGACAGGTATCTGCACCCCCTCCCCCCTGAAAGGTGCCAAATCACTCTAAAACGGTGATCTCCAAACTGTGGCCCGGGGGCCAGATGCAACCCTTTGCTTGCCTTTTATTCAGCCCTTGGGGCACTATTCCTCCCACTGACAACCATGAGGCACTATTCCTCCCACTGATCCCAGTGGCGGGGGCGCTATTGGGGACCCCAGTGGCGGGGGGCGCTATTCCTCCTGCTGACGCCAATGATGGTGCCTTGTTTACTGCCATTAACATCAGGGCATTTTCTACCTGTACTGGTTATGGTCCGGCCCCCTCAAAGTCTGAAGGACGGTAAACTGACTGTGTTTGGGGACTCTTGCTCTAGAGCAGGGGTCTCAAACTGGCGGCCCTCCAGTTGTTACGAAACTACAAGCCCCATCATACCTCTGCCTGTGGGAGTCATGCTTGTAAACTGTCAGCCTTGCAATGCCTCATGGGAGTTGTACTTTTGCAACAGCTGGATGGTCGCCAGTTTGAGACCCCTGATCTAGAGACTACTCCAGGGACTCTTCAGGACACCTCAATTGACAGTTGCCTCTAAAAGATAGACTTTGAGCATTGATTTTCATCCACGTCGGTGTCCAAGTATCACCCCACTTTGGGGCTCTTCCTCTGTAAGCTGCCCAACCAGCTCTTCTTCTTCTTCCAGCTCCCAGTGCATGAAAACACATGAAATCATCAGTACTGTGCAGTGAAATAGAGCATGACTGGGAAATCTAAGATGATCAAATGGTGATGGATTTTTGGTTGTAACAATCGTGGTATTTTACTATACTTTTGCAGTCATGAAATGCTTTTGTCTTTTTTTTTTTTTTTCCCCATTTTACTTTTTTCATTATGGAGCAGCAAGATGCTGATTGTTATTTTGCTAAAGTCTCTTGCAATCTACATAAGGTTACTATGACTCAACTATCCCTTGATAGATAAATATTGGTGGATACAACACAGAATACGTTACTCTGACAAATCCTGAATGACGCCACTGATTGCAGAACATCTGCCCTCGTCAGGTCAACTCCCTTTATGTGAATCCAGTTTTTCATGGCTGCTTGAGTTTATTAAAAGACATGGATGAGCGTGTGTGTATGTATGTGTGTATATATATATATATATATATATATATATATATATATATATATATATATACACACATAAATAAATATATATATATATGTGTGTGTGTATATATATATATTATATGTATGTATGTATGTATGTATGTATGTATAGAGATAGATAGATAGAAATAGATATATCTATCTATTTTTTATTTATTTATTTTTTTTAAGAATATTAATGCGCTTTTTTTTTTTTTTTTTTTTTTTTTTTTTTGGGTGGCCCTCCACTTTTAAGAATTTTTTTTTTTTTTTCATGGCACACTTGTGACTTTGGAAACTTTGAACAAATTGTATAAACTCCTCCGATCCTTGTACAGTGAGCTCATATATTTCTGTTCAGCTGTCCTCTCATGAAATTGAATTCCCGCTCATGGTCGATGCGGTATGGCGAGTTCAGCGAGAATAGGAGGGTAACCTGAAGGCTAGAGGCCTGTGCATTGTGATGAGAGGGGATCGCCTGTTCTGTCATTAAGTGACATGTGATCCTTGTGTTACTTGAAGATAGGGGGCTGCTGTGCGAAACATAATCTGTTCCCCGGCAGTTGTCAGGCGATTGATTTCAGGACGGTCCTCTACGGAAGAATTGCAGGACATAAGGAAACTGTCCTAAAGGATGTGATTGTATTGTGGACATTGCATTTTGTCCTGACACTTTCCCTTCTCATTTCCTGCATATTACAAACCTTCTGGGATCTCACAGAAAGTGTTGTATTATAGCATTGCAGCCAGTCGTATCCCAGTGAAAAAGAGCATCTGGTTGGTTGCAGCTAATATATTACTATCAGATTTTATCCCTGGGGTCCACTATCCTTTAAACGTATCTCTTGGCAAACTGCTTAAAGAGGAGCTCCCCACTCGGAGTCCAGGACGTCATAGGGAAGCGGTTAAAGAGGAACTCCCCACTCGGAGTCCAGGACATCATAGGGAAGTGCTTAAAGAGGAACTCCCCACTGGGAGTCCAGGACGTCATAGGGAAGCGGTTAAAGAGGATCTGCCCACTCGGAGTCCAGGACGTCATAGGGAAGTGCTTAAAGAGGAGCTGCAGTTTGCTCACATAATTTGTAATAAAAACATCTTTGCCATTCTGAAGCTTCACTGTGATTCTGTACTTGCCAAATATGCTGCAGAAATCTCCCTCCACTGAGTTTGGCTGCATTCATTTTTAACTGTGGGAAGCTGAAGCTGCTGCCTGTTCACTTCCTGGATTTACAGACACACCTCCCTCTGCCGCTTTCATTGGCCCTCTTATGACCTATCCCTCCTCCTTTCCTGGCAAACTCTCACGATAGAGCTGTGCATGATGTCATAAGCCTAGGCTTTTTACCAGGCAAGAAACAGGGAAGTGGGATGTACAAGTTATTTAAAAAAAATAAGTTTTACTATCCAAAGTTAAAACCACAAGGGCAGAAGATTTAATAGATGAAAAGTTGAAAAAATTACTGAAGGTCTGCTTCAGTACACTATCTACATGTAGAAAAGGTGTAAAATGTGTAGCCTTTTTTTTGGGTCATCCAAGCAAGAACCCGTGCCACAGCTAGGCTCTGTAGCTCCACTACAGCAGCAAAAAACACCCCCTGATCTGTTGATTGGACAATGAAGAAGCAGCAGGAAAAAGTCTTCATTCTGCTCTCATGTGACTCCTTCCCTCTGTCCTCATCCAGAGGTAGTCCTGAGAAGAGACAACTTCTGTTCTTTCATAGTGCTCTGGGAATCCTTTGTCATGCAATGTATTTGTATTCGCAAGAATATGTGTGTATCTGCTTATATTTTTATATAAATGTCAGGTTGCAGTGTCCCTTATAGAGGGAGAGGTGTGTGTTTGTGTGTATGTATGTGTGTGTATGTATGTATATATATATATATATATATATATATATATATATATAATATATATATATATATATATATATATATATATATATAATATATATATATATATATATATATATATATTCTCTCTCTCTCTCTGGATAGAGTGGAGAAGGATTAGAACACCTGTCAGTTTTTATTGCTGTCTGTGCCCCCATCAGGGAGATTCACCCTTTTCTATTGGTCCTGTTGACCATTATCTATGAAAGTGAAAGTAAACAAAAATTGGTTGTCCCCAGAAAAGTAATGGAGAGGAAATCTTCCAATGGGGACACTAGTTCTGGTGACCCAAGGGATTCTCTTAATTTGCAGAGATTTCCTTTCATTTCCTGTATTGGCTATGTGGACAGGAAGTGGTGGAGGTGAATCTCCCCAATGGAACACAGATGACAAAAATAAAAATAAACCCTATAGGGGTTGTAACCCTCCCTTACTCTACTTGCTCCTTTACTATAAAACCAATGAAAGTCTTGCCTTGTTTGTCTCCCTGCCCTGATCCCTTCTTCCTGATGCCATTTTTATTGATTTGCAGTATGATGGGACATCTTTACTATTCCCCCTTCAATAGTGCTTATTGTAGGGAAATATTCCCTATATTGTGAAGTCCTGTCTGCTTTCTCTTCACAACGCAGCAGAACAGAGGAAATCTCCATTGTGTAGCCAGAAATAGAGGCAAACAATGGCGGGGATGAGGTAACTTGTTGTTTTTCCTATTATGAAAGGACAGAAGAGAGCAGTGTGTGTTTTTATGTAGTTTATTACACGTTGATGAGACAGATCTGAAGTGTATACAGATAGGCTAAAGTGGTTCAAGTTTTATTTATTACAGTGGAACTGTAGCAAGGGAAGCGGTGGCAGTGGGATAGTGTGTAGGTGTGCTGCGTATACTTGCACTATATAGCAAACCTCTGAATTTGATCCTGTATGGACAGATCTCCCCCGCCCCCCTCCTCCCCCCCTGCAGGGTCTCTCTTGGCAAGGCCAAATAAGACGCAGTGAGGGTAGTACTGCTGCACAGGCTCAGTTTGGTCTCTCTTGCTGGAGAGAACATTTCCCTGTTGAGCTGAGCTTTTCAGGTCACATGATATTGACATCACACATTTGGGCATGTATATAGATCCTAAATGACAACCCAGTCCCTCCCTCCCCCCCCCTCCTCCATGCCCAGTAACTAAAGAACACAGTGGGTGGGATGTCACATCTTGATTCATGGATGATCTGCCTCCCATACCTACCTGAACCTACCTGAACACTCAGCACTTGGACAGACCCTGCAGTTTATCATGTGGCCGTGGTATACAGATCAGCCAAAAAGGTATATAGTGGCAGTATATACTTAGTACAGTGGCTCCGACTGGAGCTTTCTTTCTTTCTTTCTTTCTTTCTTTCTTTCTTTCTTTCTTTCTTTCTTTCTTTCTTTCTTTCTTTCTTTCTTTCTTTCTTTCTTTCTTTCTTTCTTTCTTTCTTTCTTTCTTTTTCCCAAACAACTGTAGTGTGTACCAGGCTTAATGTGTGCTGCATTCATCTTAGAGGCAGGGTTAGAGCTCGGAGCCCCACCTTCCCGAGGGGATCGTGTGTAATGCTGCGTACACACGATCGGAATTCCGGCCAGAAAGACCGACCGTGTGTAGGCTCCATCTGAATGTTGCTGGCCGAATTTCCGACAGCAAAGAATTGAGACGGAAAAGGTTTCTATCGGAAATTCCGATCGTCTGTAGCAATTCTGACACGCAAAATTCCTACGCATGCTCGGAAACAATTCGACGCATGCTCAGAAGCATTGAACTCGGCTTGTTGTAGTGTTGTACGTCACCGCGTTCTTGACGGTCGGAATTTGGCGTGACCGTGTGTGGCAAGACAGTTTGAGCGGAATTCCGTCGGGAAAACCGTCAGAGCTTTTTTTGGACGAGAATTCCGATCATGTGTACGCGGCATATGAGGTGCTGCTATGCACCATACTGTCCAGGTCGGGACAGACCAAGGCCCGAGCCTGAGAGGGAGTCCATGAGAAACAGCAGATGGAGAGCTGAAGAAAAGACACACAGCTGAGGTACGGCGGATGTACACGAGCACTGGATTTGTTTGGTCAGGAAGACCAAAATGACTAAGCTGAGCAGGAAAACTGCAAAGAGCCACAAGGCTGAATTATATGTTTTGTTGCATTGATGGTGAGAACCCCCTGCGTGGTAAACTTTTTGTTTTATGTAAAAGTGGGCAGAAAAAGCCCTAAAACTTCTGGCATGGCGTAAACTCACTGTTTGGTGCTACCAGTTTCTGTGTGACTCGCATGGAGTTCTGTGCAGTGCGATTTCAGCCTACCCATTTTGAATGGGCTGAAATCGCACTGCACTGCAGCTAAAGTACTGGATGCATTACTTGTGGAAAAACACTGTGCGATCTTATTTACTAAAGCTGGAGAATGCTAAATCAGCCTCACTTCTGCAAAGAAACCAATCCGCTTCCAGATTTTACCCTACCTGAGCCCAATCCTGATCCAGCGATGGGCTGTTCCCCGGTCTCTTCCTCCTCATTGGCTGAGACAGCCAATTACTCCTGCTACTGTCAATCACAGCCAGCGAGCCGAGGAGGAGAGAACGGCGGCAGGACTGAGCTGCGCTACGCGTGTAAATGGACACACAGAGCAGCAACTTGGGAGCGAGCTGGCCCAGGGGCTCCCTTAGCAAGCTGCTTGCTGTGGGGGCACTTGGCAAGAGGGAGGGGAAGGCAGCGCTGGCAGGGGACCCAAGAAGAGGAGGATCGGGGCTGCTCTGCGCCAAGCCATTGTACAGAGCAGGTAAGTATAACGTGTGTTTTTTTTTTTTAATGTGCCTTAAATATTACTTTAATTTTGCACTGTAGATCGCAAGGGCAGTGCGATTGGAAGGCGCTGCTGGGAACCGGCACAGAACACGGATCTCCCGCACTGCATTCCAGTGTGAACGAGCCCTTAAACTTTAAAGTCCACATATAATGAGTTCAGCACATGGTGGGGCGTTCTAGGTTATCCCAATACAGATTTGTGCCTCCTCAGTCATGAAGACTGAATTCTACTTTAATACTGAACCAGTAAGCTGTGACTTCATTAACAAGCCTGGTGAAATAATTGATTTTCTAACAGCCCTTAACAGCGTTTTTTAATTGGATTTCTCAGATTGTAACTTGCTGTGCATCTTAAACAGCCTTCTGTAAGCTGTGCTGCTCTTTAGATGTTCTAGCAAAACACCCAAAATATTCCTTCACTTGGTTCTGATCGTGTTCAGCAAGAAAAATGTTTTGTAATTGTTTTGTGTATGTATCTTGTACGATTTTATGATTTAAACAGATTTCATTAGACTGCATATCGTTTTTGGGCCAAACAGGGTGGTACTAATAGTATATTTTAGGGACAATCCTCTTCAGAGCAAGCACTTACAGGGACTGTCATTTTGAACCAGTTTTACCAATTTTATCCATTGTCGGCGATCAGTTTTGTATTGAACGATGCAATGTCCTTTTTTGTTCATTACATTTTTATTTTATTTTTTCTATTTTTTTTATTTTTTATTTTTTTTTTATGTTGTTGAATCTTCCCAAAATCCTCTAACCTTTTGGTAAAAAGCTAATCCTGACCACATATAGATGGCGACTTTTAGACATTCAACCAAGTTTCAATTGCAGAAACAAAGGGCATGCGGATGAACTTGCAGGCATATTACGGCCGTACAGCTTATAATACACCACCCAGGAGCCCAAGCTGCTGCTTTATTCCACCCATGAAAATAAAAAAAACGCTGTACATCTGTCATAGCATGAAAACCGCATTGCTTGCAGTTAAAGCGGAGTTGCACCCGCACAAAAAATATTAAAAGTCAGCAGCTACAAATACTGCAGCTGCTGACTTTTAATAAATGGACACTTACCTGTTCCAGGTTCCAGCGGTGTCGGCAGAATGTGACGAGGGACCGCTCGTCTCTCGGCTGCCCCGCCGCCATCCTCTCTGTCAGGGAATCAGGAAGTGAAGACGCAACGTCTTCACTGCCCGGTTCCCTACTGCCAATGCGCGAGTCACGCTGCACGCCTCTATTGGTCCCGCTGTGTCCTGGGAACTGTGTGTTTCCCAAGACACAGCGGGTATCCTCGGATATGGGCGGGGCAGATACCTGTATTATACAGGTATCTGCACCCCCCTCCCCCCTGAAAGGTGCCAATTGTGGCACCGGAGGGGGGGGGAGGAATCCGATAAGCGGAAGTTCCACTTTAGGGTGGAACTCCGCTTTAATGTGCACACAGGTGGGCCTATTTAGCTGAATGTGAAATTTGTGCATTCAGGAAAATATACCCGTAATTTTGTAAAGGCTGGTATTTGCGTTTTACACGTGCATATGGGCATTTTTTCCCCAAATGTGTGCACATGTAAATGCAAACGCCAGTGTAGCCAGCTTATTGTGTAATGGATTCCTATGGGCAACATTATGCAGCAGCCTGTGTATTAGAGCTGCACGATTCTGGCTAAAATGAGAATCACAATTTTTTTGCTTAGAAGATAGATCACGATTCTCTTACAATTCTCACGGCGTAACATCATCTTTCACATTAAAACAAAAAAAAAATTGGGCTAACTTTACTGTTTATTTTTTTTTATTTTTTATTCATTGAAGTGTATTTTTTCCCAAAAAATTGCGTTTGAAAGACCGCTGGGCAAATTCAAAATATTGCAGCAATTGACATTTTTATACCCTAGGGTCTCCACTAAAATATATACCGTATATACTCGAGTATAAGTTTGAGTTTTTCAGCACATTTTTTTTGTCTTGAAAATGCCCCCTTCGGCTTATACTCGAGTCAAGCACTTTTCTGCAGCATAAAATTACATTTTCAGACCCGAATTTGGGGCCCCGTATAGAGGAAGTAAACCCACACAAAAAAACCAACAAATAACGGAACCAGATGGGGTTCCTAGCACTAAGTGAGATAGGGGGCCCCAAATTCGGTTCGGAAAATTTCATTCTCTGCTGCAGAAAAGTGCTTGACATTTTCCGAGCCGAATTTTGGGCCCCGTATCTCGGGGCCACATGGTAATAGGAACCCCATCTTTGTATATGTTATAGTGCTAGTTCGACTGAGTTTGCATACCAAACTTGGGGTTCCCAGCACCAAGTGGCTCCAAGATACAGGGCCCCAAAGTCCACCTGCAGCAATGTTATTTCAGGACCCTTTGGGTCCAGAGACCCCCAAATTTGGCTGCAGATAGGGGGCATCTAGGAACCCTTAACTACCAAGTTGAAGTTTGGGGGACCTATAGCTGCAAATGGGCACAGTGAGGCTGCAAATGGCATTGTTGACCCTCTTTTCCACTTACAGTAGCTGTGCATTTCTCACCCTAGGCTTAGACTCGAGTCAATAAGTTTTTCCATTTTTTTGTGGTAAAATTAGGTGCCTCGGCTTGTATTCGGGTCGGCCTATACTCGAGTATATACGGTATAATGTTTGGGGGTTCCAAGTAATTTTCTAGCAAAAAATATTGATCTTAACTTAAACAAGTGTTGGAAAAAGATTTAGGCTTTAAGTGGTTAAACTTCCTGTATTTACATGTGTTTGAAAACTTGGCAGACTGCCTGGATTTTTTTCTTTACACACAGAAGTTTCCCTCTGATCTAAGAAGGAAGCTTAGTTACAATGTTTCATTTTAAGAACTTGGCAGACTGCCCAGATGTTTTCTTTTGACAGCTGAGTGAGGCAGAGAAGTCTCTCCACTTGTTTATATGAAAGAATTGTCAAACTCTGCAATAGAGGTGGTCAGAGGGGTTTAATCGAGATCACGATTTTTAAACGATTAATTGTGCAGCTCTACTGTGTATTTTACTCTGTAAAGCCACACGCCTGTTGATCTGTCCATGTGTATGAGCCCAAATGGAATAAGGCAAAGCTACCCCTAGCACTTCAGAAAAAAGGGGGACATAGAGCTAAAATTACACTCTGGAGATCTCCGAGAGCTGATTGGAGGGAAAGGACACACCCCCTTTACACAGCAAGCAGGAACGGAACTGAGGCTGACAATCAGCTGGGGGTCCCTTCCCTGTTACCTTTTTTCTCTTGGTGTCAGGAAAATTTGTCAGAAATGACTCCTGCGGAGAAATGAAGCTGCACACAGAAATTACACTTAGTGGTCTTAATTAAGAAGTACACACTAGAGAGGGATATGCTTTGTTCATTATTCACATATGAGGTTTACAACCAGTTTAACAGTCCTCTATGTTTTGACTATTCGCTTTTTTTTTTTTTTTTATGACAACTCTGTAATGCAGAAAATAATGTAAAGATTTCTGATATTGTGCTTTGATGGTCTTGTCACTTAACATGTACCTTTTCTTACAGAACTCTTTAAAAAAGAGAAGATCTGGAAAAGTGGAGAAGAAGCCATCTCCTCAGGTAAGATATGGCATTCTGCCTGCATGGAAGGCTCTGATTTCTTTATGGGGAGTTCCTGTCAATAGCAACCAACTAAGCTGCTTCTGTCATTTTGTCTATGGTAGGTTGGACGTTAGGAGCTTAATGGTGGGGTCCTATATATAACAACCAGACTTTTAAATAGTTTTTTTTTCCCAAGAAAACTTGATCACTGTTTGTAGTAATATATAGACCCACCGAGCCAGCTCTCTGGACTGCCTTAGAACAGAGTACTGTAATATCCCTAGTTGGGATGTAATATCCCTAGTTGGGAAACCGAATCAAGTGGCACTTCTGGTGGTTTCTGTAAGTCCAGTTAAATAGGAGATTTCTGTTTTTCTTTAGAATCTGTTTTAAAGTTTTTCAACTAAAAGGTGAATATTTTGTAGCGGTACCACTCCTGGTATGTGCCTTTGCCTAGGACTGCTATGTATCCTCATAGCTGTATTTGTGCAGTTTGCGCCTATATATAATATGTATGTGCTCTTCACTGTTTTCCTTGCTGGAGTGGAAGCTGTACCTGGGGACCTGCAATGCAAGGATCTACTTGCTTTTGCTTTATTCATTTTGTGGATCTCTGCTTCTTCTGATGCTGCTTCTTGATCATTACATCACCAGTTATCAAGGAGCAGCTTTGACATAAGGAAAAAAAAGCTCCTCCACCAAGATGGCCGCCTCCACACAGCGACACCATGCAAAATAAGGTGTGGTTATTTTAGTAACAGTGGGAACATCAGCTGCTGGGAGCCTAAAGGCAATACAGGGGTCCAAGGGTTTGAAAGATGTGCCTAACAAAAGGCAAGCAGAGGACTCTGTACTTCTCTAAAGGTCAGACCATCCAAAAAAAAATGCCAAAAATTATAAATGTTCTAGCATCTCGCGTGTTGGTTTCTTGCATCGTCATAGTATTACACTTCCCTGCCCGGATGTATTCTTTAAACTATTATGGATGGCCACCTTCTTTTTGACCTTTTTGGAGTGGTTGAAGACACAGATTACTATAAGGAGCTCTGAATATTGGAGTCTTGGAAAATATATTATAAATAACAAGTGCTGAAAGAAAAAAAAAAGAAAAAATTCTAGTTTCTTGGTAGTCCTAACAATATCTTTGCTGTTTCGAGCCGCTGGGCAGGAACGAATATGAATATTATAAATCCAGACTTCACCTATTTGTTCCAGGTCAGTTATCTAGAAATGGCTCAAACCATGGATAGCCAAACAACTAGCATTTTCAAAAATGTCAGCCATTTTTTTTTTTTTTTCAACAGTAGATGCTAGAGCTGCACGATTAAATGTTAAAGAATCGAGATCGCGATTCTACCCCCCTCCCGATGTTAAAGCGGAGCTGCACCCGCACAAAAAATATTAAAAGTCAGCAGCTACAAATAGTGCAGCTGCTGACTTTTAATAAATGGACACTTACCTGTTCCTGGTTCCAGCGGTGTCGGCAGAATGTGACGAGAGACCGATCATCTCTCGCTGCCCCGCCGCCATCCTCTGTCAGGGAATCGGGAAGTGAAGACGCAACGTCTTCACTGCCCGGTTCCCTACTGCGCATGCGCGAGTCGCGCTGCGCACCTTTATTGGTCCCCGCTGTGTCCTGGGAACTGTGTTTCCCAAGACACAACAAGGCAGCTCCGGATAGGGGCGGGGCAGCTATCCGGAAGTGGGTGCTGATACCTGTATTATACAGGTATCTGCACCCCCCTGAAAGGTGCCAATTGTGGCACCGGAGGGGGGGGGGAATCCGATCAGCGGAAGTTCCACTTTAGGGTGGAACTCCGCTTTAAAGCATTTCCCTGATTCAGTGCAGTGTTCTCCGCTCAAACAGACACCTGTCAAAAAACAAAACAGGCAGTCTGCAAGGTTTTTACAATGTCCCTAAAGAGAAACATTGTAACATTTACCGTATTTATCGGCGTATAACACCCACCCCAAGATTAGGATGGAAGTTTAAGGAAAAAAACTTACATTTAAATGCCCATCAATGCAGCCTTGTCATTGCCCATCTGCAGCCTTGTCCCAGTAGCATTTACGTTTAAAAATGGCGCCGCCGAGATACAGAGCCAGATGTCCTGTGTATCTTGGCGGCGCTCGATAGCTTTCGGCAGCTCTCGGCTGTTCTCAGTCGCTCTTGTCGGCTCACACGGGACTGCGAGAGCCGGCGAAAGGCCGGGGGGCTGACAATCGGCGTGGGGATCACCCACGATTTCCCCTGATTTTAAGGGGGGAAAAGTGCATGTTATTCGCCGATAAATACGGTAGTTCTTTTAGATAAAAGGGATGAACTTCAGTCTGTAAATTAGGTTAGTTTAACTACTTAAAAACCAGTTAAAATCAGTATTTTTTGCTAGAAAATTACTTGGAACCCCCAAGATATAAATATCTATCTATCTAACTTTTTTTTTTTAAGCAGAGACCCCAGTGATGGGGAACTTTGGTACTACATTTCCCATGATGCTCAACTACACTGCAGAGTGCATGAGCATCATGGGAAATGTAGTTCCAAAACATCTGGGGTGCCAAGGTTCGCCATCACTGGCCTAGAGAATAAAATGGTGGTTGTTGCAATATTTTATGTCGCACTGTGTTTGCGCAGTGGTCTTCCAAACGCTACTTTTTTTGGAGAAAGTACACTGTAATGCATTTAAAAAAAAAAAAAAAAAAAAAATGAAACAGTAAAGTTAGCCCAATTTTTTTGTATAATGTGAAAGATGTTGTGCCGCGAGAATCGTGATTTTTATTCTAAGCAAAAAAAACTGTGATTCTCATTTTAGCCAGAATCGTGCAGCTCTAGTAGATGGTAGTTGAGGATAACCACAAACACTATTGGTATGTTTCTTTGTAAGTTGGGTTATTTTCTTGCACATCAGCCTGTTTACTGTATAAATCTTGTGACATTTGATTCATGTTTTGCTCGATTATTCCCTAATTAAAAGCGTTAGACTTATTCCCCTTTGAGGATTTGTGCCAGTATGAATATGCTCATTTATGCACAATCATTAGTATTCCACTCCCGCATCCCCTATCTACATCTCTGTAGTCCTTTGATTAAGGCTCCTGCCTTCGTTAAAAATAAAGGGGGCTTTGAAAACGGTTCCCTTGATTACAGTGTGAAGGCATCTGGGAGGGAGGGAGGGAATATTCGGAGGGAGCCGGGGGGAGACTTGGACAAATGCTATTCTGTGCTATGTAATGGCATGGCAGATAAACCACACAGGGGAAGCTGTCGGCGGCACACAGAGCGGCAGTCAGCTGCACCAAGCTTCGCTCAAAATATTTGTACAAGTTGGTACAAAGGGCCACTACTTTTCTATTTGTTTTCACAGCCACCAATACTGTCATTAAGATGTAGGAACAGTATGTTATTCTACTCATAAGAACGCATGGGCTTCCTTGTCCTCCATGATGGAGTAACGCTAATTAGGCTTTCTTTGCATCTGAAGTCCCCAAGAGGTACAAAGAAAGAAAGAGGGTAAATCCGCCCAGCAGACTCTACCTAAAATAACCATTTTGGAGTGCCTAATCTGCACTCCACTTTGTGGGTTTGTCATCCAGATGCTAAAACTGAACTCTAATGCCGCGTACACACGGTCGGAATTTCCGATGGAAACAGTCCGATGGGAGCTTTTCATCGGATTTTCCGACCGTGTATGTTCATCAGTCTTTTTCTGTCGGAATTTCCGACGGCCTTTGGAGTGAGAACCTGTTCTCAATTTTTCAGACGAAAAAATTTCCAACATGCCAGATTACTCAAATTCGATGGCCGCACAAAAATCGGCTGTTGCTGCAGCCCACTAATGGTGCAAAATTCGTACGAGAATTCTTACCCTGTATCCCCGAAAAAAAGACCTAGCGTGATTGTCGGTGATGGCTGCAATATAAGCCCCCCCAAATAAGCCCTACCATGTTTCCCCAAAAATAATCCCTACCCTGAAAATAAGACCTACAAGGACTTTAACTAGGGCTTATTTGGGGGGTAGGGCTTATATTGCAGCCATCACAGACAATCACGCTAGGTCTTATTTTCGGGGAAACAGGGTAGATACGATTTTCGAAAGAGAAAATTCTTTCGAAATTCGACCCATTAATCAAACCAAAAATTTATTTGTCATCCAGATGCTAAAACTGAATTCTAATGCTGCATACACACGGTCGGAATTTCCGATGGAAACAGTCCGATCTTTCCAGCTTTTCATCTGATTTTCCGACCGTGTATGTTCATCTGTCTTTTTCTGTCTTGGATTGAGAACCTGTTCTTAATTTTTCCGACAGAAAACCTTTTCTATCGGATTTTCCGATTGCATGCAATTCCGACACGCAAAATTCCGACGCATGCTCAGAAACCATTCGCATGCTCAGAAGCATTAAACTTCCCTTTTTATAGTGCTGTCGAACGTGTTGTATGTCGCGGTGTTATTGACCGTCGGAAATTGGTGTGACCGTGTGTAGGCAAGACAGTTTGAGTGAAATTCCGTCGGAATTCCGATGGGAAAACCATCAGAGCTTTTTCCAACGAGAATTCCGACCGTGTGTACGCGGCATAAGCCAAATGTGTATTAGTAAATATACTGCATGTTCTTAAGTCCCCTCCCCCTGCTCTTAATAACAGCCAAGAAGCTGCTTAGACCCCATACACACTATTAGATTATCTGCAGACTTTTGTCTTCAGATTTACCAAAACCATATAATATGAGGTCAAACCTAAAGATTTTTGACAAGTCTGCAGATAATCTAATAGTGTGTATGGGGTCTTAGCCGCATAGGTTGCTATTACAAGAAAGCTGACCGTCCGCTCTAAAGAACAGTACCGGGGTGATGCCTGCAGCTGCAATACAACCCCTTAAAGCAATATTGGCCGCACCCCATTATTTTTACTGCTATCCTATTCTGACTAAAGCTTCTATTTTTCCCATTGTGATTGGGAGAACAGCTTAACCTGTTCCCGACCGGCTCCTGGACTTTACGTTGGCAGAATGGCACGCACGTTACTTTGAATTTCCCGCCGTGCGCGCGCGTGCACGCCTGCCGAGAGCTCCGTGGTCGCGGGTCCCGCGGACTCCATCGCCGCGGGGATACCTGCGATCGTGTCATGGAGCTCAAGAATGGGGAGATGCCGATGTAAACATACAAGGGGGATTTTGTATGGCGCGCATAGGGAATAGCTTTTACAATGCATATGGTGGATGACGGTGGGGGGGGGGGGTTTATTGGTGAGGGGAAATGCCCCGAAGCGCCGCCCACGTGACCCGTACCCGGAAGTGATTGCAGCAACAACATCACTGCCTAATACTCAGCTACCCACTGTCCGCACAGCCTGCTCTCCAGCCATCCGGAGGCACCGAGAACCCACAGCGCCACCGGATCTCCACTGGATCACACAGGACGCTTACATCTGACAGCAGCTTTGATGACATCACTTCATCCGGGACCCAAATACGGAAGATCCTCTAATCTCAGATATGCCTTTATGACACATTTAATGTGTGAGTGTTCTTAATCTTCTTTTATATTAAATTGATCTTAATTTGCTGCACTTAGAGGGCGCCCGTCTCTCTCTCTCTCTCTCTCTTTTTATGCCGATGTAAACAGCATCTCCCCGTTCTGCCTAGTGACAGCACACTGATTGTCTGATGTGTCCGCCAAAATGTCGCAGTCATGATAAATATCGCTGGTCACCGCCATTACTAGTAAAAAAAAATGTATTAATAAAAATGCCATAAAACGATCCTTTATTTTGTAAACGCTATAACTTTTGCGCAAACCAATTAATAATCACTTATTGCGATTTTTAATTTTTTTTTTTTTTAACCAAAAATATGTAAAAGAATACGTATCGGCCTGAACTGAGGGGAAAAAATGTTTTTATATATTTTTGGGAGATATTTATTATAGGAAAAAATAATGCGTTTTTTTTTTTTTTTTTCGCTCTTTTTCTTGTTTATAGCGCAAAAAATAAAAACCACAGGGGTGATCAAATACCACCAAAAGAAAGCTTATTTGTGGGGGAAAAAAGGACGCCAATTTTATTTGGGACCGCACAATTGTCATTTAAAGCGAGGCAGTGCCGAATCGCAAAAAACGCTCTGGTCAGGAAGGGGGTAAATCCTTCCGGGGCTGAAGTGGTTAAAGAAGGTGCAGACTATGGCCCTTTTTCCACGGGCACGCCAATAAGCCTGCCTGTCAGTTTTTCAGATGGACCTGATTGGAAGGTCCATGGAGCCCTATAGACAGGTTGATGTAAATGGACCTGTCTCTGTTTACACCCACCTACATCCAGGTCCAGAATAAGGAGGACTGCGTCCTTTCTCGATTTTGGAGACTGGATTGGAGTTAGCCTGATGTAAATTGACTGCAGAACTGAACGAGTATGTGCTACTCGTAGATTTGTGATCTACTCGCAAATCCCCTGCTGATCGGAGCGCACTCAACTCCATGTGAAAGAAGACCAAATCAGAAGATCACTGCTCTTGCGTTTTTTTTTTTTTCTCCTTTTTTTTTTTTCATTCTTTCTCAAATCCAAGCCACCAAAACTTGACCAGACCATGTCCATGTCCCGAAGCTTCGTGTCTTTTTTTTTAACTGACGTTGGTAGACATCAGACATCCAGTTGTTTTTGCATGTTTTTCTCTCATCTGAATATCCTGTTGACCAATGACATATATAAACATTCCAAAAAAGTAGACCTGCTACAAATGGTAGTCGGTAGCACACCCAGGCATTCCAACCGCAATGCTTTGAGAAAAAGTGGAGCATGTTTTTCTTCTAATCAGTGCTATTTAAAGGTTCAATGTTTTTAGATTTATTTTGGGCTCTGTCCTGTGGCGTCACGCTTCACACCATATTTATTTTCTGAATTTAAAGATTAAGGCTGGCCATATATGGTTGAATTTCAAAATAATTTTCTTTTGAAAATCTGAAAATTTGTGCGTTTTGTGATTCGATGGTGCCACCATTGATTTCGAAATTTGACCAACCAAGCCTTCAATTTCACCTCCTGTTGCTACAGAAAAGAATTTTCGTGGCTGGGAATCTTCTTTTCTTTCCGGGAATTTTCTTTTCTTGCACATGCGCATTTGTTTTTTGATAACATTTCCCGCACGATTTCTTCTAATATTGATTAGAAAATCGTAAATTTTTCAAAAAAATTTCCAACATGCCAGATAACTCAAATTCGATGGCTGCACAAAAATCGGCTGTTGCTGCAGCCCACTAATGGTGCAAAATTCGTACAAGAATTCTTACCCTGTTTCCCCGAAAATAAGACCTAGCGAGATTGACGGTGATGGCTGCAATATAAGCCCTACCATGTTTCCCCAAAAATAATCCCTACCCTGAAAATAAGACCTACAAGGACTTTAACTAGGGCTTATTTGGGGGGTAGGGCTTATATTGCAGCCATCAAAGACAATCACGCTAGGTCTTATTTTCGGGGAAGCAGGGTAGATACGATTTTCGATGTGTGTGTATGTATGTGTGTAATACATATATATATATATATATATATATAGTGTGTGTATGTGTGTGTGTGTGTGTGTGTGTGTGTGTATATGTATATGTATATGTATGTATATATATTATATATATATATAAATATACACACACACATATAATATGTATATATCTACTGGGAAAAACACAATAAACTCAGTGCTTATATTCCAAAGTTTTCATTTTGATTTGGTAAAAGATATGTAGGTGTGTGTGTGTATATGTATGTGTATATATATACATACATACATACATACATACACCTACATATCTTTTACCAAATCAAAAGTGAAAAATTTGGAATATAAGCACTGAGTTTATTGTGTTTTAGGTTAGGGAAAAATATATATGTGCAGGTGACAATATAGTGACATGAAAAGCAACACTATAATGCTGCTGAAATGAAGTTTGCATGCTCAAAAGAAATGGAGTTGCTCAACCATTTCATCATCATCGGAAAGTGGCATAGAGCAAATCTGCATGATTTAAAATGTCATACATAACAAAAAAAAAACTACAAACTTCAACTTCAGCTGAATGAGCTAATAAATGAAGGGAGTAATAGGCTATCAATCTTTCCATTCCAAACCTTTTTCCCTGTGTTGTATCATATGATATACTGTATATAAATATTCAAATGCGAGAGGCCACCAAAAGTTGCATGTGCAAGTCATCGTACTTGAAAATTGAAAGCCAGCATTGTACATTTGTGCTCATTGTGGGTGGATATGTATGGTAACATTGCTTAACCCAGTCCCACCCACCCCAGCGGTTTGGACCGGCAAGGGCACAGGAAGGATCGGCGATTGGCTCTCAGTGGTCACATGATTTGGAGCTGGTCCCACCATCATTAGTAGGACCAAAAGTTACCTTTTGACGATTCTGCCTCTGTGCTAGGAGTGCACTCTTGGCACATAAACATTGACTGCCCAGTGATGCATATGAACGGAGTGCGGGCGTCGAAGCCCACCCTTTGCTGCTACACAAGTGTTACACGGTCAGGAACAGATTAAAGGGGACCTGTACTGTGGAAGCTGTGCCCAAAAAATGGCAGAGCTAGTCACCAGTATTGCCTGAGGTCTCCTTCAGCTGATATTTTGCCAGTTACTGACTTACAATATCCTTTATTGCACTATATTTCTGGAGTTGGCCATCTTGGTGGAGTACCAGGGTGAGTTGCACTCCTGATGACTGAGAGAAACAATCACAAAATGACTGAAGAGGTGGAGGAAGCACAGAATGCATGAAGCTGAAGCAGGGGGGAATCCTTCCATTACAGGTCCTCAGCTCTTCTCTAACAAGAGTAGTGAGCAGCATTATGGTGACCACATTAAACCTCACTACAAATCTCTCGAGACTAGCAGACAGTAGTGCCTTAGATCTCGCAGTGCAGATACAGTATACAACTTTGAGGCTCAAGGCACAGGAGAGCCTAGACCAGTGATGGCGAACCTTGGCACCAAAGATGTTTTGGAACTACATTTCCCATGATGGTCAACTGCACTAAAGAGTGCATGAGCATAATGGGAAATGTAGTTCCAAACATCTGGGGTGCCAAGGTTCGCCATCACTGGCCAAGACCCACAATGTGCATTATTTTCTAAGGAGATATGAAAGCCAAAAGTACAATTTTAAGGGTACTGCTTTATCATGCATTTATTTTGTTTTGCACTATCCAGCTTGTGCATATGAACACCACTTCTAGTTTTTATTTTTTTTTAATTTTCAGAAATGTATGTAGTTTGTGGCATTAAGGAAAATATATTATTACATAGGAGTTTGTTTACTAAAGGCAAATCCACTTTGCACGACAAGTGCACTTGGAAATGCGGTCACTGCAGATCCGAGGGGGACATGCAAGGAAAATATAAAAAACAGCATTTTTGCTTGTACATGATTGGATGATAAAATCAGCAGAGCTTCCCCTGATTTCAGATCTTCCCCCTCAGATTTACAACGACTGCACTTCCAAGTGCACTTGCATTGCAGAGTGGATTTGCCTTTAGTAAACCAACCACATAGTTACATTGTTAGGTTGAAAAAAAAAAAGTCCATCTAGTTAAAAAAAAAAAAAAAAAAACATACCGTATTTATCGGCGTATAACAAGCGCCAGTGTATAACATGCACCCCAAGTTTAGGAGGAAAAAAAATTTTTAGGAGAGAAGTTTAAGGAAACTTACATTTAAATGCCCATCAATGCAGCCTTGTCTAGTGTCCATCATTGCAGCCTTTCCCAGTGCAGCCTTTGCCAGTGCAGCCTTTCCCAGTGCAGCCTTTCCCAGTGCCTTTGCAATATTGCTAGTCTAGTTGCAGCACTGCCCTGATTTAAAATTGGCGCAGACTGAGCGGAGAGGACGAGCGCCGACAGCATACAGAAATCTTTTGGCTAGTCTCAGCTCCTCTCGCAGTCCCGCCCACCTCCACTGATTGCGAGAGGAGTGAGTGCCGACAACATACAGAAATCCGAGTGTACTTTCTGCTAGTCTCGGCTCCTCTCACAGTCCCGCCCACCTCCACTGATTGCGACAGGAGCGAGCGCCGAAAACATACAGAGGGTCACAGTCAGGGGCGGGACTGCGAGAGGAGCCGAGACTAGCCGAAGTACACTCGGATTTCTGTATGTTGTCGTCGCTCGGTCCTCCTTTCTTCAGAATCAGCGGGGATCGGCGTATAACACGCACCCGCGATTTTTCCCTGATTTTAAGGGGGAAAAAGTGCGTGTTATACGCGAATAAATACGAAATACAAAATCCTTCACCCACTGTAGATCTAGAGGAAGGTGAAAAACCCCAGCAAAGCATTAAGCAATTTGCTACAGCAGGGGGAAAAATTCCTTCCTGATCCCCCGAGAGACAATCAGATTTTCCCAGGATCAACTTTACCTATAAATGTCAGTACCCAGTTATATTCTGTAAATATTTTGGTAAGAATTAATTGATTGGAGTTATTCAGGCCATACATGGAGCAAATTTATTTCCTGCAACCACGGGTTGTAGACAGACCATTTTGAATTCAGTTTAATTAACATTTAATAACATTTTGGTATAGCTATGAATCTATATAACCTATTTCTTTTGAATTGCAGGAGGACAATGCTGATCTTAAATGCCAGTTGCACTTTGCTAAAGAGGAATCTTCTTTAATGTGTAAAAAGCTGACAAAGTTTGTCAAGGACAATGAAACAATGAAGGAAGAACTGATGAAGTACAGGTCCATGTACGGAGACATGGACAGCTCATTGTCTATTGATGAACTAGCCAACACTCCACATTCTAGGGAAGCTGAGCTGAAGTCTCATCTCAAACTTGTTGAAGAGGAAGCTAACCTCTTGAGTCGAAGGATAGTAGAACTTGAGGTTGAGAATAGGGGTTTGAGGGCTGAGATGGATGAGATGAAAGTTCACGCTGATAGAGAACATCTTGGTCAGGATCCAAGATTTTCTTTCTTGTCTGGAGAATCTGGAGACAGTTTTGTGGAGCTCAGAAGGCATCTGCAGTTTGTGGAAGAAGAAGCTGACCTTCTCAGGAGATCTATGATGGAGTTAGAGGACCAAAATAAGCTACTGATGAATGAGCTCAATAAATACAAGTCTGACCATGACCT
Source organism: Lithobates sylvaticus (assembly GCA_028564925.1). Classification (NCBI taxonomy): domain Eukaryota; kingdom Metazoa; phylum Chordata; class Amphibia; order Anura; family Ranidae; genus Lithobates; species Lithobates sylvaticus. The sequence goes on along the minus strand of CM053037.1, from coordinate 168,519,393 downwards.
GGACATAACCTTGTCGGAGGACAGCTGTTCTGTCATTAGCGAACCTTCTCAAGAGGAACTCACAACTGCCAAAATGCAGATCAGCGAACTCAGTGGCAAAGTCAAGAAACTCCAGTATGAGAATAGGGTGCTCCTTTCAAACCTTCAACGCTACGATCTGGCATCATGCCAAACCACGAAACCCTTCATGGAGACGGATGCTGAAGCAGGAGATTCTGCGCAATGTGTCCCGACTCCTCTCTGGCGTGAAGGACCGATTGGTGGGGAAATGGATAGTACAGAGTCAAAAGAATGTGCTGGGAAGGGAACTGTTAAGACTCCAGAAACTTCTCACACATCACCATCATGGTTACCAAAGATTAAAGAGCTGGAAAGTCTCTATGGCATTCGAGCACAAGTGGAATTGATTAGCAAAGCAATCGAAGTTTTGACATCCTATGCCAATGGGTTTCCATCAGGTGTAAAGCTCTGCACAAATAATGACTGTGGGGATCTCTTGTTGACAGAAGCTATTGATAATAGTGAAGTCACGAGCAACTCCAAACTGATCAGTGCCATTTTTAGTAGACTTGGGGTGTTACAACAGGAGCTAAATAGTTTTACCAAGAAAGTTGACGCTCTTGGAGAGTCCTACAAAGAACAGCAGGATTCCTCCTTGATACTACCAGATACTACCTATCAAGGTACCTCGAACGACTGTTCCAAGAAAGAGCACATCTCCAGTTTACAGGTGAGTGCTACATGCATAACCACGCTAAATCCTTTCCCTCCCCCCCCCCCCTCCCGACAGCAAATACTTCTCAACTTGCCTTGCCTTACTTGCTTAATTGATAAACCCACCCATAACCTACTTACACCGAATAACTAATCGTTAACTGCCTGCATGGTAATGCTCGGGAGTGTGCAATAACTCAACTTTTAGTAGCCATCATGTATAGTAGAAGACGGCTTGGGCAGAGAAGTAGCCTTTTTAGAAACCAATATTGATGCAGCTATCATGCATTCGTGCAACCCATACAATGAGTCTAGTTTACAGTTATACTTTTTTTTTGTTTCAAATATGAAGTGTATGGTGCAGTATTATCTAAGACAATAATAGTCCCTTGTAGGGTTGCACCGATACCAGTTATGTACCGGTAAGTATGAGTACCGAAACTTTCGATCAAAGTACTGGACCAATACCGATACCTTTTTGGTGGTGCGATTTGGGCCCATACAAAATGAATGAGCTCAAATCGCACTGCAAAGAATCCCATGTGATTTGAACATGAATGCGGTGCGATTCCTGTCCAAATGAGTTTCCTGCATCGCTCGTGTGAACCCAGGCGGAAGTCACTTTGACAAGCCTGGGTTCACACACGAGCGGTGTGGGAAACGGCATGCGGTTCAGACAGGAATTGCACCGTGTTCCAGTTCAAATCCCATATGATTCTTTGCAGTGCGATTTGAGCCTATTCATTTTATATGGGCTCAAATCGCACTGCAAAGGTAGCGATTTCAGGTATCGGAGCATTTGTACGAGTACTCGTGCAAATGCTTAGTGTCGTCACCGATATTGGTTTCAATGCAACCCTAGTTCCCCCTCTTCACTGACTGTGGTCACGTCCATGGTCATTAGAGAGGAGGGACGATTATGGATCATTTTAGATATTTACTGTATCGTAGACCTTTTATATGTGGCACACAGAATACATAACTGTCACGTATGTACTACTGATACCCGACAATCAATTATGTTACTAGGTGAAGTTCTCGACTTAAAGTGTAACTCTAGCAAGGGTTTTTTGTTTTTGTGGAAGGCGGGGATAGAACCTCTGTAAGCCTTTTTTATATATATTTTTTTACTAGATGGAATTTTCGGTGTAACGCTGGTAAATTTTCTTCTTTAGTTTTAGATGGTGAGGAAGGGATATAGAGACCCTCTGTGAGCTTTGTTGTCACTAGGACAGGATGTGAGGGAGAATCTCAATGGGGCCACATGCCACTAAAAACTCAGCAGAGATTCTACACCTTCCTATTCTATCCCAAAGTTAAAATAATACTTTTAGCTTGCATACATTGGTAGGGATGATCTCACAAACCAAATATATGTATTTTTACATGGTGGTCTATTGTTGCTGGTGGGGAGGTCTATTGGTGGTGGCTCTATTGTTGCTGGGGGGTCAAATGTTGCTGGAAGAGATCTACTGTTGAGGTGAGGGAAGGGGGTCAATTGTTGCTGGCTGCTGGAGAGTCTTTTAATGCTGGCTCCTGGGAGATCTTTTGTTGCTGCTAGGGTGGTATTTTGTTGTGGGGGTCCATTGCTGCTGGGAGGTCTATTGTTTCTGGCGACTAATCTATTGTTGCTTGGGGGGGGGGGTCTATTGCTGCTGGTTGTGAGGGATCTATTTTACTACTTTTCTTGTTATCATTTACCAATTACTTAGCACCACAAAATGATACTTGCCTCTGTATGCTCTAAAAGGGGCGCTACTGGGAGGTTGGAAGGGTGTGGAACCAAGGAATGGTGCTTGAAGGTGGGCAGGGAGCAGAGACAAGAAGTGACTCGGAAGGGGGGAGTACCAGGCCTGTGTGTGTGTGTGTGTGTGTGTGTGTGTGTGTGTGTGTGTGTGTGTATGTGTGTGTATGTTTGTGTGTGTGTGTGTGTGTGTGTGTGTGTGTGTGCACACACACACACACACACACATATATACATACACACACACACACACACACACACACACACACACACACACACACACACACACACACACATACACACATATATATATATATACACACACACACATATATATACACACACACACATATATACACACACACATATATATATATATACACACACATATATATACATATATACACACACACACAATCAGTGGAACCTTGGATTACCTCATAGAAGTCAATGGAAACAAAGATAATTTGTTCCGCAGTGACTTCTATTACATGCACTACCACATGTAGCCAGAGGTGGTGGGGGGTGCCGGAGAGCCTAGGAATACTAAGGGACAGCTCGGCTGAACTCGGAAAGCCTTGGGAAAGGAGTATTTCCGATTGTTTACAAACCATTCCGAGTGGCCCCGCACCTCTGGCCAAATGCGGTAAGGCCCATTAGCTTGCATTCTACTCGTTTTGCAAGACAGCACTTTAAAAAAAATTGCTCGTCTTTCAAAAAGCTTGTTAACCGTGTTACTCGTAAGCCAAGGTTCCACTGTGTGTGTGTGTGTGTGTGTATGTATGTATATGTGTATATGTATGTGTATGTATACATATATATATATATATATATATATTGAATTTTTACAGAAAATTACAGAGCTGCAGATTTAAAAGGGAAAGGTCAATTACAATATTACATGTGTAGCAATTATTGTATGCACTAAATATTTTTTTTATTTGCTATTTTATGCTTCTTTTTTTTTTTTTTCACACAAAAGTGGAGTTACCCTTTTAAAATGAAGCTTTGGAGCCTCAAGCAATCAGCAATAATGTTATTGATTTATGATTTCCCCTTCATCACCTCCCACTTACACTGGTGGTCAGACAGGGAATGATGGTATATGGGGTAATCTGGATAAAGGTGACACATACATGCTCGCAGTTGCAGAAAGTATACATCAAAAAGGTTTGTTCTCATGTACTTTGAGGTTTATCACTCCTCCTCCTGAAGATCCCGCTCTGTGAGAATAATGATCTCATACAAGGATGCATACACAGATCCCAAAGAACATAAGCCCTTCCTTGAAAGTAAAAAAAGCCTTGTGGGTGTAAAATGTTTCTCTAGTCCTCCTTCAATCTCTGTAACGAATAAATACACTGCTAAAATAAGAGCTGTAAAGGCTTTGATGCCCTATAACTGTCAGACAAGATGGGCCTAGAGGTCTCTCATTTTAGATCTGCCAATAACGTGACAAGGAAAGGAGTTCACGCTGTTTAACCACTTTCCTAGCGATGGGGCCCTGGGGCTCAGCCATCTTTATTTATATTACTGTTTATGGAATAAAGATGCTGAGACTTTTTGGCATTTTCAATTCCGGACGGCAATCCTATTTCACAAGGAAGGTCTGGATGAATGCCAATGTAATGGAGAGACCGAGGAGTCGGGGAAAAGGATATCAGATCAATGAGCATTTCACGCTTGCTACTCCACTCTTTCCCATTTGGCAGACTACCAATAGTGTTGCCTGAGGTTTTACAGTGGCCTAAATTGAATCGCAGCAGATTGAAAGTGGCCAAGCAGTGTAATGATTACAGCATGATCTGCATTAGAGAAAATACACTTCTCTCCTATTTGTCTCAAGGCTTACAGTGAAGGTGAAATGATGGTGAAACCTTTCTTATGGGATAGTGTGTGAGGAAAGGGACTCTTCATAGTCAAGGAACAAAAATTCACAACCTGCCAAACCTAGGGTTTCTAAAGAGGTAGGCCCCTTTCACAATGGCGGCTTGGGGCCCGCTCAGCAAGGATCGCTGATCCCTGCTGAGCAGGTGGATGACAGGTCCGTGTCCACTCCGCTGATGCAGAGCAGACACAGACACTGTACGCTGTCCTCTATGGGCTGTCGGATGGAAATGGACTGTAGGGCTGAAACTAACGATTATTTTCATAATCGATTAGTTGGCCGATTATTGGATTAGATTAATCGGTTATGTGCTGTATAATTTAGTTAAAGCGGAGCTCCACCCTAAAGTGGAACTTCCGCTTATCGGATTCCCCCCCCCCCCCGGTGCCACAATTGGCACCTTTCAGGGGAGAAGGGGGGGTGCAGATAGCGTGTTGGGACCCCACAGGGCAAGGACCGCACTATACCACAGATGGACACCAGTGGCAAAAAGCGCCCTGAGGCGATTTCAGTTCGCATAGCTTGCGCTATACAAGTCATTCATTCATTCACTCATTCAGATACCTGTATAATACAGGTATCTGCACCCACTTCCGGGACGAGCTAGCCGAAGCTGGCCCGCCCCTATCCGAAGATGCCCCGTTGTGTCTTGGGAAACACAGTTCCCAGGACACAACGGGGACCAATAAAGAAGTGCAGCGCGACCCGCGCATGCGCAGTAGGGAACCGGGCAGTGAAGCCGCAAGCTTCACTTCCTGATTCCCTGACAGAGGATGGCGGCGGGGGCAGTTGAGAGACGAGCAATCGCTCGTCATCTTCTGCCGACACCGCTGGAACCAGGAACAGGTAAGTGTCTATTTATTAAAAGTCAGCAGCTGCAGTATTTGTAGCTGCTGACTTTAAAAAAAAAAAAAAAATAATTCAGGTGGACCTCCTCTTTAATATGTAAAGTTTAAAAAAAAGGCAATTTATTCTTAAATATCTCTATGCAGTGGTAAATATGAATAACCAACTATATGGTTAGGGAGAAAAATATCTAATCCACTCTGAGAATAAGACAGAAGAGATATACTGTATATACTATTAAAGGAGATGTATACTATTAGAGGAGATATATACTATATATACAATTAGTGGAGAGATATACTGTATATACTATTAGAGGAGATATATACTATCAGAGGAAATATATACTGTATATAATATTAGTGTAAAGATATACTGTATATACTATTAGAGGCCATATATACTGTATATACTATTAGAGGCCATATATACTGTATATACTATTAAAGGGTGAATCTGGTAAATATCATCAGACTCAAAGATCACATTTTTTTTTTTCCTTCAAAAAATTTAATTTTAAGAACGTTCGTTCTATTTTTTTTATTTTTTTTGACTGAATATTCTCATCTGAAAATTGATCCGTGTGGCCAGCATAAGGCTCAGTACACACCTATGCAGTTTGCTTTTGATCTGTTTTTGCAGTGCGTTTTGATTTTTGCGCACACGTGATTGTGCTGCGATTTGCGTTTTTACTTTTTTTTTTTGGCCAATTTGTTGTTGCTGCAAAAACGTATTACATGCTTTTCTGCAGCTTCTCCATTGAAGTATATTGAACCAAAAAAAGCACAGTTTTGTGTTAAAAAAAAAAAAAAAGTCCCTGACCCTTTCCAAATACACAGCGGCTGAAAAAAGCCTTAATGTGAACGCGTCCCATAGGAAACCATGTAAATGAGCTGTAGTGCGTTTCTGCAAAAAGCACGAAAAAACACATAGATGTGAACCAGGCCTGAGACGTTTAGTGACATAATGGGGGTTAAAAAAACTAAAATTAGCCCTTTATAGTACAAACAAAGCAGATAATCACTACTGTAAGGGGTTCATTTTTTTTCTGTAGAACTGTGAAAGTAATATTTACAGTAGTGATTATTTGCTCTTTTTGTACTGTAAATCGCTCATTTTAGTTCTTTTTAACCCCATTTTGTTACTGGCCGATTAATCGATTATGAAACTAGTAATCGATTAATTATCGATTAGTTGTTTCAGCCCTGATGGTTTCTATCTGCAATCGGATCCGCCAGACAGATGGGGAACGTATATCGCCTATCGGTCCCTTTTGATCGGAGCGGGTGACAGCGGACACGTCTGCTGACATCCACCACTCCATAGAGAGGATGGTCCGATTGGGTCCACCTAACAAACTGACAGGTGGACCCGATCGGCCCGTTAGTGTAAAAAGAGCCATAAAATAAACAGATTGACTATGTGATGGGATATTGCTGAATGCATCTGCAGCAACAGTATGTTGATTGATGGCTGTGGGAGTTTCATGCATTACAGCTAGTGGAGGTTTTTTGTTTTTTTACCTTGATGCAGGGAATGCATGAAGGTTAAAGTGGTTGTAAACCCACTGAAAAAAAAAAAACACCTGCAAGATAAAGGCATAATGAGCTAGTGTGCATAGCATACTAGCTCATTATGTAATACACACCTGAGATCAAAGCCCTCGCTGCGGTGCCCGTACACCGCTCCGGGTATCGCGGCTCCGGCACTGTCATTGGCCGGAGCCGTGATGACGTCACTCCCGTGCATGCGCGCGGTAACGGCACACTCACTGAAGCAGCAACACATACGTGCCATTGCTTCAGTTTGTGTCAGTGCGCATCTGCCAATGATGTCAGCACGTGCAAATACAAGGGATATCTCCTAAACCGGTTTAGGAGATATCCTGGGTAGCTACAGGTAAGCTTTATTATAGGGCTTACCTGTAGCACAAAGTGGTCTGTAAGGGTTTACAACCACTTTAAAAAAAAAAAAAAAAAAAAAACACCTGACTTTAAAACCACTTTAACAGATTCCCTGTCTACATAAATAAGATGAATGGAGGGATCCCCCCTGCCAGGACATGTATTCCGACAATGGGACCTCCCTGCTGGCAGAATACTCTGATCAGATCATATTGGCTGCAGCCATTGATCAACAAAAGTTTACCAGAATGTGCTTTGACGGAAGTTGATCAAATGATTGACTACTGTTGAGCAGGTACCTGATGAACCCGTCAAATTTTGATCAGTGTATGGCCAGCAATAAAGTGGCATTAAAGGTTAATTTAAAAATAAATAAAAAATAAACATGTCATACTTGCCTGCTCTGTGCAGTGGTTTTGCACAGAGCAGCCCAGATCCTCCTCTTTTTGGGTCCCCCGCCAGTGCTCTTGGCTCTCATCTTCAGCCTGTGCCCCCAATAGCAAGTCGCTTGCTCTGGGGCACTAGTGCATGCTCGCTCCCATGCCCCACTCTATGCGTCTGCACACAGAGCTGTGGCTCAGCCCCACCCCTACTCTCTCTTCATTGGCTCACTGGCTGTGATTGACAGTAGCAGGAGCCAATGAGGAATGAGAGACCCAGGAGGAGCTCAGCTCTCGTGCACATCGCTAGTTCAAGAGGGAGCTCAGGTGAGTATTCATGTCTTGTTTTATTTAAAAAAAAAAAAAAAAAACATGTCATGCTTGCCTGCTCTGTGTAATTGTTTTGCACAGAGCAGCCCGGATCCTCCTCTTCTTGGGTCCCCCGCCAGCGCTCCTCCCTCCTGCCGCGTGCCCCCACAGCAAGCAGCTTGCTCTTAGGACACCCAAGCAGGCACGCTCCCAAGCTGCGCCTCTGTGTGTCCATTCACACACGGGGCTGAGGCTTGGCCCCACCCCCTCCATCTCCTGATTGGCTCGCTGGCTGTGGTTGACAGCAGCGGAAGCCAGTGCCTCCCGCTGCTGCCAGAAGCCAATCAGGAGTGCGAGTCTCCATAGAGGCAAGGCTCTTGTGGACCTCGCTGGATCGAGAGGGGGCTCAGGTAAATATTAGGGGGGCTGCTGCATACAGAAGGTTTTCTTGCATTCATGCATTCTAAAACCTTTGAGGCCTCATGCACACTGGATGTTTTTACAGCTGCTGTTCAGTTTAGCTCAGATTTTTTTTTATTTTTATTTTTTTCTGCAGTCCATAAACTTTCCAGCATGCTATCCTGTGTGTCCATGTACACATAGGCTGTTATCAGCAGTTTTTGGCAGGGGGGAAAAAAACTCTGAAATAAGCTGAAAACAGCTTAATTTAAAATGAAAAAATAAAAAAAAATTTTTTTTTACTTACCAGAATGGCTGTTGCTAGGCAGATCGTCCTAATCTGCCTCTTCCAGCTCTGCGGTGATGTTCTCTCCTCTGCTCCGAGCGCCGTCTTCTAGTGAATGCGGCGCGGTGTGTGTCCCACAACACATCGCGTCCCCCATTCACAAATTCGACTCGCGCATGCGCAGTAGGAAACGGGCTGCCGTTTCCCTTACTGAGGATGGCGGAGCTGGAACCGGATCGCCGAGGGACATCTCTGCCTTCACAACCGACATCACGGGCACCCTGGGAGGGTAAGTGTACTTATTAAAAGCCAGCAGCTACTTTTTTTTTAGCTGCTGACTTTAAAAAAAATTTTTTTTTTAGGTGAAACACTGCTTTAAAAACACCACAGTGTGGCGAGGAGAGCCGATCAGCGGCATCTCTTTGCAGATGACAGCAAGAGAGGTAATCGGGGCACTGATCATCAGTGCCCTGATTACAATAAAGCGCCAGCAATCAGTGCCCACCAGTACCAGCGATCAGTGCCCATCAGTTCTTCCAGTCAGTGCTGGCTATCCGTGCCGCCTATCAGTAGCCATAAGTGCCACCTCATCAGTGAAGGAGAAAAATTACTTATTTTACAAAATTTACTGACAAACTAAGAAAAAAAAAAAATTTATTTATTTTTTAAATGTTAGGTCTTTTTTTAATAAAAAAAACCCCTGCAGTGATTAAATATCATCAAAAGAAAGCTCTATTAATGTGAAGAAAATGATTTCACATGGTTACAGTGTAGCATGACCGCACAATTGTCATTGAAAGTATGACAGTGCTGAACAATTGCCTGGGCAGGACGGGGTGAAAGTGCCCGGTATTGAAGTGGTTTAGCAGCCCGTAGATAAGTGGTTGGTCTTTTCTTTTTCTTTTTTTTTTTCCAATCAGTGAGTTGAATGATAATGGTGATGATAAAATGCTGATAAATGGTAGATGTATATATTATTTCATGTGACCTGAGCCCAGTATTTCAGCCCAGCAATCGCCTTCTTTACAAAATGCCCCATCTGCGACTATCCTGACGGGGCCGGCGACCTGCTTTTTTTTATGCCTCTTGAGATTTGAGGCGTAATTGGTTTACAGCAATAAAATCTTTGTACTGCAATAACGGCGTCTCGGTCCATTCACCCAGACCTGCCGTACCCCCGGGCTGTAGTCACTACTAATTATTGAATGCATTACACCCTGGTGTGCTGCTTTGTTCTAAGAGACATGAAAGATTAGTCGGATAAAAGCTCTGCTCTGTATAGATTTACACATCCCTCTGCGCTATTCTGATATTTCCATATTCTCTGCTACACACAGTAATATACTCCATTCAGTAGATTGGTTGTGACTGGTAACGTGTGAGCAGCGACTACCAACTTACTAGATCTTTACCTAATGCTTGGTAATCTATTACAAAACTAGGTATAATGTTTAATTGATTTTTTTTCAGTTAACAGGTTATACATTTCAATAAGTGATTCTATCCAGAAAATATTGCTACAGTAGTTAACCCTGTTGTGGCCAGGGGTCTTTAACCACTTCCCGGCCGCCTCCTGCACATTTACATTGGCAGAATGGCACGGCTGGGCAAAAGCACGTACAGGTACGTCCCCTTTAAATGGCCCAGCTGTGGGTCACTGGCGGCGCGCTCGCGACCTGGTCGGGCGCTCCGTGACCATGGCTGCGGGACCAGCGGACCCGATCGCCGCTGTTGTCCCGCGATCGGGTCACAGAGCTGAAGAACAGGGAGAGGTCTGTGTAAACAAACCTATATATAATATATAAAACTGTCAGTTGCAGAGTTGGAAGATGAGTGCTGCCTGCATTATCTGGCGAACATGGATGGTAAGTGGCAGCACTGAAGCCATAAGGCCCCCTTCAGACGGGGCGGACTCCGTCAAACGGATGGAGAAAGGATCAGCGTCTGTCTGTTTTTAGCAGACCAGATCAGATGTCGGTGGGTGTCAGCGGACACGTGTCTGCTGACATCCGCCGCTCCTTAGAAAGCTATGGATGGTCCGATCCGGTTTGCCCAAACTGACAGGTGGACCTGATCGGTGTGAAAGGCGCCTTATATTGTCCTCATTAGTTACTCAAGCATACAGGTGAGCACATGGCTGCTACATCCCCAATCATATATTGAACAGGATATTTCTTCTGTTGGACTTTTAGGCCCCTTTCACACGATTGGCCCGCTCAGATCCACCTGACCGTTTTTCTGGCGGATCCGAGCGGGCCACCCATTGACTTCTATGAGCGGGCGGATGTCAGCGGAGATGTGTCCACTGACACCCACCTGCCATCCGATCTGTCAAGATCCGCTCAAAACAGACGGATGGCGATAAGTTCGCCATCCGTCCAGTGGATGGGATCGGAGGAAAATGGACAGGCTGTCCGTTTTTCTTCTGATCTCCTCATAGAGAACCAGTGGGGTTCTGACAGGTCCGTCTCTCTGCACAGTGAGCGGAGACGGGCCTGTGATCCGCCTGCTCAGTGGGGATCAGTGTAGCGATCCCTCGCTGAGCTAGCGGAGTCCATCCAGCAGGTCCGCCCCGTGTGAAAGGGGCTTAATGCACCAATACACAATATGTATCATAATATCCATGTTATTGTATAAAGAATAAAACTTTGCGTAAAATGCAATATTATAAAAACATCACAAAAATGATACAAGACCCCTGAAAGCAAGACAGAGTAATACTGTATGTTTAAATTTTGCCAATGAATCCCCAACGCGTTTCAATTGAGCTTCACAATCTTCTTCAGGGGGTAAGAGGGGTATTTCTACAAAATGAATGACTTAGATCAATAACAGAACAAAGACAAATGAAATAAATTTCAGAGCAGTAATATAGTATTTTACAGCAAACTTAAGAGTCAATCAAAAGAATCCCTTAGGAAGTGGTATTTCCTTAGGTTGCCAGGGGGCGTCCACTAAGCCACATATCCCCCCCTCCCCCCCAGCTAAGCCCACAAGGGGTCACTATATTTGACCACCGGGGTGCCCAGTATGTCAGTGCCCACAGCCAGGACCTACGACCAACTTAGTTTTACAGAGCATATTTAAAAAAAAAAAAAATCTACTTTAAGTCAGGATGTTATGTTAAAGGACCATTGTCATGAAAAATATTACATTCTAATAACTGGGGTGTACACAAGAAATGATAGCATTGAGTACATGCATTTCTTTGTTTACATGAGTTGCAGACCAAGCTGTCCATCAGAGGTGCTAGGAACAAGGATTGGGGATTGCTGTGGTATCCATTTATTAACATTGTTTGCATACGAGTACCACAAACTGAAAACACTCATTTTATTTTTGATATTCAAATCAAAATCGCCCATCCATTCATGTCTCCATGCTTTATTTAGCTGAGAAATCACTTTGAAAAACACCTCCCCCCCCTTAGCATTTCTGGTCGTGGCCATCTAGAATAGGGCGAATGATTCATGTAGCATTTACTTCCTGGAATCCATCTGCCCTTAGCTGAAGCATGCAGGAGAGGGTGTGCTTAGCTGAGAAAGCGACTCCTCCTCTCCTCCCCTCCTGAAGACTCCTGTGGGAGATGGACATGACGCCAGTGATCACCAGCACCACCTATCCCACCCCACTCCCCAGCGGGAGATGGGAAGGCGGAGGGGCTCCTTACCTTTTAGGAGGCAGGTGACAAGTCCACCCGGAATGACACTGTGATCTCCCCTCCTCCTCCCTCCACTGTCCGTGCTGGATGTGGCTGTGCGTGAACCATCCATGGAGACTTCACTCCGGGGCCATTCCTTCTCCTCCCGACCAAAGTGGGTCCTGAGACTCCCTGGCCAATCGGGTCTCAGGACTGGCGGCTGCTTCCTGATTGGCCAGGAGGAAAATCGGGAAGACAATAGCGAATATTAATTTGCTATTGTCACACAAGTAGGTGGGCACTGTGCCCCAAAACCGCCCTTTTTTTTTTTAAGCCAATTAGAGCCTCAGGTTTTAAAGTTTCACTTTAAAAAGAAACCTTTTTTTTTTTTTTTAATTACTCAGTTTCCCCAGACAATGCTTGTCCCTACCACTCTGTCACCTTTTGGACCTCATGGAATGTAAAATAAAATCTAAAAACGTGATTAAAAGGTACAAACTGAATATTAACATTTTATCACCCGTATACAGTTACTGGAATACAATGTTTTTACATCTGTGGTCCTTTCATTTAGTACGAGGTTCCTGTTGGCTTGCCATGTTATCCTATGCTGTAAATGTTTCGGAATTGGAGCTCCTTGTATTCATTGTTTTAGTTCAGTCTTGTCATGGTGGATATGTATTTCTTTTATAAATTATGCAAAGGGAGTATTGTAGAAAGACTAATGGGTGACGTTAAGGATCCATTGACCTTTATAGGACAGGCCCAGGATTCTGTGGAGATGGGGTTCTTCATGTTCTCACAGCAGAAGATCTGGCTAGGTAGGCCTCAACTACAGCGGGGGAATGTACAAGCCCCATGTGAATAGTAAAGTGTAACAAGCCACAATAACCAAATGTCGGTTTACAAAAGCCAGCTTAATGTTGAATTCTGCTTCGTTTCCATTGGGTGGATGTGGCCAGCAGCAGTATTGGTGGTAGACTGAAGGGGGCATAGAGCCTGTGTAGAAGTACACCAACATGGCGGGAGTTGCAGTAGTTCAGGCGAGGGAGTGAGCTAGTAGTTTTGTGATATCTTTGCTACAAGATATAGAAGAAGAAGAGGAGGGGTAATAGTTTGTGTTACTGATCTTCATGGAAAGGTCGGGAGAGGACATGTTTTTTAAATCTGTAGTTTTTAACCAAATACATTGGAACCTTGGTTTACGAGTAATGCGGTTAATGAGCGTTTTGAAAGACAAGCAACTTTTTAAAAAAAATTCTAACTCGGTTTGCCAGTGTTGTCTCGCAAAACGAACAGAATTCAAGCTAATGGCCGGTGCAGTACCGCATTTGGCCAGAGGTGCGGGGGCCCCCGGGGACACTCAAAACAGTTCGGAGCCGTTGGGAGCCCTTTGGAAAATACTCGCAATGACTCGGAAATACTCTGTTCCCGAAGCTCTCCGGCTCCCCCCACTTCTGGCCACATGCGGTATTGCATGTAATAGAAGTCAACGCGGAACAAATTATCTTTTGTTTCCATTGACTTCTATGGGGGAAACTCGCTTTGATATGCAAGTGCTTTGGATTACAAGCATTCTCCTGGATTATGCTCGTAATCCAAGGTTCCACTGTACTTTAAAACAAAATGCATTAACCTTGGCTATTGCGATGTGACGTCCTGGAGCTCCCTACAGGCCGCTAACAACTTCCAGGTTTTGAACGCCGGCTCTTTTTTCATTTGCTGGGGGGGTGATGTCACACCCACACATGCACAGGAGTTCCATTGGCTTAGTCCTAGCTGAATTTGTACAGTGAGCTGCGTGACTCGCTGTTCAGGGACAGGCAGGTGGGTCATTTTAATGCAGAAGAGACAAAGCATGTCTCTTCTGCATTAAAATTCCTGCCTGTTTACCCATTGTTTATTTTTTGTATGGGGTTGGGGTTTTTTCCTGTATCCATTTTTTTTTTTTTTTTTTTTCTTGTATTTTTGAAAAAGGTACAAAGTCAGAGCCTCTGGGCATACCCCGGCTCCCAAAAAAAGAGGAAAAGAAATGCAAATCAAAAAAAAATAAAAATCTATAGTAAAACGACTAACTAGAACTAAACCTTTTGCAGTATCATACTTGCCTAGGTGGATGCAGCATAGGGCCGATGCTGAATCTGTCCCCCAGCGCCTCTACACTGAGAACCGAGTGATTGAACACTGCCGATCGCTCGGTTCTGACAGCTCCCTGAGTGGAGAGCTGGTGACTGTCAGTCAGCGGCTCTCTGCTCTACTCCCTCCTCGCTCACTGGAGTGCTGGGTTGTGTAGGGGGCAGAGCGTTCGGCTCAGCCTCTCAGCGGTTTGCTGAGAGGCTGAGCCAGGTGTCGGTCCAGGGACCTGGTGGATCCAGACTTTAAGGCCCCATGCACACGAGACGCCGACGCAAACTCTGCTGAACGCATGTTTTAAAAAGCAGAAACTTGCATTGAAAAACGTGCGTTTTGCTGCGTTTTGCCGCGTTTTGCTTCAGGAATCTGAAATAAGCAGAGCGCTGTTGAGATTGATGGGATGGGGGGGGGCGTGCCAGTGGAGATCCTGATCACATGACGGGGGGGGCGTGCCAGTGGAGATCCCGATCACATGACCTGTCAGATTAATGTGACCAGTCTTATTCAATCACAGAACTCTCACTGCAGCATTACAGAACTTTCTGGGACACCGAGGACTCTACACCACAGCCTGCATTTAATGAATGGAACATAAAATGCAGGCTGCTCCTTTCCTCTATTTTAGGGGTTTATTGTCCTCCCTGGAATATGAAGAAACTTGGATTGACCAATCTACTTTGGCCATAGTGGGTTTTGTCATTGCAGGGCAGGTTATGGAGTTTTCCGATTATTACTGCTTCTCTGAATGTGCCAAAACCTTGTGTGTTCCACCCCAAAGACTGCAAACTCCGGCCTATTTCTCCACACCAGATTGTGAAGCTCTTCGGGCTGACTGGTAACTTTCCCCTATTCAGTTTAGTTGTTTTACATGTCATTATAATGAGACATATTGAAAGCATCACTTGCCATATTGAGGTGGTTGGAAACACCAGCAAAATGATTCTTCCCCATGTAACAGCAGATGTCTGTTTCCAATGATAGTATTTCGCTAATGACTTGTACAGAAGCAGTGCAAGCTGTTTGGGTTCCTTACTTTATCATATCTCAGCAGATTTTAAAGACGCCAGCACTGTAAGGACCAGTAAACCTAAATGCAAGTTGGCTTATACAGCATCTCACAAAAGTGAGTACACCCCTCACATGTTTGTAAATATTTTATTATATCTTTTCATGTAACACTGAAGAAATTACACTTTGCTACAATGTAAAGTAGTGAGTGTACAGCTTGTATAACAGTGTCAATTTGCTGTCCCCTCAAAATAACTCAACACACAGCCATTAATGTCTAAACCGCTGGAAACAAGTGAAAATGTCCAAATTGGGCCCAAAGTGTCAATATTTTGTGTGGCCACCATTATTTTCCAGCACTGCCTTAACCCTCTTGGGCATGGAGTTCACCAGAACTTCACAGGTTGTCACTGGAGTCCTCTTCCACTCCTCCGTGACGACATCACAGAGCTGGTGGATGTTAGAGACCTTGTGCTCCTCCACCTTCTGTTTGAGGAGGCCCCACAGATGCGCAATAGGGTTTAGGTCTGGAGACATGCTTGGCCAGTCCATCACCTTTACCCTCAGCTTCTTTAGCAAGGCAGTGGTCATCTTGGAGGTGTGTTTGGGGTCGTTATGTTGGAATACTGCCCTGCGGCCCAGTCTCCGGAGGGAGGGGATCATGCTCTGCTTCAGTATGTCACAGTACATGTTGGCATTCATGGTTCCCTCAATGAACTGTAGCTCCCCAGTGCCGGCAGCACTCATGCAGCCCCAGACCATGACATTCGGACCACCATGCTTGACTGTAGGAAAGACACACTTGTCTTTGTACTCCTCACCTGGTTGTCGCCACACACGCTTGACACCATCTGAACCAAATAAGTTTTTCTTGGTCTCATCAGACCAGAGGACATGGTTCCAGTAATCCATGTCCTTAGTCTGCTTGTCTTCAGCAAACTGTTTGCGGACTTTCTTGTGCATCATCTTTTAGAAGAGACTTCCCAAAGACAACCTCTGGATATGACACTGAGCACGTGGACTCAACTTCTTTGGTCGACCATGGCGAGGCCTGTTCTGAGTGGAACCTGTCCTGTTAAACCGCTGTATGGTCTTGGCCACCGTGCTGCAGCTCATTTTCAGGGTCTTGGCAATCTTCTTATAGCCTAGGCCATCTTTATATAGAGCAACAATTCCTTTTTTTCAGATCCTCAGAGTTCTTTGCCATGAGGTGCCATGTTGAACTTCCAGTCACCACTATAGAGAGTGAGAGCGATAACACCAAATGTAACACACCTGCTCCCCATTCACACCTGAGACCTTGTAACACTAACGAGTCACATGACATCGGGGAGGGAACATGGCTAATTGGGCCCAATTTGGAAATTTTTACTTAGGAGTGTAGTACTCATATTTGTTGCCAGCGGTTTAGACATTAATGGCTGTGTGAGTTGCACTCACTACTGTACATTTTAGCAAAGAGTCATTTCTTCAGTGTTGTCACATGAAAAGATATAATAAAATATTTACAAAAATGTGAGGGGCGTACTCACTTTTGTGAGATATTGTAGATAAATGTTTGCATGTTGGCACATAAAAAAAAATTACTAGAACTTATACACTATATATCCAAAAATGATAGAGATATAGTGTGTGAATGTTTTTTTTTTATTATATATATATATATATATATATATATATATATATATATATATATATATATATATATATATATATATATATATATATATATATAAATTTTATTTTTCTCATGGGGAGGTTGTATCTGTACATTCCACATGATCTCAGTTTCAATAGCTAATTACGTTGTAGTTTTGAATTTTTTTTGCCCTTTTTATTGTCTGTTTTTGTCACGGAGACATTCTTTTGGTAACCTTGTGTATTTCAATACCCAGTTTCTTGTGTCGTATTGCTACAATTCCACAAACTGAAATCTTAAAGAGAACCAGTCACATCTGGGCTTATGGACAAGGAATGCAAATGCCATCATCTAACCTAAGGGGCTCTGCTATTTAATACCATTATGAAAGCTCAGGAACCTAGAGAAAGCATTTGCTGTTGGGATGGCATCGGGCATTTGATAGGCCAGAAACCGTTGTACTGGAAATGAAACCAGACATCTATTTTTAAACATTTGTAACTAGAAATTTTGCCTAAGAGCAGGTGCTACATGATACCTGTTATTACCATTTTAATAGAAGAAAAAAAAAAAGTTTCACGTATGCCCCTCCTTAGTTGGGTTTCACTTTGCTTGGGGCTTACCATCTCTCCTGCCCCTCCTCCATTTTCCATTCCCTTGTCCAGTGAGAATATTCCAGTATCGCCTTTTTGCTGGGTTACAAACAAAATGTAAGTTAGCATGACCTGCAGTGGAGATTTTTTATACTCAACTGTCCTTCCAGTCTTTACACTCTTGAAGAGTTTTGGCCTCTTCACAACTGATGCAATGCCGGGTGTGTTGGGAGTCTGGTCGCCCGTTGCATGCTGTAGTTTCTTCCATCGTTTCCTAAGTCTCTGTACAGTAATCATGTAGAGGGTCGCAGAAACATGGGAGACACGGCATTTTACATTTCCGGAAGTGTTTGAATATGAAGATTCTTTAGGCAGATGTTTCTGAAAACCCTGTACAGTCTTGAATGACTGTTTACAACCTGTCTTCAGGAGCGCTCTTGAGCTCTGGATATAGTTCAGCATGGAAAGTTTGCACAGCCATATACAGATACGGCGGAGCATGTGACTGCCTCTCCTTCACCCTCATTTAAACTTAATGGTGCTTTGTTATTGGTCATTTAGACACCCAGAGCTGTCACGTTTATGCAGGTAGAAAGTCCTCAGCCCTGTGTGTGGTCTACAGGTCATGACTCAGAGCTTACACGAGGCTTCCTGCCTTCTCTATCATTGGCCAAGGGACGAGAAGATAGGGAGGTGCCATTCATAGAGCCAGCACTAAAGTAAACTATTGCTTTGCATTAAATGGGAGAACACTGGTTCCCATTAAGGGCATCCTTATTGGACAAGAGGAATGGGAGTTGGCTGGGTTTAGCCAAGAATTAGGGAAGCAAAGTCCTGAGAAACCAAGTGAAACAAAGTCAGGAGTTCAGAGGAGGGTTCCTGGCTTATAGAGATTGCGTCTTCCTTTAGAGCCGGTTAACACAGGGGCATCTCGGGGGTCCGACTTCAAGTCGCCCCAAGTCGCGCTGTTGAGAAAATCAATGTTAGTTAATGGAGCCGTTTTAATGTACACTACAGCAGTTGCTCTTCAAAACAGGTTCCTGTACGACTTCAATCTGACTTCTAGGCGACTTGTACCCATTGATTTCAATGGAAGTCGCCGCCAAGTCGGATCTCCATCTATATTGAAGCAACAATGTCGCCTCTAGAGGGGGAACTCCACGCCAAATTTTAAATAAAAAAAACTGCATGGGTTCCCCCTCCAGGAGCATACTAGGCCATTAGGTCTGGTATGGATTTTAAGGGAAACCCCCTATGCCGAAAAAACGCTGGCGTGGGGGTCCCCCCAAAATCCATACCAGACCATTATCCGAACACGCAGCCCGGCCAGTCAGGAAAGGGGGTGGGGACGAGCGAGCAATCCCACCTCCTGAACCGTATCAGGCCGCATGCCCTCAACATGGGGGGTGGGTGCTTTGGGAAAGGGGGGCACCTTGTCCCCATGTTGATGAGGACAAGGGCCTCTTCCCGACAACCCTGGCCGTTGGTTGTCGGGGCCTGCGGGTGGGGGGCTTATAGAAATCCTGGAGCCCTCTTTAATAAAGAGCTGATTATTCTCTGATTGGCCACGACCAAAGTTGCCTGGGGCGACTTGAAGTCGTGTTGTAAGTCGCCCCAAGTCGTGTTGTAAGTCGCCCCAAGTCGTGTTGTAAGTCGCCCCAAGTCGCGCTGTTATTCATACTCAAGTCGTGTCCAAGTTGCCTCCAAAAGTCGCGCTGGAAGTCGTGTTGCCCCTGTGAGCAGGGGCTCTTAGGCCCCTGCTCTCAGAGTTTTTAAAAGTTTCAAATGGCTCACAGATTGGTCACCAGAACGAATGGATGATTCTCACCAGCACAACTGTATCCAGAACTTTCCTATTTTATTTCTTTTTTATTTATATTTGTATAAACCCAATCTCGAATAGTTGTCTTTAGAGTGAAGTCATTTATTTTTTTATTTTTTTTAATACGCTAAATGGCCAAAGGTTTGTGGACACCTGACCACCACATCTGTATGTGGTTGTTGGAACTTCCGGTTCTCATGTTGGATGAGACCACCGGGCTCTGTGCAGGCCACCCAAGTTCCACCAAACCAAGTCTTAACAAGTTGGCGTAGTCAGGCTATAACAGAAAAGAGTCTTCCCCCAAATTGTTGCCAATTTGGGGGAAGTGCAGTTTTAAAAAAAAAAAAAAATTCTTTGCATGCTGTAGCATTTATCAGTAGCCTTCACAGAAAACTGCCATTCAGAGAGGGGCATGCACATACTTTTGGCCACATAGTGTACGTTGGTATTGGTGATAGTTGCAGGACTAGCAGATATCAGGAGAAATGGGTAAACGGGTCAATAGAGAGCATGCTCCTTTTTTCCCCACAGTTCTATTCCCTTGCATGATTCCAGATTGTAGAGCTAATCTTCCTGTACTTCCTGCGCCCCCCAACCTAAAACCTCGCTCCCCTGTTCACTGCATGGGCACCATAACCGGTGTTTGCACATCTTTTTCCCTTCTTTTTCTCTCCCTGTCTTTTCTCTCCCTTAACAACCCCCCAGCCCACGTGTCTACTCATTGCGTGTTTTCTTTTCCTCTCCACCTTGTCTTTCTCCTCCGTCGCCAAACTCTTCTTTCTTTTCCTCCTTTTTTTCATTATGTAATTTTCTTTCTCCGTAAATTTTTTTATTTTGTCCTTTTTACCATTTGGGATCCTTTTATTTCATTTTGCGTCTATTTTTTTTTTTATTCTTCTTTCCTACTTTGTTCCTTTTTATTCCTTCCCTTGGCCTTTCTCGTTCTGTTCTTCATTACTCGCACATGCATGCAGCAGCCCGAGTGTAGGAACTGTCGAGAGAAGGAGACATCCGGCTGGGAGAAGATGGATGGGGACCACAATACTGACCGCATGAGAAGCTATAAGACCTATCAGCCTGAAGAAGAGTCCTATGCAGCAGAGGTAGGTGACTGGTGCATTCTATATCTGTCTGGTAATAAACAAAAAAAATTACATTATAGCCCTCACTTTGCAAAAATGGCCCCGCCGTACAACATCCTTGGTTGCTGGGGAAACGGATGGTTAGGCCAGACAGTATCAGCGGTTGCTGTGGTGCAGACAGCTGCCTGTGTCCTACCAACCACCGACCCTGTGCCTCAGGAAATGCCTGCATCCTAGCAAGGCATAAAAAGACAGTGGAGAGTGAAACGGGATCGAAAACAAACAAAAATGTACAGCTCACTTACCAGCTAGTCTGCAACAATACCAAACTGACCCTGTTTAACCGTTCACTTTAAAAAAACAAGGGGTTTCGTCGCACACATTTGCAAACATGTGTAAGCCGCAGTGGCCACGTCAAGGCACCCTAGCCACATGCCGACTGGGCCATAGCCGAAAGACGGCTACAGCGCGGTTGGCTTATTCTGAGTGGATGTCCTACGGACGTCCTCCCAGAAACTTGCTCCCGCGCGCCCCCTGGGGCACGCACTCGGGAACATCCATGACCGCCAGGTCCCGAGGACCCGGCGCATCACGGTAAACGGCCGATGATAGCGGCCGTTTACCACGTGATCGTTACGTCAAATGACGGAGCTATCACATGTACACAAACCGGCGTCACGTCATGACGCCGGTTCCTCCCTCTCCTCTCTGTACCGATCGGTGCAGTGAGAGGGAAGAAGCAGAAAGGGGGAGAGACGGGACCAGCGATGTGGGCTGGATGTGTAGTGCCCACAGCGCTGGTCAGTGACAGCTACACTGCCACCACTGTGCAATGCTCTGCCACCACTGTGCAATACTCTGCCAATACTGTGCAACACTGCAATACTCTGCAATAAATTTTAATAGAAACAAAGAATTTTTATTTTATTTTTTTTTACACCGAATTTTCTGTATTTTTTGATTTATAGCGCAAAAAAATAAAAAACCCAGCGGTGATTAAATACCACCAAAAGAAAGCTCTATTTGTGTGAAAAAAAGGACACAAAATTAATTTGGGTACAGTGTTGCATGACTGAGTAATTGTCATTCAAAGTGTAAGAGCACCGAAAGCTGAAAATTGGTCTGGTTAGGAAGGGGGTTTAAGTGCCCAGTGGGTAAGTGGCTAGTATACCGCGGTCCTAACCTTTTGAGAATCTCCCAAATTGGAGCACATATATAGCAGTTGGATAGATTTAGAGCAGGTGTGAGGGATTCCACCCCTCCTTAAAGACACAGGGATGCATGGGACACCCAGCAAGGGCACAGTGACAGCTGCAGGTATCGCTTGCATACCCGCACCAATCCACAAACTGTGCAAACAAATGCCAACCACATAAACCTAGAAGTGGCCTAGAAAGACGAAAGAAAATGATCTATGCACATTGTCACTGGGGTGACGGAACCTAAAAAGTGCAGCAGGGTAAATTCTAAGTGGGCATTTAAAGAGAAAAGAGTGAGAGCACTTTGCAGCTGATCTTTTCCCCATTACTGACTTACTATCTCTTTCCCATTTTTTTTCTTTTCTTACTAGTAACGATTACTTTTTTTTTTTTCGTACTCGCCGATACCCATCGCAACTGTTTTGTTTACACTTCGGTTGTCAGCAATGGTAAAGCTATAAACAGTTATTTACAAATGTATTGTTTTTACATTTTGCACTTTTATCAATGTGTAACATATAAATATATGGGTTAAATGTGTAAAAATATTAATGCAAACAAAAAAAACTTCCGCTTATTGAATCCCCCCCCCTCTGGTGTCACATTTGGCACCTTTCAGGGGGGAGGGGGGAGCAGATACCTGTCAAATCCAGGTATTTTTCTCCCACTTCCAGGCATAGATCACTGCCCTTTATGCGGCAAACTACTCCATGTCCGGCCTCCTCCTTCCACCGAGCTGTCTTCTGGGAGACGCACAGGTCCCAGAAGTCAGCAGGGGCCATTCAGAACACGCAGCGCGACAATCGGATCACAAAACGCACACATTTTCAGATTTCCAAAAGAATATTCTTTCGAAATTCGACCCATGTATGGCCAGCCTTTACACTTCAGCTGCCAACAAGGGAACCCCACTGACAGCTGAATGAGCCATCAGTTGTTGAGGACGTGGCAGCCCTGCTACTTAACCACTTGCCGACCGGCTCCTGTAGATATACGTCGGCACTTTGAAGAGGGATATCTCGGTAACGGCAGCAGCTGCTGCCACAACCGAGATATCCATCTTTTCAGGAGCCAGTCCTCTTTACGATAATGGTGGTCTCCGCTGCAGATTCGCCGCAAGATCACCGTTATTGGCGGCGGGACAGGTGCCATCCCCCTCCCGCTGCTCTCCCGCGCCGGAGCCGTCGGTAGTGGCGGAGGCGATCGGGGCCTTTCACTTCCTGGGTATGGAGACGAGTGAGGCTAAGAATGCCTCCACTCGTCTCCATACCATAGGAGGGCGGAAGCTTCAAAACGTCACTTCCGCCCATACCTCTTAAAGGAACATTTTTCTGTTGTCATTTTTTCAAATGACAATTTTTTTTTTTTTTTTTTAATTTTAGTCCAAATATGAGATCTGAGGACTTTTTGACCCCATATCTCATATTTAAGAGGTCCTGTCATGCTTTTTTTCTATTACAAGGGATGTTTACATTCCTTGTAATGGGAATAAAAGTGACCCAATTATTTATTTATTTATTTTTTTAAACAGTGAAAAAATAAATAAAAATAAAAAAATTTTTAAAGCGCCCCGTCCCGACGAGCTCGCGCGCAGAAGCGAACGCATACGTGAGTAGCGCCCGCATATGAAAACGGTGGTCAAACCACATGTGAGTTATCACCGTGATTGGTTGAGCGAGAGCAATAATTCTAGCCCTAGACCTCCTCTGTAACGCAAAACATGCAACCTGTAGAATTTTTTTTAAATGTCGCCTATGGAGATTTTTGAGGGTAAAAGTTTGATGCCATTCAACGAGCAGGCGCCATTTTGAAGCGTGACATGTTGGGTATCAATTTACTCGGCGTAACATTATCTTTCACAATCTAAAAAAAAATTAGACTAACTTTACTGTTGTCTCTTTATTTTATTTTTATAAAAAAAAAGTGAATTTTTTCCAAAAAAGTGCGCTTGTAAGACCGCTGCGCAAATACAGTGTGAAAATAAGTATTGCAATGACCGCAGTTTTTTCTCTAGGGTGTTAGAACCCACAAACATTATAAATAGTTTTTTTTCTAAGTAATTTTCTAGCAAAAAAAAAAATTTTTTTAAACATGTAAACACCTAAATTCCAAAACGAGGCTAGTCCGTAAGTCGTTAACTGATAATTGGCGACTTTTTTTTTATTTTTCTTCTTTTTTATTTTTTTAAACGCTTCAGCTGTCAGTGACTGCTAAAAGAACCGAGTCTGAAAGTATCGGCTTCAGGTATTGGAGCATTTGCACGTGTACTGATACTCGCGCAAATGCTTAGTATCCACACCGAAATCGGTGCAACCCTAATTAGAGCACATCCCAAAAAATGCTCTTTTTAAGGGGGTTAGTTCACTGTACCAAAAAATAGCCCATACAGTTAAGGTGCAATAGTGTTCCCCTGTTTTGTCTTATTGGTAGGATGTTTCTGAGGCGCTCCCAGCTATTGATGCTTGCTCCCACCATCACTGGAGCAGCCAGAATGGAAGCAGTGCTGATTGCCGCCGTTTCCCTTTTTGTTTTTTAAAACTTGATATTTCATGAAGTTCTATTGGCCGCAGTGCGGTGGGAGGTGGTGGATTGTCTTGTACTGCCCTGGGATTAGAAAGAGTGAATTGGCCATGTAGGGGACGAGGCCTTTTACCTTGTCTTGTGGTGAGACTGTGATAGAATAGCTGTCCAGTGCAGTTCCGCTGTACCTGTTGTCAATTGGCCCTAAATCAGGAGGCTTTATTTTATCAATGTTCTAAAAAACTATAAGAACAGAGTTTTTTTACATCAGTATAATAATAATAAAAAAAAAAAAGCAGCATTGAAGGATGATGGCTTCTGCTTCATTTGCTGTCACATTGACTCCACACTGTCTCCGTCATACGTAAACGCTGCTTTAAATAGCAGAAAACATTCACTCCTTTTATCTGCTCAGCAACAGAGATACAGAGTCTGAATGGGATTCTATAACCATATGACTATTGCCTATTGGCCACGTCAGATGTTGTACAGCCTAGCAACTCTCTTGTGGTTGCCTAGCAACCTTGTTACTATCCAAAGCTCTGTAAGGAGAGCTGGACCAATTGCAGAGCTGATTAACTCTTTCCTTGTCACGTCCTTAAATAGCACAGTCTTCTTTTTTTTTTTTTATCTCAATAAATAATTCACAAGGCCAGAAGTAAGACTTTATACGCTGCAATGGTTGTAAATATAATTTTGCATGCATTTTTGTATTGGTGTACATTTTGATACAAATTGATTTAATAAAAAAATAAAAATAAAAAAAATCGGCAGTGTCTGTTATAAAAGTAGTACAGATACAGGCTACGTTTAAAAATTGTGCACTTCCAGGTGTGTTTTTTTTTTTTTTCTTTTGTGACTTGACTTTTGTCAAACTTCGGAGTTCCAGCCTGTATTAAAAAAAATAAGTCAGCAGCTACACATACTCTAGCTGCTGACTTTTAATATTAGGACACTTACCTGTCCAGGTCTCCCGCTATGTCAGCACCCCTAACTGATTCCTCCATCGGCTTCGGGTGCAGGCATCGGCATCTTCACTAAGGGAAACGGGAAGTAAAGACTGTTTCCTACTGCGCATGCGCAAGTCTCCATGCACTTCCTGAATTGTCCCGCAGTCTTCTGGGACCTGTGTGCGTCTCTCAGAAGGCAACTGGGAGAAGGTGGTAGGCTGTAAATTAAGTAGGTACACGGAAGTGGGAGCGGATACCCATTTTTTTGAAGGTATCTGCTCCCTCCTCCCCGAAAGGTGGCAAATGTGGCACCAGAGGGGGGGAGCAGATAAGCAGAGCTTCCACTTTTGAGTGGAACTCCTTTAAATATTCTCAATAGCAGCAGAGGATATAAATGCACCTTGTGTACAACCAAAGGCCTTTGCAAACCTAGATACTACCTTGTAAATAGGGTTGTACCGATACCGTTTTTTTTATCGACGAGTACCGATACTTGTGCTCAAGTACGCGCCGATACCGATGAGTGGGAGTGTAGAGTCCCTCCTACAGCTCTGCTGCTCTACACATGCTCTGTACATCACAGGATTGCTATCAATGCTGTTCTAACAAGTAGGATTGAACCGTTATCGTTGCAGAGGTTAAGCATTTGCATAGTTATCGTGTAAATGCTCTGATGCCTGAAGCCGATTCCTTTGCGTTGCGATTTGGGGCCATACAAATGAATGCTTTGCAATTCCTGTTCCGACACTCATGCGGTTTCCTTTGCGTTTTAGTGACCCCTGGGATTCTTAAAGTGAAACTTTACCCATAACTTGTTAAAAAAAAAAAAATAATGTTCTTTAGCAAGGCACATGCATTTCACAGTAATATTTATGCTACCAAAATTAGTGTGTGCTGTAAATTGCCTCCAGCATTGCTCCTATTTTCTTCTTGCTGGTGGCTGCCATTTTGCTGAAGTCCAGCCCCCCCCCCCCCTTAGCAGCAGTAAATCTTGAGGCTGTCGGTAGATCGGCTTCTAGTGGCTCTGATTTTCGGCACAGTGCTAATAATGGAGAGCAACTGAGCATGTGCAGAGCAGGGTGAGACCGTTTTCCTGGATTATAAACAAAGTTGAAGCACTTATTTTTAATGTTTTACATATCAATACCTGAAAAAAGGGCCCAACCTGAAGTGATCTAGCAGGACTTAAAGGGTAACTCCACTTTTGGGGGGGGGGGGGGGAAATAAAGAAAAAATAATATAGCGTATACAATTGCGACACAAGTCATATTGTAATTGAATGTCATTAAAAATTGCCTTTCCGTTTCAAGCTGCAGCTCTGTAATTTTCTGAAAATGCCTGGAGGTGTCCTGTACAGATGGTGTACAGAACACCCCCCAGAAACATAATTTCCTGCTTGTGTGATTGGCTCATTTATTTTCCCAGAAGTCTGCACTAAGATACAAGTCAGCTATCGGGCATCCCCTGCAACAAAAATGTAATTTTGGGTAAGATATTCCCAATAGGAAATCATGTCTAAAGGGATGCAGCCACTTTCCTCATTAGTGCCCTGCAGGTGCACAGCTGATTGATAATTCTAAAACCAGTCCCATTAGATTCACTTTCCCACATGGGCATAGACACACAGGGAATTCTTCAGAATAACAAAAGGTAGGAATCTGCAACAAAGTTTAACCACGTCCCGACTGGCGCACGATGATGTACGTCGGCAGAATGGCACGGACAGGCATAAGGGCGTACAGGTAGGTCCCTTTAAGAAAGCCGCCATGCCATCGCGTGTGCGCCACCAGTCGTGACCCCCATGAGTCTGGTCGCGGGTCCTGCAGACTCGATCGCCGCAGGCATACCCGCGTTTGTCTCACGGGAAGGCTGAACGGGAGATGCGGAAGTAAACAGCATCTCCCCGTTCTGCCTAGCAACAAGTGACACTGATCTCTGCTCCCTGTGATTGGAGCAGAGATCAGTGTTCACTAAAACACAGCTATGCCCCCCACAGTTAGTAACACGCCCCTAGGAACACTTAACCCCTACACTGCAACCTCCTGGTTAACCCCTTCACTGCCAGTGTCATTTACATGCACGTGCATTTAAATAGCACTGATTGCTGTATAAATGACAATGGTCCCAAAAATGTCCGATGTGTCCGCCATAATGTCGCAGTCACAATAAAAATCGCTGATCACCGCCATTACTAGTAAAAAAAAAAATAATAAAAATGCTATAAAACTATCCCCTATTTTGTAAACGCTCTAACTTTTGCGCAAACCAATCAATAATCGCTTATTGCGATTTTTTTTTGATTTTTTTTGCCAAAAATATGTAGAAGAATACGTATCGGCCTAACCTGAAAAAATAGCTTTTTTATATATTTTTGGGGGATGTTTATTATAGCAAAAAGTAATGCGTTTTTTTTTTTCGAAATTGTCGCTCTTTTTTTGTTTATAGCCCAAAAATAAAAACCGCAGAGGTGATCAAATACCACCAAAAGAAAGCTCTATTTGTGGGGAAAAAAGGACGTCAATTTTGTTTAGGAGCCACATCGCACGACCGCGCAATTGTCAGTTAAAGCGACGCAGTGCCGAATCGCAAAAAGTGCTCTGGTCTTAAGCCAGCAAAATGGTCCGGTCTGAAAGTGGTTAAAATCCTTGTAATGTACACAGACCACCCAGAGGGGAATGTTTTTTTTATTTTTTATTTTTTTTTCTTAACAAATTCCAATGTAAGATAAAGTAACTAAAGTTGCATATTAGAAAAAAATCTAATTTATTCCTAAGTAAGCCTGCACTAATATAATATTTTAAACTCAAATATTCAGATGTATGCAGTTATGCCTATTAAAAATGTTTATATGTAAATATTTAATAAAACAGCTCTTCAGTCACCTTGACAGACGGGTCCAAGAGGTTAAAAAATTTAAAATATTAATTCCACACAAAAATGGAACCTCTGCTTTTCGGATACCTGTATAATACAGGGCAGCACAGTGGTGTAGTGGTTAGCACTTTCACCTAGCAGCAATAGGGTCGCTGGTTCAAATCCCGACCACGACACCATCTGCCTGGAGTTTGCCTACATGGGTTTCCTCCGGGTACTCCGGTTTCCTCCCACGCTCCAAACGACATGCTGGTAGGTTAATTAGATCCTGTCAAAAAAAATTGGCCAAATATGTGTATGGTGTATTAAAGTGCGTTGGGACCCCATGGGGTAAAGGACCGCGCTATACCGCAAATGGACACCAGCAGCAAAAAGCGCCCTGAGGCGATTCCGTTTGCATAGGTAGCGCTATACAAGTCACTCATTCATTCACTTCCGGGCATAGACTCGCGGGAGTCTACGCCTCGACCCCCCCCCTGCTGTCTGCTGGGAAATGCACAGATCCCAGAGACGGCACGGACCATCCGGATTGCGCAGCGCGACTCTCGCATTTGCAGTAGGAAACCAGGAAGTGAAGACGCAAGGCTTCACTACCTGGTTCCCTTACCGAAGATGGCGGAGGCAGCACCCGAGAGCCAAATGTCAGATTGGCTTTGGGTGCCGACATCACGGGCGCCCTGGACAGGTAAGTGTACATTTTTAAAAGTAGCTGCAGTATTTGTAGCTGCTGACTTTAAAAAAAAAATTAATTTTGCGGGACTCCTTTTTTAATGTATTAAAATCTGGTGCTGAATATAAAATATTAGTTTGTAATTGTCTCCATTGTAGGAGGATCGCTGCATACACAGCGTATCT
Source organism: Lithobates sylvaticus (assembly GCA_028564925.1). Taxonomy (NCBI): domain Eukaryota; kingdom Metazoa; phylum Chordata; class Amphibia; order Anura; family Ranidae; genus Lithobates; species Lithobates sylvaticus. The sequence goes on along the minus strand of CM053037.1, from coordinate 168,490,608 downwards.
TCATAGTATATTAGCAGCCAAGATAAGGAGGGTTTATTGACCTTCTATTGTTTACCTGAACCTTCTTCACAATTGCCCTCACCTTGTCAATATCGAAGCACAGGCTTGATTAAATGATCAATTAGATAATTGAGTTTCAGTCTAATTTTGTAAAATCGGTGATTCGTTACAGGGATGATCTCAGCTGTTTTTGATTTGGTTTATGCAGCTTGCTGTGTCTTCCCTTCTATATGGTATGATAGTGTAGCCTTGTCCATGCACAGATAAAGGAGACGGATGTAAATCTGTCACTGTGCTGTATTGTGGAGGGAATGTATGAATTGCACGCTCATTCACATCATTCAGTTTTTTCTGGTCGTAGGATAGCAGCCATTGTGTTTGGTAGGGGTGCAACGGATCAAAAAACTCACGGATCGGATCGTTCCTCGGATCACAGTCACGGATCGGATAATTTTTCGGATCAGTAAATAATAATTGAATTTGCAAAAACCTGTGAAAATTCCACCACCATATAGTCCCCACTGTAATATCCATGTCATCTCCCCCACTGTAATATTGGCTGGGTATGGAGGGATGGCTGTGACTGCAATTGTCACAGAGCAGCGCTGTGGGCACTACAGATCCAGCCCACAGCGCTGCTGCCATCCGACCTCTCCCCCTCAACTGTACAGATCTGTACACAGAGGGGAGAGAGGAACCGGCGTCATCATGGTTTGTTTACAAGTGATCGCTCCATCATTTGACGGAGCGATCACATTGGTGAACGGGTGCACCAATATGGCCGCCGCTCCGGAGCTAGGCCAAAGCCACGGCCTTTCCTAAGGCCGAGCCTGCGGATCGCGGCGTGTGCCGATCCGAACAGGGTGACCCGTTCGGATCACGGATCGGTGACGACCCATTGCACCCCTAGTGTTTAGTCATTTTGGGAGGGAGGGGACATGACCATGCTTGACCTTTATAGGAAAGGTTGAGTTTTGCATAGAACTTCAGTTACTGAAATCTCTGAATCTACAGATTACTTGATTTAAATGTATAATATACACTCACCGGCCACTTTATTAGGTACACCTTTGCTAGTACCGTGTTGGACCCCCTTTTGCCTTCGGAACTGCCTTCATTCTTCATGGCATAGATACAAAAAGGTGTTTGGAAAAATTCCTCAGAGATTTTGCTCCATAGTGACATGATAGCATCACGCAGTTGCTGCAGATTTGTCGGCTGCACATCCATGATACGAATCTCGCATTCCACTACATTCCAAAGGTGCTCTATTGGATGAGATGTGGTGAGTGTGGAGGCCATTGGATAAGATCTGGTGAGTGTGGAGGCCATTGGATAAGATCTGGTGAGTGTGGAGGCCATTGGATAAGATCTGGTGAGTGTGGAGGCCATTGGAGTACAGTGACCTCATTGTCCAGTGGTGAGATGATTGGAGCTTTGTGACATGGTGCATTATCCTGCTGGAAGGAGCCATCAGAAGATGGGGACACTGTAGTCATAAAGGGATCAGCAACAATACTCAGGTAGGCCGTGGCATTTAAACAATGCTCAATCGGTACTAAGGAACCCAAAGTGTGCAAAGAAAATATCCCCCCCCCCCCCCCACCATTGCACCACCAGCCTGAGCCATTCATACAAGGCAGGCTGAATCCCATGCTTTTATGTTTATGCCAAATTCTGACCCAACCATCTGAATTTCGCAGCTGAAAACCAGATGACTCAGACCAGGCAATGTTTTTCCAATCTTCTATTGTCCAATTTTGGTGATCCTGTGTGAATTGTAGCCTCAGTTTCCTGTTCTTAGCTGACAGGAGTGGCACCCGGTGTGGTCCTCTGTTGCTGTAGCCCATCTGCTTCAAGGTTATGGGTTCAGAGAGGGTATTCTGCATACCTTGGGTGTAACGAGGGAGTATTTGAATCAGTTGCCTTTCTATCATCTCAAACTATTCTGCCCATTTCACCTTTAAACTCTGACACCAACAAGGCATTTTCCCCCATACAACTGGATATTTTCTCTCTTTCAGACCATTCTCTGTAAACTTTAGAGATGGTTGTGCATTTTGTAAAAGACTCAGACCAGCTCGTCTGGCACCAACAACCATGCCACATTCAAAGTCAATTACATCCCCTTTCTGATGCCCAGTTTGAACTTTAGCAAGTCGCCTCCGCCACGTCTAGATGCCTAAATCCATCGAGTTGCTGCCATGAGATTATCAATTTATGTTACCAAGCAATTGAACAGGTGTACCATATAAAGTGGCCAGTGAGTGTATATGTAAAGGGCTACATAAGTGTAATGTCGCCATACAAGTACCTGTAATCAATTATTTTGACATGTAGACACCGACTCTGATTAGATGTCCTTTCACTAATATGTTCAGTTTTTAGAGGCCCAGTTTTCCAGTTTGAAACCATACTTTGCAGAGCAAAACAACCAAGTTCTTTTAAGACTGGAACTTTTCACACCAGTCAGTTGTGGGTCGGTTGTATCCTGAATGCTGCATTTTTGGTACATGTTTAAAAACACACCTCCCCATTGAAATGCATCAAAAACGCACCTGTGGTTGCGTTTTTTTTTTTTTTTGGGGCCACATGTCCATGTTTCGAAGGTGCATGCTGATGCCAGACAACCAGAAAGTGCAACAGGGCGGTGTGAAAGCAGCCTAAGCAATTATGTTGGTATCAAGTTTAAGCCCCTTTCACACGGGCCGGATCTGTTTTTTTTTTTTTTTTTAGCAGGAGATCTGTCCACTAATCCCCTGAGCTGATCCAGCAGATGACCGGTCCGTGTCTGCTCTGTTTATGCAGAGAGGACACTGACACAGCCCACTCTGCTATGCAGGCAGTCGGATGGAAAGAGACCTGCTGTCTGTTTACACCCAACTGCCCTCTGATCCTTTTAGTTTTTGCCAAATCAGATCAGAGATGACCGGGTGTAAATGGACACAAGCTCCATAGAGGAGAATGGAGGGGCCGATCAGGGCCACCTGAAAATCGGAGAGGTGGATATTATCAGAACGCTTGTGTAAAAGGGGCCGAATTCCTCTCCAGTATTTTGTGGATGTCAAAATCTTGAACATATGATTATTATTTTTGGATTGTGTGTTTTAAAGAATGTGGTTACAAACTAAAGAGGCAATTTTCTTAATGTATACCGTATATACTCGAGTATAAGCCGAGTTTTTCAGCACATTTTTTTGTGCTGAAAATGCCCCCTCGGCTTATACTCGAGTCAAGCACTTTTCTGCAGCAGAAAATTAAATTTTCCGACCCGACTTTGGGGCCCTATATCTCGGGGCCACTTGATGCTAGGAACCCCAAACCCAGTGGAACCAGCGCTACAACATATCCAAAGATGGGGTTCCTAGCACCAAGTGACCCGAGATACGGGCCCCAAAGTTGGTCAACTGTGTCAATCTGCAGCAATGTCATTTCAGGTCCCTTTTGGGTCCAGAGATCCCAGATTTTGGCTGCAGCTAGGGGGAATTTAGGAACCCTTAAAGTGGAAGTAAACCCCCCTATCGTTTTCAGCCAAGGAAGCTGCCATCTTTGCCTCTGTTTTAATCTTCAACTGCCACAGTGCTGCACATGTGATCTGTTATGACACCAGCCATTGGATGGTTTGACTGTTTGGTTGAGAGCACAGCCAATGTGCAGTTAGCATTCCCGGCATGCCTTTTTTTTTTTTAAATTGTTAAATCGATGGGTTTACTTCCGCTTTAACTACCAAGTTTGAAGTTTGGGGGACCTATGGCTGCAAATGGGCATTGTTGACCCTCTTTTTTCCACTTACAGTAGCTGCGCATTTCTCACCCTAGGCTTATACTCGAGTCAATATGTTTTCCCAGTTGTTTGTGGTAAAATTAGGTGCCTCGGGTTATATTCGTGTCGGCTTATACTCGAGTATATACGGTACATATCTATTCAAATATGGCATATTAGACACCTTGGGCTGCTTTCACACTGAGATGCTTTACAGGAGCTATAGCGCTAAAAATAGTTCCTGTAAAGCGCCTCTCACTCGGCTTTCACACTGGAGCGGTGCGCTGGCAGGACGCCAAAAAAAGGCGCTGTAGGAGCTTTGTATGCACCACTCCTAAAGCGCCCCTGCTCATTGAAATCAATGGGCAGCACTGGCAAAGCACCGCTTTGCGGGCTCATTTAATGCTTTTTTGGCCATTAAAAGTGCCCCGCTGCAGGCCGAAAAGGGCAGCAAAAACGACATTAAACGACATTAAAAATAGCGGCGCGTTACCGCCAACGCCCCAGTTTGAAAGTAGCATAAGAAAATATCAGATCTTCCAGCACTCATAGGGAACCCAGTCACTACGGTTTACTCCACCCAGGGACAAGAATACAATACGGGGACATTAAACTTCAGTGTTTCTCTTCTCACAGATTAAAGACCTGCAGCTGGTGCTGTCTGAAGCCAATGAGACCATCCAGGGGCTGCAGGAGCAGCTGTCACAGGAGAGACAGTTAAGGAAGGAAGACGAAGAGGCCTTCAACCAGAAAGTTGCTCAGGTTTGGGTCTCCATGTTTCGCACTTCTATAAACTTCTGCCTTCTATCATAAGGAGAATTATTTATAACTATAAACACTTTAGTGTCTTTAGATACTCATTGAAAATGGTAATTTTAGTGTAACTTGTCCTAAAGCAGAAACCCAGGCAGATGTAAAAAGACATTAATGCAATTTTTTTTTTTTATTAGTGAATGCATTGTGTGTTGTGGGTTTATTTTTTATTTTATTTTTTTTATGTGCAAAAAACTGAATTTTGACTTTTATCAGCTTATTGCAGTCCCTGTAGAGCAGAGCTCAAACTGGAAGAGGCAGTTCAACTAGCCAATCAGTTGTTTAGCTTTTATGAGACTCTTATCTATTTGCAGCAGGTGCCACATAACCTCACAGAAGAAAACCATGTTTAATGTTATACTACCTTTTTTAAAGGAGAAGTATATTCAAAGCACTTTTGGCCATACTTCTCCTGGGGATCACAGGAGTGCAGTGCACTCCTGTGACCCGTTTTCAGCCAATAGCGGGCCAAAGCCTACTGTCGGCAGACTGCGCACAGAGCTGGTCCAGGCTCTGAGAAGATCCCAACCATATGGTCGGGATCCTCCCAGAAGCCTGAACTGGCAGCTGGCTCAGCGATGCACTGAGAGCCTGAGCCAGCCCCTCCCGCCCTCCTCCACAGCCCAGGCGCTCCCGCCCTCCTCCACAGCCCAGGCGCTCCCGCCCTCCTCCACAGCCCAGGCGCTCCCGCCCTCCTCCACTGCCCAGGCGCTCCCGCCCTCCTCCACTGCCCAGGCGCTCCCGCCCTCCTCCACTGCCCAGGCGCTCCCGCCCTCCTCCACTGCCCAGGCGCTCCCGCCCTCCTCCACTGCCCAGGCGCTCCTGTAAGTACTGAAGGGGCAGAGCAGAGAGCCAGGGACTGACCATCTCTCTGCTCACACAACACTGATAACTGAGCGATCAACGGTCTTTAAACGCTCAGTTGTCAGTCTTAGAGCTGGCGGGGGACAGATGCAGCATCGGACTGATACTGCATCCATCTAGGTGAATATAATTTTTTTTTTTTTGGTTAACTCTCACTCTTTTTAGCCAGAAATGGCATGAAATATAACCTGGACAGCTAAATTTTATACATGTATAGGTTTGCAGCCTCACACCCTGCATACATTCTTGGATATGTTTGTAGCCGCTAGTCCAAACCCTGTAGCGTTGTGTTTTCTGAGACAACTGGTCCTTCTAATTAAACACATCAGAATGTGTTTAGATGAAGTGCGGTTCTCATATTGGATTATGTGGTGCTAATGAAGTGCGATTTGTTCTCTGCCAACATTTTCCATAATATTAAATCCTTGTGCTTTCATTATTATCTCTGTGTTCTGATATCAAGAAATACAGGTATTAAAGTAGATCTAAACTCTGTGTACTTCCAACGTGTAGCATGTCCCCTTGTGCAATCAGGTTCATTTTTCCTCCAGCTTACTTTATTTCTTTGAAGATGGGCATCTGTTGCTCCTTCCTGTATCTTTTGCGGGCACTACCTTTGCCGGCTGGTAGGTGGTTGCTGTGCCCACATTTTGGCTCCGCTGTAATTTGCATTTATCCACAGCAGTAAATTTTCCTATGAGCGCTGGCATCCTTTCCCAGCAGCCGAAGAGTTAGTGACAGGACAGGAAGTCATTTCTTTTTTCTACATATACTTAGAATCTATTAAACTGTAGTTGGAATTTTTTTGATCGCCATCGCATATAAAACATTTCTTCAGAGGAGGCTTGATCTCATCCCTATACTATACACCCTTTTCCTCTTGTTGGCAGAGATACAGATGTACTTTGGAAGGGTTTGTGGCCCATTGTGCATTATGTATGTTGTAAATCGTTTGCTGTTGTACAGTTGTAATTTCGTAAATTTGCATTTTCTGTTGAAGTTATTGGATTGATGATTGAAGGACGAATAACAAAGGTCTGTGTTAGTGGATGACGAGAGAGGAGGTTTTTTAAAGTGGTTGTATACCTTCAATTACAACTTGTACCTACAGGTAAGCCTGATTAAGGCTTACCTGTAGGTACAAGAAATATCTCCTAAACCTACACGGTTTAGGAGATATTTGCACAGAACGTTTTACAACGTTGTCTACGGCGCATGCGCGGCGTAGACAACGGTGCATTTACAGGGTTAATCCCCATTCAGAACTGCGGCTCACCGCAGTTGAAGTGTCCCGCGCGCATGCACGGAGCGACGTCTTCGCTGCTCTGGCCAATCACAGCGCCGCAGTGATTGGCCGGAGCGGCGATACCCGGAAGAGCGATGGCTGGAGGGGGAGAAGAAGACGACGTCGGGGGCCCCGATCTAAGGTAAGTGATGCATAATGAGCTAGTATGCTAGTCATACTAGCTCATTATGACTTTGTCTTGCAGGTAGTGTACAAAAAAAACCGAAACAGGTATACAACCGCTTTAATTATTTTGCTCAGCAGGTCTCCAGTATAAAAATTGACGCAAAAGGTTCTTATGTCACCCATGGACAATAAAGTTTCGGCTGTTGCGTGGGGACAAAGCAGGCAGTCTTTTTTTTTTTTTTTTGTGTCCATGCGTCCGCTCCATCCCAATTGACATGAATGAGACTGCCTGTGCGGGGATGTACGAATGTGTGTCCCCATGCAGGTAAACCTGGTCCTTGCACGCTCATACATTGTACGCTAAAAGGAAGAACTGCATAATCTCACCGAAATGATCAGATCATCATCATCTTTCCACATTTTAGTTGTTTTTGAGCCCCACTTATAGCCGATGATTTGAACCAGCCCTTGGGCACTTACAATGGGGGTAAGTGAAGACTAGTGCTGCCACTGCATGGGTAACTTAAATACTGGTGTTACATTGTTCTTGAACAGACCGTATCTAGATTTGCCCTACCATACCATGCATTGACAGATAGGGATAGCGAGGCAATTGCCTGAGCTAGCTGCTTTTGATTCTGACCTATGCTCTGATATCTATTCTATGACCTTTCCTTCCAGCTGAAGGAGGATCAGCAGAAACTACTCCTAAGACGAGACTTTGAGCTCCAGAGCCTGGGCCTAGAGAGGAGACTGGAGCAGAAGTTCTGGAGCCAGGAGAAGAATGTCCTAGTGCAAGAGGTGCAGCAGTTCAAGCAGAGCTTTTGCCTGACCTTCATGAAGCTCAGGTGGTTTCTTCAGCGTTGGCGGAAGGGAAAGGTCCTACCAAGCGAAGGAGAAGACTTTCTGGAGGCAAGTGTTTGTGACGCCTACAATGTATGCCCTTTTGTAATTTTATAAAACGTGCCTATGAGTGAGCAGCTAGGAGCAGAGAGAAGGCCCTACAGTAGAAATCCAAGAAATGGTGGTATGGGGATTTACAGGAGTCTGTGTTGGTATTCCTGTCTCTTTGTTTCTTCTTTTGCAAAAAATGTTCTAATCTACTATCCATTAGAATGTATATGATAAAAAGACATGCTGGTAGGCTAATTGGCTCTTGTCTAAATCGGCCCTAATATGTGTATGTATGAATGTGAGTTGGAAACCTTAGATTGTAAGCGCCTTGAGGGCAGAGACTGACGTGAATGTACAATCTATATATGCAAAGCGCTGCCTAAATTGATGGTGCTATTCAAGTACCTGTAATAATAGCAATTGGTAGTTATAGGTTCATTTTAAAAGCATAAATACTGTATATACTATAGTATAAGCCGACCCAAATAGAAGTCCCAAGGCACCTAATTTTACCACTAGGAAAACATATTGACACGAGTATAAGCCTAGGGTGAGAAATGCGCAGCTACTGTAAGTGGAAAAGAGGGTCAACAATGCCCATTTGCAGCCTCTCTGTGCCCATTTGCAGCCATAGGTCCCCCGAACTTCAAACTCGGTAGTTAAGGGTTCCTAGATGCCCCCTAGCTGAACCCAAAGGGTCCCGAAATGATATTGCTGCAGATGGACACAGTTGACCGACTTTAGGGCCCTGTATCTCGGGGCCACTTGGTGCTAGGAACCCCAAATTTGGTGTGCAACCCCAGTGGAACTAGCACTACAACATCCTAGCAACATATAGGGTTCCCAGCACCAAGTGGCCCCGAGATACGGGGCCCCAAAGTCGGTTTGGAAAATGTCAAGCACTTTTCTGCAGCAGAGAATGACATTTTCCGAACCGACTTTGGTGCCCCGTATCTCGGCTAGGAACCCCAGCTTTGGATCTGTTGTAGTGCTAGTTCCACTGGGTTTGCACACCAAGAGTATATACGTTATGTGGAATGTAAAACTGAACTGTATATGAGCAGTTTTACCTGCAAGCGATTCAAATTTCTGTCCATCTAGTTCTGAGATTTTAAACGGCTCTTCCACACAGTACAGCCAGGTAGATGACACCACACACAGTTAAGAAATATATAGTGCTCTCCTCTCTCTACCTCCATCCTTCTTACTGGACAGTAAAAGCTCAGCAGCAGTCTGAGGTCATCCTTCTGCTCAATGTGCTTTCTGCACCTATTGCATGCAGCACACATGTAAAGGCAACTGACATAATTATATTAGGGCAGCTGTTCTCAACCAGGGCTCCATAGAACCCTTAGACCCCCTTCACACTGATACTGTTTTCATGCTTTTTAGTGCTAGAAATAGCCTCTAGATAGCGCCTGAAAACCGCCTCCCATTCATTTCAGTGTGTCTTTTTCACACTGGGGCGGTGCGCTTGCAGGGTGTTGGGAAAAGTCCTGCAAGCAGCATCTTTGGGGCGGTTTGGGAGCGCTGTATTTAGCGATCCCAAAACGCCCTGCCCATTGAAATGAATTCCAAAGCGCCTAAAAAGTGATTTGAAAATGCGCCACACCACGGGCACTTTTAAGCCCTTCTTTGGGGTTAAAAGTTCCGTTAGCGACCAAAAAGCAAACAGCGCTAACGCGGCCCCAGTGTGAAAGAGGTCTTAGGCCCATTTTTACCATTTGTCCGTTTTTTTTATCCATCAGTGGATGTCAATGCATCTCTATGGAAAAACGGATGTAAATCTATGAAACGTTCCATTTTTGCATTGGTAGTGGATGTAAAAACAGCTGATAAATGGATGAGCAGCTGATGAATACTTCATCCGTTTTGACATGACTGACCTGATGAACGGTTTGCATGTGTGAAAGATTATTAGGGCTGCAACTAACGATTTTTTTCATAATCGATTAGTTGGCCGATTATTGTTTCGATTAATCGGTTAATAACCTTAAAGTGTGGTGTATAATTTTGGTTAATATGTAAAGTTAAAAAAAAAGACAATTTTATTCTTAAATATTAAATATATGAGGTGATAAATATAAACAACCAACTATATGGTTAGGGAGCAAAATATCAAATCCACTAACAGACAGAAGAGCTATACTGTATACACTATTAGAGGAGATGTACTGTATATACTATTAGAAGAGACATACTGTTTTTTGGCCAATTTGTTGTTAAAAAAAAAAGGAAATAATCACTACTCTAAGGGTTTAATTTTTTTTACTGTAGAACTGTGAAAGTAATATTTACAGTAGCGATTATTTGCTTTTTGTACTATAAAGGGCTCATTTTAGGTTTTTTTTAACCCCGTTATGTTACTGGCCGATTAATCGATTAGTAATAGTAATCGATTAATTTCATAATCGATTAGTTGTCGATTAATCGATTAGTTGTTTCAGCCCTAAAGATTATATATATATATATATATATATATATAATCACTCTTTTTGGTATAATTAAATCCTATGTGGTAAATGTATGGTTAAATTGTGATGTATGAATAATGTGTGGAGTAGAAATGTAATTTCATTGTGATTTGTTACTACAATGACAATAAATCTTATAAGATGATATTATATATACAGTACGGTGCTCTCTTAAAACTTGTAGGTTTTAAAAGAATGTGTAATAAAAAGGATGTTATTTCAGAGCTGCAACCTAGACCTCATTTAGCTGATTGTTTTAATCTGCTGTATGTAATTCTACGTGTCATATCTAAGCCCGTCACCGGTTACGCTGTCAAGTTAGTGAGTCGGATCTCTAATTGATCTTAAGCAAGCCAATTAGGGAGCTTATGTGTCTTTGAAGAATTATGCAGTAAATGGATATTGTTTTGCTAAATAGCTGAGTAATCACAACATCCCATTGTAGTACCAGCTGATACATGCGGCAGTGACAGCCATTGTGTAGTGTATGGCATTGTAGAGCGGTCCGGATAATATTTTGCATTTAAGCCGTCGTCCTGTATTTTGCCATTGTTCTCTCATTGCTAGAGGCTCGTATTTGTCACATGATTGATCACACACACAGCCCCATCCTCTGCTCCGCGCACATTGGCGTGAATCGGGAACATGAGGCTTTTGGCAGCACTCAATAGGGAGCCATTGGCTCTGCATTAGGAGTCAGCCCCGAGGCCTTGTGTTCTGGTTGTGACAGCAGCTGTTATGGATGAAGCTTTACATGTGACTAACCCCATTTTTCCTACCTAGTATATCCAGCCAGGAATTTATTAGACTAATGTGGATTATAAAAGACACAGAGCTGGATCGGGCTGATAATCTGATGCTCGGAGAATTACAGGAAGGCAACATATGCCATATAAACCAGTGCAGAGACGAGCGGCGGGGTAAAAAGGTCAGCTACCACCAAGAAACGTTCATATTTACCCTTCATGGGGGGTTTATGCTTTCAGGGCCTGAGATGTGATAAATAAAGCTGTCTCTGTGGGGGAGATTTACTAAAACTGGTGCAGCTGTACATAGTTACCAATCAGATCCTAACTTGTCCAATTAAAGAGAAAGTAAAGCCTCCATTAAAAAAAAAAAAAAAAAACGGAACCTGCAAGGCAAAGGCATAATGAGCTAGTATGCATAGCATAGCTAGTATGCATAGCATCAGTTTTTAATAGGAAAGCACAGGAACATCCAGGGATTTCACACAAAGGAAGCAATACAAAGAGAACAGGACACTTTCTCATACAAGTACATGGTACAGCAGCCACATTACAGGAATATGAAATGCTATAGTAACAAACACTTTAAGAAAACCGTAGTACCTGCATGGTTAAAAATAAAAGGAGCTGCCTCTCCGGTGCCCCATGACACTACTTTGGGCCTCAGGCTGTCATGCACACACCCTCTGGGGTGCGCAATCACACCGACCTAGACTCCCCAAACTCTTGGACTAAGTGGTACCCATATGTCATTACTTGAGTGCTGCAGTATCAAAGGGTAAGGACCACCCTCTGCTGCCAGTAGAGATGTCCTGGACATCACTGAACAAGACAGGAGACCGCAGTAATTGGGGTGTGTATACATACCTCCCAACATTTTTAGATGGGAATGAGGGACACCTACTAGCAAATGGGGCAAAGTAGGGGCAAGTAGGCAAAGGACACACCCCCTTAAAGGAGAATTAACCAAAAAAATTGGTAAATAAATCCACAAGTGCTTTTTTTTACCACTACTATTCCTTTTACATTTGCTTTTAAAATTTACAAATGCAGCAATTTAGAAATCAGATGAAAGGTTTAGCACTGGAAAACACTTTTTGAAAGATAAAAAGTGCATTTTATATACATCTATATAGATCAGACCAAAATGAGGGGGAAATAGGGACAGTCCCTGATTTCGAGGGACTGTTGGGAGCTACCGTATATACTCGAGTATAAGCCGAGATTTTCAGCCCTTTTTTTTTGGGGGGCTGAAAGTACCCCCCTCGGCTTATGCTCGAGTCGCCGCTGTCTGCCTACCTGGTCAGAGTGTCATGCAGACAGACGGCGGCCATTGCAGTGTTCAAGAGCCGCACCTATCACGGACATCCTCTCATCCTCACCGTGTTATGAGGATGAGCAAATGTCCGTGATGGGCGGAACACTGACTGCTGGGAAATTGAGTGTTCCGCTTATCACAGATGAGGAGGCGCAGCTTTTGAATACTAGAATGGCCGCCGTATGTTTTTACACACTGATCAGTGCAAATGCGAGGGGCACAGGGGCTGCAGAAGGGGCACAGGGGCATGCGCAGGACACACAGGGGCATGCGCAGGACACACAGGGGCATGCGCAGGACACACAGGGGCATGCGCAGGACACACAGGGGCATGCGCAGGACACAGGTAGGTACACAGGACACACAGGGAGGTAGGCAGATCTGCACAGGTAGGCATGCACAGGACACTGGGAGGTATGCAGCTGCAGATGGGCATTGTTGACCCTCTTTTCCACTTACAGTAGCTGCTGCATTTCTCACCCTCTGCTTATACTCGGGTCAATAAGTTTTCCCTGTTTTTTTGTGGTAAATTAGGGGCCTCGGCTTATATTCGGGTCGACCTATACTCAAGTATATACGGTATGTATAATAGGTGGGGGTGCTTTTAAACCTGGAGTTGGCATCTATGCCTCATTGATTTCTATATTCAGTGTGGTCAGAGGTCATGTTTTGCTTTAATAAAAGATGGCTGGTAAGTGGGTTAACGTTTGCTTCCTCTTTAGAGAATAATAAAACTGCTCGGAGATTCCACAACATGCTCTCATCTCGTGGTCTCTGGAACTGGGTCAGGTTTGGGACACGCTGAATGCTGTCTGCCCATACTTTGCTCATTTCAGCAAACTGAAAACATGTTCAGCCTTTAGGACATTATTTAAGTTTTTTGTTTGCTGGAAAAGATTAGTACGTGTGAATAATTTGATCTGAAGTCTGCATTGTAGTCGAGGAGTTCCAGACAAAACGATGTCAGCAGATGGTCGTATTTGCATTTTTACAATATGATGTCCTTAATTGGAGTGGTGGAGCCACCTCTGCAGCATCTCTCTACGTTTTTGTAGTGGATGTTTCCAGGGAGAAATTTTAAAATCCACAATATTCTCCTAATCAGACATGAAGGAAAATAAAGTGAGGCTGGTCCTTTGCAGACAGCAATCAGGGAATGGCAGCCATAGATTTTTTTTTTTCTGAACCTGCAGCATGTTCATAAACGTAACCTGGTACAATGTACTGAATAAGAATTTTGATAGTTTTTTTTAAATTGGTAACATTTTTTATTCTGTCTTCATTGGCTTTGAAAACTCTAATAATTTATATAAAGAAAATAATATCTTGCTGTAACAATTCAGTAGCACTGTTTTAAAGCTGTATTTACAACGAATGCATTAAATCTTTTTTTATTAGGTAAACAGTGTGAAGGAGCTTTACATGCTAATAGAGGAGGAGGAATTAAACCTTCCATGTACAGATTACAAAGCCTGTGACGGAGAAAGTTGGTCGCAGAACATGGTAAATGTCAAACATTTGTTTGTGTTTATTTAAAACCTGAAAGTGATGGATTATTATTATATTATTATATAATAAATAATAATCATTTATTATATTTTTATTATTATTATAAAATAATTTATAATAATAAATAATAATAATAAATATAATAATATTATATTATTATAATATATATTATTAATGGATTCTTATTCTTATTATTATAATACATTGTTAAATATTATGTTAAAAAAGGACCTCTGTCTTGTTCCTGTTTTACCTGTTTGGCTGGGTTCACACTTGTGTTGGTGCGGAAATTGCATCTGTTCCTGCACCCGCAGCCAAAACACGCTGCTCTTTTACAGACCCTTCATTCTTAATGGCACCCCCCACACATTTAAACACACAGTGCGTTTGCAGTGGCAGGAAATCGAATGGTGCAATCGCCTGCAATTTTAGAAAGGTGCAAACCTTTTTCCTGCATTCTTTTTATCCACAGGTACAGCAGCCTTTTGAAGTGAATGGGCTGCTGTGCCTGCACTAATGCGAGCTGCACCAAATGCATCGGTGGGACCCAAGCCTTATAGTTGTCTATTGCCATTGCTTAGTTTATATTTTGATTGATATTTTTATCACACAACTGGTTACTTTTCAAAACGGCAAGAAAAAAAAGGAAATCGAGTGGCCAAATTATAGCTATGACAGGTGCAGGATAGATGGATAGATAGAGAGATATATATTCTGATGACCTGGGGTCCCCAAGGAATTTTCTTAAAGGGGTGTTCAGGGAAAAAAAAAATTAAAAGCCAACAGCTACACATACTTAATAAATGGACACTTACCTGTCCTGCAGTCCCTCGATGACGGCACCGCAGCTGATGTCTCCATCAGCTGCCGCCGCCATTGCGGGTAAGGTAACCCGGCAGTGTAGCCTTTCGACTTCACGCTGGGAACCCTACTGCGCATACGCGAGGCCCCGCTCCTCTCTCCTATTAGCCCGGCGGCCGAGGGAGGAGGAGGAGGGAGCCCCGCGGTGACGTCACGGCCACATTGCGCCGTGGCTTACTTCCGGAAGTGGGAAAGGATACCTGTCAAAGACAGGTGTCCTGTCCCCCCTCCCCGAAAGGTGCCAATTGTGACAACGGAAGGGGGGAGGAATCCGATGAGCGGACGTTCCACTTTAGGCTGGTTTCACACTGGGGCGGTTTGCAGGCGCTATTGCGCTAAAAATAGCGCCTGCAAACCGACCTGAAACAGCTGCTGTTGTGTCTTCACACTGGAGCGGTGCGCTAGCAGGACGGTCAAAAAAGTCCTGCTAGCAGCATCTTTGGAGCGGTGAAGGAGCGGTGTATTCACCACTCCTATACCGCTCCTACCCATTGAAATCAATGGGACACCGCTGGGATACTGCGGTAATACCGCTGGCAAAGCTCCGTTGCAGCGGGGCTTTGCGGGGGGTTTTAACCACATACCACGGGTAAAACGATGGTAAAGCAGTGCTAAATATAGAGCTGCTTTACTGCCGCCACCCGCACCGCTCCGGTGTGAAACCAGCCTTAGGGTGGAGCTCCGCTTTAATTTGCAGGCATTTCTTCCCACTTCCTGTTTGGTTATGGCAGAGGAAGTAAAGGGAAATTTCTGCAATGGGACACCCTCCCTTGCTTCTATACCATATAACCCTCCCTTGCTTTATCCAAAATGCAAAAAAGTTTTGCCTTTTTAGCTCCATTTTAATATCGGACTGCCAAAAAATAGGATAATCAGTGGCCAAGTTTTATAATGAGGAGCCCAGACTGTTTTTATGCGTTATTCTCTCATGTTCTCCTTTTACACTTTGCAGACTATCGAGTCCATGAAAAACCTTACGGACGTTAAGAGAATTCTCAAAGACCTTTGTAATGAGTTACGGGAAGAAAGAAGAGGAATGAACGAACTACAGCAGCAGTTTGCAAGAGCAAAGGCAGCCTGGGAGATGGAAAGGACTGAGCTGAAGGTTAGTCTGGTCCTCACGGCCTGAAACAATCATCTGCTTACTCAACAGCTGACAAAACTGCTCCAGTTTCCATAATTCAGCTCGGCACTCATAATCATAAACACTTCTTTTTTCTATCATCTTCTCCATAGCTTCTGTTCTGATTTTTATACAGTCTGAGAAAAACGAGTAGGCTGCCATTGCTGACCACCTTCTGAATAGTACCTGGTTGTCATGCTAACCCAATAAAAATCTGCTTGTCAAAGCCATGAAAAGAACAGAGTGCCTTAATGGGTTCCACAACATAAACCAGCAGCTTTTGTACCTTTTTAGTGTTCCGTCAGCGCTCAGCCTTTTCACCCAGCAGAAGGTTCTTACTGCAGAGAGAGAGGCCAGTCAGGATTTCACCCTCTGCGGGGGGATTAATACAAGAGGTTGCTCCAGGGGCCAGGCTTTTTCATGCTGATTACAAGTTTGTACATGAGTGTTTGTTTTTATCTATACTTTTAATAAATTGCTATAACGGAGAGCACTATGGAGTCCTGTATATTGTTTTTGCGCTTACTTCCACTTAGTGGTGATGAGCGCTGGAGGGGCGGTGGATGTATGCCAGGGAACCATATTGTCATACATGTGCACTACATGGTCTAATTTTTCTATAGGGGTCCAACTGATGAGGTGAGGGTCCAGCCACTTGAGCATGGATTGGTGTAGGCAATACACGAAGAGGAGTGATTTTGACACACTGAGGCTCGGTTCACATTGGTGCCATGTGGGAACCCTGCAAATCTTTAATGCAAAAAAAATTGCATTAAAATCCTTAAATATAAAAAAAAAAAAAAATTTGAAAAAAAATTTAGGTTTTTTTTACTCACCAGAAACCCTTGTTGCTAAGCAGTCTTCCTAATCTGCCTCTTCCTATTCCGCGGTCTTCAATTCCTCCTCCTCGGCGAGCGGCCCAGGAAATGTGAGTGTCCCAGGAAACAACGGGGCCATTCACAAAGTGCCGCGCGGCTCGCGCATGTGCAGTAGGAAACGGGCAGTGAAGCCGCAAGGGTCCACTGCCTGTTTCCCTTAGTTAGGATGGCGGTGCCGGCAGCCGATCTTATGGACGGATCGGCCTCGGGGGGTTGGGGGCGACATCGTGGGCTCGCTGGTCAGGAAAGTGTTCTTATTAAAAGTCAGCAGCTACAGTGTTTGTAGCTGCTGACTTTAAAAAAAAATAAAAAATCACCCCTTTAATGACACCCCCAAATCTGTTCACATATCGCAGTGCGAACTGTCAATTTGGAAGGGAATCGGATCGCACCCATGCGATCCGATTCTGGTGTGGACCAAAAAAGGGTCCTGCACGACTTTGGTCCAAATGTAATGCAAGTTCAGCCATACAATCTGTATGGCTGAGTTTGCATTGCACAAACATTTGCATGTGATTTGTGCAGTGCAGTGCGAATCGCATGCGATATCTGACATCGCACCAATGTAAACCCAGCCGGAAGGATTTATTTTTCACCAGACCACTATTAGTCAAGTCATTCATTTATTCATTCATTCAGTGTCAAATGGACATTTACCATTGTGTGTGGTCATTGATATTTTTTGGATTTATTGTGCTTTATGATTTTCACTTTGTCACAGGAAAGCTGGCTGATATATTTTTCTGTCATTATTAAAAAAATGATTTATTTCTTTGCACATATTTGAGCATGATTGTGATTTTTAAGTTTGCCACAAAAGCCATTTAGCATCTTCCATATACACTGTATTACCAAAAGTATTGTGACGCCTGCCTTTACACACACATGAACTTTAATGGCCCACCCTTTGCAGCTATAACAGCTTCAACTCTTCTGGGAAGGCCGTCCACAAGGTTTAGGAGTGTCTTGGTGGAGGGGAGATTATGGTGTGGGGTTGTTTTTCAGGGATTGGGATTGGCCCCTTAGTTCCAGTGAAGGGAACTCTTAAGGCATCAGCATACCAAGACATTTTGGACAATTTCATGCTCCCAACTTTGTGGGAACAGTTTGGGGACGGCCCCTTCCTGTGCCAACATGACTGCACACCAGAGCACAAAGCAAGGTCCATAAAGACATGGGTGAGCGAGTTTGGGGCGGAGGAACTTGACTGGCCTGCACAGTGTCCTGACCTCAATCCGATAGAACACCTTTGGGATGAATTCGAGCGGAGACTGCGAGCCAGGCCTTCTCATCCAACATCAGTGCCTGACCTCACAAATGCGCTTCTGCAAGAATGGTCAAACATTCCCATATACCAGATTTGCAAGGCAACTGTTATTTTCATCAGAAAAGTTCAGCAGTAACAACTCACTTATTCCTCTCAGTCCGTGTTTACTTGAGTGTACATAATTATTGTCAAAGCAGTAGAGTTGCACTGATACCGAGTATTTTCACAAGTACTCACAAAAATGCTCCGATACCTGTGCGGTGTGATTTGAGCTTATACAAAATGAAAGGGCTCAACTGGCACTGCGAAGAATCCCATGTGGTTTGAACAGGAAAGCAGTGGGATTTCTGCCTAAATCACATGCTGTTTCCCGCACCACTCATGTGTGAACTCAGGGTGACATCACTATGAGAAAACCTGGGTTCACACAGGAGTGGTGTGGAAAACTGCATGCGATTCAGATAGGAATTGCACTGCATTCCTGTTTAAATTGCATGCAATTCTTAGCAGTGTGATTTGAGCCCATTCATTTTGCGCGGGGTTAAATCGCACCGCAAAGGTATCGGTACTTGGTATCGGCGAGTACTTGACCGAAAGTATCGGTACTCGCCGATTTAAAAAATAGTAGTAAGCAGATTGTTAGCCATTTACCAGCATTTTCCTTTCTCCTACCCACAATTATAAGCCAATAAGCAATATTTTCAGTTCTATCCAAAGTAGAGCTGCGTGATTGTTAAAGAATCGAGATCGTGATTCAATCCCCTTTGCGATCTTAATACAGCATTTCTTCGATTCAGTGCAGAGAGTTCTCTTCTCTAGCTGACAGCTGTAAACAAAAAAAAAAAAAAAAACAGGCACCCTGCCAAGTTTATCACAACATAGGCAAGATAAAGAGAAACATTGTAACATTTCATTCTTTTAGATCAAAGGAATGAACTTCTGTCTGTAGATGAGGCCAGTTTAACCACTTAAAGACTAAACCTTTTTCTGACATTTGTTGCTTACATGTTAAAATCAGTATTTTTATTTTTTTTTGCTAGAAAATTTGGAACCCCCAAATATATATATCTCTACATCTCATATATATCTATCTCTCTCTAATATATCTATATATATATATATAATATATAAATATATATATATATATATATATATATATATATATATATATATATATATATATAAAATTATAATTTTTTTTTTTTTTAGCAGAAACCCTAGAGAATAAAATGGCGGTTGTTGCAATATTTTATGGCACACTGTATTTGCACAGCGGTCGCAATATTTTCTGCAAAAATACACTTTAATGAATTTAAAAAAATAAACAGTAAAGTTAGCCCAAATTTTTTTGTATAATGTCAAAAATCAAGTTACGCCGCGAGAATCGTAATCTTTATTCTAAGTAAAAAAATTGCGATGCTCATTTTAGCCAGAACCGTGCAGCTCTAATCCAAAGTCTTTCTGTCTGATGCCCCATACACACGGTCGGAAATTCCGACCACAAAATCCGTCGGATTTTTTCCGAGGGATTTAGTCCGACATTGGTGTTGCATACACACGGTCAGACAAAGTTGTCAGGAAAATCTGATCATTCTGAACGTGGTGACGTTCGTTGCGTACGATGGAACTACGTAGAGGCTAGTAGCCAACAGCTTTGGTCTCGTAATTTGATCTGAGCATGCGTGGCACTTTGTCCGTCGGAATTCGCTACAAACGAGTGGAAAAAGTCCGATCGGACTTTGTTGTCGGAAAATTTGAGAGCAGGATCTCAAATTTTTTCCGATGGCGCCCACACACGGTCGGATTTCCGACAACATGGTCCGATAGGACATTTTCCGTCGGAAATTCCGACCGTGTGTACGGGGCATTACACTTCTCATTCAGCTCCCCTGACATGGATCCATCCTTCTTGGCCTTCTTTATCCCTTCCTGCATCCCCTTCCACACGGGGCACGTCCATTTTGACGGACTCCCCTTGCTCAGCAGAGACGGAGCTGTCGGAGCCCCGCTCTCCTCTATGGGGAGATCGGATGAAAACAGACCGCCTGTCCATTTTTCATTGCATCCGATCCACCAGACGCATATGAAAATAGGGCCTCCATTCGTCTGGATTTATCGGATAGCAGCGGATGTCAGGGGACCTGTCACATCTGACATCCGTCGCTCCATAGAGGTAAATGGCGGATCCGATCAGGTCTGCTTGAACTGACAGGTGGACCTGATCGGACACGGCATGTGTGAAAGGGGCCTTAACAGTTTGGCTTGCCTGGGGGACAGGAAGGATCAGCGCTTGTGTAGCCATTGTCACAGTGGTCCCATGATCGGAAACTTGTCTCACCAGCTAAGGTTCTTTGGCCTGGTCCGAGAGCCATCTTGGTTGGCTCGGTCTTTGTGCTGAGAGTGAGAACCTCCTGCAACAGTTGGGCGGTCATAAAGGGGTTCATTCATACTGACCCCACCACCCCAATGCCTGTGTGACTTTGTGTCAAAAATCCATTTTCTACTAATCTTTGCCCTAAACTCACTTTAAACATTTTCTTTGCTGACAGTTAACAAGGTAATGGATTTAGCACAAGCTCTCTGTCCGAAATAACCCTTTCCTCCAGAAAGAACTGAAGTGAAACCGCCACTTATGTCCTATAATTAGTCCTTCAGCTCTGTACAGCTGACAGCAAGTCTGGAGAGCGGTGATTGACTGGCCGTTCCTCTATGAGGCCCGAAGAGCCCCTCACTCTGTTATTACGAGATTCTAGATCTCCCCCCCCCCCCTCCCCTCCTGTACAGCTCGCTCTCCCTACACATGCTTTGCATAGTTTATGTACATCTTGGGATTACTTACCCCCCCCCTCTGTAAATAATGTAGACCAGATGCATAAATAAAATGTGACGTCTCACAATCTGTGTTAAAAAACATGTATGTGTATACATTCTATGTACAATGGCACATTACTCATTTTAACCCTTTCATGACTAAGCCTATTTCTGACATTTGGTGTTTACAAGTTAAAATCCCTATTTTTTGCTAGAAAATTACTTGGAACCCCCAAATATTATATATATTTTTTTTAGCAGAGAATCTAGAGAATAAAATGGCGTTGGTTGCAATATTATTTGTCACACGGTATTTGTGCAGCAGTGTTTTAAACCCAATTTTTTCTTTTCCATGAATTGAAAAAAAACAATACAGTATAGTTATCCCAATTTTTTTGTATAATGTGAAAGATGATGTTACACGAGTAAATAGATACCATACATGTCACGCTTTATAATTGCACGCACTCGTGGAATGGCGACAAACTTTGGTACCTAAAAATCTCCATAGGCGACGCTTTCAATTTTTTTTTTTTACGGTTACCAGGTTAGAGGAGGAGGTCTAGTGCTAGAATTATTGCTCTCGCTCTGACGATCGCGGCGATACCTCAAACCAAGGTATTACTGTATAATGTGTAGAAGAGTCCCTCGCGCTACTTGGAGTAATCAAATGTGCCTATACAGAAAGTGATAATAAATATATAAAACCAGCAGCAAAACCTGATGGTGTTCACAGTACAAAAAATAAACCAATAAAATGTAAAAGTACTCTTGTGCAGTGATAAAAATCACTCAGAATCACTAAGTGAAATCCACAGAGGGATTTAGTAAAGTGCCTATAAATTAAAGTGCAAATAGTGATGTCTCCACCCCAAATTGCAGACAATAATCCAAAAAATAAATAGTGCAAAGATTGTTGAATGAAATAACGTCCAAAATAATTGAGATGTGTATCTAAAAAATCTCACAAAAACATCCAATAAGTTCCGTCCTGTAAAGCGAATAAAATGCTAAGGTGAATTATAGTTCAAAAAATGGTGGACACAGTGGGTAGAAAAGGGAATAGACAATTGATGGCAGTGTGTTGTCCGCAAACCGCTCCACAAATTGCTTCCTGGAAAAACGGTCTCGCATAACATACTCGCATAAGAGTCCATTCATTTGTTACTATAATAAACCCACCTACATTATTTTTACACATATTACACTATTGGAGGCATTCTTTACTGTATAATGTTTGGGGGTAATTTTCTGTCAAAAAAAAATGCTGATTTTAACTTGTAAGCAACAAGTGTCAGAAAAAGACTTAAGCCCCGTACACACGGCCGGAAATTCCGACCACAAAATCCGTCGGCTTTTGTCCGACACTGGTGTTGTATACACACGGTGGGACAAAGTTGTCGGAAAATCTGATCATTCTGAACGTGGTGACGCTCGATGCGTATGACGGAACTACGTAGAGGCCAGTAGCCAATAGCTTTGGTCTCGTAATTTTGATCTGAGCATGCGTGGCACTTTGTCCATCGGAATTCTCTACACGCGATCGGAAAAAGTCAGATCGGATTTTGTTGTCGGAAAATTTGAGAAAGTCCGATGGAGCCCACACACGGGCGGATTTTCCGACAACATGTGTATGGGGGTTAAGTCTTCAAGGGGTTAAGGAAAACTTAATTTTTTTAAAATAACAAAAATGTTATACTTGCATGCTCTGTACAATGGGTTTGCACAGATCCTCCGAATAGCCTCATAGTAAGCCACTTGGGGGAGCTGCTTGCAGAAGATTTTTTATGCATTCATGTAAAAAAAATTGTTTTTAGAACCACTTTAATGTTTTCATGGTATTCATAGCTTGTTCAGTGTATTATTATTCATGAGTTATATAGCGCCAACAGTTTGCGCAGCGCTTTAAAATGTAGGGAGACACTACACCAACAGTACAATTCAAAACGAGGGTTAGAGAAGCCCTGTTCCTGCAAGCTTACAATCTAAGGGGGAGGGGCTGGTGAAACAAAAAGGTAGGGACTGTGAGGGATAAACTGATGAGGGGAGTAGTGTATTAACAATACATGTTTCCTTATGGGACCAAGTTTATATCTTCCGGTATCTACCCAAGCAGACTCCAGTGACCTAAGTAGCTTGTAGCAAATTCTGCATTTACAGGCAAATTGTCACCCGCCCTGTATGATGTCCCATTCAGAAATGTGCCATGGAACGCGGTGGCATCCAACGGCTTATTGAAGCACTTCTACACTCTTGTGGTGCTGTGTGACACATACTTGTGCTGCGGTCATTACGTTCATCGTAGATGTGGTTGGAAATCTGATATTCATTCCACAAGTAGGAGAGGCCGGGAAACGTGATATGTTTCCAAGCAATGACAGAGTTGGGAAGATGATAGCCATTCATTCAGTGGGAGAGGCTTGATAAATACTGCTGGAGTGACAGGCCGCACACAGACCAGAGGTCACCAAACTAACAGAATAAAACCAAAAGGATCAGTGCAGGCACACATACAAAATGACGTTCTTCAGACTTTCAAAAAGGTCTGACAGTCTCCTCTACGTGGAATTGCTGGATGGCTCATAGAGATTTAACTGTATTTAATGCAGATGTAAACCTATTATAGGAAAAAATGCAAACAGAAGAGGCATTAAAAAAATGTTGGTG
The DNA here is from genome assembly GCA_028564925.1 of Lithobates sylvaticus. NCBI lineage: Eukaryota > Metazoa > Chordata > Amphibia > Anura > Ranidae > Lithobates > Lithobates sylvaticus. The sequence goes on along the minus strand of CM053037.1, from coordinate 168,467,210 downwards.
CCTTAGCATTCGCATGACAGTTTTTTCACAGAGTGGCAAATGAGGTTTAATGTTGATAAATGTAAAGTTATGCACTTGGGGGCTAATGCCGCGTACACACGGTCGGAATTCTCGTCGGAAAAAGCTCTGATGGTTTTCCTGTTGGAATTCCGACAGAATTTCGCTCAAACTGTCTTGCCTACACACGTTCACACCAAATTCCGACGGTCTGTAACACAGCGGCATAAAACACGTTCGACTGCACTATAAAAGGGAAGTTTAATGCTTCCGAGCATGCGTCAAATTGTTTCCGAGCATGCGTCGGAATTGCATACACGCGATCGGAAAATCCGATAGAAAGGTTTTCCGTCGGAAAAATTGAGAACAGGTTCTCAATCCAAAGTCCGTCGGAAATTCCGACAGAAAAAGACCGATGGGCATACACACGGTCGGAAAATCCGATGAAAAGCTCCCATCGGACTGTTTCCATCGGAAATTCTGACCGTGTGTACGCAGCATTAGAATATGCATGCAGCATACATACTAGGGGGAGTACAACTGGGGGAATCCATGGAGAAGGATCTGGGAGTTTTGGTAGATCATAAGCTCAATAATGCCAATACTGAGCTGCGGTTTCCAAAGCAAGCAAAGTCCTTTCTTGTGTTAGGAGAGGTCTGGACTCCAGAGAGAGAGATAGCATTTTGCCCCCCTGTACAAATCATTAGTAAGACCTCATCTGGAATATGCAGTTCAGTTTTGGGCACCAGTTCTCAAAAAGGATATCTGGGAACTGGAGAAAAGTGCAGAGAAGGGCAACCAAACTGGTAAGAACGAATGGGGTCGGGGCTGAGCCCCATTCTGTCTCTCTTATGGACACAGAGTGGGGCTCAGGAGCAAGCACACACGAGTGCCCCCCCCATACCAATCGGTTGGCTATGGGGGAACTCAAAAAAAAAAAAAGGAGGAGCCAGGAACCCTAGCGGGGGAACTATGAAGAGGAGGATTGAGGCTGCTCTGTGCAAAACCACAACAGACACCAGTTCTCATAAAGGATAGTCGGGGAACTGGAGAAAGGGCAGAGAAGGGCAACCAAACTGATAAGAGGCATGGAGGAGCTCAGCTATGAGGAAAGATAAGAGGAACTGAATGAATCTATTACCTCTTGAGAAGAGAAGATTATGGGGGGGATATTATCAACATGTACAAATACATAAGGGGTCCATATAGTGAACTTGGTGTTATTCATTGTAAGGTCATCACAGAGGACAAGGGGGCACTCTTTACGTCTAGAGGAAAAAAGATTTGATCTCCAAATACAGAAAGGTTTCTCCACAGTAAGAGCTGTGGAAATGTGGAATAGACTCCCTCCAGAGGTGGTCCTGGCAAGCTCAGTAGATTGCTTTAAAAAAGGCAGTTTCCTAAATGTACATAATATAACTGGGTACTAACATGTATAGGTAAAGTTGATCCAGGGAATATCCCTTTGCCTCTCGGGGGATCAGGAAGGAATTTTTTCCCCTGCTGTAGCAAATTAGAGCATGCTCTGCTGGGGTTCTTTCGCCTTCCTCAGGATCAACTGTGGGTGAAGGATTGTGTATATGGGATTGTAACTATTTTTTTGGTTGAACTAGATGGACTTGTGTCTTTTTTCAACCTATGTACCGTATATACTCGAGTATAAGCCGAGTTTTTCAGCACATTTTTTTTGTGCTGAAAGTGCCCCCCTCGGCTTATACTGGAGTCAAGCACTTTTCTGCAGCAGAAAATGACATTTTCCAACCCGACTTTGGGGCCCCGTATCTCTGGGCCACTTGGTGCTAGGAACCCCATCTTTGGATATGTTGTAGTTCCTCTGTGTTTGAACACCAAATTTGGGGTTCCTAGCACCAAGTGGCCCCGAGATACGGGGCCCCAAAGTCGGGTCGGAAAATGTCATTTTCTGCTGCAGAAAAGTGCTTGACATTTTCCGAACCGATTTTGGGGCCCCGTATGTCAAGGCCACTTAGTGATAGGACCCCCATTTTTGGATATGTTGTAGTGCTGGTTTCCATGTGTTTGCACACCAAATTTGGGGTTCATAGCACCAAGTGGCACCTAAGATTTGGGGCCCCAAAGTCGGTCAACTGTGTCCATCTGCAGCAATGTCATTTCAGGACCCTTTGGGTCCAGAGACCCCAAATTTTAGCTGCAGATAGGGGGCAACTAGGAACTACCAAGTTCGGGGGACCTCTGGCTGAAAATGGGCACAGTGAGGCTGCAAATGGGCATTGTTGACCCTCTTTTCCACTTACAGTAGCTGAACATTTCTCACCCTAGGCTTGTACTCGAGTCAATACGTTTTCCCAGTTTTTTTGTGGTAAAATTAGGTGCCTCGGCTTTATTCGGGTCGGCTTATACTCGAGTATATACTGTAAGTTATCTGGAGCCATGAGTGCATGTCATCCCCACATCTCAAAATGTAGCCCTCTCCTCCCATTAGCCACATAGATTTTGGGGTATACATAAATTGCTGTCATCACCTGCACACCATCTGACATGTCAAATCCGGCAGGAAGGAGGGAGTAATGGCACTGGCCTTGGGAAGGGGAGAGAGAGGGCAATTCAGCAGTAACTGACACAACATGACCACATTCTCTTTACAAGCAGCTGTCCTAGTGCTATGTTACAGGCACTTGGTTTAGGGTCAGGCAGGTGTTCAAACATAAGCAGTGATAAGATGGTGTATAAGGGTGCAGCAAAATAATTGCAGTACCAGAGCATAGGCTTCTTATAACTCCCAACAAAAGAGGAATACCTTTTAGTATTTAGGTAGAGAGCATTCCCCCGCCAATCCCCAAATTACACAGACCATGAAGAATTAGGAAATGATTGGTTAATCCCACAAATGCTTTTCGTTCACCACTCCTCTTCTTTTATTCTGGCTCAACACAAAAAAAATTCTTAAACTTACTTAAAAATGTTGATTTTATTTATTTTTTCTTAGCATTTTTTGTAAAAATGCATTTCCACTTCGCGAACACATGCTGCCAAAAAAAAAAAAAAAAAGTGACGATGTCTTTTTACAAAATTTTTATAAGTTTTATCTGCCTAAAGAAAAATATCCTACTTTTAAAATCGGTTGTAAACCGCTGAAGAATAAAAAAAATAATGAAAACCTGTAAGACAACGGCATAATGTGCTAGTATGCATCACATAATTGGACATTATGAAATGACTTAAAACCAAGCACTTTCAGTGGTGGCCGATCACTGCTGAGACAGCTGACCACACCGGTGTTTCTTCCGGGTTCGCGGGCTCTGGCGCTGTTAGTGGCCAGAGCCGCGATGATGTCACTCCTGTGAAAACGTGCGGGAGCCGCTGTTTCCGTCGCGGGCGCTGAAGGTCTGGCACTGTAAGCAGGACCTTCAGAAAGCATGCACTGATGATGTCAATGGCTGCACTCTGAATATCTCCTAAACCATGCAGGTTTAGAAGACATTCACAGTACCTACAGGTAAGCCTTTTTATAAGCTTACCTGTAGGTACAAGTGGTGTAACCGTTTACAACCACTTTAACAATCACACCTTATTCATATCAGTTTTCAGCAGCACCTACACTATATTAACAAAAGAATTGGGACACCTGCCTTTACACACACGTGAACCTCAATGGCATCCCAGTCTTAGTCCGTAGGGTTCAATATTGAGTTGGCCCACCCTTTGCAGCTATAACAGCTTCAACTCTTCTGGGAAGGCCATCCACAAGGTTTAGGAGTGTGTCTATGGGAACGTTTGGCCATTCTTCTAGAAGCGCATTTGTGAGGTCAGGCACGGATGTGAACAAGAAGACCTGGCTCGCAGTCTCCGCTCCCAATTCATCCCAAAATTGTTCGATCAGGTTAAGGTCAGGACTCTGTGCAGGCCAGTCAAGTGCCTCCACCCCAAACTCGCTCATGCATGTCTTTATGGACCTTGCTTTGTGTACTGGTGGGCAGTCATGTTGGAACAGGAAGGGGCCATCCCCAAACTGTTTCTACAAAGTTGGGAGCATGAAATTGTCCAAAATGTCTTGGTATGCAGACGCCTTAAGAGTTCCCTTCACTGGAACGAAGGGCCCAACCCCTGAAAAACACCCCCACACTATAATCATGTTAAATAGTACATTTAATATAACTGCTGAGCCATTGGATCAAATACAAAGGTGGGACAATTGTGGAGGAATTTGGTTCCAAATGATGGACACATGGGTTTTTGGTTTCTTGGTTTTGAGGGTGAATCAGATCTACATAATTGTGGGATGGTTTGCACAGGAAAAAGAGGTTCTATAGTCTCAAATCGCAGCAAATACATTTATTTTTCAATATTAGCTTACTTGAAAAGTCTCCTTTCATGTTGTGAGTTCTGCCTGTCTGCTGGCCATCTTCTTTCTGAATTCCCTGCATGCTTTTGTAGCTTCTTCTCTGTGTTCTTTACTTTTGATTTCTAAGGACTACATATCCCATGGTACCTTGTTGCCTGCAAGCAATGATTCCTGTACTGACTCCGCCTCCTAAAAACTCCTCCCCTCATCACCTCAGTAGTTCAGAAGGCAGGCTCTGTGAAATGTGTGACACGGCAGCGCCTACTTCCAGGGCATTAGTGCAGACATGTCAAAGAAGTAAATATGTGGTGATCTTCACAAAGTTGACAGAACTCAAGACCATTCAGAGTAATAAGAGCAGGCTTAAAATAAATGAAATACAATGTGGAATTGAATATATGATTTCAATTTTAACCATAGATACATTTTAATCGCTGTGACTTGGTGTTAAATTCCAGGGCCTTTTTGTTATCTCGAGGTCATGTCCTCTTGGGCCACTTTTGAAGGTCTAGTATCAGTTGATTATGTATTTTTCTAGGACGGGTCCTGATGTTTTGGGGGGGGATCCTTTACCGATAGATTTCCACTGTGGTAACCTATTGTCCTGTGTTACAGCTGGAGTCTAGTAAACATGGTGCAGACAGAAACTCTCCGGATATTAAAGCTGTTTTGAAACGGGAGCGAGAAGAGCACCAACACCTTCTGGCAGAGTCGTACAGCGCGGTCATGGAGCTCACCAAGCAGCTGCAGGTCAGCGAGAAGAACTGGGGGCAGGAAAAGGAGGAGCTGCTGGCTCGCTTCCAGGAGGAGCGCAAGAAAATAGAGGAGCAAGTAAAAGACCTGCAGCAGGTGAGAAAGTACTGAGGCAGCATTGGGGCCTCAAATTCTTCTTGTGGGACTATACAAGTAGCGGGAAGCAGCCCTCTGTCTGATAGGATCGTTTAATGCTCCAATAATGTGTGCTACAAACTGCTGATGCGTGTATAGCCTACACCAGGGGTCTGCAAACTTTCTAAACAAAGGGCGAGTTTACTGTCCTTCAGACTTTAGGGGGGCTGGACTGTGAACAGGGGGAGTAAACAAATTACATAGCACCCCTATGGCCAGAAGGAGAAGGAATAGTGTACAATCATTGGTATCGGTTGGAGGAATAGTGTCCCATTGTTGGTGTAAGTGGGAGGAATAGTCCCCCGTTGTTTGTGTAATTGGGGAGGAATAATGCCTCATCGTTTATCAGTGGGAATTCAATAAAAAGTAACTGTTAAAAAAATACATATATGGAAAGTGTTTTACCTGGCAAAGGATTTAATTCTGTGCAGCCAGTCTGGTGATTAATGGTAGACAGGACAGTTAAAGGATAAGTTCTTGATTCAGTGGAGTGGCGCTACCTCTGGGCCGTCGTATGTAAATTTGGGTTTGGTCCTCGGTTTATTAAGTGGGTTTGGTTGCTCTAACAACTCTTTAACCTTTTTTTCCCCTCTGACTCGGGGTACCAGGCAGGGCTGTCCACTCCCCGGGCCTGTTTGCATTGGCAATGGAGCCTTTGGCAGCATGCATTAGGTCTACCTCCTCAGTCGAGGGCATCTGGGGGGGGTTGGTAGACAAGATCTCCTTGTATACATATGATACCCTCCTGTTTTTAAGGAATGTCTCTCTGCCTGTGGCCCTCCAAATTATTGATACCTTTGGGTACTTCTCAGGTATCGGGGTCAATTGGGGAGTCACTCCTGTTCCCTTTGCACATCTCGGGTCCCCTTCCCCAAACGAGTACCCCTTGGGTCACTTAATTCAGAAATCTGGACGTGGTGGTCCATGCCCCTTTTGTCCTCCATTATTTGACCTAAATCTCCTGCCGTTACTCAAGAAGTGTGTGGCCTCGAGGTCTCTTCCTCTCACTCCAGTGGGTAGAGTGAGTCTTATAAAGATGGTCTATTTACCTAAGTTTCTATACCTTTTTCATAATTCCCCTCTTTTGCCCCCCAGCCTCTTTCTTTGATAAATTGAATGGCATTATATCCTCCTTTGTGTGGAACGGGGGGCCTCCATGTTTGGCCATTTCCACTCTCCAGTTGCCTCTCACACAGGGGGGCGGGCCTGTCACTACATAATTTTCAAGTTTATTTCTGGGCAGCAGTCCTGGTGATGGTAAGGTGGTGGTTCTCTCAGCCTAGAGATAACCCTGCTATAACTCTGGAGGCGGCTATTACGGGATTGTACTCCACCCTTATCCCAATCTAGTGTTCCTAGTTGCAAAGTCTCACCCTGGGGTTACGGACGTGATGCGTACTACCATCTCGGTGTGCATAGGGCTAGAGCCCGTTATTGCTCTCCCGGGACGTTCTCCCATCATATTCCCCTTTGGGGGAATCCAAACCTTCCACATATGAAGTGTTTCTGATCCTCAAGTGTGGCCTACTAGGGGGATAGTGAGTCTTAAACATGTCTCAGGTGGCAGGCTGCACTCATTTGCCAACCTTAAGGCTGCTTATGCTTTACCACAGTGGATGTTTTTTTTGATATTTTCAGCTTCGACATGCTTTTCATAGACCGTTCCCACCCTCTCTCACCTTGGAGTTTGAGCCAGTGGAGGAATTACTCATCACCAAGATAATAGACAGGCCCCTGTCTTCTTTATACTTCCGCCTCTCTATAGCCCATACTGATAAATTAGAAAGGGCCTTTGGTAAATGGCAGGTAGACCTTCCCGGTTTGATGGAAGAGGAATGGGAGGATTGTTTGTATTCTTTTGTTACTAATATGATATCAGCCAGAGATCCTTTCTCCAAATTAAATTCTTACATAGGGCATATTTCACCCTGAAAATATTAATGGGTATGAACCCCCGCGGTTCCAGTATCTTGCCCTATCTCTGCATTGAAAGATGTCACACCACCCACAATATCTAAATGGCGCTGTATAAGATTACTTTAATTGTAACTGTCCAATACCCTTGTATATTCATGTCCCTTTATACCCTTAAAGGGTTAGTACTCAATGCTATCCTTTTGTCTTCCCCCCTTTTACCCCCTGCTGAACCAGCCGAAATTTGAACCGTGTATGGCTGGCCTTAATCATAGTTGCTATTCAGGTTACTATACTTTACCTATTGCTCCTTGCATGTGAATTTCCCTTTATGTAGCAATGTACAATAGGTATAAAGAGTGACATGCAGTAATATGCCAACTTGTATAATGTACAAATAATGAAAGTAGGTCTTAGAAGGTATCTTAGAGGTATCTGTGCTTCTTCATGAAGCCATCAGCCAGTGTGATACTGTCGCCATACTTTGACAGCCGCCCTTCCTCCCCAATAAGGATAATCTGCGCTTAGTAACCCCTCCTGCGGCTCTCGTGCTTCCGTGTGCCGGTATTTTCTACCCAGCAATAACCTAATTGTGTCTGGATTAGATTGGAGTAACCTGCATTTGCCAAATGTATTTAAATCCCTGTCGCCAGCGGCACAAATGGATCCGAATCCCAGCGTTGCTTGATGTGAAATTCTTCATGGCTGCCAAGGGGAATAATATACGACCGGGATTGTGGAGTTAATAATACCGTTCTCTTCCACCCTTTATCTGCTCGGGTAATGGAAGCAGTAAGACTCATTGAAACATTTTAAACCTCATTAACAGAAAGCTCTATAATTAGAAAATGAACCTTCGAGGTGGGGGGATGGGAGACGGTTGTGTTGCGTTCCATACCTTCATTGCAACTGTCCCAGTGCCCCAGATCTGGAGTAATGGAATCTGCTCACTCACATGCTACAATACAGATTAATACTTATTTTAAAATCTTACACTGTCCAATACATACCTGTGCCACATCCTGCTAAATATAGGTGTACAAATGCAGAACTCTGACTACATAGCTGATGAGAGTACAATGAACAGTGTGACTATTAAGTTATTGTTGCATAAAGTGGTTGTAAACCCTTCTATACAGGTGCAAAAAAATTGGAATCTCATCAAAAAGTTAATTTCAGCAAAGGGGAATAATATACGACCGGGATTGTGGAGTTAATACCGTTCTCTTCCACCCTTTATCTGTTTGGGTAATAGAAGCAGTAAGAACCTTTGGAAAAAATTGGAATCTCATCAAAAAGTTAATTTCAGCAATTCAAAGTGAAACTCATATATTGTATACATTCATTATACAGTCATATATTTCAAGCATTTCTTTCTTTTAATTTTGATGATTATGGCTTACAACTAGTGACAACCCCAAATTCAGTATCTCAGAAAATTTGAATATTGTGAAAGTTCAATATTGTAGACTCATGGTGTGACACTCTAATCAGCTAATTAGCTTGAAGCCACTGTTAGCCCCCGTACACATGGTCGGAAATTCCGACCACAAAATCCATCCGTTTTTTTCCGACTGATTTTGTCCGAAACTGGTGTTGCATACACACGGTCGGACAAAGTTGTCGGAAATTCCGATCTTTCCGAACGTGGTGACATTCGTTGCGTACTACGGAACTACGTAGAGGCTAGTAGCCAATAGCTTTCGTCTCGTAATTTGATCTGAGCATGCATGGCACTTTGTCCGTCGGAATTCCCTACACACGATCGGAAAAAAAAATCGGATTTTGTTGTCGGACAATTTGAGATCCTGCTCTCAAATTTTTTCCGTCGGAAATTCAGTGTACATGAAGCCTAAAGGTTGAGGTAAATGGTCTCTGTCTGGTTTAGTAGGTTACACAATCATGGGGAAGACTGGTGACTTGACAGTTGTCCAGAAGACAGTCATTGACCCCCTCGACAAGGAGGGTAAGTCACAAAAGGTCATTGCTAAAGAAGCTGGCTGTTCAGAGTGCTGTATCCAAGCATATTAAAACCCCTTCACGCCAACGTAAACGCAAATATGTGGCCTTCAGCTTGAAGGGGCTGTACTGCTGCACGCATCACCGCAGTTGAATTTCTTGGAGTGGACGGTTGGCTTTCTTGTAATAGCAACTGATGCAGCTAAAAAGCCGATCAGCTCGCCCCGGATTTCCAGTCCCACCGGGAGGCCTCAAGCGACCAGCCGGCACATCCGTCGGCTGGCCGGAGAGCCAAACAATGCCAGAATCGGCTTTGATTGATTGGGTCTCGGATCTAGTAACCCGAAAGCGGTGTCATGACATCACTTTCAGTTTACAGAAGACTTAAAGGGGCCAGATTTAAAAAAATTACAGCATTCAAAACAACCAAACTTGGCTGTCTATAAGTGATCTTATCCACTTCCCACCCGGCCACTGCACATAAACGGCCGGGTGGGCTATCTCTACTTCTGAGTGGATGTTCAGGAACGTCCCTCAGAAGGAGCGGGATCGCGCGCAGCGGCGCGATCCCGCTGCGCTTGTGTCACCCCGACGCGGTGCATCTTAGATCGGCAGGAGGGCTCTGTGATTGGCCCTCCTGATCACATGACGGCCGTGTCTAATCACGGCCATCATGTGATGTAAACAAACAGCTGGTTGCTAGGCGATCGGCTCTCCTCCTCACACGGAAGTGATCGCTGAGGAGAGGAGAGCGGATCTCTGCAGCCGGCTGGTGATCAGTGAGTATGAGCTGTTTTTTTTACAGCTTTTTACTCACTGATCACCAGTGTAGTGTCACCTCACAGTAAAAACACACTAGTAAACACACACATGTCCCCAAAACACATGTCTCCACATAGTAATGATCCCCAAAACACATGTCCCCACATATATAACAGTAAAATCACATGTCCCATTGAATATTTGCACACATGTCCGTGATCACCTGCACACATCTGTACATGATCATTTGCGTACATCTGTCCGTGATCACGCAAACCAATTATTATATACTTAATGGGATTTTTTTTTTTGTGTTTACACACACAGCTCCACGGTCCCGTTGTTTTCACGGGCTATCGCGGGTGCCCGGCAGACATCGCGGCCTCCGGGCACGCGCACCGGGTCCCGAGCAACGCTGCGGGCGCACTCCCTAGGCGGCCGGGAATGGGAGGACGTCATATGACGCCCACCCAGGATGGGAGATCCACCTTGTGGGCGTCATATGACTATGGGCGGGATGGGAAGTGGTTAAAGGAGATGTACCGGCAAAGCTTGTTTGGCTGTACTTCTCCTGTGGATTACAAGAGTGCAGTTCATCCTGTTTTCAGCAGACGGCAGGCTGAAGTCACAGAGCTGATCCAGGCTTGAGCGAGATCACAACAATGAAGTTGGGATCTGGCCACATTCCTGGACCGGCACTTGGCTCAGCCTCTTAGTGAGCCACTGAGAGCCTAAGCCGGCCGCTCCTCCCCCTCCATATCCCAGCGCTCAAGTTAGGGGGACAGAGCAGACTGACAGTCAGCAGCTCTCTGCTTAGGGAGCCCTGAGAACTGAGCGTTCGGCAGTGTTTGATCGCTCGGTGGGGTGGGGGATAGATGCAGCATTAGACCAATGCTGCATCCAGCTAAGGTAAGTATGATTATCAACTATTGAGAGGTTCAAGAAATGATTTCTTACATCTTCTAAGGCAGGGATATGCAATTAGCAGATCTTCAGCTGTTGCAAAACTACAAGTCCCATCATGCCTCTGGGTGTCATGCTTGTGGCTGTCGAGTCTTGCTATGCCTCATGCGACTTGTAGTTCTGCAACAGCTGGAGGTCCGCTAATTGCATATCCCTGTTCTATGGCAATAGAAAACATATTTGCTAAGGACAAAAGATTATTAAGAACCCTGCTTTCTTTGGGTTTTCATACATTTTTTATTTTGGATTCTTTGCAGGAAGGAGGAGAGTCGTGGGTTAGAGACCCAGAGCGAAAGAGCAGCTGCTGGAAGGAGGTATGGACTTTCAAAACCTAAACCTCCTGTTTTCACTGATAGTCGCCCATGATACAGACTCCTAATGCATTTCAGAGGGGATCACTCACTTGCCTTACGAGTTGTAATTCCTAGAGAACATTGTTGTGCCTCACACTACTGTGACCCTAGGAGAAGGATTTTGTGCTGTGTTGATGGTACACTTATCAACACCACGTAGGAGCAGATGTTCCAGCTCCTCCTGATACCTTCTTTATAATGTAAAATCAATAAAAAATCCAGCAGGAGGAGTGGGCATACCTAATAGGCACAGCAGATGTACTAGGGGGCGCTGATGAGTACTGAGCCTTCCCCCAGAACAAATTGAGCAAGGAAGCTGTAAATTGCAGGGTGTACTGGCCAATTTTGTCTATATTCAATGGTGTAAAAACCAACTACTGTATATACTCGAGTATAAGCCGAGTTTTTCAGCACATTTTTTGCTGAAAATACCCCCCTCGGCTTATACTCGAGTCAAGCACTTTTCTTCAGCAGAGAGCTACATTTTCCGACCCGACTTTGGGGCCCCCCGTATCTCGGGCCACTTGGTGATAGGTTCCCCTAAATTTGGTGTGCAAACCCAGTGGAACCAACACTACAACATATCCAAAGATGGGGCCCCAAAGTCAGGTCGGAAAATGTCATTCTCTGCTGCAGAAAAGTGCTTGACATTTTCTGAACCGACTTTGGGGCCCCATATCTCGGGGCCACTTGGTGCTAGGAACCCCATCCTTGGATATGTTGTAGTTCCAAATTTATGGTTCCTAGCAGGTAGTGACCCCAAGATACAGGGCCCCAAATTCAGTCAACTGTGTCCATTTGCAGCAATGTCATTTCAGGACCCTTTGGGTCCAGAGACCCCAAATTCTGGCTGCAGATAGGGGGCAACTAGGAACCCTTAAAGTGGTGTTTCCACCAAAATGACAACATTATGTGAATTGACCCTAAATCTTAAAAAAAAAAAATTGGATAAAAAAAAAAAAAAAAAATCACTTACCTATTTCTCCCTGTTGCTAGGTGGTCCCACGAAATCCGCCTCTTCCTCAGCCCGGGCTAGAAACGTCACTTCCCCTCGGCAGTCAGTCATCTGGGACACGTGACAGCTCCCAGATGACTGTGCGGCGTATCACGATCTGCGGCGCCACTCGCGCATGCGCAGTGGGGTGCCCGGCTGTGAAGCCACAGACGGGTGCCCACAGTAAGATGCCGGCGCCGCGAGCGGAGCGGGGAACGAGGGGGGGGGGCTTCGATTCCCCCGCATCGCTGGACCCTGGGACAGGTAAGTGTCCGATTCTTAAGTCAGCAGCTGCAGTATTTGTAGCTGCTGACTTTTAAATTTTTATTTTTTTTGATGGGCCCCCCTCTTTAAGTACCAAGTTTAAGTTCGGGGGACCTATGGCTGCAAATGGGCACAGTGAGGCATGCAAATGGGCACAGTGAGGCATGCAAATGGGCACAGTGAGGCTGCAAATGGGCACAGTGAGGCATGCAAATGGGCATTGTTGACCCTCTTTTTCACTTGCAGTAGCTGCGCATTTCTCACCCTAGGCTTATACTGGAGTCAATAAGTTTTTCAATTTTCTTGTGGTAAAATTAGGTGCCTCGGCTTATATTCGGGTCGGCCTATACTCGAGTATATACGGTAACATTTGAATCCCATTGCAATTCTTTGCGACTTGCTTCTGATGAGAAGTGTCTGACTTTGAAACCTTTCCTATGTTGTGGTGAGCTGTCCTGGACTAGCAGAGGAATGTGGTAGGATCTAGTTGACACACATGTTCCTTACAGTAACTCTATACCACATTCAGCTGCCACCCCAGTCGGCATAATAAACCTATATCCTCGTCTGTGGGGCGATCCAGTATAGGTTTTGTAATGCTGTGTTCTGTATTCCCGCTCAGCACACACTACAAGGCAACACCAAGCCATATCTACCCCTCTTATTATCTAGACATGTTTCTTTGATCTGCTAAGCTCTGTGTTATAAATATTTATAAATGGATTTTTTCTTAGGCGCTCAATGACAAGATGCAGGATAAAGATATTGACTGTGACATGGATTCTAATGGGACCAGTTTAAAAAGGTGAGGTTTCATGTCTTGCCTATATTCTAAGCAATTGTCAAATCCTTGTGTTATTATACTTGGTATTTAAAGAAAAAAAAAATGAACACATTATACATACCTGCTCTGTACAATGGTTACATAGTCAGGTTGAAAAAAGTCCATCTAGTTCAACCAAAATAAATACAATCTCATATACACAACCCTTCACCCACAGTTTATCCAGAGGAAGGCGAAAAGCCCCAGCAAAGCATGATCCAATTGGCTAAAGCAGGGGAAAAATATCCTTCCTGATCCCCCAGCAGCCAATCAGATTTTCCCTGGATCAACTTTATCTATAAATGTCAGTACCCAGTTATATTATGTACATTTAGGAAAGAATCCAGTCCTTTATAAAGCAATCTACTGAGCTGGACAGAACCACCTCTGCAGGGAGTCTATGCAACATTTTAACAGGTTTTACTGTGAAGAAACCTTTCCGTATTTGGAGATAAGTCTTTTTTCCTCTAGACGTAAAGGGTGCCCCCTTGTCCTCTGAGATGACCTTAAAGTGAAAAACCCAACACCAAGTTCATTATATGGACCCCTTATATATTTATACATGTTGATTATATCCCCCCTTAATCTTCTCTTCTCAAGAGGGAATACATTTCGTTCCTCTAATCTTTCCTCATAGCTGAGCTCCTCCATGCTTCTTATCAGTGTGGTTGCCCTTCTCTGCACTTTTTCCAGTTTATCCTTTATGAGATTATCCTTTATGAGAACTGGTGCCTGCTGTGGTTTTGCACAGAGCAGCCTCAATCCTCCTTTTCATAGTTCCCCCTCTAGTGTTCCTGGCTCCTTCTTCTATTTTTTGAGTTCCCCCATAGCCAGCTGATTGGTATTGGGGGGGGGGGCACTTGTGTGTAATTACTCCTGAACCCCGCTCTATGTGTCAATAAGAGAGACAGAATGGAGCTCAGCCCCGCCCCCTGCTCCTTCCTTACTGGCTGTGATTGACAGCAGTGGGAGCCAATGGCTCCTGCTGCTGTTTCTCAGCCAATGAGGAGGCAGAGACCCAAGAGAGCAGCCGCTCTCATACACATCGCTGGATCGCAAACAGCCTCTGGTAGGTATATAGGGCTGCATACTGAACAGGTCCATATAGTGAACTTGGTGTTGTTATTCACTTTAAGATCATCACAGAGGACAAGGGGGCACTCTTCATGTCCAGAGGAAAAGGGATTTCATCTCCAAATATGGAAAGGTTTCTTCACAGTAAGAGATGTGGAATAGACTCCCTGCAGAGGTGGTCCTGGCCAGCTCAGTAGATTGCTTTAAAAAAGGCCTGGATTCTTTCCTAAATGTACATAATATAACTGGATACTAACATTTATAGGTACAGTTGATCCAGGGAAAATCCGATTGCCTCTCTGGGATCAGGAAGGAATTTTTTCCCCTTGCTGTAGCAAATTGGATCATGCCTTTCTGGGGTTTTTCGCCTTCCTCTGGATTAACTGTGGGTATAGGATTATAGATGTATATGGGATTGTATGGTTGTTTTGTTTTTTTGTTTTTTGGTTGAACTAGATGGACTTGTGTCTTTTTTCAACCTAACTATGAATGTTTTTAACCTTCATGCCTTTACAGCCACTTTAACATTAAAATGTAAAAGCCCATGTTTTGTCTGCAAGTATGGGTCTCCCATAGTCATAGCTTTATGTTGTACTGAGGCCTCAGCTTTTCAACTGACTTTTAGATCTCCACTATCCCACAAACCAGTGGCCAAGAGCAGAAGCACCCCTGTTAAAATGTGGGTTGTATTTATCAGAAGAGGAAATTTCAATAAATTTAAAATGCTATGGGAACCTTGGTTGAGGAAAATGGGTTGCCCACCATAAAAGTGGCATAGATAAGAGGTGCTAGTAAAAATGGGCCATAAGTACAAGATAAGAGAAAGAGGTGAAAATGAATAAAAGTCTATAACTCCCCCCTAACGAGCATATAAAATAGTGCAAATAAAGGAAACTAGTGTTTGTGTAGAAGAACCATGGGGGAGGGAAGGGAGGGCTGGGGTAGGGGTAAAAGGATTGGGAATACTAATGTAAAATATGGTAAGACATAGTATGTGTATAAATATGTATTCTGTTTTGTATTCAAGAAAATAATAAAGAAATAAATAGTTTAAAAAAAAATGTGGGTTGGGGGTGATGTACACATCGTTTCCCGACGAGGGTTAGTTGAATAAAAAGGTTTATTAAAACATTACAGCCCAAGAAAAGATGCTAAGGTGTTTTTTTTTTTTTAACTCAATGAGGGGTTCCTACAGCATACAGTAAAGTGAAGCTTTAAAACTCCTGTCAGAGGTTTATTTGGCCATCTGTGTCCCATTGGGGAGATTTGCCTTCATATTTTGTCCTGTAGACACAGCAGGACATGAGAAGAAATCTTTCCAAAATGTTGGACATCCCCTTTAATGCCGCGTACACACGGTCGGAATTTCCGATGGAAACAGTCCGATGGGAGCTTTTCATCTGATTTTTCGACCGTGTGTATGCCCAATGGTCTTTTTCTGTCGGCATTTCCGACGGACTTTGGATTGAGAACCTGTTCTTAATTTTTCCGACGGAAAACCTTTCTATCGGATTTTCCGATCGTGTGTATGCAATTCCAACACGCAAAATTCCGACGCATGCTCGGAAACAATTTGACGCATGCTCGGGAGCATTAAACTTCCCTTTTTATAGCGCCGTCGAACGTGTTGTATGCCGCGGTGTTATTGACCGTCGGAATTAGGTGTGACCGTGTGTAGGCAAGACAGTTTGATGGTTTTCCCGTCGGAATTCCGATGGAATTTCACGCTTTTTCCGACGAGAATTCCGACCGTGTGTACGCGGCATTAGACAACTATTGGAACAGGTGTCGCTGATGGAAGATTTCTCCTCCCTTCATGTTGTGGTGACCACTCCAGAATTTGGAATTGTCCTTCACTTTCTGTCCCAGTAACAGGACAAAATGAGAGTGTTAATCTCTCAACAATCACTGCTCTATCCAAATAAAAAAATGGGTTTGGATAATATTAAAATCTTCATATGTAGCCCTGAGCCCTTCAGTGTGCATATATGAATCACCAGAAACTAGTGACCTTCATGGGTTTAATTGGCAAATCATTGCAACCCCCAGAATTCTTCAGCGATCTTGCAGGCTTATATTGAGATGAGGTTGCAGCTGGATACCACGTTGTCTCTCTCTTTGCATTGCTTTACTGAATAAAACTGTAAATGTTTTTTAGATTTTTTTTTCTATTTTGTATTTACATCACTTTTTTATTGTTTCATTCAGAACAAAGTCTGTTTCATCCATCTCAGAGTTTGAGAGTTTGCTGGACAGTTCTCCTTATCTGCCTGGAAAATTGCCCTCTAATGAGAAGACCAACGGAATGAATGGAGTCGTGGACTCCCAACACCTGGCCAATGGTTCCATAGATCCAGACATTGGCCAGAAAGGCTGCCCTTACATGCACGACAAGTCCTTGTCTGAGCACTTGGCTAACGACAAGCTGGAACTCTCTTCTTGGGATTACACCTCGCATAAGACTAGGAACAGTGGAGAGCCAGGTCGCAAGCCAATACAGAGAAGCTACACTGCCCCAGACAGAACAGGAATTAGGATTTATTATAGTCCGCCCATAGTGCGCAAACTAGATGCTCTTTTGGTCCACAATAAAGAAGAAAGGATTATGGTAGAACCAGGATTCCTGTTCACCATGGCAAAGCCTAAAGAAACAGAAAATTCAGAATGCATTTCTGGAAGTTCTTACAGCCAGTGGTTGTGCAACTTCTCCAAAAAGCAGAGGGATCTACTGGACAAAGACGGCACTAAGGACCCTTCTTCTGTTTCTGCCTTCCCATCTCCATTGGGCGATTTAGAGATCTCGGGGAACATGAGTGATGACATGAAAGAGATCACCAACTGTGTTAGGCAAGCCATCCGCTCTAGCTCCCTGGAAAGAAAGACAAAATGCACATCCAGCCAGACCCTTTCCAGCATAGGTGTCCAAACGGTCCAAATGATTAGCATTGGTCTTCAAACTGATCTCCCCAGGACAAGCCTGCATGCAAAAAGTTGGTCACCAAGAAGCTCTTCTCTACTGTCTGCAAAAACCAAGCATATATCAACATCATTGGATAAGGTCCACTCTCGGATTGATCGGCCTTGTTGCTCTCCCAAGTATGGCTCTCCCAAGCTCCAAAGGAGGTCGTTGTCAAAACTAGACAATTCTAAAGATCGAAGCCTGTGGAACCTTCATCAAAACAAACCAAATGGCTCTGCCTGGGCCAGGTCTACAACCACTCGAGACAGCCCCGTCCTAACCAACCACTATGACGGTTCATCTAGCCTGTTCAACGTAGTGGAACATGCTGGAAGCACGGAGTCCCTGTGTAAACCGAGTTTGGCCGAGGGCAGGAATAAAGCAGAGGCCTCAAAGTACGGAATCGTTCAGGAATTCTTCAGGAATGTATGTGGCCGTTCAGCTCAGGCTTCTAGTACAGGCGCCGAAAAGAAAGAGGTGGAGGACAGTACCAAAAGGCCTGACAACCATGAGCATTGTTCATCTGCCATGTGCCATCCATCTCACAACGTTTCTAAACTGCTGAGCAAAAGAACCAGCCTAGGGAATAAAGATGGAGGCTCCAAGGACTCTGACATCACGTCCACCTCAGCAACTGAAGTAAGTTTGATGGATAGCTGCTTAAATAACTGCACATTATGCTACCCTTTTTTTACACACAGTATGCCACAATTCATGCTGCCAGGAACTTGACAGGTAAGGTAATTGGCCCAGAAAAAGTAGCCAGAGAAACTAGCATTTTTAAAGTACAGGTCTGTTGGCAGTCACTGTGTTCCTTAATACAACTTTTTATTTATTTTAACTTTAGACTTTTTTTTTTTTTTTTTTTTTTTTTAGTGTGAGGAAAGGATGGAACTTCTGCCTGGTGTTGCCCTATAGAGATGATTTATCTTTTATTCCTCTTATGTCTGCCACCTTGATAGGAAGGTGAGGAAAAAAAATCTATGTAATAGATAAAATGATGAGGTTCTAACCCTTCCTCACATTACTAGAAATTGTGTTTTATCTGCTGTATGTGTCCCATTTGGTAAGATGAAGGGTCATGGAGAACTTAAAGTGTTCCTAAACCCAGGACCCTGCATTCATTATATTTGGTCTCCTACAGTACACAGAACATGGAAATGCAATAGTTTTGGTAAATATAAGTGGCTAAATGTTTTTTTTTAATTAGCAGTATATAGCAGTCTTGTGACTTCTATCAGTGTCCGGCCGAGCACTGGTTAAAGCTTTTAAGAGGAGTTTTCATTCTCCTCTGACTGTCCCATAAGCTGCAGGACCCCTGACCCTCTGTCTGGACAGTGCTGATCACATGCGCTCTCCCAAGCAATACACCCCAAACTGAGCATGTGCATCTTGTCCCCAATGTTCTGTACTATCAGGTGATTGATTGGGGACTGTGGAAGAAGGGGAGGACCAGCGAAGACAGGATCAACCAGGGTTTTTACACAATGCAGAGGATTAACCCCTTCGGTTCCATGGTCAATTTAACAAGCATGCTTTACTGCATATACAGACTGATTTTACTGTTGTGGATTTAGTAACACTTTAAAGTGGTTCTAAAGGCAGAAGTTTTTTTACCTTCATGCATTCAGGTAAAAAAAGAACCTTCTGGGTGCAGCTCCCCCTTATACTTACCTGAGCCCCATCTCATTCCAGCGATGTGCATGAGAGCATCGGCTCGCCTGGGGTCTCTGTGTCCTCATTGGCTCACACAGCAGTGGGAAACATTGACTCGTGCTGCTGTCAATCACAGCCAATGAGAAAATGAGGAGAGAGCGGGGGTGGGGCTAAGCTGCACTCAGTGTATGAATAGACGATGTCTGTTCACAGGAGCGTGGATCGGAAAACAAGCCTGCTCGAGTGCCCCCATAGCAAGCGGCTTGCTATTGGGGGAAACTTGGCGGGGGAAGAGCCAGGACCGCCGGCGGGGGGATTCAAAAAGAAGAGGATCGGGGCTGCTCTGTGTAAAACTATTACACAGAGCAGGTAAGATAATATGTTTGTTATTTAAAACTAAAAAAAATTGGAGCCTTTGAGAACCACTTTAAGTATCAGTTGGTGAGGGAGGTTGCCGGTCAAGGAGCTTCAGCGCTAACAATAGATATAATAGTATACTAAATATTATTTTATATGTGTGTGTGTGTGTGTGTGTGTGTGTGTGTGTGTGTGTATGTATGTATATATATATATTATATATATTATATATATATATATATTGTATATTGTATAAAATATTTATTCTATATGGTACGTCTTTGGCTTGAAGAAGGGGATGCAGTTCCCCAGACTTATGCTGGGTTACCACTCGATCATCATTAAAATATCCAACATAATGGGTGCTCAACCTGTGGCCCTCCAGCTGTTGCCTAACTACAATTCCCATCATGCCTCTGCCTTTGGGAGTCATGCTTGTACCTATCAGCTTTGCAATGCCTCATGGGACTTGTAGTTCCGCAACAGCTGAAGGGCAACAAGTTTCGTACCCATGTCCTTTGATTAAAGAGACTAGTACTTCTCATTCACTCTGGCTATGGGCTTTGCCCCCTATACTGTACATAGTGGATTGCTTATGAATTCAACTTCCTTCTGGTCAAGAGTACCTGTCACTTTGTCATCATGTTGTAAATATAATGAAAATAGTTTGTTGGTTGCAAGTCCTCTTTGCTTACTTTTTTTTTTCTTTCTATCCTTTTCAGGATTTTGCTTGTAATTGTAGCTCGCACCCTGTAACATCCTGCTTCTCCAGACCATCCCGCCCCCACTCACGCCAATCCCACAGCAAGTGCCAGCTCCACCTAGAGTTGGGGCCTGAGGATAAACCTGCAAGCGGATCATTCTAAAGGGTCAACCTTCTGCTCCTGTATTCCAAGTCATATCTCCAAACCCAACCTCCACCGAAGGACAGTTCATGCAGAATAACTTGTGTATACCCTCATTTCTGTACATAGTATATCAAATTTATATTATTTCATTGAAAATGTACTTTACAGCCCTAATGCTCCTAAAATAGCACTTAAAGTAATTTGTGTACCTTAAGGTAGGTACTAAAACACTGAATACTGTATCTAAACTGTTTCTGTCAGTAGGAGCCAATTGCACAAACAGCGTCACTGTCGTAAATTGTTTGGGCTTATAATTGGACGCGTTTGTGTCCCGTTTTCTGAACCAAGCTCTTAATCATTCCTTTTATTGCACAAGATGGCTACATAGCCCTTATATCTCATGGTAAATGGATCAGTCTGACCAAGACTTATATTTCACTTATGGGTGGATACTGGTGAACTAAATCACTCCAGACCGGAGATCTGCCCGCTGTCCTTGCTATAGAGTCTTGTTCTTCCTGCTACGGGAGAGTTAGACCTTTTGCCATAGACGTAGGTGGCAGCCGGTGCTGGGACCATGAAGAGGTTTCCATTTGTAGATGAGTGATTTCATTGGCCAATATCTACCCAGAATAAAATATGAGTTTTGGTTAGACAGCTCCCTTAAATCTTGCAGTGTCGGCACTATAACCGTAGCTTGGGTTTAAATATCCCTACTGTAGCAATAGCTAGATGTAAAGGTAGATTGATCAATTATTTTATTTACAGTGTTCAAACAAATTTACAATGAAATGACCATGGTCTAATCTGTTTGAAAATTTTAGACCAAAGTTTATACATTTTATTTATTGGGCAGTGAAATTTTAAAATTTTAGGGCATTTATATAAATAAAAAGCAAAAATCGCTACACCATCTGCGTAGTGGTTCATGAAACAAACATCAGCTGTAGAAGATGTTGGAACGTAAGCCAGCAAGACAGCTGACTGAAGTGTAATATTATGGATAGCGAGAAAGGCAAGGCGATTCATTGGCTGGTCTCTAGCTTACGTCATCCAGCCATTACTGAAGGCTTCTGGGAGTATTGCCCAACAGAGCAACTCTATGCCAAAACATCAGTAGAAAAGCCTGGCCTGAGATCGAGATACAAATATTCTGTATATATGAATATTTAGTTGGCTGAAGATACTTGCAATGTGTATATAGTGTATATAATATATACATGGTCATGTTTCTTGCTGTAACAGCACATTGTTTTTTTAAACTGAAATGCACTGTTTTTTTTTTTAATTATTTAATACATTCTGCCTTTTAATTTTAGAGACCTCTATGCCTTTTATTTACAGTTTCCTTCAATTAACTGTTTGGTTATATAAATGTCTTGTCAGTAGGTCAAATGCTCACAAAATGGTTCAATTCACACCAACCCAATGACTTAGAGGAGACCTGCTCTAAAAGAAAAAAACAAAGCCTCCTAGTGCTTACCGCTCCTTTAGAAAATGTCAGGTGCCTGGCTGTCATCCAGATCCCCTGGCTTCAATTCTTTGAGTCACTGACTCAAACAGGTATGTAGATAAGGACTTTTTCTTGTTTCAGGTCAGTAACTCAAGGTACAGAAGGAAGTTGGCCAACAACCTGGCACCTGGCATTATCAGGAGGTCAGCAATGGCAGTCCCATATTTCTCTAATTTATTTTTAATTAACTGAACAATCATTGCTTGGTATAATCTGGTCGAGTTTAACTTTAACCATAACAACTTTTTATTTTTTTTACTTTTTGGATAGAGTGGAAAGCATAAGAACATGTGTCATGTTTTATTGCTGTCTGAGACTGGCTGCGAAGCTTTCTTCTCACTACTTGTCCCAAAGACAGTGCTGTCACCTGGACAAGAAGCAAGGGAAAAGCTCCAGCAGAGACACAGACAGCAATGAAAATGAACAGGGGTTCTAGCTTTCCCCTACTTGTTGCTGATTAGGTCAGGAAAATAGGAAAAATCTTCCCCCAGACATTTTTACTCCAAGACTGAAATAAGAATATTGGCTGGAAAAATACATTAAAGGATAAGTTCATCATCTTAAAAAAAAAAAATAGTAAACACACATAATTTTTCAGGTAAAAAAGGGGATTTTTTTTTATTATTATTATTAGGAGCCTGTAAAGCATTTCATCTGCAACCAGCAGATCATGGGTGCTACGCAAAGCTCCTGCTGTCTGCCCATACTGTGTTCAGGCAGGTAGTTACTGAATGACGGGGAGGATTAATGAACTACTACATAGAGCGTTCATCAACATTCTGGTAGTTCATTGAGAACTAAAAGCCATCAGCCGCAATGGCTGATGGCAGTTGTAGTTCTCCCATTCACAAAACTCTGCAAATGAATGACGGAGCCCCACAGGGGAGCGTTTATTACTTTTGTTATTGTGACAGCGGGTATGGGAAGAAGATCCACAGCCCACTGTCACAACAGGGGCTCGGGGTGGGGGGTGCCCCTTGTAAAGTGCACCTGTCTCAAATTAAATGGGGTGCTGCCATTGTCAAGTTGAAGTTATTTGTTCTGTAGCAGTGATACGTCTGACCGCCAGGCAGCTGGCAATTGCTAAGATGTCAGTGGTGGAACCACCTTGGCCTCTAATTTCAACCACTTCAATTGAAGGTGCATATAGATTGATGGTCGTCTGACCATGGGTAGACTTTTTAAGGGCATATTAGGATCTGTTTGTGGAATTTGATCCTCTGCACTCTTATTTGTTTATTGGGACCAATGAGGGTCAGATGAATATTTCCAACATGGCCAACTCGGTTTCCTTTAATTTAGGTGCCCTGTGATTATTAATATTCCTAAGGCCCCTTTCACACGGGCGGTCCATTCAGGTCAGCCTGTCAGTTTTTTTGGCGGACCTGAACGGACCTATAGGGGCTTATGGAGGGACTGATGTCAGCGGTGACATGTCCGCTGACATCCGACCCGCTCCAATCCGAAAAAGTGTGACGGAGGAAAAAGCTATTTTTCCATCCGTCATCGGTTCGGGTGACGACGGACTCTACAGTGGGAGAGCGGCGCTCTGACAGGTCCGTCCCTGCACCGAGTGCAGAGACAGACCTGTCAAATTCCTGCACAGCGGGGGATCGAGGGAGCAATCCCCCGCTGTGCAGAGCGGGCTCTGTACACGTCCGTGTGAAATAGCCCTTACACTGCCCAGCTATCAAATAATTATGTAATGCCAGGGGTATCTTTTATATTGTTCTTGAAAGCCATTGTTCGGGGCTGGCATGTCAGCTCAGTTTTTTTTCTTGCAAACTTCCACTATCACTGCAAATTACATGCGCTTTATTAATGCTCCCTACACTTCTACAGGGAACTGCCTTCACACAGCTGACCTAATACACTCCTCCTGGTACTTGGTAGACCTCTGCTGATAACGCATTCCTCCTGTTTAGCAAATTGGTTTACGCAAAAACTTGGCGCAGTTTCCACTAAAATGTTTTTATACTGCCACTTTGTTCACTCCTAATAACTGCGTACACTGCCAGACAGGGAACTCCTAGTTACTTTGAAGTATACGACGTACACGCCTTCCAGTGAAGTGCACCTGTCGCCAGCATCAGCTAGGTTACATATATAAGTAATAAGTGGGTACCACTTGGTTTATGCATCTCCTAAAATACAGATTAGAGCTTTGGCTCTCGCCCATCTCGAATAAGTCACTTCTCTCAACCCAGGGACTAGGGATGTGTAGAATGAAAAAGTGGCCAAACTTGGGCCCCTAGTCGGCATTAGCATAGAGAATGCTCTTGGGGTTTGCAGAAACATTTAAGAAGACTGTAGCTGATACTGGTGACAGGAGTACTTGTAAGTCACACTGCCACTTGGCACATTCCGTTATTGTCAAACACACACTAAAGTTGTTACACTTTTATTGGCAATAGTCTTACACCGCCACCTTGTATGAGACCGCTAGTAAGTGTAGATCACACTGCCGCTCTGTACATTCCTTTCACTAGCAATGTATGCTGAAACTGCCACAGCGCAAGTGCCTAAGAATATGAGCAAACAAAACTGCTTGCCGCAATACCATAGTGCACACTTATCACAGCAATGCCAGCTCAGATTACCACAGTGCACACCCATTTCGCTAGCAATGTATACTGAAACTGAAGTGCAGCTCACGATACCATAGTGCACACTGTTCATCGCAGCAACACCAGCTCACGATA
This sequence comes from Lithobates sylvaticus, assembly GCA_028564925.1. Lineage (NCBI taxonomy): Eukaryota > Metazoa > Chordata > Amphibia > Anura > Ranidae > Lithobates > Lithobates sylvaticus. Next base: position 168,442,863 of record CM053037.1, on the reverse strand, counting down.
CCATAGTGCACACTGCTCATCACAGCAACATCAGCTCACGATACCAATGTGTATGCTCCTCTTCACAACAATGCCAGCTCACAATACCATAGTATGCACCACTGCTTTATTTTCTACTTTGAGCTCATAATGTATTATAATATTGTGGCTTTAAGATTCCACCGTTTATGCACATTTTAGCAATGGCAGTTTAAACAGACACTACATACTCTAGCTCCCAGTATGGAGGCTACACTGCGCAGATCGCCTAGAAATGACAGTTTAAAGTGACACTGCTAATGCCAATTTTTACAACATTAGACTGCTACAATGCACTCGTCCTCTCCCAACATGGAAATCCTGCACCGTTGCCCCCAATTCTCATAGACACCACTTCCCTTAATCCCTGTAATGTTTTGTCTGATATGTACATATAGAACTATGTAGCACTGACTGCGTTGTAAGCAACATTGCAGTTACATATTGAAATCTATCCAGTTAATGTGTATAGCACTGTGGAATAAGAGTTTTATAGGCTGACAGCAATAAGAAATAAGTCTTTTCTCTTCACTAATTCAAAAGGTGAAGAACCACATGGATCATTTTTATTATTGTTAGGACTGTTAGATTTCTTGATTAAAAATATAAAATCACTGCCCAGATTTGGCCTTCTATGCCATTTCCTGATTTGTTGTCTTGTTACACATAGACCTTTATTTAATAAGTCAAAGTACAGCAAACCTCTTAAACCAATCAGAAGTAATCTTGTTAGTCCTAGTACACTAAATAGCTACAAATCTGATTGGTTGTAGTGGTTGATCTCATTGCCCCAGGTCTATGATCCATTGACCATTTTCTTTAAAGTTCCTGAAGCAAGATTTGTTTACCTATAATGCCTTGGGAGGGTAAAGTTAAAGAGGACCAGTCATGATTGAGCCCGCGCAGGAATTTGTGCATTAAATCTTTATGATAACCAAATGGACTTAAAGTGGAAGTAAACCCTCCTATTGTTTTCAGCCAAGGAAGCTGCCATCTTGGCCTCTGTTTAATCTTTATCTGTCACGATGCTGCACATGTGATCCGTTATGACACCAGCCATTGGATGGTTTGCTTGAGGGCACAATGTATCTGTTTTTGGAACCTGTTGAATCTATGGGTTTACTTTGGCTGCACCCTAAACTTTAGCTGGAGGGTCGGAGGTCACCCTTGCTTGTCGATCTCGCACAGTCTGGCAGCAGGAGAATGTATAGTCAGGCAGTTAATAGACCAAATGTCAGACTATGGTGACCTCTGACCTGCTGATATCATCAGTGCCAACTCCCATCTTTATATTCTGACCATTCCATTTAGGACCCAATTGAGCTGCCAATGGGAACAAAAACAATTCTTTCTTCAGACACTTTGATAACTACGATTTAGTTTTATTAAGTAAAGGTCTTTGTTAATCATTGGAACATTTGTATGTAAATAGTAACTGAACACAATTCTAAAATACGAATTTGTAGCATTTATTTTAACGTCTGTATTTGTTCAAAAGCTTTACTTACAATGTACTTGGCTAAAAATTTCTCCACCCATGTATTGCCATCAATTTAGTACGGTTTTGTAATTACCATTTAGTGTGGGAGCTAAATGATCTAAAAACCATCATTTCATCTGTTTGCCATTGTTTCTAGGAGAATAAAACTGTAAGAAATAATAGAGGGAAACACTAAAATGACTCCTAAATTTGTCAGAAATGACTACTGTATATACTCTAGTATAAGCCGAGTTTTTCAGCACATTTTTTTTGTGCTGAAAATGCCCCCCCTCGGCTTATACTCGAGTCAAGCACTTTTCTGCAGCAGAGAATGACATTTTCCGACCCGACTTTGGGGCCCCGTATCTTGGGGCCACTTGGTGTGCAAACCCAGTGGAACTAGCACTACAACATATCCAGCCGAGATACGGGGCCCCAAAGTCGGTTCGGAAAATGTCATTCTCTGCTGCAGAAAAGTGCTTGACATTTTCCAAACCGACTTTGGGGCCCCGTATCTCAGGGCCACTTGGTGCTAGGAACCCCATCTTTGGAAATGTTTTAGTGCTCCACTGGGTTTGCACACCAAATTTGGCGTTCCTAGCACCAAGTCGCCCCCGAGATACGGGGCCCCAAAGTCAGTCAGTGTCCATCTGCAGCAATGTAATTTCGGAGCCTTTTGGGTCCAGAGACCCCACATTTTGGCTGTAGCTAGGGGGCATCTAGGAACCCTTAACTACCAAGTTTGAGGGACCTATGGCTGCAAATGGGCACAGTGAGGCTGCAAATGGGCATTGTTGACCCTCTTTTCCACTTACAGTAGCTGCGCATTTCTCACCCTAGGCTTATACTCGAGTCAATAATTTTTCCCAATTTTTTCGTGGTAAAATTGGGTGCCTCGAATTATATTCGGGTCGGCTTATACTCGAGTATATACGGTATTTTAGATCTACAGCAACCAGTCCGTTTTCCCATTCTAGGTTTCTCATATGGTGCTAGGAAATGAAAGGGGGATAACGATTCTTTGATCACACACTTTAAGGCGAACCTTCCATGGAAAATAAAAATAAAAAAAATATATCAAAGGACTGCTTAGATGTCAGCCCCATAAACCTGTTTTTTTTATTTAAAGTACATAGAACAGTTACAAAGATATAGCATTTAAAAAATAAATAAAACTCTTACCCCAACCTTTTATTCATCAGATGCCATCACCGTATTTTAAAGCGGTAGTAAACCACCACTAAAATAAAAATAAAGTGGGCCCTCCTAAAGGGTTAAGTCATGGTGTACCAGTATGCACCGCATACTAGCACATTATGACAGACTTCCCTGTAAATCGGATCCCTCCCGAGGCAGTGCTGTCACAGATCCCTGCCATTGCAACCGTCACCCGGTCTACATTCCGGGTTTAGGCTGTATGAATGGCTGGGGTCACAGTGATGTCCTCTCCTCCAGCAAAGGGCTCTGAAGGGACGGCACGGGGCTACCGTCCCTTCAGAGCGCATGAGTCAGTGATGAGGCAGCATCCCTTGTGAATATCTTATAAACAGTGCAAGTTTAGGAGATATTCAGGGTACCTACAGGTAAGCTTTATTATAGGCTTACCTGTAGGTACAAGTCCAAAAGTGGAGTTTAGCTCTACTTTAAAGTGGAAGTAAACCCCCCTATCGTTTTCAGCCAAGGAAGCTGCCATCTTTGCCTCTGTTTAATCTTCAACTGCCACGGTGCTGCACATGTGATCCGTTATGACACCAGCCATTGGATGGTTTGGCTGTTTGGTTGAGAGCACAGCCAATGTGCAGTTAGCATTCCCGGCATGCCTTTTTTTTTTAAACTGTTAAATCGATGGGTTTACTTCCGCTTTAAAGCATGGTGAAAGGCAGGAAAGACGAGGGCTAGAAATCCCACAGAATACCCTCCAGCACTGTAGTTTTTATAACTGTTTATATACTTTTTTTTTTTTATACAGGTGGTGTGGGATTGTCCTCTAAGTGACTATTCCTTTGCTGTGGTCCGGTCCGCTTTAAATAAAAAAAAAAAAAAACCTGATTGCTTCACCACTTGTTAGAATAGTATCCAAGATGGCAGCACGCTACAATCTTTGTACAATTTCCTTTAGTGCCCTTTCACATTGGTGCATTGCCACAGGGCCAACCGCTGTATGTGCGTTGCCATGTATTGTGAATGGCACTCCAATACATGACACACTGTGCACTGTGTTTTTTAAAAAGGGGCATGTCCGTTTCTTATCCGTTAGTGTGTTGGCAACCCATTCACAATGAATGACCTGCCATAATGCAATGCATGTTAACGTGGGCAAAAAAAGTGTGTATGCACTGCGACCGATCGCTTAGTGTGAATTGGCCCTCACAGTATTCATCACTAAGCTATGTGAGGGCTACCTAAATAAACTTGACATTCGCATACATCTCGATAAATGTACAATCAGATTGTGTGGCCGGTCTTAGCTGTACGCTTTGTAAGGTGATGCTGTATTAGGCCATCCGTTTTATGTTATGCCTTTGTACTGTGATTAGTTCATAGCAGACAGAAGAGAAGATTTTACTTATGCCAATGGTGCAAAATTAGTTGGCCTATTAAATCTTTTTTTTTTTTCCATAATTTTACTCACCTATACACATTTGTATTAAAATGCATACTATATTGTAGGAACACCAACGAGTTTGTATTTACTCCACATTGTACTGATAAATTATTTGTATATATATATAAATATGTCTGGAGACAATTAAACTGCTGGTTGGGAATAGCTGAGACGGTTCTTACACCATACACATGGTCTTAATAGTAATATGATTTTATATAGTAAATACAGTTTAATTTATAGTTAGCCTGTAATGATCTTGGCATGCATGTCCATAGAGACAGTCACGTATCCATTCCTACTGCCACTTTGGTAGGGTAAGTCTGGATCAAACCGTTGAGTGGTGACTGTATGCCCTGTGATATCGAAGGGCTTATTTAGTCCAGTGCATACAGTGGAGTGGGCTAACCTAGTCAGAGCGTTTTTGTGTTTTGTTTTAACACTCCCTTTTTGTTTTGTTTTTTGTGCTATTTTTGCTTCATGGCCTTGCTCCCCTGGAATACTGGGGGGGGGGGGGGGGGTGCTGCTTCCATGGGATATTACGGGGAGGCACTTCTGCCCTAGGATATTATAGGGGAGTCATTGCTGCCCTGGGATATCACAGATGGGTGCTGCTGCCCTGGGACGTTACAAGGAGGACCCTGCTGCCCTAGGACATTGCATATAGACATACCCCCCCCCCCCCCGGGATATTACAGGGTGGCGCTTCTGCCCTAGGATATTATGGGGAGGCCACTGCTGCCCTGGGATATCACAGATGGGCGTTGCTGCCCTGGGGTATCACAGATGGGCGTTGCTGCCCTGGGGTATCACAGATGGGCGTTGCTGCCCTGGGGTATCACAGATGGGCGTTGCTGCCCTGGGGTATCACAGATGGGCGTTGCTGCCCTGGGGTATCACAGATGGGCGTTGCTGCCCTGGGGTATCACAGATGGGCGTTGCTGCCCTGGGATATCACAGATGGGCGTTGCTGCCCTGGGGTATCACAGATGGGCGTTGCTGCCCTGGGATATCACAGATGGGCGTTGCTGCCCTGGGACGTTACGGGGAGGCCACTGCTGCCCTGTCTTGTGGGAAGCACAGTTGCCTTAGGTTGTAGTGACCCCAAGGTACCACCATCTTTCTTTAGCTAAGCAAAAGAAATACATGAACCTGACACAACAGAACCACAGGGACTAATGTACCTGAATGAATGAGATGCAGCTTGACGACCAGTGTTCTGACACCTCTTAACCCTTGCAGGACAGTCCACATACCCAACACTGGTTGTCATGAACACTCAAGTGTAGGGTCATTACTGCCACTTGTAGAGAAATACAACACCCCTGTGTAGTCTGTGTGCGCAAAAATAGACTGCAGGCGCTGGTGTACATGTATGACAACCCACATTCCCAGTAGAGGAAATTGAGGGCCATACATGAAGCAGTAGTCAAGCTGTGGCAATCCAGACCCACGTTCATCCATAAGCCATGGCCCTCTAGGCTTTTTCCAGTAATGCCAGTAATTTTTTCCAGCAATGCCAATGAAGAATCCCATGATCAAAAGACCAACTTTAAAATAACAAATAAAAATGGAACCAATTGTTTACCACACAAGTTAATTATCTGGACACCAACCACCATGTATAGTATATTTATTTATTTTATTTAGGATTTTTGTTTTTTTAATTATTTTTTCTTCTACCTTGTTTTACATTTTCTTTTTTTAAGTCATTTGTTTTCTTTAAGCACACACACGAGATGTTATAGATCAACCAGCAGCTTCATACAAAGTGCAATGTTTTGGGTGGGAAGGAGTAACTATACGTAGCTGTATGACAGATATATTTATTCTCATGCAAGCCTACGTATAGGGACTCAATGCATGCAATAGGCGGGGACGGGGAATTAACATTTTGAATGTAAATATTTGTTTTTATGTTTTTCTTACATTTTCATTATTTTTCTGCATTTTTTTTAATGTGTCGACTTTTTAAATAATACCCTACTTTATAACAGTGATTTTTTTCCAAATTTGTAGCAGAAATTCATCATTTCTGCCTTTGTAAATATTTAAAAAAAAAAAATGTTTCTTATTCTGTGATGTAATTAGTAAACCAAGTAAAGGAAATGTTTTTAAAATTAGGATGAATACAAATGCCCCATCCGCTTGTGTTTTTCAAGAGTAAAATCTACACAGAATTTCGTATAAACCCCTTTTGCCTTTTGAGATGTATTCAAATATGTTTAAACTGTCATCTGTTGTAAAATGGTCAATTTTGCATTTTACTATCTTTCATGTCTTTTCACTGCAGTTGTCTTTATACATGTGTGTGTCAACTAATTGTCACATTTCTGTAAAATAAACTGTAAAATAAACTATTAAAAAAATAAAAAATTTGGTGATTTATTAATTTTTTAACACCGATTTATTGCTTTTTACAAATGCGTCTTTCTACCTCTCCTTTGCCGACAATAGAATCACTGAGGTACAACTGACACATTTCCTAATTGGCTTCACTCCCTTGCTGGCCAAACTGCTGGAGAACCCTATCAGATAGAGAAGGAGTAGCAATGGAGTGGCACCTTGCTGGTTCAACTAGCAAGGGAACAATGCCATAGGAGAAGATAAGTGGTCACTTTGTAATCTTGTTGGTAGTTGTCACCAGTGACCAGATCACTGGTATTGCATGGCCTTAAAGGTGACTGAGTGTGTATTTATTACATCCATATGGGAAATGGATTGACAACTGTTTGATAAATGCCAATGTATAACTATAATGCATATGGTTATAACTCCAAAACAAGGGTCTTCAGACTTCTCAGTATGGGGACCACATCATATATTTTTTACAAATTTGTTCATGGAACCAAAAAAAAAAAGAAGAAAAATGTTATAAATGAATCAAATTTAAGTGAATGAATTTTTACTTTTTTTTTTTTTTTTTTTTTAATGTGATCAGCAGGATATTATTTAGAACAGAAAGAAGAAAAAAGATTCAACAAAGCAAAGAAATCAGAAATAAATGAGCCCATCAAAATCGTCCCAGTCGCACATAAAGTCCCCCCCCCCCCCCTTAACCACTTCAATACAGGGCACTTAAACACCTTCCTGCCCAGACCAATTTTTCAGCTTTCAGCGCTGTCGCACTTTGAATGACAATCGCGCGGTCATACTACACTGCACCCAAACTAAATTTTTATCATTTTGTTCCCACAAATGGAGATTTCTTTTGGTGGTATTTGATCACCTGTGGGATTTTTATTTTCTGCTAAACAAATAAAAAAAGACCGAATTTTTTTTTTTTGTTTCATTTTCAAAACTTTGTAAATAAGTACGTTTTTCTCCTTCACTGATGAGGTGGCATTGATGGCACTGATAGGTGGCACTGATGGGCGACACGGATGGGCACTGATAGATGGCACAAATTGGCACTGATAGGTGGCACGGCTGGGCATGGATGGGCACTGATAGGCGGCATTGCAGTGTAATGTATTGTACTGATGGATGCCAATTAGTGCCAAACAATGCATGCCAATCAGTGATGCCCATTGTGGGCACTGGCATCCATTGTGGGCACTGACTGGCATCCCTGGTGGCTTAGGGTGGCATACCTGGTGGTCTGGTGGCATCCCTTGTGGTCCAGTGTGGGCATCCTGGGGGGGGGGGGCTGTGCTGATAATCGATCAGCACAGATCCCCCCCTGTCAGATGAGCAGCCGATCGGCTCTCCTCTACTCGCGATCACGTGGTAAAGAGTCTCCGTCGGAGACTCTTTACCCAGATCGTAGTTGCGGGGTGTCAGACTGACACCCCGCAACAACGATTGCCGCGATGCGTGCTCCCCCCTGATCACGTCATATGACGTGAGGTCAGGATTTTGAAACCACTTTGCCGCCGTCATTCTGCTATACGGCAGGCGGTTAAATCACAGTCTCCTTCAGGATGTCCTCCTTACATCTGGGTCTATAACCGTGTCCCCATCAAAGTCCCCCTTATATGAGAGTCCCTGTCACAGTTCAGAAGCCCAGATTAAAGCTTGCAGCAGGGCTGGATTTGGTTTGGAGACCCCCTGCTCCAAGGAGACGGCCCTTCCATGCATTGTGGATCTCTTCAGAGGCATTTGACAGGCATTGAGGAGGTATGCCGCCTCTTCACCAAATTATTTAACCTTGTAAAAGCCACACCACCGGGCTGCAGTTGCATGCGGTTGCATCCGGCAGTAGTACTGCCCAACGAATGCAGCATGCGGTTTCATTTTTGCAGATTCAAAGCGTTGCATGTGTACAGCCCTGAGCAGCTACATACCCTTGTTTAGGTGGTCGGTTGCCAGTGTGAGCAAGCCCAAATTGGATTGGTAATGCAAACCTACAACTTAGGCAGGCCATACACGGTTCGAATCTCAGCCGGTTCCTGCTGAACTGTGTATGGGCAGGCTGAATATACAAAGTCGATCAACTTTGGTACAACCAGCATGCTTGGTTTTATCTGCGATTATTGTTAGCGGCTGCCATAGCCACACAAAACTCTGGCTGCTTTTACCATATGTGACGGAGAACTTGTCAGGAGTTATCAGGCTGATAACAGAAGAACAGAGCAGGAGAAAGCTACAGGACATAGTGCTTTGAAGAGAGATAACAATACACTGCAGATATATGTGCCCAGCTCAAATTTTATGAATCGGGTTTACATCGACTTTGTGTTTGATGCATTTTGGTTGATTTCCATGGAAAATTTATTAAGCATAAATATCCACAATACTTTTTTTTTTATATATATATATATATATATATATATATATATATATATATATATATATATATATATATATATATATAGGGATTTTAAATTTTAATTTGTGGCAGGCAACAAAGTGGAGCCGCAGTATGCTGTACATAGTTTGGTTGAAAAAAAAAACAAGTCCATCTAGTTCAACCAATAAAAAGGGAAAAACAAACCAAAAAATATATAAGTAGTAAAGTTTAATACTGAGAAATATCCGGCGCCTTGTTTTTGGATCTGCTAAATAAGCCGTTATTCCTCAGGAAGCAGAGAATTCTATTTAGCCCCAGTTTTCCATTAACAATGCTCTGCGCTGAGTCACTGACTGACGGTTGGACCAGTTTAAAGTTCTCCTTTGGAAAAAAATAAAAAAGGATAAGCTGAAGGAAAATGAATGATGCTTTATGTGGTGGTCATGGTAACAACGTCTTACAATTCATCTGCTGCCTTTGCATTCGGGTCTGTGCAGATCACAAAGCTCTGAGCCCCAGGGGGCCCCCCGAGATCCGGGCTCCAGAAGCAGTCAATAGTCGCCGGGCTTTTCACAAAATAACGCTCAAACCTTGAAAAATAAAAAGATTTCAGTTGGCACTGAAGAATTTAACCAATTTGTTTCTGTAAAGTAGCAAAAAAGGCATCTCACAGCTCTGCAGAACTGAAGAAGAACCAATCACGGCAAAGAGTAGAATATGAATTCTCCAATGATTTAATGTGTGCAGTTTTATATTGGCCAGCCAAGATTCTGCGGTTGCTGCTCTGGCTGCACACAGATAACCAACCAGTCTCCTAGCCATAAGTGTGTCTAAAGCCTCGTACACACAATCGGATTTTTCAACAGGAAATGTGTGATGACAGGCTGTTGGCGGGAAAATCCGACCGCGTGTACGCTCCATCGGACAATTGTCGTATTTTCCGCGTACAAATCGCAGGTTTTAAAAATTTTCCGTGGACAAATTTCTGTTATCGGATCTTGTGTATACAAGTCCGTCGGACAAAAGTCCAAAGTACAAACGCATGCTCGGCAGCAAGGATGAGCCAGAAGCGGTCAGTCTTGTAAACTAGCGTTCGTAATAGAGAATTAACATTCGTGGCAAATTATGAAATCTCGAAATGCAGCGCACAATTCTCTTCTTCTTTAATGGGATAATAATGAAGCTGCTTTGCTGGTGATACTGATGGAGTTATTGCAAACACATTTTCAAAGGCTTTTTTTTTCTAGTGATATCAAGAATAATATTATTATGCTTTTTTTTTTTTTTATTTGGGCAAGTTACCACAACACCATTATCCCGTAGTTTTTAAGATCAAAGATACAACTATGTTGGAGTTCCTTGTCAATTTTACATTGTATTTTTTTTTTAATGTAACTGCCGACTCCCAAACTGTCATTAGAAGTAAAACACATAGCCAAGTATTATTCTCCACAATTTTTTTATTGTGCATTAAGAAAATAAAACAAATAAAATTAGACATGCTCTCTGCCAATAGAACTTAACAAAAAAGTGCATTCTATGCATCCAAAAATATACCAAATCAAATCATTATTATTCAACCAAAAAAATGTCGAAGCAATAACTCCAAGGCCAAAAATAAATAACACATTATCTCCTCCGATTCCACAAAATGGCTGGTTAACGAACGGCTGTTCAGAAACGAACTGAAAAGCACGAAATCAAAAGTGCAAAATGAAAAGCGCGAATCAACACTCACCAAACTTCTACTAACACGAAATTAGCAGAAGGAGCCCAAAGGGTGGTGCTAAAGAGCTGAAAAACAACTTAGTACGTCACTACGTTCGTATTTGTTGGCCAACAATTGTGTGGCCGCGTGTATGCAAGACAAGTTTGGGCCAACGCCCTTTGGACAAAATGCCACGGTTTTGTTGGCCAACAATCCTATCGTGTGCACGAGGCTTAAGGGTATAAAATAGCCGTGCCCCGTAGTATACAGATATGTGGGCAGTTATAGGGTTTTTATTTCATGCTGCTATGCACACTCCGGGGATGGAAGGCAGCAGACTGGGCAGTACAGATGAGCTTGGGCATTTTCAGATGCTCTCCGGGACCCACATGGCCGAGCCTACCAGGAAGCTGTCATCTGTTATGGGCCCATCACCTGTAGCCAAGGCATATCCTGCCCCACAGGCACATGTATACACGCATCTGCAGGGCAGACACAGCACCCTTAGAGAGTCTGGACCATGTGCTTCTCTGACAGCAGCAGGACAGAGCCACTGGAGGCCTCTTTCCCTGCTCTGGTCATATAAGAGGTGGGTGTCTGCATTGATGGGTATGTACTGGGAAGGGGCAATCTATACTGGGGTGAAGGGGTGTCTGCCTTGAAGGGTCTGTACTGTGGTGGGGGAGTTGTACTGGGAAGACGGTTAGCCTGTACTGAGGGGTCTGTACTGGGGTGGATAGGTATCTCTATTAAGGGATCTGTACTGGGAAGGGGGGAGTTGTACTGGGAAGAGGGTTGGTCTGTACTGATGGGTTTGTACTAGGGTGGATGGGTGTCTGCATTGAGGGGTCTGTACTGGGGTGGAGGGGTGTCTGCATTAAGGGGTCTGTACTGGGGAAAGGGGGGAGTTGTACTGGGAAGAGGGTTGGTCTGTACTGGGGTGGATGGGTGTCTGCATTGATGGGTCTGTACTGGAGTGGAGGGATGTCTGCATTGGAGGGGTCTGTACTGGGGTAGGGGGGGTCTGCATTGAGGGGTCTATACTGGGGAGGGTCAGTCTGTACTGGGGTGGAGGGGTGTCTGCATTGAGGGGTCTGTGCTGCGGGGGGGGGGGGGGGGGGTTGTATCGGGAAGAGAGGGGGTCTGTACTGGGGTGGGTCAGTCTTTACTGGGGGGGAGGGGTGTCTGCATTGAGGGGATCTGTACTGGGAAGAGGTTTGGTCTGTACTAGGGTGGATGGGTGTCTCCATTAAGGGGTCTGTACTGGGGTAGGGGGGGTCTGCATTGAGGGGTCTGTACTGGGGAGGGTCAGTCTGTACTGGGGTGGAGGGGTGTCTGCATTGAGGGGTCTGTACTGGGGGTGTTGTACTGGGAGGAGGGTTGGTCTGTACTGGGGTGGAGGGGTGTCTGCATTAAAGGGTGTGTGTTGAGAAGAGGGTTGGTCTGTACTAGTGTGGTGTCTCCATTGAGGGGTCTATACTGGGGAGGGTCAGTCTATACTGGGGTGGAGGGGTGTCTGCATTGAGGGGTCTGTACTGGGGGAAGTTGTACTGGGAAGAGGGTTGGTCTGTACTGAGGGGTTTGTACTGGGGTGGATAGGTGTCTGCATTGAGGGGTCTGTACTAGGGAGGGTCAGTCTGTACTGGGGTGGGGGGGGGGGGTGTCTGCATTGAGGGGTCTGTACTGGGAAGAGGGTTGATCTGTATACTGAGGGGTCTGTACTGGGGTTTCCACCCCTAGGTGTCTACATTGAGGGGTCTGTACTGGGGAGGAGTGTCTGACACTGTTTTATCTGTCACACTCCTGACCACTGCGCACTGTATGTTGGGCTATATAGGATAAATTCCTGGCCACTGCACTCAAAGTAAATTATACCTAAAGTTCTCCGTAAAGTGGAGCTGTGTACAGAAAATTATATGTAATGGAACAATTTTTTGTTAAAAAAAAAAAGAAGTGTTCTGAGGTTTGCACATGTCTGTTACACATTCGCTTGTGGCTCCGCTGCTGTACAAGACACTAGTGATATGTTGCAGGGCCTTACAGGTGCCCCCTGGGAAGGCTACATCACCAGGGCCTTCCAGGGAGATCTAATTTGCAAACTGCCAGATCTTGTATGGCACATGCACCAATGGCTTTCCTATTTTCAGGGGGAACAGACCATGAAGACTGAAAACTTTACAGAGAAAGGAAGAAGTAACTATTACCAAGTTTAATGGTTTTTAACTTTAGATTGCATTGATGTTGTCAGTTTTAAAAAGGTTGGGGGGATACTTTAACAGAAATGTGTTTTTCTTCTTTGCCCTATTCAATGAGCCTGGCTGTGTGATATGGTGGTCCTGGCATTAGTCTCATCTGGTCATCTGGGGTTGGAAAGTCCCCTGCAGCGCAGGGCTCTGGATCCAATTCCCACATGTGTCAGGGTGTGAGATTGTACTGCTAATCCGGACAGCTGCTGTTTATCTGCAGGGCCACCCCGTCCATGACCCTCGGCCACTCTCTAATGCCTCCGCTTAGCTACTTAAATGCCAAAGCTGCCCAAACCACGCTTAGTGTTTTATAGTCAGGATCTCCTGCTGCCTTGCATATCAAAAGGATCCAGCTATTGATTATACATCAGCCAGGCAGGGCCGGGAGACGGCCATCTGATAGCATCCGCTTGCAGAATGCAGATGATGGACTGGCTGTAACAGTTGGCAACTGCAGATTGTGGCAAACAGATAATTCTCTCACACTTTGAAAAATGTTAAAGCTGACCTCCAGACTGAAATTAACAAAATATTTATCTGGGTAAAGCTGAAAACTTTAATTTAAATATATTCCCCAAAAAACACAAAGGATAGAAATCTACTTTGTGTGTAACAAAACTTTACCTCTGTGCAGAAGCTACTTGTATAAAGACTGGTCACTGCTGCTCTCTCTTCTTGTGCGGGGGGACTGGTCTTGTATACGCCCCCTCCTGTAGTTCTCTGCAGGCAACCTGTAGTGGGTGGAGCCTGCTGGGTCCCTCCCATGGCTCTGCTCAGGCTGTGTGCAGTACAGTGATGATGTCACTGCTACTTTTACAAGGTAGTACAGTTCCATATGGAAAGTATTCACAGCGCTTCACTTTTTCCACATTTTGTTATGTCACAACCTTGATCCAAAATGGATTACATTCATTTTTTTTCCCTCAAAATTCTACTAACAATACCCCATAATGATAACGTGAAAGAAGTTTGTTTGAAATCTGCAAATTTATTAAAAATAAAAAATGAAAAAAATCCCATGTACAGAAGTATTCACAGCCTTTGCTTAACCACTTTACATCCGCGCTATAGCCGAATGACGGCCACAGCACGGATGTCAATTCCCGGGAGGCCGTCATATGACGGCCTCCCCTGTGCACGCTCCCTGCGCACGCCCTGTGATCACCGAATCTCTGAGACTCGGGTGATCAGCGATCCGAGTAAGGGGCGGGTCCCGGCCCCTTACCATGTGATCAGCTGTCAGCCAATGACAGCTGATCACATGATGAAAACAAAACCTCGTGATCGCTTTTTTTTTCTCCTCACGCTGACAGCGGAGGAGAAAAAAAAAAAAGCCGATCACCGGCTCATTTTAAAGGGACATCGGTCCCAAAAAGTCAGAGGCAATTATGCCTCATGTCAATGCCACAAGTGCCACCTGTCAATGCCCACAAGTGCTGCCAATCAGTGCCACCTAAAAGTGCTACCTATCAGTGTAACCCATCAGTGCCCATCACTGCCACTTATCGGTGCCCGTCACTGCCGCCTCATAAGCGTACATCAATGACGGACAAAAATTACCCATTTAAAATTTTAATAAAAAAAAATGTAAAAAAAAAAAAATTATCTTTTTTTTTAATTCGGTCTTTTAAAAAATTTTTAACAAAAAATAAAAAAATCGCAGAGGTGATCAAATACCACCAAAAGAAAGCTCTTTTTGAGGGGAACAAAATGATAAAAATAAAAATTCATTTGGGTACAGTGTTGTATGACCGGGCAATTGTCATTCAAAATGCGACAGGGCTGAAAGCTGAGAATTGGTCTGGAAAGGAGGGGGGTTTAAGTGCCCAGTAAGCAAGTGGTTAATATTTTGTTGAAGCTCCTTTGGCACCAATTACAGCCTCAAGTCTTTACGAGTATGAGGCTACAAGCTTGGCACACCTATTTTTGGGCAGTTTCTCGCATTCTTCTTTGCAGGACTTCTCAAGCTCCATCAGGTTGGATGGCGAGCATCAGTGCACAGCCATTGGGCCACTGAAGGACATTCACAGAGTTGTCCCATAGTCACTCCTTTGTTATCTTATTTGAGTGCTTAGGGTCGTTGTCCTGTTGGAAGATGAATCTTCGCCCCAGCCTGAGGTCCAGAGTGCTCTGGAGCAGGTTTTCATCAAGGGTGTCTCTGTACATTGCTGCATTCATCTTTCCCTCAATCCTGACTAGTCTCACAGTTCCTGCTGCTGAAAAAAATCCCCACGGTATGATGCTGCCACCACCATGCTTCACTGTATGAATGGTATTGGCCAGGTGATGAGCAGTGCCTGCTTTCTTCCAGACATGATCCTTGCCATTCAGGACAAAGATTTCAATCTTTGTTTCATCATGGTCTGAGAGTCCTCCAGGTGCCTTTTGGCAAACTCCAGGCAAGCTGTCATGTGCCTTTTACTGAGGATTGGCTCACGTCTGGCCACTCTACCATACAGGCCTGATTGGTGGAGTGCTGCAGAGATGGTTGTTCTTCTGGAAGGTTTTCCTCTCTCCACAGAGAAGCGCTGGAGCTCTGTCAGAGTGACCACCGGGTTCTTGGTCATCTCCCTGACTAAGGCCCTCCCCCCCCCCCCCCAATCGCTCAGTTTGGCTGGGCGGTCCGCTCTAGGAGGAGGAGTCCTGGTGGTTCCAAACTTCTTCCATTTACGGATAATAGAGGCCACTATGCTCATTGGGTCCTTCAATGATGCAGACATTTTTCTGTAACCTTCCCTAGATCTGTGCCTTGATACAATCTGGTCTCTGAGGTCTAAAGACAATGCCTTGGACTTCATGGCTTGGTTTGTGCTCTGACCTGCACTGTTAACTGTGGCACCTTATATAGACAGGTTTGTGCCTTTCCAAACCATGTCCAATCAACTGAATTTACCACAGGTGGACTACAATCAAGTTGTAGAAACATCTCAAGGAAGATCAATGGAAACAGGATGTACCTGAGCTCTATTTTGAGTGTCATGGCAAAGGCTGTGAATACTTAAAGTATCTCACAAAAGTGAGTACACCCCTCATATTTTTGACTCGTTAGTGTTACAAGGTCTCAGGTGTGAATGGGGAGCAGGTGTGTTAAATTTGGTGTTATCGCTCTCACTCTCTCATACTAGTCACTGGAAGTTCAACATGGCACCTAATGGCAAAGAACTCTCTGAGAATATGAAAAAAAGAATTGTTGCTCTACATAAAGATGGCCTAGGCTATAAGAAGATTGCCAAGACCCTGAAACTGAGCTGCAGCACGGTGGCCAAGACCATACAGCAGTTTAACAGGACAGGTTCCACTCAGAACAGGCCTCGCTATAGTTGACCAAAGAAGTTGAGTGCACGTGCTCAGCGTCATATCCAGAGGTTGTCTTTAGGACATAGACGTATGAGTGCTGCCAGCATTGCTACAGAGGTTGAAGGGGTGGGGGGTCAGCCTGTCAGTGCTCAGACCATACACCGCACACTGCATCAAATTGGTCTGCATGGCTGTCTTCCCAGAAGAAAGCCCCTTCTAAAGATGATGAACAAGTGATGATGAACGCCCCTTGCAGAGTAGCATGAGCATCGGGAGCATGCGGCATCGCCTCGTACAATTACACTTTAACTTGCGCCTGCGCGGTGTAGAGTTCGCTCAGAGCTTGGCAATTTTCGTAGTCCTTCGTACTGCGCAAGCGCTGCACCTGCGCAGTACAGGGGGTCCTTATCCGGCGGGGGAACTTTTTCAGCAGGACACCAGAATTACACTACTGCCATCTAGTGGCGGTAGATGTAATTGCGGTACGCCGCCCAAGTAATGGGAACTGCGTTACCATAAGCGGAAAAGTAATCAGTTAGATTACTCGTTACCCTCTAAAGTAACTGCATTAAGTAACTCCGTTTATTTTAACTCAGTTACTTACATCACTGGTGGTGGCAACCAGGTAAGGAGTACAAAGACAACTGTGTCTTGCCTACAGTCAAGCATGGTGGTGGAAGTGTCATGGTCTGGGGCTGCATGAGTGCTGCCAGCACTGGGGAGCTACAGTTCATTGAGGGAACCATGAATGCCAACATGTACTTTAACATACCGAAGCCGAGCATGATCCCCTCCCTTCAGAGACTGGGCTGCAGGGCAGTATTCCAACATGATAACAACCCCAAACAACACACCTCCAAGACGACCACTGCCTTGCTAAAGAAGCTGAGGGTAAAGGTGATGGACTGGCCAAGCATGTCTCCAGACCTAAACCCTATTGAGCATCTGTGGTGGAGCACAAGGTCTCCAAAATCCACCAGCTCCATGACGTCATCATGGAGGAGTGGAAGAAGACTCCAGTGGTAACCTGTGAAGCTCTGGTGACCTCCATACCCAAGAGGGTTAAGGCAGTGCTGGAAAGTAATGGTGGCCACACAAAATATAGACACTTTGGGCCCAATTTGGACATTTTCACTTAGTGGTTTAGACTTTAATGGCTGTGTTGAGTTATTTTGAGGAGACAGAAAATTTTCACTGTTATACAAGCTGTACACTCACTACTTTACATTGTAGCAAAGTGTCATTTCTTCAGTGTTGTCACATGAAAAGATATAAGCAATTGCTGCTGATTTGACATGTCAAAGCGCTCCAATGTGAACCAGGGCTTAATGGTAGAGCCATGTTAACTACAAAACAACAAAGCTTTTAGGATCGATTTTCCTATTAAACAAAAAATAACAAATGGAATCAGATTGGCTTTTCCAATAACAAGTCCCAGAACGAGGACTCTTCTCCCTGCATGGTGTCACTGTCACCCTCGCAGGAAACTCCATGTTTTCATATAATCAGCTGCTTGTCATTTCATTCCACAACCCGAAAATAGGAAAGGAGGCAACTTCCTGCATTATGTAACCAGCAATTACGGCTCTTATCCAGCCACAACATTAAAGCTGGACTCCGGACAGACACAGTGGTGTGTTAAAGGGATGGAGGTTGTGTCAGGTTTTATTGCTGTCTGTGTACACAATAGGAGAGGATTTCCCTCACTTCCTGTCCCTGTGAGTAGAGATCTCCGTAAGGACACCAATGAGTATATGATCACATTTTTTTTTTTTTTTTACTGCTGTCTGTGAAGGGATATTGTAGTGACTTCCTGTCCCAGCAGGGTAACTCTCTTTAACAACAACAGGGGCACCGAGAGCAGTAAAAACCTGGCTGCAATTTGGCAGGAATTACACTTTAAAAACATTAAAGGGACTTAGTCGCTTAACCACTTATCTACTGCCAGACATCTTTAAACTGTGACATTTTTGGACACTTAGTGTCATTTATAAACAGCAATGCAGAAATCACTTTCCTTGAATGGCTCGGTTCGCAGTTACTGTGTACAGAGCTGATCGGAGTGGCTCTGTACCGTGTGATCGCTGTGAAGTCCAAATCAGAGTGATCACCAATGTAAACAGTATATTATTTACATCAGTAAGCCTACCCCTTCCTCTAACAAAATAGGAAGAAGGAACTAAATAATGAATTAGTAAATTAATAATTCATTCACGTACTTACCAACAGTCCCAGGTTTGCCAAGACAGGTTTGCTATGCAATTAGGTGTCCCTGAACGTCTGTGTCCCGGGATCAGGGTCCTATCAGTAATGCTTCTAGACTTACCAATGCTTTTTTATTATTATTGCTCGTCTTACAGCAAAGGCATACCTCCCAACATTTTGAGATGGGAATGAGGGACACCGACTAGCAAACGTGGGCATAGGACACATAGGGCACATAACTAAAAAGTTCACTTGCTGTATCTGTACTGAAAAAATTGATAGAGGGCAACAGAAAAGGGGATATTGCATGGATGGGATAACTGGGTGCTGGGGGTATCTGGGGTCTATAGGGGAAAACATTGCTGACGAATGCAGGTGTGTAGCAGGTCACAATGTTGGGGGTTTTGGGGACGTAGAGGCATCACAGTGTTGGGGTATCAGTGGCTTAGAAAGGCCACAATGCTGGAGGTATAGGAGGTCCAAGTCTAAGGTCAGAGTACAAGGGATATCAGGGGTGTAGATAGGTCTCAGTGCTAGGGGTATCTAGAGTGCATAGGGTAACAGTGTTGGCGTATCATAGGTATAGAGGTGGTCGTAGTGCTTGGGGGTATCTTGGATGTAGAGTGGTCACAGTGCTGGGTGTAGAAGGGTCAAAGTGCTGGGGGGTACCTGGGGTGTAGAGGGGTCACAGTACTTGGGTTATCAGGGTTGTAGATGGGCCTCAGTGCTAGGGGTAGCTACAGTACATTGGGTAACAGTGTTGGCGTATCAGGGGTATAGACGTGGGGGGGGTCATAGTGCTTGGGGGTATTATGGATGTAGAGGGGTCAAATTGCTGAGGGTATCTGGGGTGTAGAGGGGTCGGAGTACTAGGGGTATCTGGGGTGTAGATGGATATCAGTGCTAGGGGTATCTAGAGTATATAGGGGGACAGTGTTGGCGTATCAGGGATATAGAGGGGGTCATAGTGCTTGGGGGTATCGTAGATGTAGAGGGGTCACAGTGCTGGGAGTATCTGGAATGCATAAGAGAACAGTGATAGAGGGATCTAGAATATAGATAGGTCACAGTACTGAGGGTAATCTGGCGAGTAGAGGGGTCACAGTACTGAGGGTAATCTGGCGAGTAGAGGGGTCACAGTACTGGGGGTAATCTGGCGAGGAGAGGGGGCACAGTGCTGGGGGTAATCTGGCAAGGAGAGGGGGCACAGTGCTGGGGGTAATCTGGCGAGTAGAGGGGGCACAGTGCTGGGGGTAATCTGGCGAGTAGAGGGGGCACAGTGCTGGGGGTAATCTGGCGAGGAGAGGGGTCACAGTGCTGGGGGTAATCTGATGAGTAGAGGGGGCACAGTGCTGGGGATAGTCTGGTGAGTAGAGGGGTCACAGTGCTGGGGGAAGTCTGGTGAGTAGAGGGGGCACAGTGCTGGGGGTAATCTGATGAGTAGAGGGGGCACAGTGCTGGGGATAGTCTGGTGAGTAGAGGGGTCACAGTGCTGGGGGAAGTCTGGTGAGTAGAGGGGGCACAGTGCTGGGGATAGTCTGGTGAGTAGAGGGGGCACAGTGCTGGGGATAGTCTGGTGAGTAGAGGGGGCACAGTGCTGGGGATAGTCTGGTGAGTAGAGGGGGCACAGTGCTGGGAGATATAAAAGGGGTAATAGTGCTGGTGGAGTATTTGGGGGAGTTGCAGTGGTAATAGTTCTGAGGGGAAAGCTGAGGTGTTGGGGAGATAACAGTGTTGGGGGGTATCTGGGATATAGAGAGGTCACAGTGCTGGTGGCATCTGGGTCCCAGTCAAGCGGTACCCAAGGTGGCCATTTTTGCAAAATTCCATCTCCCAAGGGCTTATAATGTCTTGTATGTAAAGGTCAAATATGGTTGTAACATGTCGAGAGGATCTGCCAAGTCTCCCTGGAGAAATAACTGCATCCTCAGAAGAAAGAAGTCTCTATCTCCAACCTACATAGACAAACAGCACAGAAATAAGAAAATAAACTTTGACGGCTGGAAAAAGCCCATTAAAATGGATTGTAAATAGTGATCATTTAATCAATAACACTCAGTATAGGTAAATCTATTTATTCCTCTATTCTACACATAAACAAAGCTATAATGATATAGACGGGGCCATACAAGGTGCCAGGGTGATGTTACAGCAGGATACTAACACCTCACCCTGGTACCCAGAGACATCTCCTGTTGCTATGGAAACAGATGAAGTAGTTGCCATGGAGACAGCAGAGCGCAGCCATACATCACAGAACACAGCAGACTATAGAAAGGTGGAGGGAAGAAGAGATGAAGAATGCTTTGTTAAACAATACACACTCCACGAAAGATGCTCCCCACTTAGAAATGCATTAGGGTTAATACCGGTCATACGGGCGGTAAGAGATGTAATAAATCTCATCACAGCAACCGCCATCGCTACACCATAACAAACCAGTATGAATTATATATTGCTGGGAGTGGAAGGGGGGTAATTACTGAATATGTATCCAATGTAAGTATTAGATTATTATAATAAAGGGTCACATAAACTGGCTGCAGGAACATGTCATCCATAATGCAAGAGCAAAACAACATGTGTGTGGTGCACCTACACAGTGCATCCATAGCAACCAATCACATTTCACTTTATATTAAATTAGAGCTGTCAGATCAATGAAACATTACAGCTGATTGGGCAAATACTGTCCTTTTTTTTTATATTTATGTCTGTCAGTTTTATTATGGGCCCATTAATATTTAGGGCTCATTGACACCTAGTGCATTAGGCTGTGTTAATCTGAGATGCAAAAAACAAAACAAAAAAACAAACACTGCGACGTGTTGGAACAACACAGCATGCATGCATGTATGTGCATGTTATGTGCACTATATCATGCTCCCACTGGCATGAACATGTCTTTAGACAATGCTTTTTTTGGCAGTATTGTCTTGCAAAAAAAATAAAAAAGAACCGTATACAAATCTTTAAACAAACAGCAGCAGCAAAGAAAATCTAGTTTGTCTGCAGTTTTACAACAACTAGGGTTACTGTAGATAAATAAGGGGTCAATTCACTAAGAGTTAAATCATGGCCAAAAAATGTGGTAACAACTAGACATGTGCAATTAGTTTCGTTTTTTTTCGTTATTTTCGTTCGTTCGTTTTCGTACGAATGAACGATTAGCTAAAATTTTTTACGAATCGAACGAATCCGAAAATAACGAAAATCCGAAAAAACCTAATTAGAAACAACGAATGTACGAATGAAGAAAATCCGAAAAACGAAAACAGGAACAACGAAAATGAAAATGAACGAAAAAATTCCTACATTCGTAACTTTTTTTTTTTTGCTGAATTGGTAATTTTCCATATCCCTTACAATGGTGCTGCTTAATGTGCTTCGAATAGATTGAACGAAAAAATTTGTACATTCGTAACTTTTTTTTTGATTTTCGTAATTTTCCGTGTCTCTTACAATGCGCTGCTTAACGTGCTTCGAATGGATTGAACGAAAAAATTCGTACATTCGTAACTTTTTTTCGATTCGTAATTTTCCGTGTCTCTTAAAATGTAATAATAGCATACACATTACATAAATTATGAATTATGCTCCGATTACGAATCTACGAATGTTACGAATAAATACGAATGCGTCCGAATTTCGAATAAACGAAAATTAAACTAACGGAAAAACGAATCAACGGAAAAAGAACTCTTACGAATGTACGAATCGTTATGAATACGAACACCGACGACTTACGAATGTACGCATCGTTACGAATCAACGGAATCAAACGAAACGAAAATAAACAAACAAAATTTTTTTTTGTGCACATGTCTAGTAACAACACTTGCGCTAAATCAGTTTTGAAAGTGCAATTCACCTTGTGTTCGATTTAGGGGTAATTACCGTATTTAATGCAGTCATTTATTTCCATGAGCTGGTTGCTAAGGTGCAGGCTGGGAAGCCGGCCGCCGTGTCCTTAACAACGGATGACTCATTAGCTGTCAGGAGGGCTCCCCCCTGACAGCTAAATGTAAAAAAATCAAACATGCTGGCAATGAAAAAACACAGCGTGGGGTCCCCCCAATGCATACCAGGCCCTTTGGGTCTGGTATGGATTTTAAGGGGAACCACGAGTCCCCCCCCAAAATCCATACCAGACCCTTATCAGCGAGTGCCCCCCTCCTGAACCATACCAGGCCACATGCCCTCAACGCGGGGGTGGGTGGGTGCTTTGGGGCACCCCCACCCCAAAGCACCTTGTCCCCATGTAGATGGGGACAAGGGCACAAGGTGTTTTGGGGCACCCCCACCCCAAAGCACCTTGTCCCCATGTATGTGGTACACAGTACCCCTACCCGCTCACCAAAAAAAAAAGTGTAAAAGTGAATAGACAGTCCAAACATTGATAATTCCTTTATAAAGAAATAAATAAAAAAAACTGTCCCCCAATGTAGAGCCATCGTTAATCACGATGATACCACCAGAACCAAAAAAAAATAATCTCTTGCCACAAATTCTCCCACGGTCTGCCGTGGGACATTTCTCAAATAGCTATGGGGCGGGGCCACCTGGTGATGTCACCGACCCAGCATGCACCGGGTTATATGTTATTCTGCCATTTGTACCACTTAATGGCAATAAATTAATTTGTAGTACAACGCAAATGAAATAAAATGTAGTTTTGTGTAATTTTTTATACAGCGTGACAAAAAAAACTGAAAGTTTAGATAATTTTACATAAAAATTATTAAAATATTATTTAAATTATTAAAATATTTCAAGTTTCACAAAACATTTTTTTTTTTTTAGTCCTTGGTGGAGCAGAGAAGGGTTAAAACCCTGTATAAATGTTATTTGTTCTGTGACCCGTTACCCACTGTGACCCGTTTAGTTCACTTCCTGTCCTGGAAATGCAACAGGAAATGAGTGGTAATCTCCGAAAAGTGAACATAATTCCCATTTTATATAGTCCTCATAGGAACAGATGACCGTTCACCGATTTCCTCTTCCTTCGTATTTCTTGTAACTTTTTGTCTTTGCAGGGACACAGACAGCAAATAAAAAACATCTGGCAGACGACGGTATCCCAGCGACCTAACTCACAATTAAAATCACTTATATTGCAATGTCATATGTGACAACTCCTGAAAATGTGTGGTTGCATAAATCCAGTAATACTTTAATCAACTGCATAGAACTAAAAAAAGAAAAAAAAAAAAGAAGGGGAAAAATATATATTTTTAAATAAATTACAAAAATAACCTATGACTGATTAATAATATTTAGGCCACGTTTAGTAAAATATTATTTGCAAAATCTCTAAAAATGTACAGCTATCTATATAGGGGCTGTGGGCTGACTGCGGGATGACACTGTAATTATATCCTGCAGTCCTCCACAGTTAGGAGTACAAAGCCTGATTATTAATGATATTAATAATGGCTTGCAGCCATGGGAAGCCATCATTAGTCTTGGATGCGGAGAGCTCTTTGCCGATATCTTTTGTCCGCCAGGGAGTGGGAGGATCTGGTGCAGAAGCAACCAGTTCAGGTTGAGCTAAATATATAGAAAAGGGGATGAGGTTAGTGGTAGGGCTTGGTTGCATTAGGGCGATGATCTCCAAACTGGGGCCCTTTGCTTGCCCTTATGTGGCCCTAGCAGCACTATTCCTCCCACTGACACCAATGATGGGGCACCATTCCTCCCACTGACACCAATGATGGGGCACTATTCCTCCCACTGACACCAATGATGGGCCACCCACTGACACCAATGATGGGCCACCATTCCTCCCACTGACACCAATAATGGGCCACCATTCCTCCCACTGACACCAATGATGGGCCACCATTCCTCCCACTGACACCAATGATGGGCCACCATTCCTCCCACTGACACCAATGATGGGCCACCATTCCTCCCACTGACACCAATGATGGGCCACCATTCCTCCCACTGACACCAATGATGGGCCACCATTCCTCCCACTGACACCAATGATGGGCCACCATTCCTCCCACTGACACCAATGATGGGTCACCATTCCTCCCACTGACACCAATGATGGGTCACCATTCCTCCCACTGACACCAATGATGGGCCACCATTCCTCCCACTGACACCAATGATGGGCCACCATTCCTCCTACTGACACCAATGATGGGTCACCATTCCTCCCACTGACACCAATGATGGGTCACCATTCCTCCCACTGACACCAATGATGGGTCACCATTCCTCCCACTGACACCAATGATGGGCCACCATTCCTCCCACTGACACCAATGATGGGCCACCATTCCTCCCACTGACACCAATGATGGGGCACTATTCTTCTCACTGATACCAATGATGGAGAATTGTTAGCACCGCCAGGACATGTTCTACTCCCACTGCCACAGTCCGATCCCTCTAAAGCCTGAAGGGTAGTAAACTGGCTCTTTGTTGAACGTTTGGAGACCCTTGCATTAGGAGATGCATTAGGTCAGGAACTGAGGGCTATAGTTTAGTTATTTTTGTGTATTTTTAAATTGAATGTGACACAAAACATTTTTTTCTGCCAGCGATTCCCTGCACTGTAAAAATAATCATAGCTCTTGATTGTGTCTACTGGCTCACCTGTGCGATCGGCAATCTTTTTTTGATCTCAGTCTTTCCAGCCTAGAGGAGAGATGTGGAGTCTTATAGACGAGAGCCAGCACAGGGATTTGTATGTGTAAGCACACAAATCCCTGTTCTGTCAGGGGAGAGGAGACCTATCGTTTGTTCCTACTAAGTAGGAACAACGATAGGTCTCCTCCCCTAGTTAATCCTATCTCCTCACAGTTTGAACACACTGAGGGAACACACATTTAACCCCTTGATCGCCCTCTAGTGTTAACCCCTTCCCTACCAGTGACATTTACAGAGTAATCAGTGCATTTTGATAGCACTGATCGCTGTATTAATGTCAATGGTCCCAAAAATGTGTCAAAAGTGTTTGATCTGTCCGCCCCAATGTCGCAGTACTGCTAAAAATTGTAGATTACTGCCATTACTAGTACAAAATAAATAAATAATAAAAATGTCATAAATCTTTTCCATAGTTTGTAGACGCTACAACTTTTGCACAAACCAATCAATATAAGCTTATTGCGATTTTCTTTTATCAAAAATATGTAGAAGAATATATATTGACCTAAACTGATGAAATTTGTTTTTTAAAAACATTGTTTGGGTACATTTATTACAGCAAAAAATATTTTTTTCAAAAATGTCAATTTTTTTGTTTATAGCGCAAAAAATAAAAACCGCAGAGGTTACCAAATACCACCAAAATAAAGCTCTATTTATGGAAAAAAAGGACGCAAATTTTGTTTGGGTACAGCATTGCATGACCGCACAATTGTCAGTTAAAGCGACGCAGTGCCAAATTGTAAAAAGTGCTCTGGTCAGGAAGGGGGTAAAATCTTCCGGGGCTGAAGTGGTTAATACATTTTATGCATTAAGATAAAAAACCTTCTGTGTGCAGAAGCCGCCCCAGCACCCCCTAATACTTAACTGAGCCCCATCTCTCTCCAGCGATGTCCACGAGTTCCTCAGCCGTCTGGGACATTCCTCCCGATTGGCTGAGTCACAGCAGCTGCGCCTTTGGCTCCCATTGCTGTCAAAGTCAGTCAGTTAGCCAATCAGGAGGGAGAGGGGGCATTAGGGAACCGGGCTCCATGTCTGAATGGACACAGGGAGTTGTGACTCAGCTTGGGTGCCCCCATAGCAAGCTGCTTGCTGTGGGGGCAGGAGGGAGGGGCCAGGAGAACCCAAGAGGGACCTGAGAAGAGGAGAATTTGGGCTGCTCAGTGCAAAACCACTACTCAGGGCAGGTAAGTATAACATGTTTGTTTTTAGAGACGTTACAATCACTTTACGTTGATATTATTAGTATTATCTTCCCATTGGTAATCCTGCCAAAAAAAAAAGAAATTACACTTTGCTACAATGTAAAGTAGTGAGTGTACAGCTTGTATAACAGTGTAAATTTGCTGTCCCCTCAAAATGACACACAGCCATCAATGTCTAAATCCCTGCAACAAAAGTGAGTACACCCCTAAGTGAAAATGTCCGAATTGGGCCCAAAGTGTCAATATTTTGTGTGGCCACCATTATTTTCCAGTGCTGCCTTAACCCTCTTGGGCATGGCGTTCACCAGAGCTTCACAGGTTGCCACTGGAGTCCTCTCCACTCCTCCATGATGACATCACGGAGCTGGTGGATGTTAGAGACCTTGCGCTTCTCCACCTTCCATTTGAGGATGTCCCACAGATGCTCAATAGGGTTTAGGTCTGGAGACATGCTTGGCCAGTCCATCACCTTTACCCTCAGCTTCTTTAGCAAGGCAGTGGTCATCTTGGAGGTGTGTTTGGGGTCATTATGTTGGAATACTGCCCTGCGGCCCAGTCTCTGAAGGGAGGGGATCATGCTCTGCTTCAGTATGTCACAGTACATGTTGGCATTCATGGTTCCCTCGATGAACTGTAGCTCCCCAGTGCCGGCAGCACTCATGCAGCCCCAGACCATGACACTCCCACCACCATGCTTGACTGTAGGAAAGACACACTTGTCTTTTTATCGTGACTGCGACATTATGGCAGACACATCGGACACTTTTGACGCCATTTTCATTGTCATTTATACAGTGATCGGTGCTATAAAAATGCATTGATAACTGTGTAAATTATGCTGGCAGTGAAGGGGTTAAGTGTGTCCTAGGGATGTGTTCTAACTGTGGGGGGATGGGCTACGTGTGACATGACACTGATCACGGCTCCCAATTACAGGGAGCCCTGATCAGTGTCCTGTCACTAGGCAGAACCCGCGATCACACTCACGGAGCTCACGGCACGCGCGCCCACAATGCCGCGTCTTAAAGGGGACGTATCTGTACGCCCATATGCCCAGCCGTGCCATTCTGCCGACGTAAGTACTGGTCGGCAAGTAATGGCTGTGTGTTGAGTTATTTTGAGGGGACAGAAAATGTACACGGTTATACAAGCTGTACACTCACTACTTTACATTGTAGCAAAGTGTCATTTCTTCAGTGTTGTCACATAAAAAGATAGAATAAAATATTTACAAACATGTGAGGGGTGTACTCACTTTTGTGAGATACTGTATATAGGGTTTCTTAAGTTCATGTCTCAGCGTTGTTACTAAAACCTTACGACAAATATACAGACTGTCCTCACTGTATACCAGCCCCACATACTCTCATTGGAGGTAAGCTTATTACCAGTAATCTTAATTGCCGCCACGTTCAAGCTCCTAATTGTATCTGCTTGCAAATTTCATTAAAACAATTATTCTAATGCCTTGCCAGTGTAATCATTATGCACCTGGCACAAACAGGCCTAAGGCATGGGCTACATATGTGGAATCCAAATTATATGAGTGGATGTAACAATTATTCCAATCCAGCTGTATATTTTATTCAGTTAAAGTGGTTGTAAAGGTTGAAGGTTTTTTACCTTAATGCATTCTACTGCATGGCTATTCATCCTGTAAAACTACATGTACATTCATTCTATGCAAATAGGGGAAAATGGAATGTTACTGGGCCATTTTCTCTCCAGATTGAATGTTATTCATTCATACAAAATATGGTGATTTAGGAAAATAACACTTTATGGCCTCTAGATAGAGCAGGTGATCACAGGAAATAAACATGGGTATTGGGGGGGTGTTTCAAAAACTGGAACAAACCCCAAACGAGTCAAAAATTATAAAAAAAAAAATACCCCCATGTCTATTTGACGGGCCAGACTATAGGAAATGGGGATTTTTAGGTGCCGGAAAAAAAAAATACAACAAATAAAATTATACAGATAAAAGAACTATTTTTTATTTTACAAATTAAAAAAAACATTTTCTCCATAAAAAACATTTGGTCACAGCTTTAAACATGTGGAAAGAACATCTATACATCAATGAAGAGCATATAGATCTATGCATTTCGCCCAGAAAGAGCTTTCTCAGGATCCACTCCGTTTTCAATCTTTGTACTACTGTATTATATCCAGAAAAAATGCCAAGGAGCATCAAACTGTTGATGACAAGGCTGCTAAATAAGAATACAGAACAAAGTTGACAAAGATGACACTGCCATTTTAGGGTCTTTGGCATGTGAATATACCGGCAAAAGTGTACTGCACTTTTTCTGTATGGAGGCGGTTGCATTTATTGGATTTTTAGCTATAGATATACTTTATACCTTTTTGGTGAACATCACGTCTTTGTCAACTTTGTGCCATATTCTTATTCAGCATGCCTGTCAGACAGTTTGGTGCTGTTTGGCCTTTTTTCTGGCTATAATATTACAAAGACGAAAAATGGAGTGAATCCTGAGGAAGCTCTTCCTGAGCAAAACACGCTGATCCATACGCTCTTCGTTGCTCATTGGTGTATTGATGTTCTTTTTCACATAGCTATGACCAAATCGGTTTTATGGAGAAAATACTTTATTTTGTATGATAAAAATAGATATTTTATCTGTATTGTTATTTGTTGTATTTTTTGGGCGTCCCAGTCACGGGAGCGTGTGCCGCCCCGCAACATGGCCAGTTTGACTAGCCCTACAGACCCGCTTGGTCTGGGGCAAGGATCCATCTGTTCCCGAGTCTCGGAACCGGCTGGTCCGAGGCGCAGTAACTGAGGGAGGATTCAAGGTGTCCGGGTGCGCTCTCAACTCGGAGGGGCACTGCAGCTCGTGTAAGCGACCGGGGGAGGACTCTTCGGAGGAGGGCCAACAAGCTGGCATCCCAAGAAGTGCCTGGTTGCTGGGTTGTCAAGGACACTGACGAATCCGCGCTTTCCCAATACTGCCAAGGAGACAGAGAATGTTCCAGGTATTGAGGAAAGGTTCCTGTTCACTTTGATTAAAAATTTTCTTTAAGGTCAGAGACTTTGCAATTTCCGTATTTAAGTGCTGACTGCCATAATCTCTGGCTAGAGAGATTTGTTCAGCTTTGAAGCGCCCAACTGCGAGTGGCTATTCTCTGGGTTTGCATTATAGACTTTCAAATAGTCAGCAGTTCAAGGTACCTGAGTTTCTTCACCCTTGCCCTCTGTTCCCATATGAGACTGTGTCTGTTGGATGTTACCCCTGCAAATAAAAACCTTTCTAAAGGACTTTTATGGTGTCAGCGTCCAAAGTTGTTGGGTACTAACCCTGGGAACCCCTAGACCTGGAGGAACAAGCCAAGCGGAGGTAACCAGTAAGCCCAAAAGTCAAGGCCGCCCCATCGAGGGTTATGGCCGCTACACTATTTTCAGCTTGATCTAGTGGAAATAATGCAATATTTTCCCGAAACACTTGACAGGCAGGACTTAAATGGACACCGGGCACTTCCTTTTGTAGGATCAAACCCAGAGTTTGTTGCCCTGAGAACTATGCAGATTCTTACTTTCACTCAACATGTCATTGACATATTTCACTCCTTGTTTCTCTGCATGATTTAAAGCGGTTCTGCACTGCTTTTTTTTTTTGGGCTATATGCCAAGGCCATATAGCTAAATTGGGGGACTTACCTGTTCCATCTTCCATCTCGATCGCAGCCGGTTTTCCTCCGATAACATTCTTGATATTCTTCTTGTCTGCTGGGGGCCATCTTGCCTGTGGGCATGTGAAACCCCACAGGCACTTTAGATGGCCCAGCATGCACCGCAGCTCACGTTCTCCGAAATCTCGCGAGATGTCGGCACATCTGCCGACATCTCGCGAGATTTCGGAAAATGTGTCCGAAATCTCGAGAGATTTCGGAAGATGTGGCCGAAATCTCGCGAGATTTCGGAAGATGTGTCCGAAATCTCGCGAGATTTCGGAAGATGCCCGCACTGACTCCTGGGATCAATGACACCAGATCCCAGGAGACAGTGCTGCGTGACGAGGATCCCCGCACAGACCCCGCCCACCCCGAAGAGACAGAAGACAGGAAGGCAAAGAGATTTACTAAATGAAATGTGTGCCGAACCGCTTTAAGATTCATGTACATGGGCTTTTGTAAATTCCAAGCAGCTTTTCTTCCCCATACAAGACAATGTAAAAGCCAAATCAAATCAGAAGCAGCTCAAAGTGTCTCTTTAAAGCAGAATGAAACCCATTGATGTAGTAGTTTCCCGAAACCGTTACATTCAAGCTTGCCGTGAATGATAACTGTCACAGTTGCTTGTGCTCTCAAATGTACTGTCAAGCATCTGGTGTCACAACTGATCACATGTGTAGTACCATGGTAACTGCAGGTCAAACAGAGGCTAAGATGGCAGCTTCCATGGCTGTAAAGGAGAGGGGATATTTAGTTCTACTTTAGGAATCTAAGGACAAATTAAAGTAACTTAAATGCAAATAAGCTCAGAAGTATCTGAAAGCATATTACATTTGACTTTGATGCCCACTGTGTCCTTCCAGGTATGATAGAGAACGCGACACATTTTTCCTTCCTCTCACATGGTGATGTTTAGGGATGGGCCCGGTGCTCGATGCGAACCCACGTTCGCATCGAGCACCGGGCGTTCGCTCGCTCGGCGAGCCCAGAACTATTTTGGCCGCTCGCATCCGGTTCGTGTGTTGCGAGCGGCCCCGCAATGCATTGCGGCCGGCGCGGCCGGCGCAGTGCATTGCTGGCTGATGATTGGCCAAGCATGCACTGTGACCCCGCATGCTTGGCCAATCACAGCCCCGGAAACTCGAAGAGCCATAATTGGCTACAGGCAGGACGCCTGTAGCCAATTACAGCTCAGGGGCTGTAGTACACGCCCCCCCCCCTATAAAAGGCCGCCACGCCGTCTGCGCCGGTCACATGCTGTTCCGGCGCAGATAGAGCAGGCTAGATCTGTGACACTCTGCTGGATTTAGTTAGTTAGAGAGATTTACTTAGAGAGATCGAGTTAGATAGATTCATTCATTTAGATTGATTTAGAAAGAGGGGCTTGTAGTGTGTTCGTGGCAGGCAGGCAGAGCTCCTATATTTTGTTCCCAGAAGCACCTATAGGACTTGTAGTGTGTTCGTGGCAGGCAGGCAGAGCTCCTATATTTTGTTCCCAGAAGCACCTATAGGACTTGTAGTGTGTTCGTGGCAGGCAGGCAGAGCTCCTATATTTTGTTCCCAGAAGCACCTATAGGACTTGTAGTGTGTTCGTGGCAGGCAGGCAGAGCTCCTATATTTTGTTCCCAGAAGCACCTATAGGATTTGTAGTGTGTTCGTGGCAGGCAGGCAGAGCTCCTATATTTTGTTCCCAGAAGCACCTATAGGACTTGTAGTGTGTTCGTGGCAGGCAGGCAGAGCTCCTATATTTTGTTCCCAGAAGCACCTATAGGACTTGAAGTGTGTTAGTCCCATCACACAGACCTACATTTTCTTCCCAGAAGCACCTATAGGACTTGAAGTGTGTTAGTCCCATCACACAGAGATCATATATTTTGTTCCCAGAAGCACCTATAGGACTTGAAGTGTGTTAGTCCCATCACACAGACCTACATTTTCTTCCCAGAAGCGCCTATAGGACTTGAAGTGTGTTAGTCCCATCACACAGAGATCATATATTTTGTTCCCAGAAGCACCTATAGGACTTGAAGTGTGTTAGTCCCATCACACAGACCTATATTTCCTTCCCAGAAGCACCTATAGGACTTGAAGTGTGTTAGTCCCATCACACAGAGATCATATATTTTGTTCCCAGAAGCACCTATAGGACTTGAAGTGTGTTAGTCCCATCACACAGACCTATATTTCCTTCCCAGAAGCACCTATAGGACTTGAAGTGTGTTAGTCCCATCACACAGAGATCATATATTTTGTTCCCAGAAGCACCTATAGGACTTGAAGTGTGTTAGTCCCATCACACAGACCTACATTTTCTTCCCAGAAGCACCTATAGGACTTGAAGTGTGTTAGTCCCATCACACAGAGATCATATATTTTGTTCCCAGAAGCACCTATAGGACTTGAAGTGTGTTAGTCCCATCACACAGAGATCATATATTTTGTTCCCAGAAGCACCTATAGGACTTGAAGTGTGTTAGTCCCATCACACAGAGATCATATATTTTGTTCCCAGAAGCACCTATAGGACTTGAAGTGTGTTAGTCCATCACACAGACCTACATTTTCTTCCCAGAAGCACCTATAGGACTTGAAGTGTGTTAGTCCCATCACACAGAGATCATATATTTTGTTCCCAGAAGCACCTATAGGACTTGAAGTGTGTTAGTCCCATCACACAGAGATCATATATTTTGTTCCCAGAAGCACCTATAGGACTTGAAGTGTGTTAGTCCCATCACACAGAGATCATATATTTTGTTCCCAGAAGCACCTATAGGACTTGAAGTGTGTTAGTCCCATCACACAGAGATCATATATTTTGTTCCCAGAAGCACCTATAGGACTTGAAGTGTGTTAGTCCCATCACACAGACCTATATTTCCTTCCCAGAAGCACCTATAGGACTTGAAGTGTGTTAGTCCCATCACACAGAGATCATATATTTTGTTCCCAGAAGCACCTATAGGACTTGAAGTGTGTTAGTCCCATCACACAGACCTACATTTTCTTCCCAGAAGCACCCATAGGACTTGAAGTGTGTTAGTCCCATCACACAGAGATCCTATATTTTGTTCCCAGAAGCACCTATAGGACTTGAAGTGGGTTAGTCCCATCACACAGACCTACATTTTCTTCTCAGAAGCACCCATAGGACTTGAAGTGTGTTAGTCCCATCACACAGACCTATATTTTCTTCCCAGAAGCACCTATAGGACTTGAAGTGTGTTAGTCCCATCACACAGAGATCATATATTTTGTTCCCAGAAGCACCTATAGGACTTGAAGTGTGTTAGTCCCATCACACAGAGATCATATATTTTGTTCCCAGAAGCACCTATAGGACTTGAAGTGTGTTAGTCCCATCACACAGACCTACATTTTCTTCCCAGAAGCACCCATAGGACTTGAAGTGTGTTAGTCCCATCACACAGACCTATATTTTCTTCCCAGAAGCACCCATAGGACTTGAAGTGTGTTAGTGGCATCACACAGAGCTCCTCTATTTTCTTTGCAGAAGCACCCATAGGACTTCTAGTGTGTTAGTGGCATCACACAGAGCTCCTATATTTTCTTTGCAGAAGCACCCATAGGACTTCTAGTGTGTTAGTGGCATCACACAGAGCTCCTATATTTTCTTCTCAGCAGCACCCACAGGACTTCTAGTGTGTTAGTGGCATCACACAGAGCTCCTCTATTTTCTTCTCAGCAGCACCCACAGGACTTCTAGTGTGTTAGTGGCATCACACAGAGCTCCTCTATTTTCTTTGCAGAAGCACCCACAGGACTTCTAGTGTGTTAGTGGCATCACACAGAGCTCCTCTATTTTCTTTGCAGAAGCACCCATAGGACTTCTAGTGTGTTAGTGGCATCACACAGAGCTCCTATATTTTCTTCTCAGCAGCACCCACAGGACTTCTAGTGTGTTAGTGGCATCACACAGAGCTCCTCTATTTTATTTGCAGAAGCACCCACAGGACTTCTAGTGTGTTAGTGGCATCACACAGAGCTCCTCTATTTTCTTTGCAGAAGCACCCATAGGACTTCTAGTGTGTTAGTGGCATCACACAGAGCTCCTATATTTTCTTCTCAGCAGCACCCACAGGACTTCTAGTGTGTTAGTGGCATCACACAGAGCTCCTCTATTTTCTTTGCAGAAGCACCCATAGGACTTCTAGTGTGTTAGTGGCATCACACAGAGCTCCTATATATTCTTCTCAGCAGCACCCACAGGACTACCGACTACAATGGCTGGAAGACCGCCAAGGGGAGGCAGAGCGTGCAGAGCCAAGAACACAGGGCAGGCAGGCTCTGTTTCTAGTGGACGTGGCCGTGGACGTGGACGTGGTCGTGCATCGTCATCAGCACGTGGCCATGGGACACGCGCGTCTTTGTTTTCGGCAGCTGGACATGTGGAGCCGCATCATGCTGAAGGCTTGGTAGAATGGATGACCAAGCCCTCCTCATCCTCCTCATCCTCTCTCACCCAGGCTCAGGGTACTGACAGAGCATCATCAGCCACCCCTTCCCTAGACCCACCATGTCCTCCTGAGGAGTCCCCCGAACTCTTTGAGCACAGTGTTGGGTACATGCTCCAGGAGGATGCCCAAGGATTCGAAGGCTCGGATGATGATACCCAGCTTGAGGAATCTGGCAGTACTGTTCCACCAGCTGCAGCTTACTGCCAGGTTTGCTCTAGTG
Source organism: Lithobates sylvaticus (assembly GCA_028564925.1). Taxonomy (NCBI): domain Eukaryota; kingdom Metazoa; phylum Chordata; class Amphibia; order Anura; family Ranidae; genus Lithobates; species Lithobates sylvaticus. The sequence goes on along the minus strand of CM053037.1, from coordinate 168,408,307 downwards.
GTGAAGAGGGAGGGGATGATGAGGTCACTGACTCCACGTGGGTGCCTGAAGGGAGAGAGGATGAGGAGGAGGACGAGGAGGAGGAGGATGCGGCGTCACATGTCCAACGAGGCAGGATGCCCCCTGGAGGCCAGGTAGAGGCCAGCACAGCAACTGTACAACACCGCAGAGCTCCGCCTGTGCAGGGCGCTGCCTCTGCACGTTATCAGAAAAGTTCTTTGGTGTGGGCCTTTTTTGAGACGAGTGCAGCAGATCGCACCACTGCTATTTGCAATATTTGTCTCAAGCGTATCTCGCGTGGCCAAAACATCAGCCGCTTGGGCACCACAAGCATGACCAGACATATGGCGACCTGCCATGCAGCTCGTTGGCAGGCACACATAAAAGACCCACACCAAAGAACTAAGCGGACCTCTCCTTGCTCCTCCTCAGCTGGGATCTCCATCCCCACTACACCTTCAGTCCTCTCTGAAAGCTGCTCTGAGAGGACTGAAGGTGTAGAATTAGGTGTGTCACAACCAAGTACTTGCAGTACACCGACGTCCGATTGCAGCAGGCAAATTTCCCTGCCCCAGCTGCTGGACCGTAGAAAGAAGTACACTCCCAGCCATCCACATGCCCAGCGGTTGAATGCTAGCCTGGCTAAATTGCTAGCACTTCAACTGCTGCCTTTTCAGTTGGTAGACTCGGCCCCCTTCCGTGAGTTTGTTCAATGTGCGGTTCCTCAGTGGCAGGTTCCCAAACGCCACTTTTTCTCACGGAAGGCGATTCCGTCTCTCTACCGGCATGTGGAGGGCAATGTCAATGCCTCGCTGGACAGGGCGGTCAGCGGTAAGGTGCATATTACCGCTGACTCATGGTCCAGCAGGCATGGACAGGGACGGTACCTTTCTTTCACGGCCCATTGGGTCACTCTATTGGCAGCTGGGAGGGATGCAGGACAAGGTGCAGTAGTGTTGGAGGTTGTTCCGCCACCACGCCTCCAAAACGCTACTACTGCTACTGGTTGTGACACACCTCTCTCCTCCACCCCCTCCTCTTCTTCTTCCTCCAGTGCTCTGTCCTTGGAACCAGCGGTGCTCCGTAGGCGTACAAGGGGCTACGCAAGTACGCAGGCAAAAAGATGCCATGCCGTGCTTGCGCTGGTGTGTTTGGGGGACAGGAGCCACACTGGGCCAGAGGTTCTGGCAGCTCTGCAGGGGCAGGCCGAGAGGTGGTTGACGCCACGTCAGCTTAAGCCAGGAATGGTCGTTTCTGACAATGGCACCAACCTCCTCTCCGCCCTGCGACAGGGGCAGCTCACCCATGTGCCCTGCATGGCTCACGTCCTCAACCTGGTGGTGCAGCGGTTCTTGGGCAGGTTCCCAGGCTTACAGGATGTCCTGAGGCAGGCCAGGAAAGTCTGTGTGCATTTCCGCCGATCTTATAATGCCAGTGCTCGGCTGACTGAGCTGCAAAAGGAGCTGAACCTGCCCAAGAACCGCCTAATATGTGACATGCCCACCAGGTGGAACTCAACGTTGGCCATGCTGCAGCGACTGCACACGCAGCAGAGGGCCATCAATGAGTACCTTTGCGACTACGGCACCAGGACAGGGTCAGGGGAGCTTGGTTTTTTTTCCCCACGTCAGTGGAGCATGATCAGGGATGCATGCACTGTCCTCTCACCATTTGAGGAGGCCACGAGGATGGTGAGCAGTGACAGTGCATGCATCAGTGACACTGTCCCTCTTGTCCACCTGTTGGAGCATACGCTGCGTGGGATAATGGACAGGGCACTTGAGGCAGAACAGAGGCAGGAAGAGGAGGACTTCCTTGCCTCTCAAGGCCCCCTTTATCCGGACAGTGTTCCTTCTGTCCCACCCATCACACAGGAAGAGGATGAGGAGGAGGAGGAGGAGGAGGAGGAGGATTGTGTGAGCATGGAGGTGGAGCCTGGCACTCAGCATCAGCAGCAGCAGTCTTTTAGGGATGATGTACAGTCCCAACAAACCAGTGGACTTGTACGTGGCTGGGAGGAGGTGGCTGGCGATCATGTCATCCTCAGTGACCCAGAAGACTCCGGACCGAATGCCTCAGCTAACCTACGCTGCATGGCCTCCCTGATCCTGCAAAGCCTGCGGAAGGATCCTCGTGTTCTTCGGATCAAGGAGAGGGACCATTACTGGCTGGCCACTCTCCTTGATCCGCGGTACAAGGGTAAGGTTGCGGACCTTATCTTGCCGTCGCAGAGGGAGCAGAGGATGAGACATCTCAGGGAGGCCTTGCAGAAAGGTCTGTGCAACGCGTTCCCAGAAACTGGGAGGCTACAAACTCCTGGTCCTGGGCGACGAGTTGCTGAGGCTTCGGTCAGTGGCAGAAGGAGCGGTGGGGAAGGTGGACGTCTGACCGATGCGTTCAGACAATTTTTTAGTCCGCAGCCCCAAGGTATGATCGGTTCCAGCAACCATCGCCAGCGTCTGATATACATGGTGCAGGAATACCTTGGGGCAAGGTCAGACTTGGACACCTTTCCCACCGAAAATCCTCTGGCTTACTGGGTCCTGAGGATGGATCACTGGCCAGAGCTTGCACAGTATGCAATTGAGCTACTGGCCTGTCCTGCCTCCAGCGTTCTTTCCGAACGCACATTCAGTGCTGCTGGAGGATTTGTCACCGATCATAGGGTGCGCCTGTCCACCGCCTCGGTTGATCGACTGACCTTCATCAAAATGAATCAGTCTTGGATCACCACCAGCTACCAGGCACCTGAGGCGGATATAACCGAATAATTTTTAATATCACATCCCTTCAAGACTGCCTATGCTGATGCTGAGTGACTGTCCTCTTATGTTCACTGACTATCCTCTTCCTCCTCCTCAATGATCCATGCCACCACACCAGTGCCTAAGGCACAATTTTTCAGCCCCTGTTTAACAGGGGCGTGTACATACAATTTTTTATAAAAAAATGCTTCGCAACACGTGTGACTGCTGTGCTCCAAGTACAGTATCTGTGAGGGGTTGCAGTGTTGTGGCACCAGCACCAGTGCCTAAGGCACAATTTTTCAGCCCCTGTTTAACAGGGGCGGGTACTTACAATTTTTTAAAAAAATGCTTCGCAACACATGTGACTGCTGTGCTCCAAGTACAGTATCTGTGAGGGCCGGGTTGCAGTGTTGTGGCACCAGCACCAGTGCCTAAGGCACAATTTTTCAGCCCCTGTTTAACAGGGGCGTGTACTTACAATTTTTTTAAAAAATGCTTCGCAACACGTGTGACTGCTGTGCTCCAAGTACAGTCTCTGTGAGGGGTTGCAGTGTTGTGGCACCAGCACCAGTGCCTAAGGCACAATTTTTCAGCCCCTGTTTAACAGGGGCGGGTAATTACAAATCTTGATCTAATAGTTCACAGCAGGGCCCATTCCTGCGCCCACCAAGAGTAACTATGAGGGCCTACAGTCTTGTGGCAACACCGTCCACCACCACCGCCAAAGGCCCAATTTTTCTACCCTGTTCATCAGGTGCTTGCAATTACAAATCTTGATCTAATAACTCACAGCAGGGCCCATTCCTGCGCCCACCAAGAGTAACTGTGAGAGCTTACAGTCTTGTGGCAACACTGTCCACCACCACCACCACCCCCAATTTTTCTGCCCTGTTCAACAGGTGCATGCAATTACAAATCTTGATCTATTAACTCATAGCAGGGCCCATTCCTGTGCCCACCAGTCTTGTGGCTACACCAACATCTAATAGGGCAAATTTCTGCAGAGTATATACGCCAGGCCCCTACTTTCAAACATCCAACTTACAAACGACTCCTACTTGCAAATGGAAAGAGAAAACAGGAAGTGAGAGGAAATCTACCCCTAGGAAGGGAAATTCTATCCTGTTAGATTTAATTTGGGAAAAAGGTATCTCCTCTCTACTGATACTTTATCACCAATCCTTGTTTCAATTAAAACCCCACTTTTCCAAAAACATTTGTCATTGGGACGGAAAGTGAGGTGACATGTTCTGAACAGATGTGCAAAGACAGCAAATGTTACAGGGGTGATAACCCCTCCCTATGTTCTCCAAAAAGCTTAAAAATAGATTTTTTTGGGATGGAGCTACACTTCATAATGTACCTGTTCAGATTCTACTTAAGAACAAACCTAAAGCCGCAAGTGGTTTTAAATGGCTTCTTTTTTTCCTTTACAAATGTCATTTTGTGCAAGGACAGTTCTAAACACGGGAAACACATGCCACTTCACAGGCATACTTTAGACACCCCCCAGGTACCATATTTAAAGGAAAATTTCACTTTTTTTTTTTCACTTTATGCATCATTAAAATGACTGCTCCCGAAAAAACGTTAGTTTTTAAAAGTTCTTTTTGCATTGATATATGTCCCCTGGGGCAGGACCCGGGTCCCCAAACCTGTTTTATGACATTAACATGCATATTGGCCGTTGTAATTAGCACTTTTGATTTCGAACGTTCGCGTCCATTATAACGTATAGGGTTCGAAAATTCGCGCGAACTTTCGGTCGGTTCGAAGGTTCTGGTGCGAACCGAACCCGGGGGTGTTCGGCTCATCCCTAGTGATGTTGTTTGGCAATTGGCCAATCATGTACCCAGTGCTGTAACATATGGGTGGTGAGATAGTCCTCAGCCCAATGGAGGCTCCAAGGTGTGACTTTGAGCTTACACAGGACTTCTTCTCTTCAGTCCCACAAAAGAGTAACGGAGGAGCAAAGAGAATTCATTTACTTTACCACACTCAAGGCTGAGAGTTTTTTTTTTTTTTTTGAGTACGATGCCCAAAATACATGTTTATTCACTAAAACACGACTACAAAAAACGACAGTGAGATCTGATTGTCTTACTACAGTAGAAATGTTGTAGTTCTATGAGGTTCCTTCTCTGCACAAGTCATATAAATGTCCTCTCTGAATTCCTTCATATCTCAAGCAGCTTTCTTTCCGCTGCATACCAGCTACCGCCCTCGTGTCTTGCTCCTTGTTCCACTGACTGATAAGGCAAGCCACAAGCGATAAGCTGAAAGGGCTAAGTTCGGATCCTCGGCCAACATAATTATAAAAACTGGCACAGAGGCCATGGGCATTGTGTGGGGTCCACAGGGCATTTCATGGTCAAGTGTGCAGGACAGAGGCTTCCATAGCCATGGCCTCCTAATAAGACTAGCACAATTAGGATGTTTTCTACTGGTATTAGCCAAGATTTAACCAACCAGGGAATGGCCACTCCATATATTTGCTACACGCAGAAGCATCTGATTGTTCAGAAACAACAATTCATCCCTTGTATAATCTTCTATGAAGCTGTCATGCATGTCAGGAGACCATTTCTGCCTGGGAAACCGCACTGAGCTGGTTTAAAGTGAAACTAAAATGACACTTTTATACATAAAAGTTCCATCTTAAAGCGGAAGTAAACCCATCGCTTTAATGGCTTCAAAAAAAAGTTACGTTCACGGCATGCCGTAGAATGCTAGCTGTCACAAAGGTTGTGCTCTCAACCAATCTGTCGAACCATCCAATGGCTGGAGTCATAACTGATCACATGTGCAGCATCATGGCAGTTGAAGATTAGACAGAGACCAAGATGGCAGCTTCCTTGGCTGAAAATGATAGGAGGGTTTACTTCCGCTTTATGTAGGGTGATCAGATGTTCTGGATTTCAGGGGCTAGTCCCCAGAAAAGGTGTCCCTGGTTAAAAGAATGCACCCCTGATTTCTTTCCAGCTTTAATAATAGTGGTTCCTGGCCTGGGAGGCCGTATAAAAAAAAAATTTGAGATTAACCCCCAAAAAAGAACCCTTTAGTATTACAATAATGCGGAATTAAAACTACAGCGATACCCCCGAAGAAGCCGCTGATAGATTTGGGTCCTCTGCTCTTCTTTGGCCCTAAGCTGAGCGCCACTCCTGCTGACTCCACCAGAATACCTTGGACGTGCAATGACACAAGAAGGATACAAACTAGCTGTGATAAAATAAACCGGTTGTATTGGTTGAAATATGATGTTATTTTAGCGTTCAACAATAAGGTATAGTCAATTACCCTTTAAAGTGTAGCCACCTATGTCTGACTGGGAGACCACTCCCCAAACTAGAAATGTATTTGAATAAGAAGGAAAATAACTGGCTAGCTCACTTGTAGGCCCTCAGGAGAGTCTAGGTTTAAGCCTGAAAATCTTTTAGACCTCCTGGACACCAGCATTGCTAAAAGAATAGGCCCTAGGTAAGAAAATAGTCTGAAGACTAAGACTTCTGCCGGCTTATTTGGGGCCCTTATGTTGACAGGCATTGTAAGGTGCCGTCCCTTTAAGATGCAGAACTAATGGGACAGTTTCCTTTAAAGAGGAACTAAACTCAGTTCTTTTTTTACTTTCTTTTTACCTGCAAAGTAAAGGCATAATGTGCTAGTATGCATTGCATACTAGCACTTAATGAGACACTTACCTGCAAACTAAGCCCTCGTCATCCCCGCTGGAGGCCGCATCCATCTTCGCCCGTCTTCCTTCCAGGCCTGCAGACCCCGGCTCTGTGACTGGCCAGAGCCACTTGACGTAACTCCCACGTGGAAGCCAGCGGTCACGGCACAGGGCTCTGAAAAAAATGGCATGGGCAGCTATTACTTCAGAGCGCATGCACCGTTGACAGTCGATATCTCCTAAACAGTGCAAGTTTAAAATGTAAAGTGTACAAACAGAGGGAAATTTACTTCCAGTTTAAGAGCCAAAGATGAAGATGAAGAAATGAAGATGTTGGCACAGTTCAGTTTAAGAGCTGAATTTGTTTCTAAGCAGCAGAAACACCCTTTTGCGGTGGCCTGGGCAGAAATAGATGCAGCCAAAAAAAAGATCTGCCAAGCAGGGGGCAAAGCATTGGCTCAGTTCAGCAACCTACGGGCAGTGGCAGGGCTGGTGCAGGGATAATGGGCTAATTAAATGTTGCACCTGACAATAGGGTTGCCACCTTTTCTTCAAGTCAAACCCGAACACTTTAGCGGCGCACAGCAATATTTAAATTTTTTTGTATAAACTATACATATATTTTGCTAATAAATAACATTTCTAATCATATGAAGTTAATAACAAGAGTCCCTCTTTACATCAGAGTCCACAGAGTTCCCCCTTTTACATTTGAACTCGCAGAGTTCCTTTTCACTGTAAGGGGGGGGGGACTCTGCAGACTCTGATGTAAAGGAGAACTCTGGGGACCCCAACATAAGGGATGCTCGGGGAACCCTGATTTAAGGAAGGAGAATTCTAAGAACTCTGCTGTAAGGGGGAACACTGTGGCCTCTGGTGTAAAGAGGAACTCTAAAGTAAGGGGTGCTCTGAGAACCCTGATTTACCTTAGTGTACTCACTCAGAGGCAGGAGAGAGAAGGGGGGAGACTTCAGTCACAGACAGGGACGGATGGTGAGCTCACTCACCTCTTGGCAGTCAGCACCTCTCATCCAGATGTATCTGAGGCTGCTCGACTTCAAATTTCCAGCCCCCACTTTTTTTTATGAGGCACAGTGCCAGGGATTGGTGTGTAGGCAGACAGAGAGGGGTAGGGGCGGGACGAAGAGATGCAGATCGAGCCCTCTCTCCTCTCCCGTCTGTGTGTGTTTGGGGGGGGGGGGGGGTTAATACTGGCTTTGGGCAGCTTAGACAACTGCAGCCAGCAACCCTGCTGGGAAGCCATAGTCCATCTGAATCATGTGTCCGGGTTTCAGGCAGTCTGAAACCCGGACACATGATTCCAAACCCGAACTGTCCGGATGAATCCTGGACAGGTGGCAACCCTACCTGACAACCCCCCCCCCCCCCCCATCCAATAGGGGCTAAAGTATTTTTTACCCACCTATGTGATTTTATGAACACCTCCCATATAAATGTACAGCATGTCCTCTTACCAGGATCAGGACACAATGTGAAAGGAAGTTGCTCTACAAACCGACATTCAATGTACTGTGGATTCTGCACACACTACCGATGACCCCTGAACATTACTGTAATCCAATAAATACTTCATAAGAATAGTGATACTGTGCAGATCATATATATTAGATTATGGGACAGCATAATCCTATATGTTTTAGAAGCTGTTTATTAAAATGACAGCCCTTGTTTTTTTAAGACTTTTTTTTTTTTTTTTATGCAACCCAATCAATAAGCAGTCTATTGATTAAAAATGTGCTGTGTGAATGTCTCAGCATTTGCACAGCTATTACAAATAACCCCCGTAATGTGTCTAATATTTGTGAAAGGTAAATTTTATATATTTTTTTCTTATGATCATCAGCTCCATCTAGTGGCCATAGCGGTGCAGGTGCCAATGAATTGTTAATGGCACCCCACTTGCAAATACAGGTTTGCGGTTTGGTGCCGTGTGATCTTGCATTACTTTTTCAGCATTTCAATGCATTTTACAGCCAATTCAAATGAATGAGCTGTCAAAACCTGTACCACACGGGAAGAGAAATGGCCCTTTAGGCTTGGTTCACACCTATGCATTTTTTAGTTGCCACCCTATCACATGAGCCAGGGCCGTCTTTAACGCAGGGCAAAAGGGGCAGCTGCCCTGGGCCCTGTCAATGTTGGGGGCCCGCCAAAGCAGCTGTCAATTGAGCCTGCGCTCAAGGGACATATGTCTAATGCCCCGTACACACGGACGGATTTTCCGACGGAAAATGTCCTGTCGGACCATGTTGTCGGAAATTCCGACCATGTGTGGGCTCCATCGGACTTTTTCCGTCGGAATTTCCGACGGAAAAAGTTTGAGATCCTGCTCTCAAATTTTCCAACAACAAAGTCCTATCAGACTTTTTCCGATCGTGTGTAGCGAATTCCGACAGACAAAGTGCCACGCATGCTCAGATCACATTACAAGACCAAAGCTATTGGCTACTAGCCTCTACCTAGTCCCGTCGTACGCAACGAACGTCACCGCGTTCAGGATGATCGGATTTTCCGACAACTTTGTCTGACCGTGTGTATGCAACACCAGTGTCGGACAAAATCCGTCGGAAAAAATCAGACGAATTTTGTGGTCGGAATTTCCGACCGTGTTTACGGGGCATAAGAGCGGTTGGGGGGCCCAAGAAAATGTTTGCCCAGGGCCCAATGAATATTAAAGATGGCCCTGACCCCAACCGCTCATATAAGACATATAGATATTGTTATATATAACAATAAGCAGTAAGACTCAAAATCAGTTTACTGCAGCAGATCAGGCAGCAATTGCAATTGGTTGCCAGAGGATACAGCATATTATTACTAATCACTGACTGGTTGTTAGAGGTTACAACACATAATTTCTGCTTCCTCATTCATTGCTAGAGGTTACTGCACATCATTACTGCTCACAGAGACGTACTACAGGAGATAACCAGAAACTGCAAATCTAATACAGGAGATGACCAGAGACTGCAAATCTAATAAAGGAGATGACCAGAGACTGCAAATCTAATAAAGGAGATGACCAGAGACTGCAAATCTATTACAGGAGATGACCAGAGACTGCAAATCTATTACAGGAGATGACCAGAGACTGCAAATCTAATAGAGGAGATGACCAGAGACTGCAAATCTATTACAGGAGATGACCAGAGACTGCAAATCTAATACAGGAGATGACCAGAAACTGCAAATCTAATAAAGGAGATGACCAGAGACTGCAAATCTATTACAGGAGATGACCAGAGACTGCAAATCTAATAGAGGAGATGACCAGAGACTGCAAATCTATTACAGGAGATGACCAGAGACTGCAAATCTAATACAGGAGATGACCAGAGACTGCAAATCTAATACAGGAGATGACCAGAGACTGCAAATCTAATACAGGAGATGACCAGAGACTGCAAATCTAATACAGGAGATGACCAGAGACTGCAAATCTAATACAGGAGATGACCAGAGACTGCAAATCTAATAGAGGAGATGACCAGAGACTGCAAATCTAATACAGGAGATGACCAGAGACTGCAAATCTAATACAGGAGATGACCAGAGACTGCAAATCTAATACAGGAGATGACCAGAGACTGCAAATCTAATACAGGAGATGACCAGAGACTGCAAATCTAATAGAGGAGATGACCAGAGACTGCAAATCTAATAGAGGAGATGACCAGAGACTGCAAATCTAATACAGGAGATGACCAGAGACTGCAAATCTAATACAGGAGATGACCAGAGACTGCAAATCTATTACAGGAGATGACCAGAGACTGCGGATCTAATACAGGAGATGACCAGAGACTGCGGATCTAATACAGGAGATGACCAGAGACTGCAAATCTAATACAGGAGATGACCAGAGACTGCAAATCTAATACAGGAGATGACCAGAGACTGCAAATCTAATACAGGAGATGACCAGAAACTGCAAATCTAATACAGGAGATGACCAGAGACTGCAAATCTAATACAGGAGATGACCAGAGACTGCAAATCTATTACAGGAGATGACCAGAGACTGCAAATCTAATACAGGAGATGACCAGAGACTGCAAATCTATTACAGGAGGTGACCAGAGACTGCAAATCTATTACAGGAGATGACCAGAGACTGCAAATCTAATACAGGAGATGACCAGAGACTGCAAATCTAATACAGGAGATGACCAGAGTACAGGAGGTGATCAACTAAGAAACCATTTCAAAATTTTACCTATCAGCAGTGTACAGCTATACTGTTCATAAACAGGTCAGGGCTAGGATAACAGTCAACAAGCAGTCTATGGGGAGAAGGACCTACCAAGTCAGCCAGGCTCACCACCCACTCTCATTGATTCAGGGATGGTGCTCTCAGGGGTCCAGGTGCAGGAGGCAGGGCTCGCAAATGTCCAGGGGCAGGGCTAGCAAAGGTCTGGGGGCGGGACTGGCAAAGGTACGGGGGCGGGACTAGCAACGGTCCGGGGGCGAGACTAGGAAGGGACTAGCAAAGGTCCAGGTGCGGGGCTCTCAGTGCTCTGACTGATCTCAGCTCTGAGCATACAGGCTGCATGGGGCGGGGTCAGAGCGTCAGTGGAGCTCCCGGCCCCGCCCACACCCTACTGGCCAGGAAATACAGTGGTGTTATCATGGGACCCCAATTTGCGGGCTCAAGGGACAGCTGCTTTGGCGGGCCTTCGACATTGACAGGGCCCAGGGCAGCTGCCCCTTTTGCCCTGTGTTAGAGACGGCCCTGGTTGGGGGGGGGGCCCAAGAAAATGTTTGCCCAGGGCCCAATGAATATTAAAGACGGCCCTGGCTACACTCAGTGGTTTGATCCACTGGCCTGCACTATGGTGTACTGCAGAGCCGATCCGCCCTATACGCGGACTACGCAAGCTGCGTAGGGCCCCGCGGCGGATCGGCTCTGCTCGGGGGCCCCTGGGGCCGCTGCCGCCACTGTGAGGGCAGCGGCGCCTAAAAAAAGATGGCCGCGGGGCCGACATGCAACTGCGCATGCGCCCGCCTTTCCGAAAATTGCCGAGCAGCGGCAACAGCGCTGGCGCATGCGCAGTAGCCCGACATGCAACTGCGCATGCGCCAGCGCTGTTGCCGCTGCTCGGCAATTTTCGGAAAGGCGGGCGCATGCGCAGTTGCATGTCGGCCCCGCGGCCGTCTTTTTTTCAGGCGCCGCTGCCCTCACAGTGGCGGCAGCGGCACCAGTGACACGATGGCGCCAAGTGGCGCCATTTTTAAAAAATAAAACATCCCCTCCGCAGCCTCTTACCTCCTGGGCCCCCCCTCCCCTCGCAGCCTCTTACCTCCTGGGCCCCCTCGCAGCCTCTGACCTCCTGTCCCCCCTCAAAGCCTCTGACCTCCTGCCCCCCCCTTCGCAGCCTCTGACCTCCTGCCCCCCCTTGCAGCCTCTGACCTCCTGGCCCCCCCGCAGCCTCTGACCTCCTGCCCCCCTCGCAGCCTCTGACCTCCTGCCCCCCCCTCGCAGCCTCTGACCTCCTGTCCCCCCCTGCAGCCTCTAACCTCCTGTCCCCCCCCCCTGCAGCCTCTGACCTCCTGTCCCCCCCCTCGCAGCCTCGGACCTCCTTTCCCACCCCCTTCGCAGCCTCGGACCTCCTGTCCCCCCCCTGCAGCCTCTAACCTCCTGTCCCCCCCCTCGCAGCCTCGGACCTCCTTTCCCACCCCCTTCGCAGCCTCGGACCTCCTGCCCCCCCTCGCAGCCTCGGACCTCCTTTCCCCCCCTCGCAGCCTCAGACCTCCTGTCCCCACCCCTCGCAGCCTCAGACCTCCTGCCCCCCCCCTCGCAGCCTCTGACCTCCTGTCCCCCCCCTTGCAGTCTCTGACCTCCTGTCCCCCCCCTTGCAGCCTCTGACCTCCAGTCCCCCCCTTGCAGCCTCTGACCTCCTGTCCCCCCCCCTTCGCAGCCTCTGACCTCCTGTCCCCCCCCCCTTCGCAGCCTCGGACCTCCTGTCCCCCCCTGCAGCCTCTGACCTCCTGTCCCCCCCCCTTCGCAGCCTCTGACCTCCTGTCCCCCCCCCCTCGCAGCCTCGGACCTCCTGTCCCCCCCTGCAGCCTCTGACCTCCTGTCCCCCCCCTTGCAGCCTCTGACCTCCAGTCCCCCCCTTGCAGCCTCTGACCTCCTGCCCCCCCCTTCGCAGCCTCTGACCTCCTGTCCCCCCCCCCTTCGCAGCCTCTGACCTCCTGCCCCCCCCCCTTCGCAGCCTCTGACCTCTCCTGTTGCCCCCCCCGCAGCCTCTGACCTCTCCTGTTGCCCTCCCCCGCAGCCTCTGACCTCTCCTGTTGCCCTCCCCCCACAGCCTCTGACCTCCCCTGTCCCATCCGCAGCCTCTGACCTCCCCTGAGTCAAGAGAGGGAGCGCAGCCAGGATGGGGGTGATGGGAGAAGTCAGACATGTATGGACTGTGGAGAGGGAACTATGGGATAAAACCAGAGCCACCAAGCTGGAGCCGAATGACTGAGCCCTGCATGATGCACCTGAGAGGAGGTCAGTGACAGCACCGCCAGGCCAGTCTAGGGGGGGGGGGGTCAATACAATATTGTTTTTTATTTCTTTAATATTTTTTACAATTTTTCTTTGGTGAAATATCAGGGGAAATCTGCGCTGCACAGGGTGATTAGGGTGTGCCCAGGCACACCCCGCACACTCCCTGCGCACGCCTATGCGAATAATGTTTTCTTTGCAGGGAGAACTTTATCGTAAGCCTTCATTTTAGCGACCTAGTTGCTTTAAATCTTTCTTACCAATTTTAAATAGTTATCCCCGATCTTCTATTTTACTGCTAAAATCAAGCCTGTTTGGAATCTGGTGTTGCGATAAACTGACCCATGTATGCAGAATTTGTGTTCTATTTTGTTTACCTGCTGCTGTATCATCTTCATACATCCCTAGAACCGAAATGATAGTCAGGTTTAGTGTAATGTATTATAATGATGCAAGTGCTACATCTAGTGGTCATTTTTAGGTACTGCGGCAATCGATAACATAAGAAAGGTTTACAAGCATATGAGCTGCTTTTGTTGGCTTATAGTGGAAGAAAAGCTTAAAGCCTGGTACACACGAAGAGAATATCGGATGAATGATCGTCCATTTTTTTTTTTTGCATGCTAGTCCCATATTAAAAATGAAGTGGTTACTCAACTTACGAAAATTCTCGTACGACAGAATACAACTTCGGAAGTGATGTAACGTGCTGTATTGTATTCGTATTGTATTTTCGGATGAAACCTTTACTGATTAAAAAAAAAAATTTTATGGTCTGGTATCATACAAAAGAAAAATTTTCTTATTTGTCCTTTTTTGGATAATTCCGGATGAACTGTCGTGATTGGCTCTTGAAAGCTGTGTACAAAAGATCAGATTACTGTACGATCGATTCGAAAGCGGTATTTTTTGTACGAATTTCTGATCATGTGTACTTGTCTTTACAGAAGTCGTTTATTTTTTTTTGTTCAACCAGTGGTCTTAACAAAAAATAAAAATTAAATGACTGATTTTTCAGGATATTGATCACAATATGCACTGCCATCTTAAGTCCAGGAATAAGTTTCACTTATCGACCTGTTTCAAGGCATAATTTCTACGTATGTTGCTTGCCCTCTCCTCTTCTTTATTCTCAAGATAGTCTATACATGTCTGTATGTTTTCCTGGTGATCACCTATTTCACTAAGGTTTTTTTTTGACTATTTGATTTATATGTGGTTTCATGCTAAACTGTTTCTAAATAAAGATTTTACAAGGAGATAGGGAGAGAGGAAAGAAAGTATAAGAAAATGCTTTGACTATAATTTTTTTAGAAATTTGGCCAATGGAGAGGGATAGATCCAATTTTTTTTTTTTCTCTGTTATTGTTTTCGTATTTGTAATTGTGTATGCATTTTATTAGAATGTTTTATATTCATGTATTGGAAATGATATGGAAGAATTTGTATGTATGTTCACAATAATTTAATAAAAATAATTAAAAAATAATAAAATAAATAAAGATTTTACAAAAAAAAATAAAAAAAAATAAAAAATGACCGATCCTCCCACTGTGCTATCGTATTTTGATAGTGAGGAGATCAAGAGGAAAATATCAGACAGGCAGTACAGAAGTCGATCGTTAAAGCGTGGATTTCCGGCTTAACACTAACCAGTCTTTAAAATGTTCCCTCCCCCCTCCTCCTACCTGTCCTGTATAAAAAAACATTGGTGGAAATTAAAAAATCACCGCTCCAGGTGAATAGGCTGTGCCCGATAAGAACTTCAATCAAGTGCTAGCCTCGGGCCCGCCTCTATGGATATGTAAAATGGAGAAGAAATGGCTGCACAGCGAAGAAAGTCCAATTTGTTGTTTGTTGAATCACCAAAGGACACCAAAATCCAGTCTTGTACATATAAAAAGATTGGTGTAGTTTCCTATTGATGTAGGGTTTTTATATTGTAGCTCCATTCACATAAATGGGTCACCAAACTCACTTGAGTGGGTGCCTGCCGAACGAGACAGGGGGGGGGGGGGGTTCATTTTTGCCACAGCAGGTGTACAGTAGGCTTGTGCAATTTGTTTCGTAACTAATCCTTCTAGATTGTAAGCTCTAACGAGCAGGGTCCTCTGATCCCTCCTGTATTGATTTGTATTGTAAGTGTACTGTCTGCCCTCATGTTGTAAAGCGATGCGCAAACTGTTGGCGCTATACAAATCCAGTATAATAATAATCGAAATTCGGCCGAATTTTGCAAAAAATGACGAATTTCAACAAATACGAAAGAAATTATAGCGATATAACGAATGAAGTCAACATGATTCGGTAATTCGTTAATGATCTATTGAAACAAAAGGCCAACACAAAGTAAATCTTACAGTCCAATCAGCTGATGAATTTTGTGCTGGAGGTTGGATTACTGAGAACTGAGTGAGAAGGGTGTTGTATTGTATTTGAGCCGAGGAGAAGAGATATTGTCATTGTTTGTGATAAAAGATTCAATAAACGACTTTCCAAACTACGAATCATTATCACGAATATATATATACATAAATATCGAATTTCAACGAATACGAACGAAATTATAGCGCATATAACAAATTAATTCGACAGGATTTGAAATTCAGTATAAAGAATATCGACACATAACATAACAGAACAAAATTATGTATTTTACGAATGACAACGAAACGAAACTAAACAACATTTTCCATTGTGCACAAGTCTAGTGTACAGCCCTGAGCAGCTGCATGTCCTTCTATAGTTGGGCAGTTGGGGGCAGTAAAATCGCTGCTCAACTGCCTATTGTCATGTACTAGCCGCCTGCGTGAATGAGCCGTAAGCAGAACAAAGACTGCATATAATAAGCTAGGACAACTTCCATGTTTTTATCCTGATAGGTTCCATTTAACTTAAAGCTGTGAAGATAAAAGTATGAATGCCGATATAGTTGAAATTTTTTCCACATGAGCGTTCCGCCCGGCAGATTCTGCTTTGCTTTGATCCCCGCTGAGCTGGCAGATGACAGGTCTGTCTCCACTCACTGTGCAGAGATGGACGCGTCAAAGCCCCGCTCTCCTTTATGGGAAGATTGGTTGAAAACGGAACGCCTGTCCATTTTCATCCGATCCGCCAGACCAATGGAAAATAGGGTCACCGTCTGTCTGGATTTCACGGACAGGATCGGATTGGATCATATGTCAGTGGACATATCACCACTGACATCTGCTGCTCCATAGGATTGAAAGGAGCGTCCGATCAGGTCCACCTGAAAAAACAGACAGGCGGACCTGATCGGAAAGCTAGTGTGAAAGTGTGTAACCTCCCTGGCGGTATTCTCGAGTGTGGCTTGGGGTTAAATTTCAGTACCATTAGCAGTAACCCCGAGCCACACTCGAGATTGCATTGCAGGATCCTGGTGCTGTGTACTTACCTTGTCCCCAGGACCCTGCGATGTCCCACCGCTGTGTCTGTGGGGTCTGTCCTCTGCCCGAAGCCTCTGTGTCAGGCTCCGTTTCCTGCGAGCGTCGCAACGCACGGGGCGGAGCCTGGCGGCAAATTCAAAAAAATGTTAAAATCATAACACATACAGTACACTGTATTCTTACAGATTACATTACTGTATGAAATCATTTCACGTCCCTAGTGCTTTGTCCAATGCCCTGCATGCAGTTTTATATGATATATAGTGTTCTTTCTGCCTGGAAACTGGAGATTGTCCATAGCAACCAAAAAGTGTCCCTTTACATCAAAAGTGGTTTTAGACCAGCTAGAAAACAGCGATAGTAAATTAGAACACTTGCAGAATTGAGCTATAGTGAATCATGGGGAAATTCATTTTATTATTATTATATTATTATTTTTTATAATTATTTATATTTATTTATTATATTATAATTTTTGATTTTGTGTTTCAAACTTTATCATACCCGGGATGTCTACTAGACTCTTGTTTGGACAGATTTAAGTGTGTTATTGCTAAGAATTACAGGCCTACAATATAAAACGTGAAAATTTTTATGCAAAATAATTATACCGTTTTGAGACGCAAAAATCTGACATAATCATACCATCAGGGAGGTTAAAGATTCAGGCTGCAAGTTGTCATACTTTCTTTACCATGTTGTAAGTCACCGAGTTGAACAAGTAGACAGCCAATGAAGTCTAATCCATCCAAACTCCTTTTAGCAGACTTGCCCAAATTCTGTGACTCAGTAGGTGGTACCTACTCTTGGGCAACCCCCCCCCCCGCACATTCACCAACCCACCAGTCTATCACCACCCAACACAGCTCCACAGTATGCACATGACCCTCTCATCCCTCTATCTCCGCACAGATGGCGGTTAATCTTATTGACCCCCAACTCCAGACCAAACTTTTTTTTTTAGTTTTAAATAGAGGAGGGAGGGGTTAGAACATCTGTCAGGTTTTAAAGGCTCTATCCGTGTTGAGGAAATGTTTGAGATATAGGTGTCCTTTTATGAAGCAGTGATCAGCGGAGATCCTGAGGATCACCACTGATCACAGCCCATAAACAGTTTATAAACCAGAGATAATAGGGGGGAGAAGTGTTTGAATTTGTTCTCCCGCCGATTATCTCTGCACATGGAGAATCCTCATAGAATGACACAGTAACGGCCAGTGTATGAAGCTGCGATCTCAGCGCTTCACTGGCGATCTGTGTCAGAATTCACACTCCCCGATTCACCAACTCAGAGGTGGTGAAGCGGGGAGTGAAGAGAGAAACCAGGGGATCTGAGGAGGAAAGAGGAAGATTATTAACTTCCTTATGCCTCGTTCAGACCCCCCAACACTGTAACCATGTCCCCCTGTCATATATATGTGTATACATGTATATATATATAATGTGTATATGTATATATATATATATAATGTGTGTCTATACATGTATATATGTGTGTGTGTGTATATACATGTATATATAATGTGTGTGTGTGTATACATGTATATATAATGTGTGTGTGTGTATACATGTATATATAATGTGTGTGTGTATATACATGTATATATAATGTAGGGGGGACTCTTTATTTTATTAACATTAATCACACTGGTGTCTGTCCATGTATTGAGCTGTGATAATTTATCACCGCTTAATAAATGGACATCTCAGTGTTTCAGTGAATTTCTGGTACTGTAATCTCGTAAAGTCTCACGAGATTCCAGTATCAGGGGCCGTTCGAAGCGTTTGTAGATCGCTCCACTCCTCCAAGGGTGAAGCGATCTACTATGCTTCATGAACAGGCACACAGAGGAGAAAGATCTCCTCTGTGAATGCCGGAGAATGAAGCAGTGAATAGATTTCACTGCTTCATAAAAGGACACCTTAATATGTCTGAGTCTCGAGAAGTTTTTTCTCCTTAAAATGATCAGAAAAAACTTTAAAGGCCCCTCATCTAACTCACTCCAAAGCATGCTTGCAATGTCAACTGTGACACAACAGGGTTGATTTACTAATCTGGTGCAGATGTGCATAGTGATCAATCAGCTTCTAATTTCAGCTTGTTTAATTAAGCTTTAACAAAAAAAAAGAAAAAGAAAAAAGGAAGCAGAATAGTTTCCATTCACAGCTGCACTAGATTTTGCACTCTCCAGTTTTTAGTAAATGAACCCCTATGTGTAATTTTTTTTTAACTACTTGCCGTCCGCGTTATAGCCGAAAGACGGCTACAGCGTGGACTTAATTTGCCAGGAGGGCGTCCATGGACGTCCTCCCGTGCTTGATCGGCCTGCGCGCCCCCTGCAGGGTGTGTGCGGCGCATTCTGTGATCAGCGAGTCTATGAGACTCGCCTGATCACAGATCTGAGTAAAGGGGTCGATCTCGACCCCTTACCACGTGATCAGCTGTCAGCAAATGACAGCTGATCATGTGACCTAAACAGAGCCGGTAATCGGCTATTTTTTCGCAGCCGTTCACTGGCGGCTGTGAGAGGGTCATCGATCCCGATTGTGGAGAGGCTTATGTGCCCACTAGCCTCACCTACCAGTGCCCATCAATGCCACCTACCAGTGCCCACCAGCACCACCCATCAGTGCCCACAGTGTGTTATCACCTGTGCTGCCTATCAATATCACCTACAAGTGCCCATCAGTGCCACCTACCAGTGAACATCAGTGCCACCTACAAGTTCCACCTATCAGTGCCCATCAGTGACATCTTATCAGTGCCACCCATCAGTGCCACCAAGTGCCTTCTTATCAGTGCCACCCATCAGTGCCACCAAGTGCCTTCTTATCAGTGCCCATCGGTGTCGTCTAATCTGCGCCTATCAGTGTTGCCTTATCTGTGCCCATCATTGCAGCCCATCAGTGCCCATCATTGCAGCCCATCAGTGCCCATCATTGCAGCCCATCAGTGCAGCCCATCAGTGCCCATCAGTGCCCATCAGTGCAGCCCATCAGTGCCCATCAGTGCAGCCCATCAGTGCCCATCAGTGCAGCCTCATCAGCGAATATCAATGAAGGAGAAAAATTATCCATTTGCAACATTTTAGAACAAACTATTTCAAAAATGTGTCTATTTTTGTTTGTTTAGCAAAAAATAAAAACCCCAGTGGTGATTAAATACCACCAAAAGAAAGCTCAATTTGTGTGAAAAGAAAATGATAAAAATGTTATTTAAGTACAGTGCAGCATGACCGCACAATTGTCATTCTAAGTGCGACAGCGCTGAAAGCTAAAATTTGGTCTGGTCAGGAGGGGGGTTTAAGTGCCCAGTAAGCAAGTGGTTAATTAGATAGGTTTTCAAAGTGAAAGCATACAAAACAATCCTCCAGGGTGTATCCATAGAGAAATGCAGTTAGCACAGCGCTATGAAAAGGAAAGGTATAGTTCCATTACTGACAGGAGTTATGACAGGCAGATTCTCACAAATGTCACAAACCTAATAGATCAGGAAGGGGTATTTAAAAAAAGGGCAGTTTATAATATCAAAAGACCAAAGAGACCTTATATTGTCAAACCTGTGCATGGCATTGCGTATATAAAATGTATACCTCTTAATGCTGAAATTTACCCATAAGAACTTGATAAAAAAAAAATATGTTCTTTAGCAAGGAACATACATTATTAATTATTCTACCAAAATGAGTGTGTGTTATAAAATTGCCTCCACCATCGCTCCCGTTTCTTCTTGATAGAGGCTTTCATCTTGCTGAAGCCCAGAGCAACAGTAAATCTTTAGGCTGTCAGCAGCTTGGCCTCTAATGGCTCTGGTTTTCAGCACAATGCCAAAAATGGAGAGCAACTGCGCATGTGCAGAGCAGAGTGAGACAGTGTATTAAAGTGGTTGCAAACCCCTGATTGTCACTTGTACTTATAGGCAAGCCTAGAATAAGGCCGCTTTCACACTGACGGACTGTTCAGGTCCGCCTGTCAGTTTTGACGCGGGCCTGAACAGGCGCTCCATGCTGGTCTATGGAGCGACGGATGTCAGCGGTGACATGTCCACTGACACCCGACCCAGTCCGATCCGCCAAAAGCAGACGGCTCGCCCTACGTCCAGATCCGTCGCTGGCGGATCAGATGAGATCTGATGAAAACGGACATGCTGTCCGTTTTCATCTGATCTCTCCATAGAAGCCAGCGGCGCTCGACAAGCCCCTCCCCGCTCAGTGAGCAGAGAGGGACCTGTCATCCGCCGGCTCAGCGGAGATCAACGGAGAGATCTCCCACTGAGCAGACGGACAGAGGCGGACACCGTGGAAGCGGATCCCCCTCATGTGAAAGGGGCCTAAGGCTTACTTATAGGTAGAGAAAATATCTCCTAATCATGCGCCATTTAGGAGATATTTACCTTTTAGTGTGCCGATGATGTCAGCGGCGCATTCGCTGTGAAGAAACGGACCTCCGTGCCGTTTCTTCGATCACAAGTGCCGTGACGTCACACGGCTCCGGCCAGTCACAGAGCCGGAGTCCACGGCCCCGGAAGGAAGAAGGCGAAGATGGATGTGGCCTCCAGCGGGGACATCGTGGGCTTCGTTTGCAGGTAAGTGCCACATAATGGGCTAGTATGCATTGCATACTAGTCCATTATGCTTTTACTTTGCAGGCGAACAAAGAGGAAGTAAAACCCATCAGGGATTACTTCCTCTTTAACCACTTCCCGCCTGGCCTATAGCAGATTGACAGCCAGGCGGTGGTTCTGTTATCCTGACTGGTCGTCATATGACGTCCAGCAGGATAACATGCCGGCGCGTGCCCTTGGGGGCACGCAGCGCGGCGAGTGCGGCGTGTCAGTCTGACACGCTGCATCTCCGATCGTGAAAAGGAGCCGCTGTCACAGCTGATCATCGTGTGAACCAGGAAGTGCCGGTAAACGCCATTCCTCGGTTCGCGCTGACAGGGAGAGCCGATCGGAAGCTCTCCCCATCAGAGGGGAGGTCTGTGCTGATAATCAGCACAACCCCCTCAGATCTGCCAATCAGCTACCAATCAGTGCCCAGCAATAATAAAGCAATAATAGTCTGCCAGTGCCCACCACAGTGTCAATCAGAGCCCACCACAGTGCCCATTACAGTGCCAATCTGTGCCCAGCAGTAACACCTGTCAGTAACTAATCAGTACCTCATCATCGGTGCTGCCCATCAGTGCCACCTGTCAGTGCCATTCAGTACCACCTATGAGTGCCAATCACAGCCGCCTGTCAGTGCCCACCACAGCCGCCTGTCAGTGCCCATCAGTGCTGCATATCAGTGCCGCCTATTGGTGCCCATCAGTGCTGCATATCAGTGCCGCCTATCAGTGCCCATAAATTCTACATATCGGTGCCTCATCAGTGCCCATCAGTGCCACCTTATCAGTGCCAACTAATCAGTGCCGCCTCATCAGTGCCCATCAGTGAAGGGGAAAACAAAATTTTATGACAGAAACTAAAAAAAACTTATTTATTTATTTTAGTTTGTTTAGCAAAAAATTAAAACCCCAGAGGTGCTCAAATACCACCAAAAGAAAGCTCTATTTGTGGGAAGAAAATTATAAAAAAAAATTAGTTTAGGTAGTGTTGCATGACGGCGCAATTGTCATTCAAAGTGTGACAGCGCTGAAAGCTGAAAATTGTCCTGGGCAGGAAGGGGCGAAAGTGCCTGGTATTGAAGTGGTTAATGGATTTTAAACAGTATAGGCACTTATTTTTATTAAAACAATATATATCTGCGCTATGTGTAATTATCTGTGTTAAATATTTTTTATGTTTTACATGGCTATACCTGGGGCCAGCTTGGAATCATCTAGCAGGACTTCAAGTTCCACTTTAAAGACCGTGCATCTGTTCATGTCACGTATCCACTGCCCACCGGGCACCGAGGGCGATGTTGAGGAGACCCATTGTAAGACTTTTTGTGGGCTGGGAGCTACGATCCTAGAGCTTGGCAATCAAGGGAAAAATATAAAAATATCCCAAGAGACATGTCTGGGGATCAGCCAATAGATTTGTACTAAAAAGTCCTTTGACAGGCGAAATCACACCCTCCCAATGACTTTGAAGGCTGCGGCTACACCATAGGAGAGGAATTAGAGTACCATATGGTTGACTGCATCTGTTGCAGCAGGAAATCACTATGTAGGCCAACTCTGCATCCTAAATCAAGGGACAGCGAGCAGGAGAACTGTCAGCATAGTCAGTAAACTAGTATTAAATCTATAACAATTTATATTATGGCAAAATGATTAATGCTTTTACACACAATTACTCTATATCCCTAATACAACAGTTTTTTTTTTTTTTTTTTAAACTCTAGCTTATTTTATTTTTTTTGTAGATCTACAAACATTTGCTGAAGAGGACCCCTGGGCAGTATATACCCAAAAATGAAATGCTGAGACATTTCCATAAAGCAATGAGACATGCCCAAATAGTAAAGAGACAGCCCAATCCAGCAAAGAGGCATGCCCCAGTCCAGCAAAGCGACATTCCCATATAGTCAGCCAATAGACATTTCCATAAAGCAATGAGACATGCCCAAATAGTAAAGAGACAGCCCAATCTAGCAAAGAGGCATGCCCCAGTCCAGCAAAGCGACATGCCCCCTCCAGTAAAGAGACTTCCCCATATAGTAAGGGGGCAGCCCAGTCCAGCAAAGAGACATGCCCCAGTCCAGCAAAGAGACATGCCCAAGTCCAGCAAAGAGACATGCCCAAGTCCAGCAAAGAGACATGCCCATATAGCAAGTGGGCAGCCCAATCCAGCAAAGAGGCATGACCCAGTCCAGCAAAGAAACATGCCCCCTCCAGTAAAGAGACATTCCCATATAGTCAGCCAATAGACATTTCCATAAAGCAAAGAGACATTCCCAAACAGTAAAGAGACAGCCCAATCTAGCAAAGAGGCATGCCCCAGCCCAGCAAAGCGACATGCCCCCTCCAGTAAAGAGACATCCCCATATAGTAAGGGGGCAGCCCAGTCCAGCAAAGAGGCATGCCCCAGTCCATCAAAGAGACATGCCCAAGTCCAGCAAAGAGACGTGCCCATATAGTAAGGGGGCAGCCCAATCCAGCAAAGAGGCATGCCCCAGTCCAGCAAAGAGACGTGCCCATATAGTAAGGGGGCAGCCCAATCCAGCAAAGAGGCATGCCCCAGTCCAGCAAAGAGACATTCCCAAGTCCAGCAAAGAGACATGCCCCAGTCCAGCAAAGAGACATGCCCCAGTCCAGCAAAGAGACATGCCCCAGTCCAGCAAAGAGACATGCCCCAGTCCAGCAAAGAGACATGCCCCAGTCCAGCAAAGAGACATGCCCCAGTCCAGCAAAGAGACATGCCCCAGTCCAGCAAAGAGACATGCCCCAGTCCAGCAAAGAGACATGCCCCAGTCCAGCAAAGAGACATGCCCCAGTCCAGCAAAGAGGCATGCCCAAGTCCAGCAAAGAGGCATGCCCCAGTCCAGCAAAGCGACATGCCCCCTCCAGTAAAGAGACATGCCCATATAGTAAGGGGGCAGCCCAATCCAGCAAAGAGGCATGACCCAGTCCAGCAAAGAGACGTGCCCATATAGTAAGGGGGCAGCCCAATCCAGCAAAGAGGCATGCCCCAGTCCAGCAAAGAGACATTCCCAAGTCCAGCAAAGAGACATGCCCCAGTCCAGCAAAGAGGCATGCCCCAGTCCAGCAAAGAGACATGCCCCAGTCCAGCAAAGAGACATGCCCCAGTCCAGCAAAGAGACATGCCCCAGTCCAGCAAAGAGACATTCCCCAGTCCAGCAAAGAGACATGCCCCAGTCCAGCAAAGAGACATGCCCCAGTCCAGCAAAGAGACATGCCCCAGTCCAGCAAAGAGACATGCCCCAGTCCAGCAAAGAGACATGCCCCAGTCCAGCAAAGAGACATGCCCCAGTCCAGCAAAGAGACATGCCCCAGTCCAGCAAAGAGACATGCCCCAGTCCAGCAAAGAGACATGCCCCAGTCCAGCAAAGAGACATGCCCCAGTCCAGCAAAGAGACATGCCCCAGTACAGCAAAGAGGCATGCCCAGTCCAGCAAAGAGGCATGCCCAAGTCCAGCAAAGAGGCATGCCCCAGTCCAGCAAAGCGACATGCCCCCTCCAGTAAAGAGACATGCCCATATAGTAAGGGGGCAGCCCAATCCAGCAAAGAGGCATGACCCAGTCCAGCAAAGAGACGTGCCCATATAGTAAGGGGGCAGCCCAATCCAGCAAAGAGGCATGCCCCAGTCCAGCAAAGAGACATTCCCAAGTCCAGCAAAGAGACATGCCCCAGTCCAGCAAAGAGACATGCCCCAGTCCAGCAAAGAGACATGCCCCAGTCCAGCAAAGAGACATGCCCCAGTCCAGCAAAGAGACATGCCCCAGTCCAGCAAAGAGACATGCCCCAGTCCAGCAAAGAGACATGCCCCAGTCCAGCAAAGAGACATGCCCCAGTCCAGCAAAGAGACATGCCCCAGTCCAGCAAAGAGACATGCCCCAGTCCAGCAAAGAGACATGCCCCAGTCCAGCAAAGAGACATGCCCCAGTCCAGCAAAGAGACATGCCCCAGTCCAGCAAAGAGACATGCCCCAGTCCAGCAAAGAGACATGCCCCAGTCCAGCAAAGAGACATGCCCCAGTCCAGCAAAGAGACATGCCCCAGTCCAGCAAAGAGACATGCCCCAGTTCAGCAAAGAGACATGCCCCAGTTCAGCAAAGAGACATGCCCCAGTCCAGCAAAGAGACATGCCCCAGTACAGCAAAGAGGCATGCCCAGTCCAGCAAAGAGGCATGCCCAAGTCCAGCAAAGAGGCATGCCCCAGTCCAGCAAAGCGACATTCCCATATAGTCAGCCAATAGACATTTCCATAAAGCAATGAGACATGCCCAAATAGTAAAGAGACAGCCCAATCTAGCAAAGAGGCATGCCCCAGTCCAGCAAAGCGACATGCCCCCTCCAGTAAAGAGACTTCCCCATATAGTAAGGGGGCAGCCCAGTCCAGCAAAGAGGCATGCCCCAGTCCAGCAAAGAGGCATGCCCCAGTCCAGCAAAGAGACATGCCCCAGTCCAGCAAAGAGACATGCCCCAGTCCAGCAAAGAGACATGCCCAGAGAATAGGTTCAGGTACTCCCCCCTTCCAATCACCCCTTGTCTCTGCCCCGTACCCACCTCCAAACACAGTCCCTTGGTCTCTGTTACCCACCTTCTAGATTTAGTTAGGGGTATCAGAGTAAATGGGGCTGAATACAAATGCACGCCACACTTCACAAAAAAAAAAAATTGTAAAAAATTTGAAGACTATTTACCATTTTCCTTTCATTTCGCAATTATGTGCCACTTTGTGTTGGCCGATCACATAAAATTCTAATAAAAAATACATTTACGTTTCTTGGTTGTAACATGACAAAATGTGGAAAATGTCAAGGGGTATGAATACTTTTTCAAGGCACTGTATAAAGTTGTGCTCATAAGTTTACATACCCTGGCATAATTTATGATTTTTCAGGGAATATGAACAACATATTGTTCGCTCATGGTTAGTGTTTGGCTGAAGCCGATTATTATCAATCAACTGTGTTTACTCTTTTTAAATCATAATGACAACAGAAACTACCCAAATGGCCCTGATCAAAAGTTTACATACCCCATTTACTAATACCGTGTATTGCCCCCTTTAACATTAATGACAGCTTGAAGTCTTTTGTGGTATTTGTGGATGAGGCTCTTTATCGTCTCAGATGGTAAAGCTGCCCATTCCTCTTGGCAAAAAGCCTCCAGTTCCTGTAAATTCTTGGGCTGTCTTGCATGAACTGCACGTTTGAGATCTCCTCAGAGTGGCTCAATGATATTGAGGTCAGGAGACTGAAATGGCCACTTCAGAACCTTCACTGTATTCTGCTGTAGCCAATGACAGGTTGACTTGGCCTTGTGTTTTGGATCATCGTCATGTTGGAATATCCAAGTACGTCCCATGCGCAGCTTCCTGGCTGATGAATGCAAATGTTCCTCCAGTATTATATTGCATTCATCTTGCCATCAATTTTCACCAAATTTCCTGTGCCTTTGTAGCTCACACATCCCCAAAACATCAGCGATCCACCTCCGTGTTTCACAGTAGGAATGGTGTACCTTTCATAATAGGCCTTGTGGCCAAAAAGCTAAATTTTGGTCTCATCACTCCAAATGACTTTGTGCCAGAAGGTTTGAGGCTTGTCTCTGTGCTGTTTGGTGTATTGTAAGCGGGATACTTTTTGGCATTTGCGTAGTAATGGCTTTCTTCTGGCGACTTGACCATGCAGCCCATCTTTCTTCAAGTGCCTCCTTATTGTGCATGTTGAAACAGCCACACCACATGTTTTTAGAGAGTCCTGTATTTCACCTGAAGTTATTTGTGGGTTTTTCTTTGCATCCCAAACAATTTTCCTGCTAGTTGTGGCTGAAATTTTAGTTGGTCTACCTGACCGTGGTTTGGTTTCAACAGAACCCCTAATTTTCCACTTCTTTATTAGAGTTTGAACACTGCTGATTGACATTCTCAATTCCTTGGATATCTTTTTATATCCCTTTCCTGTTTTATACAGTTCAACTACCTTTTCCCGCAGATCCTTTGTCAATTCTTTTGCTTTTCCCATGACTCAGAATCCAGAAACGTCAGTGCAGCACTGGATGAAAGATGCAAGGGTCTGTCCAGAAACGTGTTGACCTTTTATACACACACACTAATTACAAGCAAACAGATCACAGGTGAGGATGGTTACCTTTATTAGCCATTGAAACCCCTTTGGCCCCTTTCACACGGACGGACCGTCTATCCGTTTTTCTTCCATCCGTCGACGGACGACAATGCATTCCTATGGGCAGACGGATGAACATCCGTCACCATCAGTTAACCTCCGCTTCCGTTTTTATCCGTTTTTTTTTAAACGTACAAGGCTACGTTCAGATCCGTCAAAACGGATATTAACTGACATTGACGGACATCGTCCGTCAACGTCCGATCCGTTAAGATCCGTTAAGATCCGTTTTGTGTTTATCTGTGAACTAAACCTCTTAAAGGCACAGGCACACATATAAACGGAACAAAACGGATGAAAAAACGGATGAAAAAACGGACGTAAACGTGTGCATTTACGGATGTAAACGGACAAAAACGGACATTAACGGAACGGATGATGGATGAAAACGGATGAGACAACAGATAAGAACTGATACGTTTTTGACGTGCCTAAACTGACTGCGTCCGTGTGAAAGGGGCCTTAGTGTCAACTTGTGTGCATGTTATCAGGCCAAAATCACCAGGGTATGCAAACTTTTAATCAAGGTAATTTGGGTAGTTTCTGTTGCCATTATGATTTAAAAAGAGTAAACACAGTTGATTGATAATAAATGGCTTCAGCCAAACACTAAGGCTACTTTCACACTGGAGCGGTGGGGGCGCTGGCGGTAAAGCGGCGCTATATTTAGCGCCGCTTTACCGGCGTTTTAGCGGCGCATTGCGGCCGCTCGCGGGGTGTTTTTACCCCCCGCGAGCGGCCGAAAAAAGGGTCAATACCGCCCGCAAACCGCCGCTATTGCGGCGTTTTGCGGGCGGGTTCGGCGCGCTCCCCCATTGTTTTCAATGGGACCGGGCGCTATAGGAGCGGTAAATTTACCGCTCCTATAGCGAGCCAAAGATGCGGCTTGCAGGACATTTTTGAGCGTCCTGCAAGCGCACCGCTTCAGTGTGAAAGCCCTCGGGCTTTCACACTGAAGGAACAGCAACAGCTGTTTCGGGTCGGTTTGCAGGCGCTATTCTTAGCGCAATAGCGCTTGCAAACCGCCCCAGTGTGAAAGGGGCCTAACCATGAGTGAAAGAAAAGTTTTTGTGTTATCATTCATATTCTCTGAAAAATGGCCAAGAAATCATAAATTCTGCCAGGGTATGTAAACTTATGAGCACAACTGTACATACACACACGTATATAATATATAAAAAATTTAAGCAGTCTTTGAGTGATAACGCATAATACACTCTCATGCAGCAAGAGGAAGGCAAACAAGTATTATGGAAAAAGATAGCAAGGACTCTAGGGGGCATTAGAACGCTAGGAATCATTTCTGTTGTCACTCCTGTTGCTAGGTCATCACAAACAAAACTTGTATTATTATCACCATTTTACCTTATCTCTGATAACACACAACTATCAGCAAATTATACAGACTTCAAACATGAATTTGTCCTTCTACATTACAAAAGAAATTCAGAAGCCAGTAAACTGCTATTAACTCATCAACCATATTCCAGAGGTAGAAGAATGCTCTATTTTCAGTTAATACGTATGTAGCGGGCACACTTTACCAAGTGTGCGCTATACGTGGAAGTTTCGTTTTTTCCCTCAGAACAGTAATGGGGTTCTGAGGGTTAATTGTACAGGTTAACTTTGGCATCAGTTTTGCTGGGCTGTACTAGGGTTCTGCCTGGTCATGGGTGCAGTGAGGTACCCATGGCAGGCCTAGAACCAGGCCTGGTTGGTATCTTATCTTAGGTATCAGTCTTCCCCCGGAGCCAATCAGTGGGTGCGCCTGGCCCCGCTGTGTAGTCTGGGGAGAGGTACTTAAGGTGCTGAAGTCACATATTCGGGGTTCGGCCGCAGTCCTGTTTCCTGGTTCTGGACCGGGGTAGCCCCGCCAGCCCTGTGAGCGGATTAGGAAGCATTTCTACATTTAATACCACATTTTTTATTTTAATTAACATTTTCCCTCCCCTTTTTTTTTTTCCTCCCCCTTTCCCATCCCTCTTTTTGCCCCCCCCCCCCCCTTCTCTTTTCTTTTTTCACTATTTTGTGTATTATTTATTTTATGGGGCCTACACCAGCTCTTTTTCATCTGTGATATATAGTCTTTACATGTTAAGTGGTCAATTCTTTCTGTCTCTTCTATATGGCGGTTGCTGATTTTTGGGAACAAGTTACATGTAATGCTAATTAAAGTGGATGTAAACCCAATGTCATCCTTTCTAAACTACTGACATAGGGGTTATCTATAAGGATATACATGCCTCCTGCATGTATCTTTACCTGTCAAATGTCTCCCCTCTGTCTGTTATGAGACCCGAAATACTGCAGATTCTGTGAGACAGAGGCTTCCTGTTCATTCATAAGCTGAAGCATAGTAAACACATTTTGCTATGCTCAGTTATCAATGGACACAGGAGCAATTGGTACTGATCGCTAATGCCCCGTGCACATGGTCAGAAATTCCGACAGAAAATATCCGATCGGACCATGTTGGTCGGAAAATCCGACCGTGTGTGGGCTCCATTGGACTTTTTCCGTCGGAAATTCAGACGGAAAAAATTTGAGATCCTGCTCTCAAATTTTCCGACAACAAAATCCGATCGGACTTTTTCCTATCGTGTGTAGAGAATTCCGACGGACAAAGTGCCACGCATGCGCAGATCAAAATTACGAGACCAAAGCTATTGGCTACTCGCCTCTACGTAGTTCCGTCGTACGCAACAAACGTCACCACGTTCAGAATGATCGGATTTTCCGACAACTTTGTCCGACCGTGTGTATGCAACACCAGTGTCGGACAAAATCCGTGTGTACGGGGCATAACTGTGTCCAATTCAGGAAGAGGCCAGTAAATGACATGTTTACCAGCCCCTTCCCCCACTCTCTATCTGCCTGTGCACCCACACGTATGGTATCCCCCCTGCTTGTGCAGAGGCTCACTCCCTAGCTGGGTGTGTGTCCAATGACACACAGAGCACAGATTAGCCCCCCCCCCGCTCACAGCAGCTGTAGCCAATGGCTTCCACTGCCTCCTCCATGTCGAGTGAGGAGAGAGAGAGAGAGAGAGAGAGAGAGAGAGAGAGAGAGAGAGAGAGAGAGAGAGATATCGAGAGAGAGAGAGATATCGAGAGATAGAGATATCGAGAGAGAGAGATGGATACAGAGATATCGAGAGAGAGAAATCGATACAGAGATATCGATAGAGAGAGAGAGAGAGAGAGAGAGAGAGAGATTTGGAGAGATTAGCCCCGCCTCCCGCTCACAGCAGCTGTAGCCAATGGCTTCCACTGCCTCCTCCATGTCCAGTGAGGGGAGAGATCGAGAGAGATATCGAGAGAGAGAGAGAGAGAGAGAGAGAGAGAGAGAGAGAGAGAGAGAGAGAGAGAGAGAGAGAGAGAGAGAGAGATCAGAATGATCGAATTTTCCGACAACTTTGTCCGACCGTGTGTATGCAACACCAGTGTCGGACAAAATCCGTCGAAAATTTTTTTGTGGTCGGAATTTCCCACCGTGTGTACGGGGCATAACTGTGTCCAATTCAGGAAGAGGCCAGTAAATGACATGTTTACCAGCCCCTTCCCCCACTCTCTATCTGCCTGTGCACCCACACGTATGGTATCCCCCCTGCTTGTGCAGAGGCTCACTCCCTAGCTGGGTGTGTCCAATGACACACAGAGCACAGATTAGCCCCGCCCCCCCCCGCTCACAGCAGCTGTAGCCAATGGCTTCCACTGCCTCCTCCATGTCGAGTGAGGAGAGAGAGAGAGAGAGAGAGAGAGAGAGAGAGAGAGAGAGAGAGAGAGAGAGAGAGAGATAGAGAGAGAGATGGATAGAGAGATATCGAGAGAGAGAGAGAGATATCGAGAGAGAGAGAGAGATATCGAGAGAGAGAGAGAGAGAGATAGAGAGAGAGAGAGAGATCGCGAGAGAGAGAGAGAGAGAGAGAGAGAGAGAGAGATATCGAGAGAGAGAGAGAGAGAAATGGATACAGAGATATCGAGAGAGAGAGAGAGAGAGATGGATACAGAGATATCGAGAGAGAAATGGATACAGAGATATCGAGAGAGAGAGAGAGAGAGAGAGCTATCGAGAGAGAGAGAGAGAGAGAGAGAGAGATATCGAGAGAGAGAGATGGATAGAGAGATATCGAGAGAGAGAGAGAGATATTGAGAGAGATATCGAGAGAGAGAGAGAGATATCGAGAGAGATATCGAGAGAGATATCGAGAGAGAGAGAGAGAGAGAGAGAGAGAGAGAGAGAGAGATCGCGAGAGAGAGAGAGAGAGAGAGATATCGAGAGAGAGAGAGAAATGGATACAGAGATATCGAGAGAGAGAGAGAGAAATGGATACAGAGATATCGAGAGAGAGAGAGAAATGGATACAGAGATATCGAGAGAGAGAGAGAGAGAGAGAGAGAGAGAGAGAGAGAGAGAGAGAGAGAGAGAGAGAGAGAGAGAGAGAGAGAGAGAGAGAGAGAGAGAGAGAGATGGATAGAGAGATATCGAGAGAGAGAGAGATATTGAGAGAGATATCGAGAGAGAGAGAGAGAGAGAGAGAGATATCGAGAGAGAGAGAGAGATATCGAGAGAGAGAGAGAGAGAGAGAGAGAGAGAGAGAGAGATATCGAGAGAGAGAGATGGATACAGAGATATCGATAGAGAGAGAGAGAGAGAGAGAGAGAGATCGAGAGAGAGAGAGATGGATACAGAGATATCGAGAGAGAGAGAAATGGATACAGAGATATCGATAGAGAGAGAGAGAGAGAGATCGAGAGAGAGAGAGATGGATACAGAGATATCGAGAGAGAGAGAAATGGATACAGAGATATCGAGAGAGAGAGAAAGAGAGAGAGAGAGAGGTCGAGAGAGATGCTCTAGGGCACAGTGCTGGATTGCGATCAGACTCAGGTAAGTATAAGGGGGGGGGGGGCTGGGGTTAGCGCTGAACGCAGAAGTTGTTTTTTTACCTTAATGCAGAGAACGCAGAGAATGCATTAAGTTAAAAATAAAAAAATAACAGCCCTCAGCCTTTACAACCACTTTTAAGAGGAATTGCCACACTAGTGCTGCCGCATAATCATGTGTTTTTATAGCACATTGCTATGAGTTTTGTTGCTTGCTTCATGATTTCTTTTTATTTTGTAGGAGACTGGTTGTCAAAACACAAAACCTTGCCAAAAATGCAAGTGTGTGTGTGTTTTTTTTTTTTATGTGCTCCCATTGTAGTTATTCTGGCCAAAAACATTATGCTGTTAAAAAAGAAGCACCTCTTCAAAAATCGCACTGCACCATATTGCATTGATGTGAACAGGCACCATAGAAAATAATGCAATTTCCATCACACATTGCAGCATGACGGCAGACGCAGGAGAAATCACACTACTGTGAATGAGGCCTTGGCGCTACAGCTTTCTTATGCTGCTATTCAAGGAAAAAAAACAACAGCAACTAACCCACTAAATCCATGCCCACCTTCTGCAGCCAGCCACTGTCTTCATTTTGAGCCAAAGTCAATTATACTCTGTATGTAGTAACTACATACATTTACTTTTTATACCCCAATCTTGAAGTCAAAATAAAAACTCTGGTTTAGAAATAAAAATTCTATTTACGTATGTATCCTTAAAGCGATTGTAAAGGAAAGATTTGGAATGGAAATCAATGGAATTGGACAGAGTGGCCCTAAACCACCTTTTCTGGGGTCCCCTGCTGGCTCCTCCTCTCTGTTCAGTGCCCCCCATGGAAAGCCGCATGCTCGCTCCGGAGCCCAGCTGCTGCGTCCATTAACACAGACAGCGGAACTCGCCCCCGCTCCCAAGGACTGCATTAAGCAAATTAAGGTAAAAAAAAGTGATGCTTTAGAATCGCTTTAATTAAAAAAAGTCCCTTCTATTGCTCTCAGTCTCCTCCAGATATCCAAATTACCTTTTTGCTGCTGCGATCCGACTTCCTGTTAGAGGGTGGCTACATTCGTTCTCCATTGTCCTATGGTCCCACTGGCTGTAGGAACGCAGCCACCCCGTCTTGCTTGCTCCTGAGATGGACTATGGATTATGGGATTTGTAGTGTGCATATAACAGTGCACATGTCTGCAACTAGCATGCACTGATCATTCCAAGCAAAGGTAAGTGAGCAAGTGAAAAAGAAGAGAAGGGCTCATAGAGGAAGATACAAGGAGGCAAAAAAGCACAGCAAGAAACAATTTGAATTTCAAACTGCAGGGCTTTACTGCCGGTTTCCCTTAGTCAAGATGGCGGCGCCAGCACCCAATAGCTGATTGAAAAATCGCCTCGGGTGAGGACACTGCTGGATTCCTGGACAGGTAAGTGCTCCAATATTAAAGTGTTACTAAACCCACAACAGTAAAATCAGTCTGTATATGAAGTAAAACATATTTGTTATACTCACCGTGGAAAATAAGGGGTTAATCTTCCACACTGTGTAAAAAGGCTGTTTGATCCTGTCTCCTCTGACCCTCCCCTTCTTCCAGTGTCTCCAACTCATCTCCGGATATTATAGAAGGAAGGGGACACGCTGCACATGCTCAGTTTGGTGTGCATTGCTAGAGAGGTTTTTTTTCTTGGGAGAGTGCATGTGATTAGCACAGGGGCAATCAGCACTGTCCAGACAGAAGGTCAGGGGTCATGCAGTCATATAGCACAGTGAGAACAGAATGAAAACTCCTCCTACAAGTTTAACCAGGCACTGATAGAAGTCACAAGACTGCTATATACTGCTGGTGAGAAAAGGTATTTAGCAGTTTACATTTACTAAAATAATTGCATTCCCATGTTCTGTGTACTGTGGGAGACCAGTGAATGTGGGGTCCTGGGTTCAGTAACACTTTAAAAGTCAGCAGCTAGAGTATTTGTAGTGGTTGACTTTTTCTGGTGTGGGGGAGGAGCCTGGAGCTCGTCTTTAACTTGCATCACCAGCAGATCTAAGTCTATTCCCTTGATCTGTAGATGATCTACAGGATCCTAACTGAGCATCGGATAGGAAAGAAAGGGGGAGGCCTAGCAGCGATTTTTAAATCGCACCTGGTGCTCACCAAACCGATTTTGCAGAACTCAGTGCCTTTTATGGAGACACTGACGCTACATCTTCAATCAACACCCCATGACACCACCCACATTCTACTTTGCTATAGACCACCAGGACCAAAGACCAATCTTCTTACTCCCCTCACGGAATTCATTGCAATACACACCCTGAAATCCAAAAACCTCCTGGTACTTGGAGACTTTAATCTCTGGGCAAATTCTACCCAAGACCCTATCGCCACCGCCTGCATCAACCAACTGGAAGAACTGGGTCTCCAGCAACTGATAAAGACTCCAACACATGGCTCAGGACACACCCTGGACCTTATCTTCAAACAAATTTTGAACATCAACATACTCGACAACCTACCACTACCATGGACGGACCACCACGCCATCAAATTTTAAATCACCACTAATACCACCCAGCAAAAACAGAAACCGGCAACAACAACTCATTGGACCAGATCGCAGAAGAAACTACACTCCGAAACCTTCAAAAACACGTTGGCAAACAAAATAGCAACGCTGAATTTAACCCACTCAACGGAACATACACTCCGCTCCCTAAACAAGGTATTACTACAATCAGCAGACGCAGTGGCTCCAAGACGCAGAACACCTATCCGGAGGAAAAACTCAGGATGGTTTAACAGCTCTCTCATGCTACTCAAGCAAGAACGCAGAAGAGCCGAAAGAGCATGGAGAAGAAATCCTACCAAAGAAAATCAGACAAACTACAAAGGACTCACTGAGAATTATCACAAAGCAATCTTTAAAGCTAAAAAAGATTTTTTTGCAAATACCATTTCATCGGCACTAAACCGCCCTCGGGAACTTTTTAAAATAGTCGCTCAGTCGATGAACCCGGCATGCTTAGAGCCCCCAGCAAACGAAACCCAAGATTTCTGTAATGAGTTATCAGATTTTTTTCATTGACAAAATCGACAACATCCGGAAAATAATCCATATGAAAAAAACTTCCAACCTCAGCCATCCAGAGCAAAAAGAAGATATGGTCACAAATATCCCTCTTCCACCAAAGTTTTCTTTGATCCCAATCTCCACGGACACCACCAAAAACATCATCAAAAACCTCAGAGACAGCACATCTCCTATTGACATCATCCCCACAAAACTGCTGAAAGAATGCTCTGACATCTTGGCGCCTACGCTAACTCACCTCATAAATCAATCTTTCAAAGAAGGGATTGTTCCAGGCGCCCTCAAACAAGGCATCATCAAACCCCTGCTAAAGAAGCCCAACCTCGACCCCCGGGACCCCAACCACCGCAGACCGATAACAAGCCTCAACACCATCTCCAAGATTATGGAGAAAGCGGTAGTACAACAGCTACACCGCCACCTAGACACGCACAAACTCCTGGACCCTCTACAATCAGGCTTCCGCCCAGGCCATGGCACAGAAACGGCACTCCTGAAGATTTGGGACGACGCCCTCGAAGCAGCAGATGACGGAGAATCATGTCTCCTGGTGCTGTTGGACCTCAGCGCAGCGTTTGATACTGTGGACCACAACACTCTACTCATCCGCCTTACAGAAGTAGCAGGAGTCGCAGACGCAGACCTACAATGGTTCGCATCCTTCTTAGGAAATCGCTCTCAGACAGTGAAACTAGGAGCTTTTACCTCTGAAACACGGGCAATCTCTTGTGGAGTCCCCCAAGGATCACCCTTGTCGCCAGTGCTCTTCAACATATACATCCGCCCACTCCTCAAAATAATCAGAAGATCGGATCTCTGCTTCCACTCATACGCTGATGACACCCAATTATACTTTCGGATCACCGGACAAAAAGACCATCATCGGCAATTAGAAAACTGCCTCACTCGAATAGACGACTGGATGACCGCCAGCTCTCTTAAACTCAACGAATCAAAAACAGAACTTCTTATTCTACATGCAAACCAAAACTCCCGAACCAAGATCCCTTGGACACCTCCTACCATCCTTGGACAGACCATCTCCCCAAGAACCAAGGCCAAGAGCCTCGGAGTCATTTTTGACTCAGAAATGTCAATGGAGGCACAAATAGGATCGGTAGTTAGCGGATCTCACCATCTCCTTCGCCTTCTACGCAGATTCATACCCTTCATTCCAAAGGAGGACAAAGCAGTGGTAGTTGGAACAGTCATTAATTCACGACTGGACTACGCAAACTCCCTCTACATAGGGTTACCCCAATATCAACTTGCACGCTTACAACTTATCCAAAACACGGCGGCAAGGCTGATAACAGGAAAAAAAACCTGGGAATCCATCTCCCCTTCCCTGAGGAGCCTACATTGGCTAACCGTAAAGAATCGGGTCATTTTCAAGACCCTCTGCCTCACCCACAAATGCACCCATGGAGACGCGCCTCAATACCTTCTCGAGAAAATAAAACGCTACACACCCAATCGCAGTCTTCGATCGTCCGACCAAAACCTCCTCCTTATCCCCAAGTCCCGCTACAAATCAAAAGGGGAACGAAGATTCGCTGTCCAAGGACCACGGCTATGGAATGCACTACCAACCTACATCCGCATGGAAGAAAACCATCAGGTCTTCAGGAAAAAACTCAAGACCCACCTCTTCTAAGAAGCTTGACAACAAAGCACTAATTACAGCGCCTTGAGGCGATTCGGTTCGCATTGTAGCGCTATACAAATTATTCATTCATTCATTCATTCATGAATGAACAGCAAGATATAAATGAAACAATATGTTACTTTGTATCATCCTGGTCTGGAGCAGTGTTGTTTATAAACACTTATTCAGACTGTTTTTTTTACAGCTAGAGCTTCCGACTTCTCCTCTGAGTATACTGTAATGCGGGCTACGATTAATTACAGCCAACTATTCCTGTATACTGGTAGGAGAGGTCTAAGAAGCAGGGAAGAGCAATTGGATTTGCTACACATGCCCTGTGTACAATAATGTTTTCTTGGGTGTGTCTAGCACACCCAAAGTCTGCAACTAGTTAAAATGGTTGTAAACCCTCACATAGCCCCAGTGAAGTGAAAAGCCTCAGATGATACAGAGATGAAACAAATCTGCTATATCTGTATATATCTGCTGTCTTCAGCTTTCTAGACTCTTTAGAAAGTGCACATCATGTTAGAACTCTTTCTTCGTGTTTCAGCAGTGGGAGTGAAATCTGGCCATACACTGTGTGTGAGCTGATTGGTGGAAAGGGACAACCCCCTCCCCTCCACATAGAGGAATGAAGAAACTTGAAGAGCTGTGCTGTGAATAGACAAGCTCTCTGCTTATCTGGCTCTAATCTCCCTCACCGACACAAATTTCAAGCTGATGTTATCTTGTGTGTTGGAAAGCTCATCAGAAGTGACTCTACTGATAACAGAGGAATAGAGCAGCAGAAAGACACTGCACTCAGAGCTTTGGAAAGAGATAAGTAAACACTACAGATAGATGGGCCCAAGTCAGAATTCATGAATGGGGTTTACATCCACTTTAAGAAGTAAAAAGTTTCAACACAAATCAAAAGGTTACCCTCGCAGGAGTGTTCATAATTCAAGACAGAACCAGAGAAAATTCCCAGCTCAACTTACCAACCAGTCTGCTTACCAACCGAATTAACCTGTATTACAGTATGCGTTAAAAACCTAACCTAACTCTTGTAAATTTACGAGAGTCTCCAACAGTGGGAGCACATGCATTCTAATGGATAGCTAGAGGGCAGGTGGGCCTGTATAGATACCTTTAAGACCCCTTTCACACTGGTGCGTTTTTTTAGGCGTTTTTCAGGCACTTTAGCGTTAAAAAAAGCGCCTGTAAAGCGCCTGAAAGAAGCCGCAACTGCAATCCCAAAGTGAAATCCCGAGTGCTTTCACACTGAGACCCCTTTCACACTATGGCGTTTTTCAGGCACGTTAGCGTTAAAAAAAACGCCTGTAAAGCGCCTGAAAGAATCCGCAACTACAATCCCAATGTGAAAGCCTGAGTGCTTTCACACTGAGGCGCTGCGCTGGCAGGGCGTCAAAAAAAGTCCTGCAAGCAGCTTCTTTGCAGCTAAAAATCAATGGGAAGCGCCTGCAAAACGCCTGAAAAGCGTCTGAAAAGCGCCTGCAAAGCGCTTTTGGCAGCGGCGCTTTGTGGGTGCTTTTAACTCTTTATTTGGCCACTAGCAGGGGTTAAAAGCGCCCCACTAGCACTCGGAAAACGCTGGTAAAGCGCTGCTAGTTTAAGCAGCGCCTTACGAGCGTTTTTTCGGGCGCTGGCAGTGTGAAAGGGCTCTTAAAGCACTTGGGCTTTCACATTGGGATTGCAGATGAGGCTTCTTTCAAGCGCTTTACAGTCACTTTTTTTTAACGCTAAAGAGCCTGAAAAGCGCCCCAGTGTGAAAGGGGTCTAACTTGGCTGTGAATTAGCACCAGGCAATAGACACAAGACCATTTAGTGGTAAATGAGCTCAATGGATTGGTACAAATTAAAATAAATGGTGGTTTGAAAATAAATGAACATACAGAAGGTAGGCTCAGACACAGTCCCCTAGACAGTACAATTCTTATGCCACCGCTGAAATCGACAAATAAACCAGCAAGGTCAGCAATAAACATTACATAAGCATATTAGCTCTGTTCTCTGCACAGGCCAGGTACAGCGCAGTGATGATGTCACTGCTACTTTTACAAGGCGATACCTAGGTTTGTAAAGACATTTGGTGAATACAAAGTGGATTTATATCCTTTGTGGCTTTTGAGGAATATATTTAAAAGAATGTTTTTAGGCCTGGAGTTTAGTTTTACCTTTCCTGCATTTACCAGAACAATAAAATATTCGTTTTGTATGCATAGCACCCAACTGTCCCTGATTTCTAGGGACTGTCCCTGATTTGGAGCAATGTCCCTCTGTCCCCCTCATTTGTCCCTCATTTTGGTCTGATTTATAAAGCTGTATATAAAATGCACTTTTTATCTTTTAAAAGTGTTTCCCAGCGCTAAACCTTTCATCCATATTCTAAATTGCTGCATTTGTAGATTTTAAAAGGCAATATAAAAAGGAATAGCAGTGGTAAAAAGCCCTTGTGGATTCAACCACTTCGGCCCCGGAAGATTTTACCCCCTTCCTGACCAGAGCACTTTTTGCGATTTGGCACTGCGTCGCTTTAACTGACAATTGCGCGGTCGTGCAACATTGCACCCAAACAAAATTTACGTCTTTTTTCCCCCACAAGTAGAGCTTTCATTTGGTGGGACTTGATCGCCTCTGCCGTTATAATTTTTTGCGCTATAAACAAAAAGAGAGCGAAAATTTTGAAAAAATAAAAAAATAAAATAAAAAAATAAATAAAAAAAGCACAATATTTTTTACTTTTTCCTATAATAAATATCCCCCAAAAATAACCCTCAGTTTAGGCCGATATGTATCCTACATATTTTTGTTAAAAAAATAAATAAATAAAATCGCAATAAGCGTATATTGGTTTGTGCAAAATTTATAGCGTCTACATTATAGGGGATCCTTTTATGGCTTTTTTATTATTCATTTTTTTTATTTTTTTTATTAGTAATGGCGGCGATCTGTGATTTTTATCGGGACTGCGACATTATGGCGGCCAATTTGACACATTTTTGGGACCATTGGCATTTTTACAGTGATCAATGCTATAAAATTGCATTGATTACTGTAAAAATGTCACGGGCAGTGAAGGGTTAACCACTAGGGGGCAGTGAAGGGGTTAAGTGTCTCCTAGTGTGTGTTCTAACTGAAGGGGGGAGGGGACTGTGCAGGGGAGATGACAGATCGTCTGTTCATACACTGTATGAACAGACGATCTGTCTCTTCTCCCCTTAGAGAACCTGGAAACCATGTGTTCACACACACAGATCCCGGTTCTCTGTGTGCCCCGAGCGATCGTGGTAGCCTGGCGGTGATCGCGACCTCCGGTGCACTCGCATCAGCTCCTTGGGCGAGCAGGCGTAACATGACGGCAATTCGCGCAGCCGAGCCATGTTGCCACAGTACAACTGCGGCGGCTGGTCGGCATGTGGTTAACCACTTCAGCCCCGGACCAATTTGCAGCCAAAGGACCAGGCCCCTTTTTGCGATTCGGCACTCCGTTGATTTAACTGACAATTGCGCGGTCGTGCGACGTGGCTCCCAAACAAAATTGCCGTCCTTTTTTTCCCACACATAGAGCTTTCTTTTGGTGGTATTTGATCGCCCCTGCGGTTTTAATTTTTTGTGCTATAAACAAAAATAGAGCGACAATTTTTAAAAAAAATGCAATATTTTTTACTTATTGCTTTAATAAATATCCCCAAAAAATATATAAAAAATTTTTTTTTCCACAGTTTAGGCCGATACATATTCTTCTACAGATTTGTTTGTGCAAAAGTTATAGCGTTTACAAAATAGGGGATAGTTTTATAGCATTTTTATTGATATTTTTTTTTTTTTTACTAGTAATGGCGGCGATCAGCGATTTTTATTGTGACTTCGACATTATGGCGGACACATCGGACATTTTTGGGACCATTGTCATTTATATAGAAATCAGTGCTATTTAAATGCACTGATTCCTATGTAAATGACAGTGGCAGTGAAGAAGTTAACCACTAGGGGGCGGGGAGGAGTTAGTGTGACGTGTTGTGTTTTTTTTTTACAGTTCCCGATGACAGGGAACAGCCGATCAATGACAGGCAGTGTAGGAAGCGCGG
Source organism: Lithobates sylvaticus (assembly GCA_028564925.1). Taxonomy (NCBI): domain Eukaryota; kingdom Metazoa; phylum Chordata; class Amphibia; order Anura; family Ranidae; genus Lithobates; species Lithobates sylvaticus. The sequence continues at coordinate 168,367,446 of CM053037.1, read as the reverse complement.
GGAGAGGTTTGTTTACACAGACCTCTCCCCGTTCTTCAGCTCTGTGACCCAATCGCGGGGACACCAGCGGCGATCGGGTCCGCTGGTCCCGCGGCCGTGGTCACCGAGCTCCCGACCAGGGCGCGCGCGCGACTGACCGGCTAGGCAATTAAAGGGGACGTATATATACGTGATTTTGCCTAGCCGTGCCATTCTGCCGACGTATATGTACAGGCGGCGGTCGGGAAGCGGTTAATTAACCTTTTTTTGGGGGGTTAATTCTCCTTTAAGAGGGGCGTGTCCTATGTCTACATACATTTGCTAGTAGGTGTCCCTCATTCCCATCTCAAAATGTTGTTAGGTATGTGTATGGAATGACCCTTCAACAAAATAAACCAGCCACCTTAGCCAACGTTCTCCTCCTTGGCAACTGCTAAACACCACCGACAGTCCACATGCATTTAAATGCAATAGAGGTATGAATGTAAATCATTAAAAAAGCACATATGAGTCAGAGCACTTGATCTGATTAAAATAAAATCAATAGAGACTTCTATTTTAAGAAGCTTTTCATTTTGTTAATGGCTCTGGGGTAATAAAAAATGTGGGCGGCCTTGAGATGACAAGGAGCTTTATTACGCAGACAGAAGAAAGTAATGTATGGCTCCTGGAATGCAGCCACTTGCTTCCTGTATCCGGTCCAGTGAATCCGGTTCTGTATCCATGAATGAGCGACAATTTTGAAAAAAAAAAAAAAAAAACACATTATTTTTTACTTTTTGCTATAATAAATATCCCATTTTAAAAAAAATAATAAAGTTTAGGCCGATACGTATTCTTCTACATAATTTTGGTAAAAAAAAAAAATAAAAAATAAAAATCGCAATAAGCGTATATTGATTGGTTTGGGCAAAAGTTATAGCGTCTACAAAATAGGGGATAGATTTATTGCATTTTTTTTTTTTTTTTTTTACTAGTAATGGCGGTGATCTGTGATTTTTTTTCGTGACTGCGATATTGCGGCGGACACTTCGGACACTTTTGACACATTTTTGGGACCAGTCACATTTACACAGCGATCGTTGCTATAAAATTGCACTGATTACTGTGTAAATGTGACTGGCAGGGAAGGGGTTAACACTAGGGGGCGCTGCAGGGGTTAATGTATGTTCGCTGGGAGTGATTCTAACTGTGGGGGGAGGGGGACTCACAAGGGGGGGAGACCAATCGGTGTTCCTCTGTACTGGGAACACACCATCGGTCTCCTTTCCACTGACAGGACGTGGATCTGTGTGTTTAGATCCACGGCCCTGCTGTGTTCCCGGGCAATCGCGGGTGCCCGGTGGACATCACGGCCGGGCACGCACACTGGGTCCCGAGCGACGCCGCTGGCACGCGCGCGCCCCCTAGGCGGCCGGGAATGGGAGGACGTCATATGACGCCCACCCAGGATGGGAGATCCACCTTGTGGGTGTCATATGACTATGGGAGGGTATTGAAGCGGTTAAAAAAAAATTAAAAATCTAGACTATGACCTGAGACAGCCAATCCTAAAGTGATCCTATGCCCAGATCATGCGCACTAAAGCATTGACTAAGCATATTATAAAGGAAGCAGTAACAGACTTTGAAACAAGCCCTCATTTTCCTCTCTGTATCTACAGTGCCTTGAAAAAGTATTCATACCCCTTGAAATTTTCCACATTTTGTCATGTTACAGCCAAAAACATAAATGTATTTTATTGGGATTTATTGTGATAGACCAACACAAAGCGGCACATAATTGTGAAGTGGAAGGAAAATGATAAATGTTTTTTTTTTTTACAAATAAATACCGTATTTATCGGCGTATAACAGGCGCACATTCATTTTAAGAGGGAAGTTTCCGGAAAAAAACTTAAATTTTAAATAAGGAACTTTGAAGCAAAATAAGGGTCAGTGCCCATCTGCAGCCTCACCTGCTGTCATTGGGAAGAGGGGGATTCCCTGGAGTTGTTGGTCCCTGGGAAGAAAAAGTGCCCTGAGATCAGTGGAAGAAATAAATGCTCAATATTGGTGACCAGGAGAAGAAAACATATGGCTGGTGTAGGAGGAAAAAAATGGCCACCATTGATGGTCAGTGGCAGGACAAAAGGCCTGCAAAAGGTAGGCAGTAGGAAATAAAAAATGTGGCGGGTGTTAGTGTCCATGGGAGTAAGAATGCCCTGACATCAGTGGTCAGTGAGGCAAACAAAAATTGCATTTTTGTGCCAACAGGGCATGGTAGGGGCAAGGGGGCAACATTGATGCTAAAGATGGGTTAGGAGCATAAATGTGTTGAGCGGGTGGTAGGGATCTGTAGAGAGCTATACCGCCTATTTCTTGTATAGTGTAACAGGGAGACCCCCCCCCCAGAAAAAACTGGCTTAAATAAGGCTTTAAAGTAGATGTAAACCCCATCTCCATGACATTAAAGTAGACATGTGCACAATAGAAAAATTGGTTTAGTTTCGCTTCGTTTCTGTTCGTTTCCGTTGATTCGTAACTATTCATAATTTCGTAAGTAGTCGGTGTTCGTATTCGTAACGATTCGTATTTTCGTAAGAGTTATTTTTTCGTTGATTCGTTTTTCCGTTAGTTTAATTTTCGTTTATTCGAAATTCGGACGCATTCGTATTTTCGTAGATTTAGTTACAGTCGTACTTTCGTAAGATTGATTTATTCGTACTTTCGTAACATTGTTTTCGTAGATTCGTAATCGGAGCATAATTCATAATTTTATGTAATGTGTGTGCTATTATTACATTGTAAGAGACACGGAAAATTACGAATCGAAAAAAAAAAGTTACGAATGTACAAATTTTTTCGTTCAATCCATTCGAAGCACGTTAAGCTGCGCCATTGTAAGGGACATGGAAAATTACCAATTCAACAACAAAAAAAAAAAGTTACAAATGTACGAATTTTTTCGTTCATTTTGATTTTCGTTGTTCCCGTTTTAGTTTTTCGGATTTTCTTCTTTCGTAGTTTCGTTGTTTCTAATTTGGTTATTTCGGATTTTCGTTGTTTTTCATATTCGTTCGATTCGATTATTCGTTAAAATTTTTAGCGAATCATTCGTTCATTCGTACGATAACGAATGAACGACGAATTTTAAACGGAACACGAATAAAAACGAAACTAATTGCACATGTCTACCTTAAAGTGGTTGTAAACCTCAGACATGAAATATAAACAAAGCATATCCCTCTATAGTGTGTACGTGTCTCAATTAGGAGCACCAAGTGTAATTTCTGTCTGCTGCTTCATTCCTCTGCTATCAGCATGAATCACTTTTGACAAGAGAAAAATGGTGATGGGAAGGGAGCTCCAGCTGATTGACAACCTCAGCTCTGTTCCTTTGTGAAGGGGGTGTGTCCTTTCCTTCCAACCAGCTCTCAGAGCTCTCCTCCTCCTCACCTGAGTGTGACTTCAACTCTCCACCCTCTTTTTTTCTGAACTCTCAGACAATCTTTAAATATTCAGCACTTTGAAAGGATGCAGAGGAGAGAAGACTGCAGATAAACAGGTACAACTTATGTAGGGGGATTTATTTCATCTCTGTGTATCACCTGAGGCCAGTCACTTCACTGGGTATATGTAAGGGTTTACAACCACTTTATGTTTGCTAAGGCACTGCCATGTTTTATAAAATACTATTTTGAGGGGGAAAAAAAAAAAACAGATGTTTGGTAGCTCACGGAGGACGTTACAAGGAGGCAGAAAAACAAGAATAGATTACAGGTCCAATGAAGTGATTGTAAAGTTTGGATTATAAAAAAAAAAAAAAAAAAAAACACAACATGTCATATTTACCTCCACTGTGCAGCTCATTTTGCACAGAGTGGCCCCAAACACTGACGACTTCTGGGGTGCCCCGGCGGCTGCTTCCCGCATCAGATAACCCCCCTAGGAGAAGCGCTCTCCCGGGGGTGTTACCCTGCAAGCGTGCTCCCAAGTCCAGCATTCGGCGTCCATAGCCGCCGAATGTATGACTCGGCCCCGCCCCCCCCCGGCGCCCGCGTCATTGGATTTGATTGACAGCAGCAGGAGCCAATGGCTGCGCTGCTATCAATCTATCCAATCAAGAGCTGAGAACCCCAGGCAGAGGGACACCGCGTCCCCGCCGGGTGAAGTTCCAGGGCTCAGGTAAGTAAAACGGGGACCTCGTCACTAGGGTTGCCATCTCCTCCCTTTAAAATCAAACACAATAATTACACAGGTTCTGTGGCCGATTAAGGTGGTAATTAACCACTTCAGCCCGGGAAGAATTGGCTGCTCAATGACCAGGCCATTTTTTGCGATTCGGCACTGTGGCGCTTTAACTGACAATTGCGTGATCGTACGAGATTGCACCCAAACAAAATTGACTGTCTTTTTTTCCCCACAAATAGAGCTTTCTTTTGGCGGTATTTGATTGCCTCTGCGGTTTTTATTTTTTGCGCTATAAACAAAAAAAGAGCGACAATTTTGAAAAAAAAAAAAAAAAAACAATATTTTGTACTTTTTGCTATCATAAATATCCCCATTTTTTTTTAAAAAAAAGCTAATTTCTCAGTTTAGGCCGATATGTATTCTTGTACATATTTTTGTTAAAAAAAAATTTTTTTACTAGTAATGGCAGCGATCTGCAATTTTTAATTGCAACATTATGGCAGACACGGACACTTTTTACACATTTTGTGCTATAAAAATGCACTGATTACTGTATAAATGTCACTGGCAGGGAAGGGGTTAACCACTAGGGGGCAATCAAGGGGTTAACTGTGTTCCCTGTGTGTGTTTCTAACTGTAGGGGGAGGGGACTGACAGATCGTTGTTCCTAGCCATTAGGAACACATGATCTGTCTCTGCTCACAGAACAGGGATTTGTGTGTTTACCCACACAAGTCCCTGCTCTGCCTCTCGTGCCCGCGATCGCTCGTGGCCGGCAGTCATCGCCCACGAGCATCAGCACCCCCCGCAGTGCAGCGGGCACATGTGCGCCTGCCAGGGCTGCTGTTAGGAATCACTGGGCCCCATACAGCCTACCTGCCAGGGCCCCCCTCAAATATATCAAAACAACATTTTCACAAAAAATATACTAAAATTATTATTAGCGGACACAAAGCAAACAGAGAAGCTGTGTGAATTGGCCCTTTTTTTACATTTTGAACAAAAAGAATGTATAATTTTTTTTTTAAATGTTTACAATTTTTTTTTTCCCCCAAGAATTTTATTGAGTTTTACAAGGGATTAAAACAGTGCAGGGTTACAATTTGTTATTTTTTTAAACTGGACAGGGAAGCCGGCAGCTGTGTCTGTGTCTCTTCCTGCAGCAGCTGAAAGTCGGCGGGAGGGAGAGAAACCAGTTTTCAGCTGCTGCAGAGAGCCGCACAGGGCATCCTGTAATTGCCCCGCCATCCGACTGCACTGATTCCCTCTGCTGTTTGGGCCCTCCTGTGTGCCCAGGCCCCCTACAGGAGGACTGGCGCCTGCTATTCCGATCCCGTAAGCCGACATACAGCTACGCCGGTTTGCTGGATCATGCCGACCTGCCGCAGTAAAATGACGGCGGCTGGTCGGCAAGCAGTTAAACTCACTTGGTGCTTTATCTGCATTCAATTAGCCTCAGAACTTGTGTAATTCATATGATTCGGGTTTAAAGGGATGAGGTGGCAACCCTACCGGTCACTGCCAGGTGTTTTTTCACCTTAATGCATAGGATGTATTAAGGTGAAAAAATACAAGGGTTTACAACACCTTTAAGTAGTAGATGTGCATGAGATTGTTTTTGGAGAATAATGATCTCGTCTAAAACAAATGTTGCATCCACCATCTCAACATGCAAAGATAAAACGCAGCGGAGATACTTTGGTCACATTTTTAATCAATAACCTTTGAACGTCCAGGCTCTTAGTATAATTGACTTCACGGAGTTGATTTGTACAATGGCTCCTCTGGGAATGTGGCCAGTGGAATACCAATAAGGTGGCAGATGGCCAGGACTTTACTAAGGTGAGCTGTGGTCGGTGGCTTCCAACATTTATTTTCAGCTAACCCAGCAGGATGGTAGTTACACTCCTGTATGTGCTTGGCCAATATTTAACTAGTAGCTGACGATTAATCTAGAGAATGTCAAAACAACTGAAAGAAAATGCTAGCCTTGTCCTGAGTGATATCCCAAGCCGGATTACCATCATTAGATCCTGCAGGCACACAGCATTGGAGCCCAAATAACACCCCCCCTACCCACATCCGAGCACCATTCCTTGGTCCTCCCCCCTACCCACCTCCGAGCACCATTCCTTGGTCCTCCCCCCCACCCACCTCCGAGCACCATTCCTTGGTCCTCCCCCCCACCCACCTCCGAGCACCATTCCTTGGTCCAGCCCCCCTACCCACCTCCGAGCACCATTCCTTGGTCCAGCCCCCCTACCCACCTCCGAGCACCATTCCTTGGTCCTCCCCCCTACCCACCTCCGAGCACCATTCCTTGGTCCTCCCCCCCTACCCACCTCCGAGCACCATTCCTTGGTCCTCCCCCCCCCCCACCCACCTCCGATCACCATTCCTTGGTCCCCCCCCCTCCTACCCACCTCCGAGCACCATTCCTTGGTCCAGCCCCCCTACCCACCTCCGAGCACCATTCCTTGGTCCACCCCCCCTACCCACATCTGAGCACCATTCCTTGGTCCACCCCCCCCCCCCCACCCACATCCGAGCACCATTCCTTGCCCCCCCCCCCACCCACCTCCGAACACCATTCCTTGATTAGAGCCCGAGGCTCTAATTGGCTTCAAAAAAGGGTGGGCTCTGAGCGCAGAGCCCTGTGTGACAATAGCCAATTAATATTTGCTATTGTCTCCTGCTTCTCAGGAAGTGGGTCCCGAGACCCGATTGGACGAGAGGAGAAGTGATCCTATTGGCCGCCGAGGAGGAGGAGGGAGGAGACGCAGGGGAAGCCACGCCGCCACGAATCTGAGGAAGGAGGAGACGTGGAGGCCCACCGTCCAGAGGAAGCTAGATGGGGTAAGTCCCACTGCTGCGTCCATTGACGCAGACAGCTGGACACAGCCTGTCCTCCACTCCCATGTCACTGGATTTGATTGACAACAGCGGGAGCCAATGGCTCCTGCTGCTATCAATCTGTCCAATGAAGAGAGAGACAGTGGCTGGAGCCTCTGCGCTCATGCACATCACTGTATCAGATCGGGCTCAGGTAAGGAAAGGGGGGGGGCTTTTCACCTTAATGCATTAGGGTGAAGAAACACTTTTTATAGAGTACTGAGACAGGGTGCTGGGATGGAGGGGGGGGGGTTAAAAAAGCGGCTGCAGCCACCAATTTTTACAACTTCCAACTGCAGGTGGAAACTGACCTGTATAGATACGTTTCTCTCCTTCCATTTCTATTATTTACTTTGCCTTGTAGCCTTTCTATATGTAATTTTCTTTGGTAAACATTTGTATTGGAACATACCTCTATTTGTATCACTTCGTACAGAACCACAAGAGATCATATCATGTAAATTATGAAGAATGTGAATAGGATGGTTTCAGTCCTGACATCTATGATTTCATTGTAGGACTATTAGCAGTGACCGGTCCAACGCTGGATCACATTTCTGCAAAAAGGGTTAAAGCCCAACTCTGGGCAGTTAAAGTGAAACTATACTCCGCTCCACTTAAAGTGGTTCTAAAGTCAGAGTGTTTTTTACCTTAAAGTGGGGTGCCCCCTAAGAAATTTTTTTTTTTTTAAAGTCAGCAGCTACAAATACTGCAGCTGCTGACTTTTAATAAATCGCACACTTACCTGTCCCAGGGTCCAGCGATGCGGGGGAACGAAGCCCCCCCTTGTTCCCCGCTCCACTCGCAGCACCGGCATTCTTACTGTGGGCACCCACTGCGCATGCGCGAACGGCGCCGCATGCCGTGATACGCTGCACAGTCATTTGGGACCTGTCACGTGTCCCAGATGACTGACTGCGCCAAGGGGAAGTGATGTCAGTGCCCGGGCACTGAAGGAGGCAGACTACGAGGGACCCCCTAGCAACAGGCATTTAGAGGTGAGTAAAACATTTTTTTTTTTTCCAATTATTTTTTTAAGAATTTTAAGCAATTTTTTTTTTTTTTTTGGTGGAAACACCACTTTAAAGTGTTACTAAACTCGCAACAGTAAAATCAGTCTGTATATGCAGTAAAGCTTGCTTGTTACACTCACTGTGCAATCTAAGGGGGTAATCCTCCGCATTGTGTAAAAATGCTGTTTGATTCTGGCTTCTCTGATCCTCTCCTTCTTCCACATTCCCCAATCCATCTTCTGATAGAACAGAGCCTTGAGGGCACTCTGCACATGCTCAGTTTGGTGTGTATTGCTAGAGAGTTTTTTTTTCTTTGGAGACTGCATGTGATCAGCACAGGGCCAATCAGCACTGTCTAGACAGAGGGTCAGGGGTCATGCAGCCTCATAGGACAATCAGTGAGGAATGAAAACTCCTACTACAAGCTTTATCCAGACACTGATAGAAGTCACAAGATTGCTCTATACTGCCGATGAGAAAAGGTATTTAGCCGTTTATATTTACTAAAATAATTGCATTTCCTTGTTCTGTGTACTGTGGGAGACCGGATATAGTGAATGCAGGGTCCTGGGTTTAGTAACGTTTTCTTTCTCCTCATTGGCTCAGACACAGCAGTGGGAGTGATTGGCTCACAATCACAGCCAGTGAGCAGCAGTGGTAGCTGGTATTTGTTTGTTTGGGGGGGGGGGGTGGCAAACAACCACCCCCTCTTCCCCTATGGCACCTTAAACCCTCCCCCCCCGGCACTTACTCCATCTAGGCATCATCGGGCAGCGGCGGGGATCAGGCATCGGCGGTCACATTGGGGACATCAGGCTGTGTCGGGCAGCGCCTCCTGTGTCTTCTCCTCCTCGCTTCCACCGTGCGTCTCCTCCTCTTCACAGAGATATCCAATAGGATCGCCTGTCCTTTCAGCCAGTCGGGTGACAGGTATCAGACCCGCTTACCGATTGGCCGGGGAGGAGGATCAGTGTTGCAACAGGAAATATTAATTCCCTGTTGTAACACCTGGGTGGGCTCATGGCGCAATTCTCTGCGCCACGAGCCCACCCTATTTGAGCCTCTGGGTCTAATCGGGTGCTTCAAAAAAAATAAAAATAAAAAAAAAACAGCCCCGCTGATGGAATTCATACGCCCAGCGTCCTATAAGGGGCCGGAAGCATGCATAGGGGTAGTGGCCGTGGATCATAGAGCATTAATTATGATGTTGCGGCTGTGGATAGAGGGGGCAGCGTCCGGGCGCCCCTAATGGACAGGCTGCCACTGGTGAGCGGGGGGGGGGGGGGGCTGAGCCGGGCTGTGTGTCAATGGACACACACACAGCGTGGCTCGGGAGTGATCCCACATAGATGCCTCCATAGCAAGAAACTTGCTATGGGGGCATTCAGTAGGGGGGAGGAGCCAGGAGTGCCAACAGGGGACCTGAGAAGAGGAGGATCAGGGCTACTTTTAACTTTTCACTTTAAACCCCACATCATAAAAAACGAAATTGATAAATAGTGTATTACAAGCTGTTCATACTCAGTCATCTGATCCTGCTGCTCTCTCTCTCCCCCTTCTGTTCATGTCCCCAATTCAGCTAGGGATTTTGCAGCTGTGGTGGCAACTCTGCACATGCTCAGTTTTCAGTGAGCTTCTATGCTAAGCATTTCCTCCCTATCACATCTGAGCAGCCCATGTGGACTATAGAGTCACACATGTGAGTGTATACACAGTGGTAATGACAGCCCACTCCCTCTCTCCTCCTTCATGCCCACTAACCAGCTAAACACAATGGGGGTGGGACATTACATGTAGAATAACGGAGGCTTCACCTCCCTGTTATTCTAAAGCCTCATACACACGATAGGACTTTGTACAAACTTTCCACGTGGATTTTTGTACAAAGGGCGTCGGCCCTGAACTTGTATTGCATACACACAGCAGGACTTTTTCAGTCAACTTTCACCAAATCACATGGTTTTTCTGCTCTTTACCGCCACCAACTTCTGTATTGTTGTCTAATCTTTTGCATTGGTTCTGAGCATGGGTGTTTGTACTTTGTACAAAAGTCCTATGGTTTTGTGTACATACGGTCGGACTTTGCTCCATCAGACTTTTGTTGGCAGAAAGTTTGTCCGTTCTCACAGCCAACAAAAGTCAGATGAAAACTGAAAAAGTTGGTCCGATGGAGCGCACACACGGTCGGATGTTGGTCCAAAACAGCTAATTTGCATGTTTGTTGTCAAAAAGTCTAATCGTGTGTACGGACCTTTAGACATAAATTGGAGGGGCTTAACACAGCCTGTCACGGGCAGAAATCCGTCCCAGTGTTGCCAACCGCACGTAGATTTACGGGCAGCCCGTAAATTGAACCCCTTTTTCGGGCTGCCCGGTAAAGTCCGTTACGGGCATCGGTGCCCGTAAAAAAGAGGGGTTGCGAGCCGAGCATGCAACTGCGCATGCGCCGTTCTGAAGTGGGCTGGGCTCGGGAAAGCTTGTACGCGCTCGGCCGGGCGGCGCATGCGCAGTAACGTAATGGTGCCATTTTTAAATAGACGATCGAGACCACAGTGGCCGGCGGCTCGTGCAGTGCACTCGCCATAAGAGGAGGAGCCGAGCAGGGGTGAGGAGGAGGAGAGTGAACCTGTGGGGGAATATCATAGCAAAAAGGGGACAGAGTAAGAGGAGGACATTACTGGGAGCCGAGAGGGTGAAGCTGGGGTGTGCAGGGGGCAGACACTGATGTGCTCTGTTCACCATCATATTACTTCTACACATCATCAGTGCGCTGTGTCCTCCTCCTGCGCCACTTTAACCTCTCCACAGGTCAGGGCAGCACAGTGCAACATATATCTTGCCACCTCATCCCTTTAAACCCGAACACCTTTGAATTACACAGGTTCTGAGGCTAATTAAATGCAGATAAGGCACCAAGTGAGTACACAGGATCCGAAAATCGGACGACAGATCGTTCGTTTATTTTGCATGCTAGTCGTAAATCGAACCTGAAGAGTTTAGCAAAAGTTACGAAAATTCTCGTACGACAGAATAAAAAATAAATAAAAATCGCAAGTAATGTCATGTGTTTGTATTGTATTTTTGGACAACAACTGTACTGATTAATTGCTTCCCGACCGCCTCACGCCGATATACGTCAGCAGAATGGCACGGCTGGGCAAAACCACGTACCAGTACGTGGTCCTTTAAGAGCCCAGCCGTGGGTGGCGCGCTCGCGACCCGGTCGGGAGCTCCGTGACCACGGCCGCGGGACCAGCGAATCCGATCGCCGCTGGTGTCCCGCGATCGGGTCACAGAGCTGAAGAACGGGGAGAGGTCTGTGTAAACAAACCTCTCCCCGCGCTTCCTACACTGCCTGTCATTGATCGGCTGTTCCCTGTCATCGGGGAAGCCGATCAATGACATCAGACGTCAACCCCGCCCCCTAATGTAAAAAAAAAAAAAAAAAAAAAACACACGTCACAGCCCATAACTCCTCCCCGCCCCCTAGTGGTTAACTCTTTCACTGCCAGTGTCATTTATACAGGAATCAATGCATTTAAATAGCATTGATGGCTGTATAAATGACAATGGTCCCAAAAATGTGTCAAAATTTCCGATGTGTCCGCCATAATGTCGCAGTCACAATAAAAATCGCCGATCGCCGCCATTACTAGTAAAAAAAAAATATTAATAAAAATGCTATAAAACTATCCCCTATTTTGTAAACGCTATAACTTTTGCGCAAACCAATCAATAATCGCTAATTACGATTTTTTTTACCAAAAATATTTAGAATAATACCTATCGGCCTAAACTGAGGGAAAAAAATACGTTTTTTTATAAATTTTTTGGGGATAGTCATTATAGCAAAAAGTAAAAAATATTGCGTTGTTTTCAAAATTGTCGCTATATTTTTGTTTATAGCGCAAAAAATAAAAACCGCAGGGGCGATCAAATACCACATAAAGAAAGCTCTATTTGTGGGGAAAAAAGGACGCCAATTTTGTTTGGGAGCCACGTCGCACGGCCGCGCAATTGTCAGTTAAAGCGACGCAGTGCCGAATCGCAAAAAAAGGGGCCTGGTCCTTTGGCTGCCAATTGGTCCGGGGCTGAAGTGGTTAAAGGAAAAAAAAATAAAAAATTGGACGATCCGGTATCATACTAGAAAAATTTTCATGCATGTCCGATAAAATAATATTGGATGAACTAGCGTGTTTGGCTCTCGAAAGCTCTGTACTAACGATCCGATTATTGTACAATCGTGTCAAAAGTGGTATTTTTCATCTGATTTTCAGATTGTGTGTACGGGGAAGAAGTGGTGGGAAAGGGGACACCTTTACTAGTCAGGAAAAAAAACAACAAATAAATAAAACTTGTGACCATAGGATCTGTATACACAGCAGAGGAGGACAGAGATGTCAGATAAGTGACATTTGTACACAGATCTGTCAGATTTCATAGAGGCCGCCACACCCAGCAGAGGCAGTGCGCTCCTCCGGACACTAGGCGGCTCCATAGATCGCGGCGCTCAGCTCTTCCTGTAGGCAGGCGGTGTGCGGCGCCCAGTAGAGGAGGAAGCTTGTGTACAGACAGAGCCCGGGCTCCGCTCCCAGAGGACACGGTGTCACCGCCGGCTCTCCTCATCCCGGGGACACTCCTCACACATAGGACATGACCGGACACTCCGCTGCCAGCACTCTGCTTTCCTTCTCAGCAACTTTCCTGTCTGCATTGGACCTGTAGAGTTCATTCTTCTCCCAGCAGGATATTCAGAGACTGGACTGACACAGAGGAGCATTGTGTGCAACTGCTAGGTGACATCCCCAGGACACAGAGTGCCCCCCTCCACACAGGGGACCCCCATTACCTAAAATTTTTTTGCAAATAAAGCAGCTATTTTTCTCTGTTGCGTTTTTTTAAAGCACCTGTTCTTGTTCCCCTTTTCTTTTCTATAGCATTTATTTTCCCCTGTTGCATTTTTTAAGCACCTGTTATTTATTTTTGCTTTTTTTTTTCTGTTTAATTTTTTTCAGCCCCCCTTTCAGCCGCCCCCCCCCCCCCCCCCACATTTTTTTGAAGCGACTGATTTTCTCTGTTGCATTTATTTTTAATTATCCGTCTTCTGCAGCTCCATTTATTTTATTAATTCTTTTTGCATTTTTTTTTAAATCACTTGTTTTTCTCTGTTTGCTTTATTCCAGCATTTATTTTTCTGTTGCATTTTAGGAGTACTTTTATCCTCTGTTGCATTCATCTAGGATTTTGTTTTCTCTGTTGCACTTTAAAAGCACCTAATTTTTCTCTATTACATTTCTGTAACATTTATTTTTTTTGTTTTATATTTTTTTAGGAATACATTTTCCTGGGTTGCATTTCTATAGCATTTTTTTTTCTCAGTTGCATTCTTTAAATCACCCATTTTTCTCTTTTTTAGTGTGTGTGTTTTTTTTTTTTTTTTTCACTTCCGTCACCCTTTTGACACCTTGTCCGTTATTCTAGGAGTCTCACCTTTTGTCAGCTTTTTTTAAAGTAAATTTTCTTTTTTTCCTAGGTTGCATTTCTATAGTATTTTTCACTGTTATTATTTTTTATTTTTTTTTTAAGCATAAATTCTTCCTCCTGCACATTTTTAAAGCAGCCGTTTTTCTCCGTTGTGTGTTTTTGCTCACCTCTGTGATTGGATAGTAGAGACAGATTTTTTTTTTTTCCTTTTTTGTGTGGTGCTTTATCCATTCTGGGGAGTCTTACCTTGCCGGAGTTGTCAGTGTTGTATAGTCATAATGTCGGTCCCTGAGATCTTCCCTCCACCCCCGGAGGTCTCCGCAGCGGCTCACATCCCGTCTTTTAAGAAGTACCAGGAGATGTATGAGAGATCGGTGCGGGAACCCAGTGGTGAGTAGCAGGCCTTTAAAAAGGGAAAGTTAAGATTTCTTTTAACCACTTCAATACTGGGAACGTTTACCCCCACCCCAATTCCTGCCCAGGCCGATTTTCAGTGCTGTCGCACTTGGACAATTACGCGATCATTCAACACTGTATCCAAACTAAATTTGTATTTTTTTTGAGACAGATGGAGCGGGGCGGCGCTGCTCCTGGCGGGGCTGCTCCTGACGGGGCGGCCCTGACAGGGCTGCTCCTGACGGGGCGGCCCTGACGAGGCTGCTCCTGGCGAGGCTGCTCCTGGCGGGGCTGCTCCTGGCGGGGCTGCTCCTGGCGGGGCTGCTCCTGGTGGGGCGGAGCTGGCGGGGCTGCTCCTGGTGGGGCGGAGCTGGCGGGGCTGCTCCTGGCGGGGCTGCTCCTGGCGGGGCGGCCCTGACGAGGCTGCTCCTGACGAGGCTGCTCCTGGCGAGGCTGCTCCTGGCGGGGCTGCTCCTGGTGGGGCGGAGCTGGCGGGGCTGCTGCTGGCTGGGCTGCTGCTGGCTGGGCGGAGCTGACGGGGCTGCTGCTGGCAGGACGGGGCGGCGCTGATGGGGCGGAGCTGGCGGGGCTGCTCCTGGCGGGGCGGAGCTGGCGGGGCTGCTCCTGGCAGGATGGGGCGGCGCTGATGGGGCTGCTCCTGGCGGGGCGGCGCTGACGTAAAAAGCCCCCCCAAAAAAAAAGTTTTCTTCGTTTCAGTTATATAAATTTTGCAAATAAGTGTTTTTGGGGCTCTGACGGGGCAGCGCTGATATTCGGAGCACTGATGATCAGTGCTCTAAATATTAGTGTAAAGAATGTACTGAGAGCCTTGCCGTTTATTGGAACTTCTTTCCTCCCCACGTGATAGACGGCAAGTCTGTTTACATGTGATAAGCTGTGATTGGACACATCTGATCCCGCTTTAAAAGGGCCCTTTACTGCGTTCTGTGATCAGCTGTGCCCAAAGGACCCATCACTCCTGGCCCCTCCCTCCGGCTCCCAGAGCAAGCTTGTTTCCGAGCCGCTGCTCTGCATGTCCAGTCAGAGCCATGGCCCCGCCCCCTCCCTCTTCATTGGCTGTGATTGACAGCAGTGGGAACCATTGGCCAATAAGGAGGGAGAGTGAGGCTCTCGTGCACATTGCTGTATCGAGGTGGGGGGGGGCTCAGGGGGGAATGGAATGCATGAAGGTAAAATAACCTTCAGCCTGTACAACCCCTTTAACTTCTTCTGATCACTCTCGTCGCCCAACTTGTGTCGTTAGTACTGTATTATCACTGATCATGTATTAGTGACTTAGGTGTTCCTCCCATCCAGTGTCAGTTAGCTCCAGATTGTCCGCCACACTTTAAGTTGCTGATCACTGCCATTACTAGTATAGTGTCTGTACAGATCAATATCATGATCAGAACTATACTAGTATCCCCAAAAATGCTGTTTGGTTTTTACCAAAGACAGCAAGTAGCAGAATACATCTTGGCCTACATTTATGAAGAAATTACATTTTATTGGATATGTTTTATAACAGAAAATTTAAATTAATTTTTTTCTTCCAATTTTTTTTATATATATATATATATATATATATATATATATATATATATTTTTTTTTAAAAAAAATGCTGTGGTGATACCACCAAAAGAAAGCTCTATTTGTGTGAAAATAATGATATAAATTTATTTGGGAACAGATTTGCATGACCGAGCAATTACCAGGTAAAGTAGCACGGTGCTAAATGGCAAAAAAAATGCCCTGGTCATGAAGGGGGGGGGGGGGTAATACCTTTCGGAGGTCAAGTTAAAAAGCAGCTTCTTGTAGATCTGCCTGCTGGCGATGTGTTTATTTTTCATTTATTTTTTTTTCCCCCCTTTCAATTATTTGTACTCCAAATCTTCCTCAATGTGAACTCAAAAAAAAAAAAAAAGAAGACTTGTCAGTGGTAAAGGTCTTTCCCAGTGGTTGCTTCATAGAGCTCACACACTTGTGTTCATGCAATGTGCGGTTCACTGCAAAGGTAATTGCAGCCCAAGGGACTTCTATAGAATGCTGTAGTGGCCATGTGTATATTTCTATATAAAAATGCCAGTTGCCCAGCTGTCATGCATGCACACAGATAAGAACTTTCCCCTGTGCCACAGCCAGGCAATTAGCATTTTCAAAAGGTGGTCAGCAATGGTTTGACTGATGTCCTTTTTAAGCAGCCTTTCCCATAGGGGTATAATCTCAGCATCCTGCAAACGGAGGGAGTCGGGGGGAGAGAATTTTCTGATTTCAATGTAAAAATGTTGAACACAAAGTGTACAAAACTTGAAATTCCCATCAATCATTCCATACAGGAAAAAACTTTACAGAATATTTCCTAATATACTCACTGAGATCACTCCATTCCTCCTCCGTGTTCATGTGTCCAGAGCTGGGTGAGCCCCGCCTGTAGGGGGCAGACACTCCCATCAGGGTAATTGGGAGCACCTGCTAGGGAAGGGGGAGGGGCAACCTGCTAAAAATATGCTGTACCTGTGATGCGCACATACCCTCCCCCTACAACAGTGGCTCTCAACTCCTGTCCTTAGGACCCACTAATAGGCCAGGTTTTAAAAAGGGTTGTAGTGACCCCCCCCCCCCCGTTTTAATTACCTGAGCCCAGGAACTTAACCCGGCGGCGCTGTCTCTCTGCCCGGGGTTCTCGCTACAGTTGCCACCTCATCCCTTTAAACCCGAACACCTTTGCATTACACAGGTTCTGAGGCTAATTAAATGCAGATAAGGCACCAAGTGAGTTTAATTACCACCTTAATCAGCCACGAAACCCGTGTAACTAATATGTGTTCGGGTTTAAAGGGATGAGGTGGCAACCATAGTTCTCGCTCTTGATTGGATAGATTGATAGCAGCGCAACCATTGGCTCCCGCTGCTGTCAATTAAATCCAATGACGCAGGCTCCGGGGGGCGGGGCTGAGTCATACATTCGATGGCCATGGACACCTAATGCTGGACTCGGGAGCGCGCCCGCAAGGTAACCCCCTCGGGAGAGCGCTTCTCCTAGGGGGTTATCTGATGTGGGGAGGAGCCGCGAGAGCCGCAGAGGGACCCCAGAAGAGAATGTTTGGGGCCACTCTGTGCAAAACGAGCTGCACAGTGGAGGTAAGTTCGATATGTTTGTTATTTAAAAAAAAAAAGGAACCCTTACAATCACTTTATGTATTACCTTGGGGAGATGCAGACTAGAATACCGCAAATGATATCACCTGTCATGTATTTCAGTTATCTTACAAACCTGGCCTGTTAGTGGATCCTGAGGAGAGGAGTTGCGAACCCCTGACCTACAAGATATTGCTCATTTAAGACCACATTTCTTGGTTCACATTGATGCTACTTTTCAAGTGAAGTTGCACGAGTTTAGGGTGCGACTTGACTGACATCTGTGCAAGTCGCACAAAATCGGTGCGGCACCGCAAGGTCGGAGTCGCACCAATTTGACATGCGACATATGATTTTGGAACTGTCAAATCGCATACACACATATACACACATATACACACACACACACACACACACACATTTTTTTTTAATGTTTACATTTTTTGTACTCTAAAGCCCCATACACACGCGCGGATTATCCGAGGACCAGGTCCGTCATACTTTGTCTGATGTTGGTTTTGCGTACGCACGGTCGGACAAAGTTGTCGGAAAATCCGATCATTCTGAACGTGGTGACGTTTGTTGCGTACGACGGGACTACGTAGAGGCTAGTAGCCAATAGCTTTGGTCTTGTAATGTGATCTGAGCATGCGTAGCACTTTGTCCGGTCGGACAACCGTACACACGATCGGATTTGGTGTGATCGGACCGTGTTGTCGGAAAATCTATCCAGCAGGAGATAGGACTTTGTCCGTCGGACAATCCGACGTACACTGTCCGATGGTGCATACACACGGTCTGATTTTTCAACAAAATTGTCCGATCGGACAGAATCCATGCAAAAATCCGACCGTGTGTATGGGGCTTTATACCGCGTACACACGATCGGACATTCCGACAAAGAAATCCTGGGATTTATTTCCGACGGATGTTGGCTCTAACTTGTCTTGCATAAACACGGTCGCATAAATGTTGTTGGCAATTCCGAACGTCAAGAACGCGGTGACGTACAAGACGTACGACGAGTCGAGAAAAATTAAAGTGGTGGGACACCCTCAAAATAAAAACTTTAAAAAAATGTTAGTAACAATTTAAAATGGAAAAAAAAAATATATATATATATATATTTTTTTTTTACTTACCAGAAATGGCTGTTGCTAGGCAGATCGTTCTAATCTGCCTCCTCCAGCGCCGCGGTGATCTTCTTCTCCCTTTCCGTCTTCTAGTGAATGGGGCGCGGTGTGTTATGGGAACTATGTCCCACAACACATCGCGTTCCCCATTCACAAATGAGACTCGCGCATGCGCACTAGGCCACACGCCGACTCGCGCATGCATCCCCTTACTGAGGATGGCGGCGCTGGAACCGGATCGCCGAGGGACAGCTCGTCCTCCACGACCGACATCGCGGGCGCCCTGGGAGGGTAAGTGTACTTATTAAAAAGTCAGCAGCTACTTTTTTTTTTAGCTGCTGACTTTTAAAAAAAAATTTGTAAGGTGAAACACCCCTTTAAGTTCAATAGCCAGTGCGGCTCTTCTGCTTGATTCCGAGCACGCATGGAAATTTGTGCATCGGAATTGTGTACACACGCTCGTAATTTCTGACGGATTTTGTTGTCGGGAAAATTTGAGATCCAGCTGTCAGTTTTGTCGTCGGAAATTCCGACCGTGTGTACGTGGCATTAAAGCGATAGTAAATTCACTTTTTCATCTTGTACCTACAGGTAAGCCTGTAATAAAGCTTACCTGTAGGTACAGAAAAACCTTGGTTTGAGCCCAGGTTCACACTGACAACGCGAATGAAATTGTGCAAGTTCAGTCCCCGCAAGTCAGTCCCGACTTCGGGGGCGATTTCAGAGACATCCGTGCGGGTTCGGGCACAGATGTCTATACAAATCGCACCCAAAGTCGCCAAAAGTAGTACAGAAACTACTTTTGGGAATCGGTGCGGCGCCGCAAAGTCGGCGTCACACCAGCTCGGATGGTGCTATTACCGGCAATAGCTGCCGATTTGGCTTGCGATTTGAAACACGCCTTAAAATGGTTGCAAACATTAGTTATTTAAATAAAAACAAACAAATATGCCTATAATTGCCTGCTCTGTGTCATTTTTTTTTTTTTTTTTTGCACAGAGCAGCTCCCGATATTCCTCTTCTGGGGTTCCCTGTTGGCGCTCCTCTTCATTGGGTGCCCCCACGGAAAGCCGCTTTCCATGGGGGCACCCGTGCGGGCTCGCTACAGAGTCCCACTGCTGTGAACATTGACACAGGCAGTGGGACTCAGCCCTGCTTCTGGGGTCACCGCTTTTGATTGGTAGCAGTGGGAGCTGATATCGATCTGTCCCATGAGGAGAGCGACAGCGGCTGGAGCTGCTGCACTCATGCACAACGCTGGATCAGGTCGGGGTCAGGTAAGAAAAAGCGGAGGTCTGGGGGAAAGCTGCAACACAGAAAGATTTTCACCTTAATGCATAGAATGCATTAAGGCGAAAAACCTTAAGGTTATACAACCACTTTAAGGCCTCTTTCACACTTGTGAGACCTGAAAGTCGCACAATTTTTGCTGTGACTTGAAGCAATTCCTGTGTAATCTTGAGGTCTATGGACCTCAATTCGCATTAAAGGAGGACCTACGTAGTGCAGAGATTACTTTGAAGTAGCACAAATATGAATGATACTCATTGGAAATCATGGGGTACTACTTGTCATGCGACTTTGCAGTCCCAAGTCGCAGGACAAGTGACACAAGTGTGAAAGGGTCCTAAGGGCCAAATCACACCACAGAAGCCCAGTCCAGATGAGTTCTAGATGCATTTCTGCATGCATGATTTTGATGCATTCCAGTGCGATTTTTGATGCATTTTCAAAGTGTTCCAGTGCATTTTCCCCTTTGTTCTTCTTTTTTTTTTTTTTTTTGCAATGCATTTAGGTGTGTTTTTTTAGATGCATGCCAGTGCAGTTCTTTGCAGAAAAAAAATGCAGCATGCGCTACTTTTGTTGACTGTACTGGAATGCACTGCAACGGTGTGAACTTTGGCCACTGAAATCCTTGTAACCTACTGTCTGTGTGTTTCTCATGCAGAAAAATAAAAAAATAACCCCCTAGACTGCATGTGGTGTGAACTGGCCATACATTATACAATTTTCTTCTATAGATTTCCTTTAGATTTGACCTCGTATTATATGGTTTTGATAAATCTAAACACTTTTTTAATTTGTGTGCAATCAGGCAGGCCCTTCTACTACACCGTTTGCAGGTAAATCTAAAGGAAATTGAATAAGAAAATTGTATGGTGTATAGCTTAACCAATTCAGCCCGGACCAATTTGCAGCCAAAGGACCAGGCCCCTTTTTGCGATTCGGCACTGCGTCGCTTTAACTGACAATTGCGCTCGTGCGACGTGGCTCCCAAACAAAATTCTCGTCCTTTTTTTCCCACAAATAGAGCTTTCTTTTGTTGGTATTTGATCGCCCCTGCGGTTTTTATTTTTTGCGCTATAAACAAACATAGAGCGACAATTTTGAAAAAAAATGCAATATTTTTTACTTTTTGCTACAATAAATATCCCCAAAAAATATATAAAAAAAAACGTATTTTTTTCCTCAGTTTAGGCCGATACGTATTCTTCTACATATTTTCGGTAAAAAAAAATCGCAATTAGCGATTATTGATTTGTTTGCGCAAAAGTTATAGCGTTTACAAAATAGGGGATAGTTTTATAGCATTTTTATTAATATTTTTTTTTTTTTTTTACTAGTAATGGCGGCGATCAGCGATTTTTATTGTGACTGCGACATTATGGCGGACACATCGGACATTTTTGGGACCATTGTCCTTTATATAGAAATCAGTGCTATTTAAATGCACTGATTCCTATGTAAATGACACTGGCAGTGAAGGAGTTAACCACTAGGGGCGGGGAGGGGCTAAGTGTGACGTGTTGTGTTTTTTTTTTTTTTTTTTTTTACAGTAGGGGGGCGTGGCTGTACGTCTGACGTCACTGATCGGCTTTCCCAATGACAGGGAACAGCCGATCAGTGACAGGCAGTGTAGGAAGCGCAGGGAGAGGTTTGTTTACACAGACCTCTCCCCGTTCTTCAGCTATGTGACCCGATCGCGGGACACCAGCGGCGATCGGGTCCGCTGGTCCCGCGGCCGGGGTCACTGAGCTCCCGACCGGGTCGCGAGCGCGGCAATTAAAGGGGACGTACCTGTACGGGCTTTTGCCTAGCCGTGCCATTCTGACGTATATGTGCAGGAGGCGGTCGGGAAGCGGTTAAGGCTAGGTTTCACACTGTTGCGGGTGGTTGCAGGAGTGGGACAGCACCTTTTCCCACACCTGCAGCCAAAATGCGCTGCTCTTTTGCAGATGCACAGTGCTGTCATTCGTTCATAATGGCACCCCCCCCCCCCCCCCCACGCATCCAAAAACGCAGCACGTTTTTGGTTGCATAGTGAAAAAGCACCAGGCGGTTTTCCCTGCAGGGTCCTTTTTTATTTTTTATTTTTTCCGGCAGTGCCCACACAAATGCGAGCTGTAGAAATTGCATAGGTGTAAACCGAGCATAACGCACTGCAACAGTGTAAGCCTGGTGTTTACCTGTGCACGCACGTATGAAGCATTTCCCCCAAATGAAAAGTATTGCATTCAAGGAATGCAGCATATGCGCACGCACAGGTAAATACCAGTGCAAAAAAAGTATCCGTGTTTACACAAGTACAAGTGCACACAGCCATTCGATTCTGCTGCGGGAAAACGGTGTGATCTTTACAACAAATCCTGCATCTGTGGGAATGAGGGCTTGTAGATTTAACCAATCGTTTTGTGCGTTTTTAATAGTCATTATCGTCTGTGTCGCAAGGGGTGTGATGGGTGTGTTTCCTTCACTTGCTGATTTTATACTAGATAAGATCTAGATCCAAACAATACAGCCTCTCTTAAAGCCACGATGGTCCATCTTTTGTGAAAATAAAATAATAGTAATACATCCATATTGAAAAAAAAATAAGCATTTATTCATTTTTTTCCATTGTAGTCTACAGAGTATTGCTGTAGCCAGTGCACCCCGGGTGTAACACACAGGCTCCTGCAGACTATATTTCTTGGCAGGAAGTAATGAATGCCCTGACATCTCCACATTTGTTCTCCATTGATATCTATGAGTTTCTCTGTAGAAGATGGGACTTGTATTCTTCCATTTACAGATCTCTGTGTATCCAGCCACACAGTGTTGTCTCATCCTCCAAATGCTGCATCACTTTGACATAGTAGTAACCTAGAGGTGGTAGGATGGATCCGCAGATCACCGCAATGCAAAGCTAGTTCTCATATGAGCGTTGTGGTGCACTACATCAAAATCAATGGACTGCCTTAACCACTTACCCACTGGGCACTTAAACCCCCTTCCTAACCAGGCCAATTTTCAGCATTCGGTGCTCTCACACTTTGAATGACAATTACTCAGTCATGCAACACTGTACCCAAATATCCTTTTTTTTTTTTTCACACAAATACAGCTTTCTTTTGGTGGTATTTAATCACCGCTGGGTTTTTTATTTTTTGCTCTATAAATCAAAAAATACTGAAAATTCGGTAAAAAAATAAAAATAAAAATTTGTTGTTTCTATTAAAAATGATTGCACAGTGGTGGCAGAGCTTTGCACAGTGGTGGTAGTGCATTGCACATTGCAGGCACTGACCAGCGCTGTGGGCACTACACATCCAGCCCACAGGGCTGGTCCCGTCTCTCCCCCTTTGCGCTTCTCCCCTCTCACTGTACCGATCGGTACAGAGAGGAGAGGGAGGAACCGGCGTCATGACGTGACGCCGGTTTGTGTACATGTGATCGCTCCGTCATTTGACGGAGCAATCACGTGGTAAACGGCGCTATCAGCGGCTGTTTACCGTGATCCGTGATGCGCCGGGTCCTCTGGACCCGCCGGTCACGATGTTCCTGAGTGCGCTTGCCCCAGGGGGTGCGCGGGAGCAAGTTTCTGGGAGGACGTCCACTTAGAACAAGCTGACCGCGCTGTAGCTGTCTTTCGGCTATGGCCCGGTCGGCATGTGGTTAAAGCAGTATTCCGCCGGAAAAAAAAAAAAATGAAGTCAGCAGCTACAAAAAGTATAGCTACTGACTTTTAATAATAAGACACTCGCCTGTCCCACGGTCCAGCGATGCAGGCGTACGAAGCCTCGCTCCTCTCTCCCCCTTCCTCGCTGCGGCGCCGGCATCACTACCGCGGGCACCCGGCTGTGGCTTCACAGCCAGGCACGCACTGCGGATGTGCGAGCCGCGCTGTGAATGGCCGGGCAATCTTCTGGGACCTGTGCGACTTCACTGCACTACTTTGATCCGACTTTGATGCGAGTTCAGGTCCATAGATCCCAAGTTTACACACAGGCATTCCCTGAAATCGCAGCAAAATTCGCATGACCTTCAAGTCGTGGCAGTGTAAAAGGAGCCTAAGTCATATTGTAATTGGATGTTATTAAAAATGACCTTTTCATTTTCAATCTGCAGTCGCTGTGGTTTTCTGTAAAATGCAATATGGCTACCTGGAGGCTATGGACAGAATGCCCCCCCCCCCCCCCCCCAGACATGTAATTTCCTATCTGTGTGATTGGCTCACTAACTTTCCCAGAAGTCTGCACTAAGATACAAGTCAGATTTTGGGCATCCCCTGCAACAAAAATTTCATTTTTTTTTGTGCGATACTCCCAAAGGGAAATCGCATCTAAAGGGCTACAGATCCTGCCACTTTCCTCCTTAGAGCCCTGCAGGTGCATCAGCTGATTGAGAATTATAAAATTCCATACAGATTCACTTGGACACAGACAAACCAACAGCTCTTCCTTCAGAATAGCAAAAGGTAGGAATCTGCTACAAAGTTTGTTAAAATCCCTGCGATGTACACAGATCACTCGGAGGGGAATGTATTTTTCTCTATTTACTCTTTAAACAAATATGCATATTTATGAGCAGTGAGGAGCTCAGGAATGTTTGAACCTGCTAGAGCCATCCCACTAAGAAGCTGTCAAAGTCAACAGCCAATCACAGGCGGAGGAAGCATTGCCCACAACCGCAGGTATACACGCCCCTTGCATATGTCTGTGGGGAAGGGAATGACTCTACTGTCTATTTTCTGTAGCAGGTAGGACCCATAGCTTGAGTAGATTTAAAGAGTAACTCCGCTATCGTTGAGAAAAATACATTCCCCTCCAGGTGATCTGTGTACATTGCAGGGATTTTTAACAAACTTTGTTGCAGATTCCTACCTTTTGTTATTCTGAAGAAGTAGCTGTTTGTGTCCAAGTGCATCTGTATGGGAGTGATTTTATAATTACCAATCAGCTGCTGCAGGAAAAGTGGCACGGTCTGCATCCCTTTTTAGGCATTATTTCCCTTTGGGTATATCTCCCCAAAAATTAAAATTTTTGTTGCAGGGGATGCTCAAAATCTGACTTGTATCTTAGTGCAGACTTCTGTGAAAATCAGTGAGCCAATCACACAAGCAGGAAATGACATACCTAGGGGGCGTTCTGTACATCACTCTGTGTACAGAACGCCTCTAGGGGGCCATATTGCATCTTACAGAAAATGACAGAGCTGCAGATTGAAAAGGAAAAGTCATTTTTAATAACATTTAATTACAATATGACTTGTGTATGCTATATAATTTATTTTTATATTTGCCCCCCCCCCCCATCAAAGTGGATTTACCCTTTAACGCCGGCCACACAGGTGATTGATGATTGTACAGGCACCTTTCAAACAAGGTGCAGGAAGTTCTTTTAACCACTTGCCGACCGCCGCACGCCGATATACGTCGGCACAATGGCAGCATTGGGGAAAAGGGCGTATACATACGTCCCCTTTAACTGGCGGGGCTAGCGGGCACCCGGCGGCACGTGCCTACAGCTTGACCGTACCCGCGGACTCGATGTCCGCCGGTGTCTCTGCGATCGTGTCATGGAGCCGCAGAACGGGCATTTCCCCGTTCTGCCTAGTGACATGACAGAGATCACTGCTCCCTGTCATCGGAAGCACTGATCGCTGTCATTTGAGTTGTAGCCCCTCCTCCCCCCCCCCCCCCCCCCCCGGTTAAGCCTCATACACACAATTGGACTTTGTACAAACTTTCCCGTTGGCCCCAAGTTGGTATTGCATACACACGATCAGACTTTTTAGGCAACAAACACAAACGTAGTGGCGTTTCAACGTACTGATGACACTTCAAAAGAGGATGTTCAATTACTCCAGCGCCACCTTTGCATTGGTTCTGAGCATGCGTGTTTGTACTTTGTACAAAAGTCCGATGCTTTTGTGTACACACGGTCGGACTTTGCTCCATCGGTCTTTTGTTGGCAGAAAGTTTGTCCGTTCGCAGAGCCAACAAAAGTCCGATGAAAACCGAAAAAAGTTTGTCCGATTGGAGCGTACACACGGTCGGATGTTGCTCCAAAACAGCTAGTTTGCATGTTTTGTTGTCAAAAGGTCTGATCGTGTGTACGGGCCTTTAGAATCACTCCCTAGGACACACTTAACCCCTTGATCGCCCCCTAGCGTTTAACCCCTTCCTTGCCAGTGTAATTTACACATTAATCAGTGCGTTTTTATAGCACTGATCGCTGTATGAATGACAATGGTCCCAAAATAGTGTCAAAGTGTCTGATGTGTCCGCCATAATGTCACGATAAAAATCGCAGATTGCCGCCATTACTAATAATAAAAAAAAAAAAAATATATAATAAAAAATGCCATAAAACTGTCGCCTATTTTGTAGACGCAACAACTTTTGCGCAAACCAATCAATATACGCTTATTGCGATTTATTTATTTTATTTTTGTTTACAAAAGTTTTTATTGAAAAAATCATAAAAAACAACAGTAACTGTGTCAGACAAAGTACAAAAATGAGAGCAAGATACAGTATTTCGCTACATGATGGGGAATAGGGACATAAAGAGTAGGGAATGTTGCAAAAAAGACATTTAATATACAATATATTTCTCTGTAGATATATGGCATTTTTCTTATCCCAAAGTTGTTGTGTTCCAGTGTATCCATTTGTTATTGAAGATATGTAAAGTGTCATACAAAGTGTGGTGGATACGTTCTGAAAGTTTGATTGCTTCCATTCTGGCTATGACTTGTGACCAGGGGAGAGCTGGGGAGCGCCAGTTGAAAGCTATAACCCAGTGTATGGCAACAAAAAGGGTAAAAATTAGTTTTTCACAAGGAGCGGGGATATTTATTTTATTTTTTTTACCAAAAATATGTAGAAGAATACATATCGTCCTAAACTGAGGAAAAAAATTTTTTTTATATATTTTTGGGGGATATTTTTTTATAGCAAAAAGTTAAAACTATTGCTCTTTTTTTTATTTTTTTAAATTGACGCTCTTTCTTTTTTTGTTTATAGAGCAAAAAATAAAACCCGCAGAGGTGATCAAATGCCACCAAAAGAAAGCTCTATTTGTGGGGGAAAAAAAATACATCAATTTTGTTTGGGTGCAACGTCGCACGACCGCGCAATTGTCAGTTAAAGCGACGCAGTGCCAAATCGCAAAAAGTGCTCTTGGGATAAAAGACCGGTCACTGCTGCTCTCCCTCCTTGTACAGGGTGACTGGTCTTGTCTCCGCCCCCTCCTGTCGTTTTCCTGTGGTGGGCGGCGCTTGCTGGGTCCTTCCCACAGTTCTGCTCTCTGCACAGGTTGGCACTGCTACTTTTACAAGCTAATATCTGCGTTTTGCATTTGGCATTTGGTGCACACAAAGTGGATGATATCCTTTGTAGTTATGGAGGGGGGGGGGGGGGGTTAATATATTTGATGATAGTCTGTGCCCGGAGTTCAGCTTTAAGGCTCTTACATATTTGATTTACTGAAATCGGCACCCTTTTATTGAACCCGCTTGGTGTAGCGATTATTATTATTATACAGGATTTATATAGCACCAACAGTTTATGTAGCGCTTTACAATATAAAAAGGAGACAACAGAGTTATAATACAATAAAATACAAGGCCCTGCTCAGAAGAGCTTACAATCTAATAGTAGCGATGGCGGCCATCAGCATTGCCGACCTGGAACACTGGATGTTTATTAAGGCTGTAGCCATAAATGATGATTTAGGTTTTGTGACGTCGTCTGTTGTGCCATCCATCACAGGAACATCATCGGAATGATTCTGCACCAATCCTCCAGAAAAACAAATGACTCCACACAGACTCAATGTCACTCCTGAGTCAATCGTACATCTTCTTAAAGCCTTCGTCTGGCAGAACATTCATTTTACAGAAATTGTTTCGCAGGATTTGACGTGTCTTATGAGCTGCGTACCGGTTATGGCTGATTGAGTACTTCATGTTGTTTACTGGTGACCCGGGTGCAGCGAGAGGGAGTCCACCCACAACTGCCGTTGGTGTTTTGGGCAGATGCCAGTTTGAACGGTCCAGTTCTGAGACTTGAAATTGGCGTTTTCTAATTTAGTTTTGCACTTATTTTACACTATATGGAGGGAACACAAGGAGTAAAAGCTCGGGGTAGCAGGGCTAGGAAATGCTCCTGTCCTATCTAAAAAAATGTAAAGAAAAAAAAAATGTAAAAACAAGTCAGCAATGGCACCATATTTTATCTTGATGGGTTATCGTTATTAAAGGGGCAAGAGACCTGAACAAGCAATGCTACCAGTGAGGTGGTGTAATTCCTGAATATTTGTTCTTATCCAGTGACTAAGTGGTGGGGCAGAGAAAAGAATACAATGTCAGGGCTTGCACCTTCAGGGTCCATTCACACCATTGTATTGCAGTAACGCACATTACCTGGGTTGCAGTGCCATGTGTTGTGACTGGCATGCAACGCACCTTAAAAACACGTATGATGCAGCACCATACAGCACCGAGTGTGCTGTGTGTTACATTGTGGGAAAATGCAGCTTGTCGTCCAATTTTCATGTGCAATTTAGCCCATTCACTTGGGCTGTATGAGGTAATGCAATGTGCGTCAGCATATGAGATTGTGCAGTACACAGCATAATGGTGTTAATGGGTCTCTGATGAAATCCAGACATCAGCTCCCTGCAGGAGAAAAGCCTTTATACTCACCTCTTTGGTGTCTACATGCACTATGAGGGTTCTTCAGAAAGTTGCCACGCTTTTTTTTAACTCTATATTCTCTCGCTCTCGCTCGCTCTCCAAACGGCAGGCTTCCAGTGGACCGGCTGCCATACACACACACACACTGGCTGAATGTCGGGCAGTTTTTATTGAACGGGCCGATGTCGCCCCCGGCATTCGGCCTGTATGTAAGGTGCTTAAGTGACCTAAAGAGTACTGGGGCCAGTGGAACAGAGAATGAGATCTTACTGAATGAATCTTTGGGTGGTGGTGGTGGTGGGCTGTGAATAAAATGCTGTAAGCGGCTGGGCATTCCAAGATCTGTTTCCAGCAAACGTAACCTTTTGTGAGGAATTTAAAAATTTACTGAGATTTGCTAATGTTTTTGTTTTTTCTGCAGCATTCTGGGGTGAAATCGCAAATTCTTTCTACTGGCGGGTGCCGCCTTCCCAGCCGTTGCTCAGATACAATTTCGATATCACTAAAGGGAAGATCTTCGTGGAGTGGATGAAAGGCGGCGTCACCAACATATGCTACAATGTGCTGGACAGGAACGTGCAGGAGAAGAACCTGGGGGACAAAGTGGCCTTTTATTGGTAAGCTTCATCACTTCTCATACACTGTACACTTTCCTTTTTTTTTTTTTTTTTTTTTTAATCATGTATTTATTTTATTTTTACGCTGTTGCATTAAATTATCATTATTATTATTTTTTTTTTGGTCGCTTTTATTGCTGTCATAAGGAATGTAAACATCTTTGTGACAGCAATAGGCATATAACGAGTCCTCTTTGAGAGAGATCTGGGGTCTATAAGGCTGGGTTCACACCTAATACCGATGCGGCTCCCAGCAGGGGAGCTGCAGAAGAGATATGTGAACCGGCTCCATAGAGAGCCGGTCAAAATCTCCTGCTATTGCGAATTGGATGCAGGGAACCCACATCCAATTTGCAATGGTGTGAACCCAGCCTAAGACTCCAAATCCCTCCTCTGCACCTAAAAGCATTCAAAACCCCAAGATCAGTGTTTCTGAATGCTTTTGATTTTCAAAAAATGGTGCTGATGGTTTCTGTGTAAACTGGAAGTGCTGTCATGTCATCGCTTTCGGGCTGCTATTACGATCAGCCAATCAAAGCCGATCCCGACTTTTCCTCCGTCTGGCCAGCTTGGTGGGACGAGAGAGCCGCGGAAGGCGGCCGGGAGGGGACCTCTGCCACTGCTTGCAATAGGAATCGAGCAGGCTAGCTAGCCGCTCTGATTGCTATTGCAAGAGAACAGACTGCCGACTCTAAAAAAATAAAATAAAAAAAAGATACAGAGGTGATGCCTTGTGGCTGCAGGCCTCGTCCCGGTATAACCAATGAAAATTCAGCGGCATGCCTGTACATCGCTGGATGGGAAGTGGTTAAGTGGCTATAACTGGAGTTCTGCTTTTAATAAATGGAGTTACAATTTTTACAGTGACTGGAGCCAAAATACATATTGAAGCCATGTAAGTAATTTGTGTATGCGAAGAAACCGTTCTGCCTCCAGTACAGTGCTAGAATTGTATGTGCTCCCTGTGGATGGCGTATTAATCATGGCGGTGGATCCAGCTGTTGCCGTAATCTATCATCTTGTTAGATTCGGCCAGCTATCCCTTTGGCAGACAGTGGCGTTCAGCTTTGATTTAATCAGCCGGCTCTGCAGGCATCTATCAGAGGTAATGAAATTGTGGCACAATACGTTCCTCTACAGATCCCTAATAGAGGTTATATATAGACGGCCTTGCAGCTTCTAATGAGCCGGGTCTAGCAAAATTAGGATGAGTTTTCATTCAGAATAGTGACTAAATAATAGATAGGAGAAGAATTAGCAGTGATTGGGATTTTCTGTGTCAGCCTGTTTTCTATCCAAAGAAGAATTTTATTTCTGAAGCTCAATGAAAATATCTGCCAAACTAAAGGTGCTTTGCTCAAAGCATAAATAAAGGCAACAGTTTATAGATTGATAGACGGAACACTGAACACTGTAATCAAAGGTACAGGTGGGCACAGTGAGGCTGCAGATGGGCATTGTTTAACAGTAGGTTTACCCACCCTAGGCTTATACACGAGTCAATACGTTTTCCCAGTTTTTTGTGGTAAAATTAGGTGCCTCAGCTTATATTCGGGTCGGCTTATACTCGAGTATATGCAGCATTTTAAATTCTCATAGATTTTTGTCAGGGGTGCCTAACCAGTGGCCCGCGGAGACCTCTGATGTGGCCCACGACCTTCTGTTCTGGGATGCCGGGTTGGCAAGCACAGATTGCGTTTTGCCATCCCACTTCATCAGTGTTGTGAATGAAGCTGATGCTTCCTGTATAGCGCCGTCTCCTGTCACAGGCGTGACACCAAATGTACTCTGCCTGGGACAGCAACAGCCAGCAATACCTGAATGGAAGACTGTTATTAAAGGTAAGTTTATTACTAAAATCACACTGTATATTTGAGGCTATCTGCTCTGCAGTGGTTAGCGGGCTGCTTTCAAACTGATCCGCAGGTGCAGTACAGAACACCTGCGGGTTACCTGCACAGAGCCATACACTTCTGTTATTACCTGCAGGTTTGGTGCGCTTTCAGAAAATGCACCACACCTACAGGATATAATAGAAGTCTAGGAAAGCCACAGGTGTACTGTAAACCGCAGCGCATCCCTGCGAAAGCAGCCTTAGGCCCCTTTCACAAGATCGGTCCAACCCAATCAGACCCTCCATTCACCTCTATGGAGTGGCAGATGTAAATAGACTTGTGTCCGTTTACACTCGCCTACCTCCCAATCTGATCCACTAAAAAAAACAGAAGGGGATCCATCCCCTTCCGTCCTGGGCTGATCGGATCTGAGGACCCATAGAGTAGAGAGGGCTGTGTCCGTGTCCGCTCTGCATATGCAGCGTGGACATGCCACGCCCGCTCCGCTCATTGTGGCCCGTGACCGATTTACCAAGTTGTTTAAGTGGCCCTTGCTCTTCAAAAGGTTGGGCACCCTCGATTTATGTTTTCTGATGGCTCAAAATCCTTCCAGTTGTGGGATAAGATAGATGGAATATGTATGAGTATGCAGCGCGGTTAGCGGACTCGCTAGGCTGCTTCATACAACACGCTGACTAGCAAGGTGAAACCTTGTACACTTCTCATCCAGCAGAGTGCTGTCATCTCCCTGTCAGTGCAGTGAGGATTGCTGGCGGCGGTATTTGTGTTTGAATGTAGATTAGTTATATAGAAAATATTTCACTTCTTTAAAATGTGTTTTTAGATACCCGGGGGTCTAAATCTGCCTCCGGATTTGGTTTTGATATACGCAAGCACCAAGAAAATCAATACTACCGCTATTCTTTTATTGCTTTCAGGTGTAATGCCCCGTACACACACAGTCGGATATTCCGATGGAAAAAGTCCAATCGGATTATGTTGTCGGAAAATCCGATCGTGTGTGGGCTTTAGTGGGCTTTTTTCGACGGAATCTCTGACGGAAAATATTTTGAGAGCAGGATCTCAAATTTTCCGACAACGAAATCAGATCGGACTTTTTCCGATCGTGTGTCGTGAATTCCGAAGGACAAAGTGCCACGCATGCTCAGATCAAATTACGAGACCAAAGCTATTGGCTACTAGCCTGTACGTATTTCCGTCGTACGCAACGAACGTCACCACGTTCGTAATGATAGGATTTTCCGTCAACTTTGTCCGACCGGGTGTATGCAACACCAGTTTCGGAAAAAATCTGACGGATTTTCTGGTCGGAATTTCCGACCGTGTGTACGGGCGCTAAGTGTTTTTTTTTTTTTTTTGATTAGTTAAGGCTTTAACAGAAGAAAAAATCGGGTCAGATCACCTAAAAACGAGGTAGAAGGCAAAGAGGCCTGATCTACACAGTGGAAAGGCTTTCATTATTGGTGGGATGTATTTGCACTAGGGTTGCATCGATACCTAGTATTTTCACAAGTATCGGTACTCCTACAAATGCACCAATATCTGAAACCAATACTTTCAAGCTCGGGTCTTTGAGCTGTCAGTGGGTCTCTTCTGTTGACAGCTGAAGTGCGGTAATTGGAGCTGTCATAAAAAAAAAAAAAAGCACCTGGCAATGTTTATTAACAACATTGCTCAGCCCTGAAACACAAATAATAAAAAAAAAAAACATTGGAGGTTATTTACTAAAGAAAAATACACTTTGCACTGCAAGTGCACTTGGAAGTAAAGTCGCTGTAGATCTGAGGGGGACATGCAAGGAAAATAAAAAAACACATTTTAGCTTGCACATGATTGGATGATAAAATCAGCAGAGCTTCCCCCCGTTTTAGATCCACCCCTTAGATTTAGAGCGACTGCACTTTCATGTGCACTTGCAGTGCAAAGTGGATTTTCCTTTAGTAAATAACCCCCACTGTTTCTTTTTGTATCTTTCTGTTTCTTCATCTGCAGATCAAAGGGATGAGCAAATGTTCCTCTGTTTTAACCCCTTAGTAACCCTTAATTTATTAGAATCTTAATTAACTTCACCTGTGATTGGATACAGCTGATCATGTGGTAGAGGGCTGCTGTGATTGGCCCTTTAACTCCTTTTAATGCTCCTCCATTTAATTATTATTTTCCTGCTATTTTTTTATAAACGATAAACAATTAAAACTTTTTTTTTTTGTTTGCTTTGTTAGTGAATATTTTTACACATGTATATTAATGTATAAATTTACACATTTACATTTAAAAAGCGCAAAATTAAAAATAAATCAATTTATTTAATTTATAAATAACTTTTCAATGCTTTGTACCATTGCTGACAACTGAATTGAAAACAAAACAGTTGCGGTAGGTATCGGTAATTGGTATCGGCGAGTACTAAAAAAAAAAGTATCAGTACTCATTGTAAAAAAAAAATGGTATCGGTGCGTCCCTAATTTGCACCTTATTCTTATGTCCTGTATAGTTCAACAGTGAGATCTCCTTGACATAATTCTTCACTTAATACAAGGTTTCCCTGCATCCATTTACAGAACACATTTGGTTGTGTTCACGGAATACAAGGCATTTTGGAAATGGAGGTAAACGACAGGACCCCCCCTCCATTCACACAACGCCATGCATTTT
The DNA here is from genome assembly GCA_028564925.1 of Lithobates sylvaticus. Lineage (NCBI taxonomy): Eukaryota > Metazoa > Chordata > Amphibia > Anura > Ranidae > Lithobates > Lithobates sylvaticus. Next base: position 168,334,147 of record CM053037.1, on the reverse strand, counting down.
AGTGAACACAATATAATGCTTTTTGTGAAAGGAGGAGGGGACAATGTTATCCCTGCACTGTACACCAGCCAGAACTGTCAGCCGCAGCGCTAGAAGAAGATTGCTGCTTGCAGTATCCAACTAGAATAAAACAAATTTTTACAGTAAGCAGCCCAAGGAGACTGATCATTAGAAGGAACCATAGGTGTGCGCAGCCTATTGTATTAGGGTATGCACCCCAAAGCTCAAACACACATGCCTTTCTCTGCAGCCTCAGTTGCACAGGGCAGTGAATGAATGGGAAGTGCTCTGTGCTGAGCGACTTCCTGTTCATTCACAAACTGAAGCATAGTAAACACAGTGTTTATTTAGCAAAGGACGGTGCCAGTAAATGACATATTTACTAGCCCCTCCCCCCCCCCCCCCCACACTCCATCCTGAAACATCCCCCCTCAGCCTCCAGGGGGAGAGGAGGGAAGCCAATAGCACTGTGTGGCAGGGGACCATTACCCAGGAAGCCTGGGCAGTTGGGGAAATTGGCATCGCACATGGTGATTAGGGTGTGCCCTGGCACACCCTTTGCACACGCTTTTGGAAGGAACCTTTTTCATTTGTCTTGTTTGTAAAAAGTAATTTTTTCCTGGATTTCCAAGTTCATTACCGAGCACTGAAATATTTGTTTTGGGTGGAAGGATCCTTGTTGTTCATGGAGTTCCGGCCTTGTGATCTCTCTGGGCTCAGACCTGCTGGGCTCATTTGTAACACTAGACCTGCACGCTATGGCACACCCCGGGGTAAGTGGCAGATTTGTGCTTTGTGGCTGTTTACATAATAAACATTAATGATTGCCCACACAGCAAGTCTAATCCTGTCCTCCTCAGTCCGGACAATAGAGATGTGTTCATGTCAGCTGTATACATGTAATAGTTCTATATTTACAGTATACAAATGACTGAGAGTGACGGGTGCAGCCATAGTGGTACATGCTGTTCTATGAGAGCCAATCACATAGTCCAATGAATGAAGCTGTGAACAAGCTGTGTAGAGGATCCTCTGCAGGGGGATTCGTCCCGTCTTTGTTGAAAATGTTATATTTGATCAGCCTTATTCTTTTATAACTGGCTTACTGTAGGGTTAGGTCCAGCGAGATGCATGCCACCTCCTGGACTTATAAATAAAAGAGATAACTGGGCTCCAGTTCACACTTAGAACATGGTGCAGGAAACCAGCAATCCCATGCTCGTTTTCCTCACTGTGTGGTCAAAACGCACTGGCCTTGCCAACTACAGCGGGTGTCAGTGCAATATGACACCCCAAATGCAGTAGGTTTGCCCACACCAGATCTCCTGTAAGGGGATGGAGCGCATGGCACAGCCTTGCTGTAGGGTAACATGGATGGTACAGCCCTCCTGAAGGGTGAAGTTGATGGTCCTGCTGGAGTGGATAGCATTTCCTTGTTACTGCAAAGTGGCTACTTTAGACTATGCAAAATCCAATGGCATCACAACAATAAACTGATCCACAGTCTGAATAAGAGATTACTATTTAGGTTGTTGCTGCCCATCTGCCCGCAGGACATTGTGGGCAAATCGACATACCCGTACGTCCGGGGTTTAGGGAACGCACATGCATGCGTGCCCCCCACTTGGGTCCCGCTGTGGTTTGTACAGATTGGGATCATGTCAGCAAGTCCCATCCAATGATTTGTGGCCGGGACCTGCTGATGAGTCTGTGTGCAATCAACAGCCCAGAGCTCTTGTGTTGGTAAACACTATAGAGCTCTGTAGGAAGGGAACGATCTGCCAGTTTCCCATCTCTGCAAAGCAGGGATGAGAAACTTAGAGATCAGTTAGTAAAAGCAGCACATTTTGCACACATTATATTACACATAGTTAGGCACCCCCCATTAAATCATTCCCTGCATCTATTACTTTTTGTAGCACCACCCCCCCCCCCACCCTTTTAGAATGTAAGTTCTATGAGCCAGGCCCTTCTGTACTGTAATTGTGCTGTCGTCCCCCCCCCCCCACATTGTAAATCGCTGCGTAAACTGTTGGAGCTATATAAATCGTGCATAATCAATATTTAACCCCTTGATCGCCCTAGATGTTAACCTGTAATATTATCACTGATACCTGTATTAAGGTGATGTCAGTAGCAGTTATTCCATTTCCCCCAGCACCGGTTAGTGTCAGATTGACTGATGCACTATCGCAGTCCAGTTTTTTACATCACTGATCACCACCATTCGCTGTGCAAAAAAAATAAAAAATTACAGTATATAGACACCATGGTTTGTAGGCTCAAACCAATCCATAAAACCCTTATTGTCATTTATTTTGTTATTTTATTTTTTTTTTAATCAATAACCTAGCAGAATACATTTCGGGCAAAATTTATGAAGAAATCTGATTTATTTTTTATTTTTTTTTTCATTTGATAATAAATACTGTTTTTTTTTTTATTTTTTTTTTCGGTCTTTCTTCGTTTTATATCGCTAAAAATTAAAACCCAATGGTGATCAAATACCACCAAAATAAAGCTCTATTTGTATGAAAAAAAAAAATGGTACAAAGTTACATTGAGTACAGAGTTGCAGGACTGCACAATCACTAGTTAAAGTAGCGCAGTGCTGAATAGCAAAAAAAAAAAAATGGTCTGGTCATTATGGGGGTAAATCCTTCCTGAGCTCAAGTGGATATATTGTATAAAGCACTGATAAAACCCTAAAATATAGCCAGTGAGTAAATTTACCTGCATATCTTGCACTTTGTAACAAGTAATATGTCTGTGCCCACCTCCTCCTCAACACTTTTACTTGCTGTTGACATGCCCTGAGCAGTGGAAGCGCAGATTGCAGATCAGCACTGAGATGGTTCCGGGTGACGCTTAGCCAGTCAGGATATTGATGTTGATCTGAATTGTCTTGCAGGGAAGGTAATGAGCCGGAGGATGCCACGTCCATCACATATGCAGAGCTCCTGAAGAAGGTGTGCCAGTTCGCCAATGTTCTACGTGACCAAGGTACACAACTGAATGTTACCACCTGCTTCTTTACCATGCATGGAAAAATCGTGTTATGTTTGGAAATATTTACAGGGAGAACTGCTTTAAAATCATTCTTAAAGTGGGTCTTGCAGTAAGTTTTACATATCACCCCCTCCCCCCAAGCTGGACCAATGTAACGTATAACATTCCTGGGATTCATCTTTAAAATTCTGTGAAGAAAACGGAATGATAAATTGATTTCAATAGGATTTTGTATTTTTAGTTTTCTGTGTGAGCAGTCTAACATATAGTAATCCGGGACAATAATCTTGTTTTGCTAGGTGTTAAAAAAGGAGATCGTGTATCCATTTACATGCCCATGGTGATCGAGTTGGTGGTGGCAATGCTGGCATGTGCACGAATCGGGGCTATTCACTCCATAGTTGTGAGTTATTTCTTGTGTGTCAATGAATATTTAATTCTTCCCAAATAGAAAAAAAAAGTATTTTATTATTATTATTATTATTATTCACGATTTTATATAGTGCCAACAGTTTACACAGCGCTTTACAATGTATAGGGGGGAGACAACACAATTACAGTACAGTTCAATACAAACGGTACAGTAGTGCCCGGCTCATAGAGCTTACATTCTAAAGGGAGGGGGTGGTGGTACAAAATGCTGTTTTTAGTCAGTGACTACCTAATATTACAAATACAACCGTGTTTTCCAAGCACTCAACAGCTGAAGATCAGTTCCAAATGCAAAGGGTTAACAAAACCAGGGATGTCAATATACATTATGGAAAATGCAGCAAAGGAACACAAAGATTTAGACCGCACCCTGAGAGGTAGAAAGATGGACTGAAGGTAATTGTAAAAACGAAGGAGCTCTGGTAAAGCCATGTAAAAATCTGTTTATTGTCCTCAATATAGGGGGAAAAAAAAAATGTAAAAGACTACGGTACCAAGCTGGGTCCCTGGGCATTGATGGGCTAAGGTCATTCAATGCCGTCAAGGGGGCTGCTGGGAGACGCCATTCCAGCAAGCCCAGGGGAGTGGAAGCCGAGATGCTGGGTTGGGGCAGTGGATGCAAGCGGTATCTTGTTGCCATGACAACGCGTTTAGTGCACATGCGCTTTGAGAAAGCGCTGATGCGCAAACCCTGTCGCCACGGCAAACGGACAGCCTCCATTTTGGTCCTTCCACTTGTCGGCTCCCTGTGACGTCATCTGGGCACACTGGCGTGGCATCTCAAGCGACTCTGCTTCCACTCCCCAGGGCTTGCTGAATTGGTGCCTCTTAGCAGCCTTCTTCACAGCATTGGACGACCTTTGCCCATCAATGCCCAGGGACCAAGCTTGGTATCGTAGTCTTTTACACTTTTTTTTTTTATTTTTATTTTTTTTCCCCTATATTGAGGACAATAAACAGATTTTTACATGGATTTACCAGAGATCCTTCTTTTTTACAATTACCTTCAGTCTATCTTTCTACAGTGTAAAGTAAGTACTGCACTATTTAGGAAATAAATAAAAAACCAAAGGTGCTGCAAACGCCATGAGGGTCAAACACTACCCGTGAGTAAGTAAAATAAATCAATAATTGGTGTTGCGCTCCTAAGTAAATGAAATCGTGTTCACATATAATAAATTGTAAATAACTTCACAATGCATAAATGGGCAAAATAAAACCAATAAAGTGCAAATGACCATAAATACAGTACGTTAATAAAGTGCATAAGAAATGAAGCAAGATAATCACGTGCAGGTGTGTTGAGCAGGTGACTCAAGTGAATTATAAAAATGTCTAAAAGGACTTTAAGCTAACCATAAGTAGGTAAATGAAATGTATATCATATAATTTATTTATCCGTTATTAATATATCTTTATTAATATATCTTTCTACAGTGACCTCTTCGTGTTCCTAATAATAACATTTTGTAGCCAGCAGGTGGTTAGTCTGAGGCTCGCTAAGAAAGGTTTAGAGAGCTGATTTACTACTTTGAGGTGAATAGATCTGCATAGCCATATAGATTACACAAACGAATGAATGAGATGGGACATACACCCTCATTCAATGCTAGTAGAAAGCTCTCTAGATTTTCTGCATGCCAGAGCAGTCATCGTGTACAAAGCTGGTGCTGGGCTCTCTTGTTAGAAAGTCCAGTGTGCTCTGCAACTAAAGTGACATGAAAGCACCGTCTATTAAAGTGATATTAAAGAGCTCGTAAAGTCCATTATTACACAACTCGCTGACAGGCAGGGTTTTTATAACGGAAGAGACCCTCGGTCTCCTATGTCATAAATCTCCCACCTGCCTGTCGGTGAGTAATGTGATCTGAGCCGCACACGAGCAGCTAAGACCATGTTTACGGCCCGATCTGTGTGCGGCTGCGACGTGACTCCCGTGCTCATGTGTGGGAGTGACGTCGCCCCAGCACAGCCAATCAAGTGGCCGAAGATCACAAACCTGGAAGAAAGACCAGGCGAAGATGGAAGCTGCCGGTTAGAGCGCAAAGCTGGAGGGCTGCGTTTGTAGGCAAGTCTGTCATAATGCCCTAGTATGCAGTGCATACTTGTACATTATGGCTTAAAGCTGCTGGGGGACCCATTTAACAAAACAGTATATAGACTTTACTACCGCTTTTAAAGCTTCAGGATTTTTTTTGTATTAAAATAATAAACATGTTATACTTTCCTGCTCTGTGCAATGGTTTTGCACAGAGCAGCCCCGATCCTCCTCTTCTGGGGTCCCCTGTGGGCAAACCAGGCTCCTCCTCTGCGGCGAGGGACCACATAGAAATCTCACTGCCCATACAGAACAGACATCGGTGCGCACACTTGTGCAGATCGGTGTGAAATGAGCCTTTATTACTAGCAGTGCTTCTAGATCTTCCCAAAGAAAGAGCTGTTTGCTGGCGGATCAGAAAATCCAAAAGTGCAAGGTTCCCCGATCTGCTTGAATGTATACATAAAGCTCTGCGTAAATTGTCGGCGCTATTATTTAGGTGCTTGTAATAAATGAATTATAATATGTGAGCGAGAGATTATTCATCTTATTAATGAACTGCCCATCACTTTTCCTTCCTTTTTTTTCTCTCCTCTTTCTCTCTGTCATTATGCTTTCTTGTTTTTATACTTCTTATTCTTCTTTGTGTATGTCTGACTGTTTCTTACTCTCTCTCCTCTTGTCTGTTCCATGCACACTCTCGATATACATTATTTGCACTACATTTTCTTTTGCTTCTTTCTTTCTTGCTTTCTTTCTTGCTTTCTTGCTTGCTTTTTTGCTTTTTCTTTTTTTCTCTTTCTTTTTTTACTTTTTTTCCGCTTTTTTTTTCTACTTTTTTTTCTCTACTTTTTTTCTCTTTTTTTACTTTTTTCCTCACTTTTTTTACTTTTTTTTCACACTTTTTTTCTCTTTCTTTTTCTTTCTTTCTTACTTTCCTTTTTTTTTTTTTTTTTTTTTTTCTTTTCCTCTGTCCCTTTTCTCTTTTGTTATTGCGCTCTTTCTCTCTCTCTTTTTGCACTCCCATTTTTCTCTCTCTCTCTCTCTCCCTCTCTATTTTTTCTCTTTCTTAGTTTGCTGGATTTTCAGCTGAGTCTCTGTGCGAGAGGATCCTGGACAGTCACTGTTCGATTCTAATAACCGCAGGTAAAGGCAACGTTATTGTCGTTTAGTATATATTTTATTAAGGACTAAAAGAAAATTCCTGTTCTTTTTAGTCAGGTATGTGTGACATGTATGATTTGAGAATAGCTGAACTTGTTTCTTAAACTAAATTTGTGATGGAAATTTTTAGTTTTAGAAATTTACTTCACTTACAGTTTACTTCAAACTGTTCATGTCACAGATTTTTCTATTTATTTCATTTTTTTCATGTTTAAAAAAGAACTCCCCCCACAAAAAAAAATATTTGCTTATATCAGACACTGCAAACAATAGCTATAATCTATTTTTTTTTTTTTTTAAGTGGAAGTTCATGGAATCAAATCCGTGCATCTATAGCCGCCAACATGCTAACACTAACCTATATAGCACTGAAAAGAAAAATTCAGTATACATTCCTCTTCTGCAGGCGATCCGACCCGATCTCCAGCGGCGGAAGCTCTGATCCCCACGCTGAGCTTTCAGCTGCGCTTCGCTTTGTAGGCGGGTACAGAGGACACGTGCGTCAATGGAAGCCCCATAGTAACTCTATGGGTGACATCACTTTCCATTCATTGCATAGCCGCTGTCGGCGTGACCTCTGCAGAGCTTCTGCCGCTGGAGATCGGGTCGGATCACCTGCAGAAAAGGTATGCGTTCTCGTTTTTTTTTTTTTCAGGGCTAGATAGGTTAGTTTTAGAATGTTGGTGGCTATAGATACAGGGATTTTAGTTTTAGCATGAACGTCAACTTTAACTTACTGTAAAAATATATTTTACATCATCCTGCAGGAAAAGCTCTAGGTTACTTTTTCAAAAGCCTTTCTTCCAATCTGGTGTACTACTTCCTGGGAGATCAAATGATCACAGGGCTCTCTCCTCCTTCATGCCTGTAGCCAGCCGAGACCTATAGAAGCCATACCTCCTTGTGTGAACAGTGCATATTCTAGCTCACACGCTGCAACCATATCAAACGCAAAAAGGGGTATTCATATTCATGGCTCCAATCCAGGCATAAAAAAAAAAAAAAAAGTGAAACTCTTGGTGGATGCTATAAGGCCTCTGGGATATGTCTCACTCTACAAAGGCATCTATAATCCAAAGAAATAGCTGCAACACTGCTACTACTTTATTCAACAAGCTATATTTGATTCACAGCAACAACATCATACTGTATATGAAAAATAAAATAAGAGGTTCTGTGCTATGGACAAGTGCTGGAAATAAAAAATAAATATATTCTTAAAGCTGCTGCCTCCACTGAAACTACTACCATGGTAGAGTGGGGGTTATATGGGGTTTATGAAGTGGATGTGGCGCTGCTTGTTTAGTGCGAGCACAATTATCTACTTGTATGTGCACCTAAAATTAACGTGCCAATAAAGTGACGAGTGCCCAGTTAATCCCTGCTCAACAAATTGAATTCATAAATGTGCAGGCAACTATATAAAATATGCAAAAACTTTATAAAGCACAAGCAAATATAGAAAGAATGTGGAAAAAGTGTAAATGTAAAAAGGCAAACATAAATAAAATAAAAAACGAATACAACAATGGAAATTAATTCAAATAACAACAGTGCAATAAAATAACAAGTGTAATCAGATTATATCTATATGTAAACCAATATTTGAATATGCATAAAAGTGACAACTTCTGTATGCAAAATGATTCATCATCATCCATAGTAGAAGTCAGACAAAAGTGATAAGTGCTAGAAAATAATATAAGTCGATAACTTAGGCTGTATAATAATAATCATGTAGTGTGCTGGTGTCTCCCAGGGTGGATTTGATTTAAATCAAGTCGATTTAAATCACAATTTTAGTAAAAAGGATGCATTTAAATCACCTTGATTTACATTTATTTTTTTTATTTAATTAAATTTTTTTATTTTATTATTTTTAAAGAGCAACTGCTATTTCTGTCCAGAAATGGCTCCTCCTCTGACCTGCTGTTGACTCACCGACAGTCCCATTCACTTTAATGGGACGGCTGGTGATGTGGCAGTGACACAACAAGGTGAGGGACGTGGCAGCAGCAGGTGAGTGGATGCCCGCTAACAGGCGCTGAGATGATGGATCTGAAATGACAGGTGCTCTTTAAATGTAAGGACTTGCTGGTAGTTAGAATCCTTATTATTTGCAAACAAAATTAAGGTTTCCCTTTTTAGAATAATAAGCTGTCAGGTTAGTAAAACAGCGATATCCGAACCGATTTTAGGTTAATCGCACATAGTTGGAGAATTACTCAAATTCTTTTATTTAATTAAAACAACAACATTATATTACATATTTTTGTATTTGCTTAAAAATCAATGTTTAGTAACTGAAGTGCATAAACAAAATATCTTTGAAAAAACAAAAGAACTTAAACCGAATATATCAGTTGGGTCCACATAAAAAAAAAAAAAGGTTCAAACACGGTCCTTTCATCACAGCACGTCTTCTCGTGATAGGGGTGCAACGGATCAAACAACTCACGGATCGGATCGATCCTCGGATCAGGAGTCACGGATCGGATCATTTTCGGATCAGCAAATAATAATTGAATTTGCAAAAACCTGTGAAAATTCCACCACCATATAGTCCCCACTGTAATATCCACGTCATCTCCCCCACTGTAATATCCACGTCATCTCCCCCACTGTAATATCCACGTCATCTCCCCCACTGTAATATCCACGTCATCTCCCCCACTGTAATATCCACGTCATCTCCCCCACTGTAATATCCACGTCATCTCCCCCACTGTAATATCCACGTCATCTCCCCCACTGTAATATCCACGTCATCTCCCCCACTGTAATATCCACGTCATCTCCCCCACTGTAATATCCACGTCATCTCCCCCACTGTAATATCCACGTCATCTCCCCCACTGTAATATCCACATCCTCTCCCCACTGTAATATTGGCTGGGTATCGCAGAGTATTGGCTGGGTATCGCAGAGTATTGGCTGGGTATCGCAGAGTATTGGCTGGGTATCGCAGAGTATTGGCTGGGTATCGCAGGGCAATTCAGGGCAATTCAGGGCATATGCAGGGTTTACAAGTGATCGCTCCGTCATTTGACGGAGCAATCACATTAAAAACAGTGGCCGGGTGTACCAAGATGGCCGCCGCTCCGGAGCTAGGCCGAAGCAGCGGCCTTTCCTAAGGCCGCCGGGTGTACAAAGATGGCCGCCGTCGCTCCGGAGCTAGGCCGAAGCCGCGGCCTTTCCTAAGGCCGAGGCCGCGGAGCGCTCCGCGGATCGCGGGGTGTGCCGATCCGAACGGGGTGGCCCGTTCGGATCACGGATCGGCGACGATCCGTTGCACCCCTATCTCGTGATGATGTTTTGTTCGGGCCACCGGGCCTTGCATCTCTTTGTTGCATTTTTCACACATACCTGCTTTACCCATAGGGAGAGGAACGTCGTCATTCAAATATTCCCAAACTGGGTCTCTTTTACGGCCTTCTACCATTTTGCTCCTCAAGGGAGAAATAAAGCACTTCAAGCTATGTGCAGAAAGATCACAGGGTTTACAGGCTGCTTAGGTTTCACTTTCATTTTTATTGCTTGCCCTTCCTCCTCACACTTGGAGCCTGGTACAGATGCGTTTCTCTTCAAACAATCATACAGTTTGTAGTGTACATAGATTTGCAAAACAATGGAATAAAGGAATATTCCTGAACTTTGTTTTATCTCATGGTTACTGGGAAATTGTGTGTTATCTCAGCTTGGATTCATTGAATGAGTTTACCAAAAATATAATCATTACAGAATATACAGCCTCATTCTACATAACTAAGCTCCATTTCATGCTGAATAAACTAAATTATTAATACATCTTAAAAAGAAACCTATCTTTAGATAGATTTTTACTCTAAATAGATTTTATTAAAATAAATTTGATTAAAAATCAAAAAAAAATTGATTAAAAAACCTATTTTATTTTTTTGTTTAACTACCTGAGATCCGCGCTATAGCCGAATGACGGCTACAGCGCGGATCTGATGTGCTGGGACGACGTCTACAGAGCTGCCTGCGCTGGATCACAGATCTGAGTAAGGGGTCGATCCCGACCCCTTACCACGTGATCAGCTGTCAGCCAATGACAGCTGATCATGTGATAACAGAGCCGGTAATCGGCTTTTTTTTCCTCCTCGCGCTGACAGCGCAAGGAGAAAAAAAAAAAAAGCCGATCACCGGCGGCAGTGAGAGGGACATCAGTCCCTCTCACTGCAATGTGCCCAATCCATGGTGCCCACCTTTGCCCCATTAAAGTGCTGCCTACCAGTGCCCACACTGCCATCTCTCAGTGCCCACAGTGCCATCTCTCAGCGCCCACAGTGCCAGTGCTGCACATCAGTGTCACCTGCCAGTGCTCATCTGTGTCACCTGCCAGTGCCACCCATCAGTGCCATCTTTGCTGTCCCCATCAGTACCGACTTATCAGTGCCCACCAGTGCAGCCTATCAGTGCCCACCTGTGCCGCCTCATCAGCGCATATCAATGAAGCAGAAAAATTACCTGTTTGCAAAATTTTATAACAAACTATTAAACATGATTTTATTCTATTTTTTTTTTTATTTTCCATCTTTTTTTGTTTGTTTACCAAAAAATAAAAACCCCAGCTGTGATTAAATACCACCAAAAGAAAGCTCTATTTGTGGGAAAATAATGATAAAAATTACATTTGGGTAGTGTTGTATGACCGCGCAATTGTCATTCAAAGTGCGTCAGCGCCAAAAGCTGAAAATTGGTCTGATCACGAGGGGGGTTTAAGTGCAAAGTAATCAGGTGGTTAAAAAAAAATCAATTTTTTTTTTATTTTTTTTTTTTTTATCCACCCTGGTTTGTGCACATTTTATTTATTTTTGCCTTTTTTATATTTACACTTTTTCCACACTGACCAGAAAAAAAAGGAAGTCCAGGATGAGATGCACTCCATGGACCAAAACCGGAAGTGACATGAGCAGGAGCCTTAGGCCTTATTTACATTGGCACATTACTGCAATAGCTGGCACCACACACTACTTACGATGTTGCAGTGCCATTCATTCTTAATGGCATCTCAACATACCTTGCAGACCGAGGTTTGTTGCACTGCTGTGCACTGAAAAGCAACGCAATGTATGCATTGCAGTTCTCTGCCGAAAAAAAAAAAGGTCCCATTTCTGGACAACGGAGCTGCATGAAAGCCTATTTTCCGGTACATCAATGGTAATGTGTGAAGCTAGCCTTAGTGAAAGCATTTACCGTATATACTCGAGTATAAGCCAAGTTTTTCAGCACATTTATTTTTGTGCTGAAAGTGCCCCCCTCGGCTTATACTCGAGTCAAGCACTTTTCTGCAGCAGACAATTACATTTTCTGACCCGAATTTGGGGCACCGTATCTCGGGGCCACTTGGGGCTAGGGACCACAATATTTGTATGCTAACCAAGTGGTCATAACAGTACAACATATCCAATGATGGGGTTCCTAGCACTAAGTGGCCTCGAGATACGGGGCCCCAAAGTTAGGTCAGAAAATGTCATTCTCTGCTGCAGAAAAGTGATTGACTTTTTCTGAACCGATTTTTGGGGCCCTGTATCTCGGGGCCACTTAGTGCTCGGAACCCCGAATTTGGTAAGCAAACCCAGTGGAACTAGCACTACAACATATCCAATGGGGTTCCTAGCACCAAGTGACCCCGAGATACAGGGCCCCAAAGTCGGTCAACTGTGTCCCATCTGCAGCAATGTCATTTCGGGACCCTTTGTGTCCAGAGACCCCAAATTTTGGCTGCAGCTAGGGGGCATTTAGGAACCTTTAACTACCAAGTTTGAAGTTTGGGGAACCTATGGCTGCAAATGGGCACAGTGAGGCTGCAAATGGGCATTGTTGACCCTCTCTTCCACTTACAGTAGCTGCGCATTTCTCACCCTAGGCTTATACTTGAGTCAATATGTTTTCTCAGTTGTTTGTGGTAAAATTAGGTGCCTCGGCTTATATTCGGGTCGGCTTATACTCGAGTATATGCAGTAACATTACATTTTTTTGGTGTAGGACCTAGGAAGACATGTCTGATATTTTATTAAAAAATTGCTCTTTCTCTATAGATGGATTTTTCCGTGGAGATAAATTAATTAACCTGAAGGTGATTGCAGATGAAGCACTAAAAAAATGCGCAGAAAAGTAAGTACTGAATATAAAGTAGGCCAGTCAAATACTACATAAACTTAAACCGGCTCCTACTCCCATTCTAAGACCTATACTAACTGCCCTGTAAAGGAAATATGTCTATACTTGCCTACTGTCTATACGTGATCGGCTCCCAGGGATGGCTTTAGTGTACAGCGGGGACAGCCGCGGATGGGTTCCCCATGGTAAGCCTATGGGTGACATCACCACTTGGGCATTGTCGGTGGCTGGCTACTGGGGAGGTCACGTGACTGGACTGGAGCTCCTTCGGAATAGAGAAGTGTAGATCTCCTTCCTTTACAGGGTAGTTTATTATAAGGCTTAAGGCCCATACACACGATCAGACTTTTTGACAACGGCCCGATGGACCTGTTTCATCGGACAATCTGACCGTGTGTATGCTCTATCAACCATTTTTTTTTTCGTTTTTTCATCGGACAAATGTTCGCTGTGAATGCTCTCAAACTTCCTGGCAACAAATGTCCGATGGAGGGTAATCCAATCGTGTGTACACAAGTTCATCAGACTAAAGTCCAAAGTACAAACACACATGCTCAGAACCAATGCTAAAGATCAGACAACAATAGCAGAAGTTGCCCAAAGGGTGGCGGTAAAGAGCTGAAAAAACACGTGTTTTAGTGAAAGTTGGCTGAAAATGTTCTGCCGTGTGTATGCATACCAAGTTGACGGCCAACGCCCCTTCGGACCAAAAGTCCGTTGGAAATCCGATTGTGTGTACGAGGCTTTAAAATGGAGGTGGGAACAGGTTTAGGCTTAGCTAGTGTTTTGACCAGACTTCTACTTTTTTTTTTTTTTTTTTTTTTTCATGATTTTTTTAAACAAAGCTTTATTGAGCAAAAACAGAAAAAAAAAGACAGAAAAGGTACAAACAATAGGTTTTTAACAACTCCAAACATAGCAATCAGTATTGTTTATAGGAGATATTCAAATCTCTACTTAATGTGTGTATCAATATGAGACATCTTCACTAGTACCGTGCACAATTAGTCCCATGCATACAGTGTGTTTGCTATGGCTTGGTAAAGGACACCGCCTTCCTTCTCCTTACATCTTCCTTATATACATGCACATTATGGGGGACCCTTGGAGAGGAAAGTTTTGAGCAATAAGGGAGGACACCTGAAAAGGGCCACAGAGGAAGAAATAGAAACAAAAAGGGAAGGGATGGAAGGTCCAGGAATCTAGCATATCACATTGCTCATCAGAGACATGTTTCAGGGGCTTTAAGCCAGCTCTCCCATATCTTTTCGTATTTGAGTGGGCATCCTCTGTGAGAATAGATTAGTTTTTTGTAAGGTAGAGCGTTATTAACCTCCACTATCCAATGTGAGAGTCCCGGCGGGTCGGGTCTCATCCAGGCTCTGGCAACGACTTTTCCTGCTGAAAAGAGTGTTTCATGCAGGAATGTTTTGGTGGATTTATTGAGTCCCGGGTCTGAAAAGATACCCAGGAGGCACGGTTTTGGTTGAAGCGTTATCGGAGAGCCCATTGTATCATGCAGAAAGCGCACAACTTGTGTCCAGAATACCTGGATTTTGGTGCATTGCCATATTAAGTGATAAAACGTGCCCACCGCTAGGTCGCACATTGGACAGGTGGCCGGCTGGTTGTTTTTATACCTAGATACTCTAAGTGGCGTGAGGTAGGCCCTGTGTATTATATAGATCTGAGTTAGGCGGTCTGATAATTTGGGGGACACTAACTTGCATGTATCCAGAGCATCACTCCACTCGTCATCCTCTATAATGCCCATCAGACTTCTACTTTTAAGTAATTATATGCTTGACGCATTTCAGAGAGTCATTACCAGGCTTGTGCATTTACTGGAATCTCCATTTTTAGTCTACTACAGTAGTGCAGTCCCATAGAAAACGTATTGCTATCCGTTAATTGACTATCCTGGCTTCGTGCTCGTGACCCTGGTGAGAATTAGCCCCCTGAGCTATGGCAGCTGCTGCATTGTCTACTGCCAAACCTTATTAATATTAAACTAATCTCTTTCATTTAAAGAGAAAGCCATCAGGAAATGTTGACTTTAGCAGAGGATCCTTGCAGGGACAGCAGGAGCCCCACTAATTGGATAGGGCAAAGGAGAGTGCTTGGCGTGCTTTAGGCCCATATTAAAATCTAACGGGCACCTCAATTTACATCCAAGCAACTAAAAACATGCATTATCCTCAACACATACACCATCTACAGTGTTGCAACACGATGGAGGTGGGGAATGTGTTTTTTTTTTTTTTTTGGAATGCACTCACAGAGCGCACACAGAAATGCATGTATAAAAATGATGCACCAAGAAGCATAATATAATACAGGGCTCAACATTTCAAGTCCTGAGCTACTAGCCAGGCCTTTAAAGTTTCTCACCACAAATTGCCCTGCCCAACCCCTACCCCGCCCCTAATTCGGGTTCTAAACATGTGCTAGCAAATTACCATATTTTATTCAGATCATATATGGTATGCAGGGTCGTCTTTCATGTTAATTGGACCCTGGACAAACATTTTCTCCCCCACCCTGCAGATGGTCGGAGACTGCAGACATGGTGCAGGAGGGGGTCGGAGACTGCAGACATGGTGCAGGAGGGGGTCGGAGACTGCAGACATGGTGCAGCTACTGTGGAGATGGATGCCCCCCTCCCTCGATTCAATACACCTGTTCAGTGTGATCTCTTTTTTGTTTTGTTTTTTGCACATCCACTTTCCCAGTAGTACAGACTCCAATGCAGACAAGCTCTCACTGCCCAGGGTCAGTGCATCTCTGAAATTGTTGACCGTTGTTCAGCCCAGGCATGGGGAGTAAAGGCCATCTCCACCTTAAAGTGGTTGTAAACCTCATACATGAAATTTGAACAAAGCACATCTCTCTATAGTTTGGACTTGTCTCAATTAAGAGCACCAAGTGTAATTTCTGTCTGCTGCTTCCTACCTCTGCTATCAGCATGAATCACTTCATGTTTTTATGACACCAAGAGAAAAAAGCAGCCTGTGATTGACAGCCTCAGCTCTGTTTCTGTGTGCTGTGTGAAGGTGGGTGTCCCTTCCTTCAAACGGAGCTCTGAAGTGTGTCATTTCAGCTGTCCTCTTGTTTCTGACAGCTCAGACAAGCTTTATAAATTCTTTGGATGTAAAGGAGAAGACTGCCGATAAACAATTACAACTTATGTAGGAGGATTCATTTAATCTCGTGTATCACCTGAGGCCAGCCACTTCACTGGGTTTGCAACCATTTTAAGTTCGGCCATACAAGCAACACAACTTCAGAGGATGCAGCGTACAGATGAGCTTAGGAGTCTGAACCCACCTTAGCTATTCCGCCGAGAAGCTGTCAAAGTGTACAGCCAATAATAAGTGAGGAATAATAATTCCCTGGCATGCAGCTGCACATCTGCAAGGGGCGTGTATACGTGTGGCTGCAGGGTGGGAAATGCCTGCGCTGCCTATGATTGGCTGTCCACTTTGACAGTTTCCCGAATGGATAAATCAGATTGGTTCGGACCTCATCCCTGATGCTGAGCTCTACAGGGATCAAACACTCCTCTGGCCCCTAGGCTGAGAACCTTGGATTTGTGAATCCAAGGTCAGTCCCTACAATAGAAAATGTAACGGCTACGTTTTTGGTATACACACACATACACACACACACACACACATACACACACACACACACGTTGAACTGGATAGACTGGTTTCTATTCAACCTCACCAACTATGTAAAGAGGAAATAAATGTACATATTTTTGCAGGAAAAAAAATATGCATTAACAAATTTTTCCTACAGGAGCCTGCAAACCATTGCACCCGAGGTTTCTGCACACTCTCCCCCCAGCTTTGTGTCTGAATCTCCAATACGCAATTTCAGTTACAAAGCAGAGGAAGAGTGAATTGACAAGAAGCACTCATCGGCATCCTTGCAGTCCATTGAGAAGTGCAAACCTTCTGCCGCATTGGCAAATGGGATTTGTAGTTTCTTCGGAGCCCCACCGATTTTTTTTTTTTTAAATGCGACAGCGGGTTCCACGGATGCACTGCCCCGCTGTCACAGTGGAGTGGGTCAGCGGGGCACAATACAGGTGTAACATTCCAGAGAACTTGGCCTTTTTTCAATAATTTTTATTGGGTTTTCACATTATACAAAAAAAAGAAAGAAAAACAAATATAACATTTCCATCACATTACCCCACCCAACATCAATACAAGGGAAAAAAAAAAGTGTCACCTTCCCTATTTGCACTCATCAAACCAATGAAACCCAGCGAATTTCGATTTAGTTTTAGTCTAATGCCCCGTACACACGGTCGGCTTTTTCGATGGAAAAAGTCTGATCGGATTATGTTGTCGGAAAATCCGATCGTGTGTGGGCTCTAGCGGGCTTTTTCCGTCGGAAAAAATTTGAGAGCAGGATCTCAAATTTTCCGACAACAAAATACAATCAGACTTTTTCCGATAGTGTGTAGGGAATTCCAACGGACAAAGTGCTACGCATGCTCAGATCAAATTACGAGACCAAAGCTATTGGTTACTAGCCTCTACGTAGTTCCGTCGTACGCAACTAACGTCACCCACGTTTGGAACGATCTGAATTTCCGACAACTTTGTCTGACCGTGTGTATGCAACACCAGTTTCGGACAAAATCCGTCAAAAAAAAAAAACGGACTGATTTTGTGGTCGGAATTTCTGGCCGTGTGTACGGGGGCTTAGTGTTAGGACTAAAATGGCATTTTAGTTTTAGTCCCATTTTAGTCTTCTGCAGTTGTTTTAGTCGATTTTAAATCTCCAGTAAATTTTAGTAGACGGAAATGTCCTACGCTTTAGTCGACTAAAATCTCTAGTACATTTTAGTTGACTAAAACTAATTTTAGTCGTCTAAAATCTAATGGGTGTAATCAAATTATAATGCATTAGTTAACATTTCTCTACAATTTCCAAATTCATTATATACTGCTGGAGTGAAAAATCTATTATGTTATTATTTATGGTATTAAGGTATGAACATGCACTACAGACCAGTGTCAATTTTGAAGTCAAATGTCAATTTAGTTTTAGTCTTTTGACTAAAATTCCATTTTAGTTTGTCGTATTTTAGTCAACTAAAATGGTATTAATTTAGTCAACTAAAATGTTTTAGTTGACTAAATTAACACTGCTTTTTACCCAGATAGTACATATATTATTATATATTTCCCTCCAAGGTTATATTTCTTTATTAATTTTTCATATCATTAATATATTCCGCTGATTGCTCAAACAGATTGGACACTAACCACCAATGCCTGATCTTTTCAGGCTGTACTTTAAAGGGGTTTATTTTTTGTTTTATTTATGTATTGATTTTATTTGTCACATTTTATTCTTAAATGTTTTTGTCTTGCACCCCTTTGTCTGAATGTTTATAATTCCCATACTAAACACTATCTGAATATTTTACTGGTGCATCTTTCTAGGAATTACCCTCTGAAAAAGTGCATTGTACTCAAACATCTGGGCAGAGATGATGTTTTTTGTGATGGGACGAGCAATGCATCACCACCATGCAAGAGACCCTGCCCGAATATGCAGGTAAAGAGTGGATTTGGGTGTGGTGCCGCTGATCCAGCATGTTTTTTGCAGGTCTGGTAAATGCCTAAATAGTTTTTTAACAATGCTTCCCACCACATTGTTCCCTGCCGCCTCCTGGTGTAAAATCCTGGTCCTTCCAGTACTGAGGCAATAGGTGACACTCTCACCGCTACCCTCACATAATGCAGTGCTTGATTGACCTTTTGCCAGGTCCAAGCCTTGTCACGTGAAAGGGCATACCTGCTATTGTTCAAGAGTTGACTTTTGCAAAGTATCTTTGTAGAAGCAAAGAAATGTAATGGGGCATAGGCAGTAGCCCCTTAAATGGCACAGGTTAGTGCCTAATATTCTGTGGGGGTGCAGGATAGGAAGGGAATTTGGTTGGAAACGGGTATCTTTTGTGGAGATTCTAGCACATAGTGGCCCAATATAGTGTCACTGGACCCGTCTTGTGTAGTAGGCAGGATGTGAGTTCAAGAAAACTGCGTATTTAGGGGAATTTTTTGTGCATTTTCATTCCACATTTTGCGCAGTTTTTTAAAGATGCTATAAATAAGTAAATCTTGTGATTTTTTATTTTATTTTTTTAACTTCATTTTTGTTTATTACGTCAATAGAAATGTATAAATTACGTTATATTTACATTTCGATTTACATTTTGAAATATGGATTTGATAGACATACAACCATTTCTGTTTCAGCAAAGACCATATGAGTGCTTTAAGCATCCAGTGGGTGAGGCAGTAATTGACCAAATCATTGCTTTAATTTGTAAATTAGATTAGCTAGACTCATACCCACTCAGCTACATATACTAATGCCATTGTCCTGACCTTTTTAATACTTACCTCCTCTTTTGCAATGCCTTGTTTCTACTTGTTGCCATTTCATAGATGTGTTAAAGACTTAAAGTAGAAGTTCACCCTAAAACTAAAATCTCTAAATCTACTATCCCTGTAAAGCAAAAAAATACTATACATACCTTTTCTGAAGCCGGTCCGGTCTCCAGCGGCGGAAGTTCTGTGCAGAAGACAGCCGACAATAGCTGGGAAGTGACGTCACCCATAGAGTTACTATGGGGCTTTCATTGTTGGCTGCCTCTCCTGCACACTCCCACACAGAGAAGCCGCCGCTGACAGCGTGGGACCGTGGCTTTAGAAAAGGTATGTATAGCGATCTTTGCTTTACGGGGCTAGATAGGTTAGTCTTAGATTGTGGATGCAAGTAGATTTAGTGATTTTTAGTTTTAGCTTGAACTGATACTTTAAAGCCCAACTCCATTTTTCTGATAATCTCAGCATTGTAAATATATCCATCGACCTAGGGCATAATAGACATGATGCAATTTTCTTTCCGTTGCAGGAAATAAAATTGCTCGATTCCCCCAGTCAGTGTTGATGTGGGAGTCCCTCCCACAGAGCTATTGTGTTCTCCTGGCAGGGGGGTGGAGGAGTCGTCTCTGCTGGGAGAACCCCATGATTATTGCTATTGGCTATAACCTCTGGCAATGATCGCATGTAAAAATCAGACCTGCTGATTGTACCAAAGTCAATCAATGGATGGATCGATCGATTTTGGTACAACCAGCGTGCCCACAGATGGTGCAAATCTCGGCCAGTTCCTGCTGAACTGGCCAAAATTTGAACCATCTATGGCTGGCTTAAGTCTCCCCAATGCTGCAGCCTGGTCATAGTCGGGCTGCAATCGATCAGGTATGTTAAGAGACTTGCTGGGACCTGAGATCAGAATAGGAAATGTCAGCTTGCTGGTGTTCTATTGTGCGCAGGCGCCGTCTCTCCGTCACAACAGCTGATCGTAAAATCGGCTGTTGTTCTGTTCCGTACGGCGCATGCGCGGTTCATCCCGGGCACTTCTCGATATCGGGTACTATCTGATAGAACACCGGCTCTTGTGTCCTCTCCATTCATGTAAGCATGCTAATTGCATCAGACCTTGCAGGTTGTTGGTGCATGCTGGTCATATTTCCTGCCCTGAGGCTGGCTGGATCATGCCTATATATTTTACTATCTGTGTGCCGCTTGAGATGAGGCAGATTAAATCTGTTCAAGTGGATATAAATTGGGAAATAAATGTATACTATTCTCCCCACAGTCTCCAAATTAAACAGATAAAAGGACCTCTGGATTTCCTATTTTTCGGAAGGTTTGGTGTCTCCCCTGGGTACCAATGTTTCTCAAATAGCGTTTCAGCATAGGGCATAATCTGTGTGCTGGCTCCAATCAGCTGCTTGTGCATGAGCAGCCCATCGGTGACTCTGCCTGCTCACAGCTCCCACCCCATGCCACATTGGGACTGGCGCCAGAAGAAGCCCTAACCTGTTAAAAGGGCATTTTAAAAGAAAGCAGCAGGGCAAGAGGGCTAAGGTTTATATATTGACTTGTCTGCTACATTCCATTTCAAAGGGAACCTGTGAGGACCGAAATGTGGGAGCTGCCATTATTGATCACCTGCCACAAAAATTCTAGTTACCTGGCCTCCACTTATTAGTTACTGACCAGATACAAACCGGTAAAATCCGAGTGAGCTCAGGACTCCCGATATGCATGCTTGCCACAGGTTATTGGATCAGCATGAGAGCCGGGTAACTAGCATTTTCCGAAGAGGTCAGCTGTAAAAGCCCACATATTCCCACAGTGTCTCTTTTTAAACTAGTTCTGTGTAAGGGCATACACCACAAAATGCATGCTATTACCTTTATTGGCTAGAAAAGCCTCCTCCGTGCCCCTCTGATTTAGTGTCACCTGTTATCGGCCTGATTTTTTCCCTGACTTCATTGCTAAGCCCCACTTTCTGCTCTTCCATTGTCCAATGAGAGCATCTCTGCAGCTAGTAAGAGTATTCTGATTAGGCAGGGGGTGGTGCTTGCTGAACGTTGTCCTAAATGGCTTCTGGAAAGAAATTCTTATTCCATGCAATACGATTGTCTGTGAATATTTTATATTCAGCAGTCCAGTATAAACTTTGTCTTCAACATTCGCCAAGCCCTGATGTACTGTAGCTGGACCCTTTAAACCCCCAAAACTCGGAGGCTTTTACTACTCATCACTTGTAAACAAGTTTCTGGACTTTACATGTAAGTATCTGTCACTTTTCTCCTTAAAGGGTTAGTTTGCCTTTTCAGAAAAAAAATGAATAGGTTAGCTGACATCATACACCCTCCCTACATCCTGGTCCTTTCTGTACTTACCTCTGTTGGTGATGAGCAGTCAGTGCCCATGCATTCAGTACAGTGGCTTGGGGATTTTAAGTCCCCACTTCCAGGATGGGTTAGAGCAATGCTTTGTGCCGGCACTGACCAATCAGAGTTGCTCTTATCTGTCCCAAAGTGCTGCAGAAAGACGAGGAAGAAGAACAGGGACTGCATGTGCACTGACAGCTCATCACTCACAGAGGTAAATACAGTGGGGTGTGGGGTGTTCACCTTTTCATTTTTTCTTAAAACGTAAGTTTAAAAAAGATCTGGATCAGGGAAAGCCAAGCTGGCCATAGAATATATTAGATTTCCTTATTTACACTAAACTGCATGGATGGCGCATTCTCCTCCGCTCGCTTTTGTTATCCAAAATCCAGCACCTGCGGCTGTCGGAATACTCGAATAGTGCCTGCACCTGATTGGAAGCAGCAGCTGTTTTGCTTAATTTTGGCCAGCACATCAGAAGTGGTCGTAAATTTTGCTCTGTGTATGGCCAGCTTACAGGACACTATACGGAATGTGTTAAGATTCCATGTGACAGTAAGCAGAGTCTGAACGTTTCTCAGAGGTGCTGCACTGGCTGTCATTATAAAGGCCAATACACACGATCTGAATTTTTGATAACAAACATGCAAATTAGCTGTTTTAAGGAAACATCCGACCATGTGTACGCTCCATCGGACAAATGTTTTCAGTTTTCATCGGACTTTTGTTGGCTGTGCGAACGGACAAACTTTCCGGCAACAAAAGTCCGATGGAGCAAAGTCTGATCGTGTGTACAGAAAACCAATCGGACTTTTGTACAAAGTACAAACACGCATGCTCAGAACCAATGCAAAAGATCAGACAACAATACAAAAGTTGACCAAAGGTGGCAGTAAAGAGCAGAAAAAAATCACATGATTTGGTGAAAGTTGGCTGAAAAAGTCCTGCCGTGTGTATGCAATACAAGTTCACGGCCAATGCCCTTTGTACAAAAATCCACAGGAAAGTTTGTACAAAGTCTGATCGTGTGTATGGGGCTTTAGACTGATCAGTAAGGTGGGGTTGGGCTAAAATAGTCATAAAAATATACCAAAATAATGTTTGTTCTACTGACTCGCAATTTGCTTCTTGTCTTTTGATAGCTTTTTTTTCTTGTTTTTAATTTATTTTATTTTTTAATTTTGTTCTAATTCTGCTCAATACATTTGTCTGTCTGGGTCTTTGACAGGAAAACAAGCAAGAGAAACAAAAAAGATCTCATCCCCAGGTATTTCTCTGTACCTGCAAGACACTGTGTGTACTGACCGTTTCCAGAGTCCGACTAACAGCATGGCGGTTCTGTCTGTCCTAGTCACTGGGTGTGCTATTAACCCTGAAATGTCTTGTGTAGCTGTAGATCAACACTCACGTTTAACATTAACTCTATTTCAGAAGGATTAAGGATCAATTTATTTGAAGGGTGATTATTTACAGGGTATTTTCTTCCTTAAATTGATAGGTCAGTTTTGTCTTGATGTGTGCAATTCCAAATCCCCTGTTTAAAATTAAACTTTAAAGAGCCCCTGTCACCAGACCACTTCAACAGAAATCTCTCTTTAACATTATACGTCCATTTATCATATTTTTTTGCATGCTATTTACCTGTAGAGGCCTCCCTCCCTCATAAAATGCTGAAGCCTTTGCCAGGCCCGGACACATTACAGGAGATGGTCAGAGACTGGGGACACATTACCGGAGATGGTCAGAGACTGGCTACACATTACAACAGATGGTCAGAGACTGAGAACACATTACAGGAGATGGTCAGATACTGGGGACACATTACATTAGATTGTCAGAGACTGGGGCCACCTTACAGGAGATGGTCAGAGAGTGGGTACACATTACAGGAGAAGGTCAGAGACTGGGGACACATTACAGGAGATGGTCAGAGACTGGGGACACATTACAGGAGATGGTCAGAGACTGGGGACACATTACAGGAGATGGTCAGAGACTGGGGACACATTACAGGAGATGGTCAGAGACTGGGGACACATTACAGAAGATGGTCAGAGACTGGGGACACATTACAGGAGATGGTCAGAGACTGGGGACACATTACAGGAGATGGTCAGAGACTGGGGACACATTACAGGAGATGGTCAGAGACTGGGGACACATTACAGGAGATGGTCAGAGACTGGGGACACATTACAGGAGATGGTCAGAGACTGGGGACACATTACAGGAGATGGTCAGAGACTGGGGACACATTACAGAAGATGGTCAGAGACTGGGGACACATTACAGAAGATGGTCAGAGACTGGGGACACATTACAGGAGATGGTCAGAGACTGGGGACACATTACAGGAGATGGTAAGAGACTGGGGACACATTACAGGAGATGGTCAGAGACTGGGGACACATTACAGGAGCTGGTCAGAGACTGGGGACACATTACAGGAGATGGTCAGAGACTGGGGAAACATTACAGAAGATGGTCAGAGACTGGGGACACATTACAGGAGATGGTCAGAGACTGGGGAAACATTACAGAAGATGGTCAGAGACTGGGGACACATTACAGGAGATGGTCAGAGACTGGGGACACATTACAGAAGATGGTAAGAGACTGGGGACACATTACAGGAGATGGTCAGAGACTGGGGACACATTACAGAAGCTGGTCAGAGACTGGGGACACATTACAGGAGATGGTCAGAGACTGGGGACACATTACAGAAGATGGTCAGAGACTGGGGACACATTACAGGAGATGGTCAGAGACTGGGGACACATTACAGGAGATGGTCAGAGACTGGGGACACATTACAGAAGATGGTCAGAGACTGGGGACACATTACAGGAGATGGTCAGACACTGGGGACACATTACAGGAGATGGTCAGACACTGGGGACACATTACAGAAGATGGTCAGAGACTGGGGACACATTACAGAAGATGGTCAGAGACTGGGGACACATTACAGGAGATGGTCAGACACTGGGGACACATTACAGAAGATGGTCAGAGACTGGGGACACATTACAGAAGATGGTCAGAGACTGGGGACACATTACAGGAGATGGTCAGACACTGGGGACACATTACAGGAGATGGTAAGAGACTGGGGACACATTACAGGAGATGGTCAGACACTGGGGACACATTACAGAAGATGGTCAGAGACTGGGGACACATTACAGAAGATGGTCAGAGACTGGGGACACATTACAGGAGATGGTCAGACACTGGGGACACATTACAGAAGATGGTAAGAGACTGGGGACACATTACAGGAGATGGTCAGAGACTGGGGACACATTACAGGAGATGGTCAGAGACTGGGGACACATTACAGGAGATGGTCAGAGACTGGGGACACATTACAGGAGATGAGGGGATTAGTTGGACTAGTCAGCTGGTGGGGGGGGAGGGGCTAGTTGAGTCAGCTGGTGGGGGGAGGGTGCTAGTTGAGTTTGTTGGGGGGGATGGTGCTAGATGAGTTTGCTGGGGGGAGGGTGCAGGATGAGTTTGCTGGGGGGGAGGGGTGCTGGATGAGTCCGCTGATGGGGGGGGGGGGGGAGGGGGGGGAGGGGAGGGGGGGGTCAGAGACTGGGGACACATTACAGGAGAGGGTCAGTGACTGGGGACACATTACAGGGGGGGGGGGGAGGGTGCTGGATGAGTCTGCTGGTGGGGGGGGGTGCTAGAGAAGTTTGCTGGGGGGGGCAGGGTGCTAGTTGAGTTTGTTGGGGGGGAGGGTGCTAGATGAGTTTGCTGGTAGGGGGGGGGGGTGCTGGATGAGTTTGCTGGGGGGGGGGGGGGAGGGTGCTGGATGAGTCCGCTGATGGGGGGGGGTGCTAGAGAAGTTTGCTGGGGGGGGGAGGGTGCTGGATGAGTCCGCTGATGGGGGGGGGGTGCTAGAGAAGTTTGCTGGGGGGTGGGGAGGGTGCTGGTTGAGTCCGCTGGTGGGGGAGGGTGCTAGAGAAGTTTGCTGGTAGGGGGGGGAGGGTGCTGGATGAGTCTGCTGGTGGGGGGGGGGGTGCTAGAGAAGTTTGCTGGGGGGGGGAGGGTGCTGGATGAGTCCGCTGGTGGGGGGGGGGGGTGCTAGAGAAGTTTGCTGGGGGGGGGAGGTGCTGGATGAGTCCGCTGGGGGGGGGGGGGGGGGGGTGCTAGAGAAGTTTGCTGGGGGGGGGGGAGCTGGATGAGTCTGCTGGTGGGGGGGGGGGGGGGTGGGGGGGGTGGTGCTAGAGAAGTTTGCTGGGGGGGGGAGGGTGCTGGATGAGTTTGCTGGTGGGGGGGGGGGGGGTGCTAGAGAAGTTTGCTGGGGGGGGGGAGGGTGCTGGATGAGTTTGCTGGTGGGGGGGGGGGTGCTAGAGAAGTTTGCTGGGGGGGGGGGGGGGGGGGGGGGGGGGGGGGGGGGTGGGGGGGGGGGGGGGGGGGGTAGGGTGCTAGAAAAAAGACGCCACTGCAAAATTTTAAATATCATGATGGCATCATTAATTAAATACTTACCTTACTTCAGGCAGATCTTTGCCACTATTCGGGGGTGGGGTGTTTCGGAAGCACGGCACGTCTCTTCTTCTGTTCTCTGTAGCCAGCACTCCTCCGTAATCCTAGCAGGTCACGTGCGACGTGACGTTCTTGACGCCGGGCCCCTGCCTCTGAGAGACTCCTGGGAGGTGGGAGTTGTAGTCCGGCTGCGCTCACACCTCCAGTAACTTTAGTGCAGCCGGACTACATCTCCCACAATGCAGCGCTGCCATCGCAGATGTATCAAACTAGCTTTGCTAGAGGCTGTACCCACCAGAGAGGTTAAGCATTCAGTCTCTTCAGTTGCAGAAGAAATGCTTTGGATAGTTTGGTTTACAGTCACTTAAAAGAAGATCTCCTTATTTTATTTGTGGGTTCTGTAGGGAAGAGTTGGCACCTTCAAATCACTTAAATAAACTAAGTATAGGGACCTACAGTGGGGAAAATAATTATTTGATCCCCTGCTGATTTTGTGAGTTTGCCCACTTAAAAATAAATGAAGGGTCTGTAATTGTTATCATAAGTGTATTTTAAATCAAAGATGCAGAATATCAACCAAAAATCCAGAAAAAACATGTGATACAAATGTTATAAATTGAGTTTCAGTTCATTGAGTAAGGCCCCTTTCACACATGCGGTCCGTATGTCTGTTTTTTCATCCATCCGTTTTCGGATGAAAAACGGACATACATGCATCCCTATGGGATAGTGGGTGTCCGCGGATGAGCATCCGCTGACACCCGCTATCGTCCGCCTCCGCTATGGTCCGATTCTGCAGATAGAGGAAAACCCTATTTTTCCATCTGTCTGCAGAGCGGATCGGATGAACACGGACAGACGGTCCGTGTTCATCCGATCCCCCATAGGGGAGAGCGGAGATCTGACAGGGCGGTCCCTGCACAGTGTGCAGGGACCGCCCTGTCATCAGCCGGCTCAGCGGGGATCAGCTGAGCGATCCCCGCTGAGCAGCGGATCTTCACGGGGCGGATCAATACGGATCCGCCCCTTGTGAAAGGGGCCTTAAATACGTTTGTTTTTGTTTTTTTCAATAGTTTTTATTGAAAGTTGCACCACATGTTTGACATTTTGGCATAAACGATTTCCCATATCTCAATAGAAGTATACAACAAAATCTTCACAGAAAAGCGAATTATAAACTTCCGGCCAGCACATCTGTTATATTGTTGCAATTCCGGAAAGGACTAAACACTAAAACAACCAATTAACATTTCTGTAGTCTAGGAGCCAATTATAATTATCGGGTGCTGTACATAGTTTCTGGAAACATCCCAGCGCCCCGCCTCTGTATTTCTTGGGAGGAGTTGAGCAGATATCTATGTCTTCATGGTTTAATATCAACCTGTCTGGAGGAGTGGGCATTTTATGGCAGGATGCATTGGAATGCATTTTAATGTAGGCTTCCCCAAGTAACACCCACATGTGATGTTGAGCCTCCATGATTGAAAGAACTGAAATTCAATCAGGGCAGGGACAAGGGGTGGGCAGGAGGGGCGGCTGCCCCTGGCACAATGGTATATTGCAGGGGTAGGGGGCACCCTGAGCCTAACCCTAAGGGAAAGGGGGGCGCAGTTTGGCATCTTTGCCCTGGGCACTGGATGACCTTGTCCCGGCACTGAATTCAATGAATAAGAGGCGCGGGTCAGGGACAGTCAGGCTGGGGAGGAGAAAGCTAGATTATGTTGGACGTTCTCTGTACAAGACTGATGTTAAGGCTGGAGTTCAGCTTTAAAATGTTTTAATTATGAATGAGTTTCTGGGATTAGGAATATGTAGCCACAGTATTGTTTTGATAATTAAATATTTCTACTTTTTAATTAATGTGTGAATTTTGTCAAAAGGTAGGTATTTTTCCTTTGTGGCTTTGCAGTTGTTTGACATCCATATTAAACAAAGTTGCTCTGTGCCGAAATCAGGCTTGCAGTGGGAGTGTCGGCTCTGGCTGCCAGAGCCAACGCAAGATTACAGAGGGGCATACAGCGCAGTGTCATCAGTGTGGTGATCACTATTAGTCCATAGAGTGTTCAGTAGGCAGGGCAGGGGCACAAACTCTGTAGAATTGCAGGCTCTGAAAAACATTGTCACCCTTCACATGGCATGCTGTAATGTAACACAGTAATGGTGGAGGATCACACTTGTAAATGCACCACTGTAGTACTTCCTTTGTGTGTTTTCACTGGGTGGAGTTCTTGTTTAACTTGCTCATTCTGTGACTTGTAGAAAATGTCTGTCTTGTCGGATCACTGATGTCTTCTCACATTTTCCTGCCATTAATTTGCAGTGTTGATCTTGTTTTTGTAAATTAAATAGAACTGTTGTGTAACTTGTATTCCATATGTATGAATTTGCTGTAACAGTCTGTCCGGTGCATATATATATATATATATATATATATATATATATATATATATATATATATATATATATATATATATATATATATATATATATATATATATATATATATATATATATATATTATACACACACTACATGGACAAAAGGTTATGGACACCTATATGAGCTTGTTGGACTCCACCTTCCAAAACCAGGTGCATTAACATGAAGTTGCCTCCCTCTTCTAGGAAACTTTTTTTTTTATTTTTTTTTTTTATTTTTTTTCTACAGTGTAGGAATTTGTGCCTTTTCAGCCAAAAGAGCATTTGTAATGTTGGATGAGAAGCCCTGGCTCCATTTCATCCCACAGGTATCCAGTAGGGCTGTGTTCAGGGCTCTGTGCAGGCACATTGTATTGTGACCTGAGACAGTAGGCTATCATTGCTCCAACGTTTTAAAAAATATAAATTGCCTGGCCTATGATACTGATCTGAAGACTTCAATACTTAGGGTCATAAACCCTAAACATGCATAGAGATCAGAAGGTCTGACGTGCCTAGCTGCATGCTTGTTGAGGGTCAAGAAAATTTTAGTCCAGAGGTCAGCAATGGCAGCAGCAATACTTATCTTGGTGTAGGTTTCCTTTCACATAATTAACAAAATCTTAACCAAGCTTGTACCTGTATAAAGAAAGACAATACTTGCCTCTTTTGCAGCTCGCACTACTAAAGGCTGCTCTGTTGCTAAGAAATGGTCCCCCCCAAGGTCTGTTGGAAAACCGACACTTCCTGGAGTGCCAATTTCCTGGCTTCCCAGCTCTCTCTAGTTTCATCGACTGACCTCCATGTCACTACAGGTCAGCAGGAGAGAACTGCGGGGTGATCCACGAGACCATTACGCCCAGAAATTTTGGATTCCCAGTGGAACTTGGGGTTTAGGCAGTAGATCGGTGATCAGCTGTGTGAGTGGGAGGAAAGGTAAGTACCGTATATATACCCGAGTATTAGCCAAGTTTTTCAGCAACGTTTTTTCATCTGTTTGCCATTGTTTCTAGGAGAATAAAACTCTTTGTACTGTAAGAAATAATAGAGGGAAACACTAAAAGGACTCCTAAATTTGTCAGAAATGACTACTGTATATACTCGAGTATAAGCCGAGTTTTTCAGCACATTTTTTTGTGCTGAAAATGCCCCCCTCGGCTTATACTGGAGTCAAGCGCTTTTCTGCAGCAGAAAATGACATTTTCCGACTGACTTTGGGGCACCGTATCGCGGGGCCACTTGGTGCTAGGAACCCTAAATTTGGTATGCAAACCCAGGTGAATCAGCACTACAACATATCCAAGATGGGGTTCCTAGCACTAGATACGGGGCCCCAAAGTCGGTTTGGAAAATGTCATTCTCTGCTGCAGAAAAGTGCTTGACATTTTCCGAACCGAATTTGGGGCCCCGTATCTCGGTAAACCCCAAGATACGGGGCCCCAAAATCGGTAAACTGTGTCCACCTGCAGCAATGTAATTTCAGGACCCTTTGGGTCCAGAGACCCCAAATTTTGGCTGCAGATAGGGGGCATATAGGAACCCTTAACTACCAAGTTTGAAGTTCGGGGGACCTATGGCTGCAAATGGGCACAGTGAGGCTGCAAATGGGCATTGTTGACCCTCTTTTCCACTTGCAGTAGCTGCGCATTTCTCACCCTAGGCTTATACTCGAGTCAATAAGTTTTCCCATTTTTTTGTGGTAAAATTAGGTGCCTCGGCTTATATTCGGGATGGCTTAAACTCGAGTATATACAGTATTCTTTTTCATTTTCGCAGGTACAAGCTTGGTTGAGCCTTTTTTTTCAGGGTCACTTTAGGGGTTGTGTCAGTGGGCTTTTGTTCACATTCCCAAATTTATGGGGGTGCAAAACCTACTTGAAGTAAGTCATCTGCAGGACAATGAAATTTAAATGATCTCGGAATCATCGCATACTGATCCCATTGATAGAGCCCCAAAGGTACTGTGACATTAGACGTCCATTGTGCAACACCTGAACTTTGGTAGTTGATCTGGATATCCGTGGGGTACAAATTCCATCTTTAGTGCACCAGCAAGATAAAGTGCTATTGCTTGGCTTGAGTTGGCAGAATTTTCATTGTTCAGAGCTGCCAATATAGAGATAAGCACAATGCCAGGTGTCACAGCCTGTACATACTGACTTGTTGTCTAAGCACCAACCTGCGCCTGGACCCATGGGATAATATTTGGCACTTTCATTCAGTTGTGTGTGTAAAGTACACCTGTCATGATGGGAATACATCATCGCTGACCACCTTCTGGCCATTGACTTCACTATATACCGCAGCGAGTATCCCATTGGGAAAGTCAGACATTTGTTCAGAAGTCCCTATCTGCATGCCTGTTGTGGTCAGTGGCTGAGAACGTATTGAATCCAATGGCTCAGAACAGCCAGACACACAGCAACTTCAGTTGACACCAGCAGAGGCAGCAACCCTTTGACAGGTTTTATTTGAAACCTTGGTTGGTACAAATACACAAATTTGGATGTAAAAGCAGAAAGGCGGGCCAAGTTTGGTATAGGGAAATGGGTTTTTCTTTGATGCCTCCATTTCTCTCTGCAGACCCCCTGGAATCCATCGGTAGACCTGTGGTGGCACGACTTGATGAAGAATGCCAGTTTGGAGTGTGAGCCAGAGTGGTGTGATGCCGAGGATCAGCTGTTTATTCTGTACACCAGTGGATCCACTGGGAAGCCCAAGGTGAGGAGTACAGCAGTATGCCGGTATTTTGAAAATATGAAACGCAAGGCCGCACCTTGCCTTACTACCTTCCGTTATTGTCCCGGACAGTCTCCGTAAAAGACGAGAGAAACTTGGGACACTGGATTGTTTAGTGGTGTGTAAACCTGGCTTTTGGAGCAGATGCTTTAGACTTGGTTCACATATGTGTAACACACAGCGCATATGCATTGCTGCAATTTTTTTTTGCGTGTTACCATGCATTGTGGTAAGACAGCAAATCGCTCCAAAGGAGTGCACTGCATTCTATAAGAAGCTATAGGAGGTTATATCCTCCTTCCATGCTTGCCTTCAGGACTTCTCCAGAGCCTCTCCCATCCTCTGGAACTCCCTGGCCCAGTATGTCCGATCAGCCCCTACCCTGTCCACCTTTAGGAGATCCCTGAAAACTCATTTATTCAGGGAAGCCCATCCCACAAACGCCTAACAACTGTCCCCGAGCCACCCCCATCAAATCATTCTCTGCATCTATTACCTTTTGTACCACCCCCCCCTCCCTTTAGAATGTAAGCTCTACGAGCCGGGCCCTCCTGTACCGTTTGTGTTGAACTGTAATTGTTGTCCCCCCTATACATTGTAAGGCACTGTGTAAACTGTTGGCACTATATAAGTCGTGTATAATAATAATATTGTGATACCGAAGAGGATTTGAACAAAAATTGTGTCTTTGCTGGTGTTTTGGTCAGTGGGAGAGGAAAGCTTCAGAACCCTAAGAAAAAGTTGGAATTGTTTGGCTACTTACTCATTGTTTACAGTAGTAAACCCAAGGGGGGCCTATACAGTACCCTTTTGTTGAAGTCCTTTTTTAAAGAGTAACTCGACATTTGTTTAGAAACAAAACGCTGTCCTCTGGGTGATCAATGTACATTGCCGGGAAAATTAAGTTCAATGCTTCCGAGCATGCGTTGAATTGTTTCTGAGCATGCGTAGGAATTTTGCGCGTCGGAATTGGTACAGACGATTGGAATTTCCGAAATTTCCGAAAAATATTTTGCTTGCGGGATTTCGGCCAGCAAAAGTCAGATGGAGCATTTTCCGACCAAAAGCTCACATCGGACTTTTGCTGGCCGAATTTCCGATCGTGTGTATGGGGCATACGTTTAAATCAGTGAGCCAATCACACAAGCAGAACATTTCTGAGGAGTGTTCTGTGTACAGAACGCCTCCAGGTAGCCTTATTGCATTTTACAGAAAAGTACAGCGCTGCGGATTGAAAAGGGAAAGGTAATTTTTAAAGTGGGGTGCCCCTTAAAAAAAAAAAAAAAAAAAATGTAAAAGTCAGCAGCTACAAATACTGCAGCTGATGACTTTTAATAATCGGACACTTACCTGTCCCAGGGTCCAGCGATGCGGGGGAACGAAGCCCCGCTCGTTCCCTGCTCTGCTCGGTGGCGCCGGGAATTCTTACTGTGGGCACCCACTGCGCAAGTGGCGCCATGCAGTCATCTGGGACCTGTCACGTGTCCGAGATGACTGACTGAAGGAGGCAGACTATGAGGGACCCCCTAGCAAAATTTTTTTGTTTTTATTTCTTCTGAATTTTAAGCAATTTCCTTTTATTTATTTTTTTTGAATTTTTAAGCTATTTTTTTTTTGGTGGAAACACCACTTTAATAACATCCAATTACAATATGACTTGTGTAACAGTTGTATATATGCTATATTATAGTTGCTATTCCACCCCCCCTCCCCCCCAAAAAAAAGCGCCACCTCTCACGCATACATCTTCTGTTATCTTTCATTATTCAGCAGGTGACGCCCATTTTGTCTATTACAGGGAGTAGTGCACACTGTTGGCGGTTACATGGTCTTCACTGCCACCACCTTCAAGTATGTGTTCGATTATCACCAAGGGGACATATATTGGTGCACGGCTGACATTGGATGGATCACTGGACACTCCTACCTCACCTATGGACCACTAGCCAATGGGGCAACCAGTGTTTTGGTATGTTACTATGCAAAGATCTGGCTGCTTAGGGCAATACTGACCTTTTTCTAGTGTAAGACGCTGTAAATTAAACCTGCTGTGAGAAAAATAAATAGCAAGCCATTGCTAAAAGAAAAATACTCCATTGTCTGTCATGCTGATCCCTGGCTTCATTACTTTGAACCGTTATCCCAGGACAGGTATACAAATCAGCAATGTTGACTTCTTTTCCTCCCTACTTGTTTTTGTTAGCGACTTGGAGGAAATTGAAGCCATAGAATTGGCATGGTAGCCAGGAAATTAGCATTTTACAAAGGTTGGCAATAGCAGATGATGTGTTTATCACATGGCAGGATTCGGTTTATAAATGTGACCTTTAGCTTGGCTAATACAACATAAACGATTTGCACAGTAGCTGTTTTTTCCATAGCAAATTCCAGTGTAGCACGGGAAAATTAAGGGGAGACTCTGATTGTAGCATCCCCATGTTGTGCAAATCTGACCAAAAAAGGCTCCTCTTGATAGACCATTGAGTTGAGGACTTGAGTCGAGCGTAGCCGGTGAAGTGTGTGGGTAGAAAAGGAACACGCATCTCCCCGTCGGGGAATCGAACCCCGGTCTCCCGCGTGACAGGCGGGGATACTCTCCACTATACTAACGAGGACCACTTGGTTGCTAGCGCTATCTGATTGTTGAAGTATTTTTTAAAATTTACTTTGTATTTTTCTATTGGTTAACCACTTGACCTCAGGAAGATTTTACCCCCTTCATGACCAGTGCTTTTTTTGCTATTCAGCACTGTGCTACTTCAACTGGCAATTGCACTGTACGCAAATTAAAATTTTTTTTTTTTTTTTCACACAAATAGAGCTTTCTTTTTGTAGTTTTTGATCACCACTATGTTTTTTATTTTATTTTAATTTTTAATAATTTTTTTTTGATCTAAACGAATAAAGACAGAAAATTTTGAAAGAAAAACAATATTTATTATTTTCTGCGAGAAAACATAGCCAATAAAAAAAAATTTTAAAAAAATCTAATTTCTTTATGAATTTAGGCCAAAATGTATTCTGCTACATGTGTTTGGTAAAAAAAAATAAAAATCCCAGTGTTGTTTGGTTTGCGTGAAAGTTATAGCGTCTGGTATAGATACTGGAATTTTTCTTCTCGTTAAATAGTGGTCATCAGCCACATTGTTGGACTGTGATAGTATATCAGGCAAGCGGATGCTGGCTGGGGGAACACCAACATGCTGACATCAGTAGTGGCACTAATATAGTGAACAGTAATAATAATATACACTGTCACTGTACTAATGACACTCTTATGAGATGTCTCTAATTTTTTTTTTTTTTATCCATTCTTGCTCCAGTTTGAAGGCCTCCCTATATACCCAGACATCTCCCGGATGTGGCAGATCATCGATAAGTACAGCGTGAGCAAATTCTACACCGCACCAACCGCAATCCGGCTGCTAATGAAATTTGGAGATGAGCCAGTCAAACGGTAATCTGCCTGGGTTTGATTCAGTTCTTGATGGGTTAATGGACTTCTCACTTGAAAGAACCTTTTTGCTAGTTCCCCATCATTCCTCATCCTAAACTAATATAATGACTTCTGTTATCCACAGCTTGAAGCATTTTCAGGTTGCCATTGGGGGTTATTTTACTAAAGGCAAATCCAATTTGCACCTCAAGTGCACTTGAAAGTGCAGTCGCTGTAGATCCTAGGGGGACATGCAAGGAACATAAAAAAAACAGCACTTTAGCTTGCACATGATTGGATGATAAAATCAGCAGAGCTTCCCCTCATTTCAGATCTACCCCTCAGATTTAAAGCGACTGCACTTCCAAGTGCACTTGTAGTGCAAAGTGGATTTGCCTTTCGTAAATAACCCTCTGGGTAACTACAAGCTGAGTTTTAGAGCAATCTTTCAATTACCGTATTGGCGTATAACACGCACCCCAAGTTTAGGAGGGAATTTTAAGGAAAAAAAGTTTTAGGAGAGAAGTTTAAGGAAAAAAAACTTGCATTTAAGCGTCATTTGCAGCTTTCCCAGCGTCATTTGCAGCTTTCCCAGCGTCATTTGCAGCTTTCCCAGCGTCATTTGCAGCTTTCCCAGCGTCATTTGCAGCTTTCCCCAGCGTCATTTGCAGCTTTCCCAGCGTCATTTGCAGCTTGCCCAGCGTCATTTGTAGCTTGCCCGTGTCATTTGCAGTTTGCCTGCGTTTAAATTTCCCTGCCGCGTGACAAACCGTGCATGCGCGGCCGAAAAAGACCGAACCGCGGCTGAAAAAGGCCGAAGTGCGGCCGAAAAAGACTGAGCCGACTGTTCAGCTCCGCTCGGAGTCCCGCCTCCCTGCTGTTTCGGGAGCGAGCGCAGGGAGGCGGGACTACGAGCGGAGCTGAACAGCCGGCTTCGGTCTTTTTCGGCCACGCTTCGGCTTTTTCCGGCCTTTTTCGGCCGCGGTCGCCATTTTTCGGCGCCGCAAACGATTTTTTGTCTTTTTTTTTTTGGGGTATCGGCGTATAACACGCACCCACGACTTTCCCCCGATTTTAAGGGGGAAAAAGTGCGTGTTATACGCTGATAATACGGTAACTTAGTTGGAGGTTGGAACAGAAATATGAATCCTTTGACCGTTTACTGAAAAAATTTGAAAATGCAATCAGGACAGTCACAAATTTGTAAAAAAAAAAAAAAAAAAATTGTAAAAAAAATTGCAAGCTTAAACACCACATCACAATACCCCCAAAATAAAACAGATATACATAAATGGTGTAGCACAACCTCCATGAGATTCATCACAGATGATATAAAAGCAAAATGTCCACATAAAAATAATCAATATACAATCGGTGCTGCCAGTCACCACTGTGTCCGATGTGCAAAGTATCGCACAACTATTGTGCCATGCGTGCATCCACCACATGCAACAATTGAATGTGCACCTCCATTTCTGATCTCCAAATACAGTATCTCACAAAAGTGAGTACACCCCTCACATTTTTTTTAAATATTTTATTCTATCTTTTCATGTGAAAACACTGAAGAAATGACACTTTGCTACAATGTAAAGTAGTGAGTGTACAGCTTGTATAACAGTGTAAATTTGCTGTCCCCTCAAAATAACTCAACACACAGCCATTAATGTCTAAACCGCTGGCAACATAAGTGAGTACACCCAAGCAGGGTGTACTCACCCTGCTCCTTTGATCCCCGCTGACCCGGCGGATGACAAGTCTGCCTCTGCACACTGTGCAGGGACGGACCTGTGAGAGCTCCGCTCTCCGCTATGGGGGATCGGATGATTACGGACCGCCTGTCCGTTTTTCATCCGATCCGCCAGACAGATGGAAAATAGGACATCCATCCATCTGGATTTTTTGGACCGGGGCGCAACGGATGTCAGCGGGCATGTCACTGCTGACATCCGTCGCTCCATAGAGCTGTATGGAGCGACCGCTCAGATCCGCCTGAAAAAACTGACAGGCGGATCTGAACGGTCAGCACATGTGAAAGGGGCCTAATATTAAATACAAACCTTGAGACCCGGTTCACACCGGGGTGACTCGTCAGGCGACTTAGCCACCTGACAAGTCGCGTCCCGTTCTGTAGTATGGAACCGTTCTAATAGGAGCGACACAAGTCGCTCCGACTTAGAAAAAGGTTCTTGTACTACTTTGGGGGCGACTTCAGGAGACTTGCATTGACTTCTATACAGAAGTCATTTTGCAAGCCACAGCTGAAGTCGGATGCCGGTCGCCTGAGGCAGTCGCGCTCCAAGTCGTGCTGCCTCAGTGTGAACCGGCTCTAAAGGAAGCCATCAGTTCATGAATTACTACAACTTGCAGTCCAACACAAACCTGGATATATGTAAGCTGAGATAATATACATGTTCTGGTGATTTTTACGGTCTGTGATGATGGGCTTCGATGTACAAATGCAGCTTGCTTCTGAGACATCAGTTTGAGAAGTCTTTGAGGTTGTTAAGAACTTATTGCAGGTGTGGTTGACTTGCTGTTGACCTGCTTCAGCTGCTTTTCCGTTCCCATAGATTGGTATGGGGAGAGAAGGCGTTCAGAAGTTAATAAAAGACCGTTGACTTCTGAACGGCTTCTCTCCCCATACCAATCTATGGGAATGGAAAAGCAGCTGAAGCAGGTCAACAGCAAGTCAACCACACCTGCAATGAGTTCCTAACAACCTCAAAGACTTCTCAAACTGATGTCTCAGAAGCAAGCTGCATTTGTACATCGAAGACCATCCTTATACCTGGAGTTCCGCTTCAGGGGTGTGTATTATTTTCTTTTACCTTTCTAACAGAATGGTTCCAAGAATAAATTATTTTATTTATTGACACTCGGCAGGTATAGCAGGAAATCTCTAAAGGTTTTAGGAACAGTTGGGGAGCCAATTAACCCTGAAGCATGGCTCTGGTATTACAACATCGTTGGAGATCAGAGGTGTCCGATTGTGGACACGTTTTGGCAGACGGAGACGGTAAGAATTGTTGGGTTTAATTTGAAGGTACTCTTTTAGCTGTCCAATTGATCAAAAATAGTATTTGACCAAAAGTATCTGAGAGTATTACCTTGTCCCCTAAAAACTTGCTTTAAATTACAAAATATTTAATTATATAAGGTATTCTTACCCCTAGTTATACTTTTTATTTTTAGCACAATTATTACTGCACTTTTAAAGTCGAAGTTCACCTTCAGCAAGACTTGCATAAATTCCATATCCTGTGAATAATAGTACATACCATACCATACCAAAATGATGTTAAATGTACAATATTATATACATAATATTTTTAAATGAATAGTCTGACGACAAGGACTCTTTAAACATTACAGACTGCTGTACTGGGATGAAGTGGTTTAGGTATAAGGTGTATGAGATATATGCTGACCTACATCTAGTACTTTCTAAGTTGGGTTTATCTGTCTGTTTCATCAGGGAGGTCACGTGTTAACTCCACTTCCGGGGGCCACAGCAGCAAAGCCCGGCTCAGCTGTAAGTATTGCCTTAAAATTCAAATGCTGTTCAGTAAATCACACTTTAGCATGCTTAAATCATGTTATTACTGTTAGTAAAGGTTTGCCTTTTTTTTTGCCATGTAATAAAAATGCACCTAACCTAAAACCTAGGCAGCCTGTATCACATGGTCTAAATAGGCCGGTCTGGCAGACTTTTAGTAAATGAGTATGTAATGGGCAAATATGGCTGCTCCCATATACCGTATATACTCGAGTATAAGCCGACCAGAATATAAGCTGCGGCACCTAATTTTACCACAAAAAATGGGAAAACTTATTGACTCGAGTATAAGCCTAGGCTGAGAAATGCGTAGCTACTGTAAGTGGAAAAGAGGGTCAACAATGCCCATTTGAAGCCTCACTGTGCCCATTTGCATGCCTCACTGGGCCCATTTGCAGCTATAGGTCCCCCAAACTTCAAACTTGGTAGCTAAGGGTTCCTAAATGCCCCCTAGCTGCAGCCAAAATGTGGTGTCTCTGGACCCAAAGGGTCCTGAAATGACATTGCTGCAGATGGACACAGTTGACCGAATTTGGGGCCCTGTATCTTGGGGCCACTTGGTGCTAGGAACCCCAAATTCGGTGTGCAAACCCAGTGGACCTATCACTACAACATGTCCAATGGGGTTCCTATCACCAAGTGGCCCCAAGATACGGGGCCCCAAACTCGGTTTGGAAAATGTCAAGCACTTTTCGGCAGCAGAGAATGACATTTTCTGAACCGACTTTGGGTCCCCGTATCTCGGGGAAACTTGGTGCTCCATCTTTAAAGTTGTAGTGCTAGTTCCACTGGGTTTGCAAACCAAATTTGGGGTTCCTAGCTCCAAGTGGCCCCGAGATAAGGGGGCCCCAAAGTCTGGTCAGAAAATGTCATTCTCTGCTGCAGAAAAGTGCTTGACTGGAGTATAAGCCGAGGGGGGCATTTTCAGCACAAAAAATGTGCTGAAAAACTCGGCTTATTTTCGAGTATATACGGTACATATATTACTTGCCTAGAAACAGGGTTTACTAATATAAAGCTAATCTCCAGTGAAACATATATAATTTTATATATTATTATTATTATTATTAATAATAATAAAAAAAATCTAAACCCAGAAACAAATATGTAATATATTGCAGACCCTATTTATTATTTTAGTTTCCTTTTTTCAAAGAAGACTTAACAAGCAGGCTTTGAGGTTGATTTACTAAAGGCAAATATACTGTGCACTGCAAGAGCAGTTGCTCCAGAGCTTAGTAAATTAGGTAAATCATCTTTTTACAGATAATATCCTATCACATGCAAGGAAAAAAAAAATGAATTTTTGCTTGCACTTGACTGGATAATAGAAATCTGTGAGCTTCCCCTCATTTACTAAGTTCCAGAGTAACTTGCAGTGCACAGTATATCTGCCTTTGGTAAATGAACCCCATTGCATGTCTCTTCTGCAGTATTGTGCCTGCCTGCTCACATTTTTTAAAAGTAAGGCTTTAGTTCTGCTTTTAAGTGTAAAACAGCTGCGTGTGCACAATAAGTGTTAATGTAATTTCAGAATGCAATTAGTTCAGAGATGGCACGATGACAGAAGCAAGTTTGTTTGCTTAGGTTGCAGAACAAAGCTTGCTACTCATTAATCTTCTCTGTATGGAGGAAATGTCTCAATTAGAAGTGACTGTATAGGCAGAATAAAGTATAGGCATTTTTTTTTTTTTTTTATAGTTGTATAGTATGTGTTTCATATTTCTATTTTTGTGTTGAAGACGTTCCCTTTTTTTGGCGTTGTTCCTGCTATCTTGGACGAGGCTGGCGAGGAGCTTGAAGGAGAAGCTGAAGGTTATCTGGTAAGCGGAAATGTTCCACTGAGCAGACACTGTCATATCTACTAATAATATGCAATGGGTAGTCTATCATGTACTTTAACCTGATAAAGCTTTGGTACCTGACAAAGCTCTTCAGTGTCCTGTGTCGCCTTCCAGTGCTCACTGGGTTATAAATAATCACCAAACACCAGGGAAGTTCAGTTCCTTCTGTAAGCTGTCCTATACGCCTCCCCAGTGGCGTCTCCAGCTTTCATATTTAGGGGGGGCACATGGGGGGACAGGGACAAAATTAGGGGGGCAACTATAAAATGCAATTTTACTACGATCCCCAGGGTGGCAGAAGAGATATGTCACCAGCATACCAAGTAAATATAAGGGTCCAAAGCAGTGGGAGAACTGTCAGGTTTGCAAAGGTTGTCTTGTCTCCAGGCCTTGGTGTTCTGCCACTGTGGTGTTCCCCAGCTATTGACAGTGCTGGTCTGGCATCTGTCTCCTTGGCAGCGGCAGCAGTCTATTAGGCCCTAGTGCTGGTGACATTATGGGTGCATGCAGGGGAAGGCTGGCACTATTGGTTGTAGAGAGCCGAGCCCCCAGCTGGTCACCTAGCAGCAGTAATGCTGTATAACCTTCTCTGTTGACATGCTGATCGGGATGTGATCCAGGTGATGCTCCCAGTCAGATCTAATAAACACAGTATTTATTAGCATCAACAGTACAACCATATCCACCGTATGTTCAGCAGCCATGTGGGCTCTTTGCCTGTAAGGTGTGGGCTCTACGCCTGTAAGGTGTGGGCTCTACGCCTGTAAGGTGTGGGCTCTACGCCTGTAAGGTGTGGGCTCTACGCCTGTAAGGTGTGGGCTCTACGCCTGTAAGGTGTGGGCTCTACGCCTGTAAGGTGTGGGCTCTACGCCTGTAAGGTGTGGGCTTTGATCAATAAAACCACTATGATATTTAACACTAGGATTTGACTAGGAGCATCACCTGGATTGCATCACGATCAGCATGTCAGAGAAGGCTGCACTGCTGCTAAGCAACCTGCAGGGAGGTCAACTGTCTACAACCATTAGAGATGGGCTTGGGTGTGTTTGAAACCCCACATGCCCGATCCCACCAGGAAGCCGACACTGCACACAGCTAATCACAGGCAGTGAGACATTCCTGATCTGTGCAGCTGCGGACCGGGAAATGTCTCACTGCCTGTAATTAGCGCTGTGCAGTGTGGGCTTCCTGGCGGGGTCGGGCATGTTGGATTTTGAACATGCCCAGCCCATCTCTAACAACAAATTGTGCTGGCCCTCCTGTACATTAGCCCCATAAAGTAACCAGCATTGGGTTCCAATGTGCCGCCGCTGCCATGGAGACAGAGACCAGCGCTGTGAATAGCCGGGACAGGACAGCAACTCTGGTAGTTCCACCACTGGTTCACACTGGGAGGATTCCCCCATCCACCTATAATGTGTAGATGGGAGAATTGGATCATTTCTTTTTTTTTCTTAATGCAACCTACTAGTTAAATTAAAAAAGTGATCAATGTATGGGCTGCCTAAGTGCTAAGACCAGCCATAGGCAGTTTAAATCTCAGCTGGTTCATCGGGAACTGGCTGAGATTTGAACCATTAATGAGCAGGCTGAATGTACCAATTTGATCGATCAAATTGGGAACAACCAGCCTGCCAGATACTCTTATGATTATCACTAGTGGTTGCTATAGCCACTAGTGATAATGACTGTTTGTTGGGAGAATACAATTGCTGGGCAGGAAGGATATTCCCCTTGTCACCACTGTCTGTGTTGATGGGGGAATCATGCAAGTTTCTTTCCTGCACTCTGTGGATGCAGGAAAGAAATTTGCTTAGTCTATTACCTGCCTAACTGAAAGTGAAAGTAAGTTGTGAAGGTCTTGAAAGAACAGGAGAGGGGAGGGACAGATGGTGGGGAGAAGAGATGGAGATAATGCAGTTCAGTGATTACAGTGTACTGCAGTGCACACACTTACCCACGCGTCCAGGCTAGAAGAATACTCCCCCTCTCAATAGAGACTGTGTTACTCCAGCAGCGGCCTGAGTAAGATGTGGCACATCCGCTACGAATGCAAACAAAAAGACATTGCCTTTTTGTAAAAAAAAAAAAAAAAATGTTTTTTTTTATTTTTTTTTGGGGGGGGCACATGGTGGGGCACAGCATAATTTTGGGGGGGTCAGGGCCCCCTCTGCCCCCCCCCCCCCTAGGGACGCCATTGCGCCTCCCTACCTTTTTAGTGTATGGTATGTGTAAAGATGACCTTATGGGGCAGTATCCGGAAACCTTAAGCCCTGGCACACACAGACCGAATATTGGGAGGGTTCGGCCTGTTTAACAGAACCTGGAAAACATTCAGCCCGTAATTACACTGGCCGGTCCGACAGAAGCAAGCTGAAGAGGCATGCTGGAAAACCAGCATCCGATTAGTGCTGGCAGCCAATGGCTGTGAGCACTGACCAGTGTGTTCTGGGTGGAAGGCAGTCCCCCTGTCGGAACACAATAGCTTAGTGGGGAGGTCGCTGTACTAACATTGTATAGTTAGTACAGCAAGCTCCTCATTTTTTATTTATTTTTTGTTCAGGACTCTGGGTTGAACAAAAAACTGATAGTGTGTACTAGGCTTAAAGTGATTGTAAGGGTTCGTTTTTTTATTTTTTTTTAAATAACAAACATATCATACTTGCCTCCACTGTGCAGCTCGTTTTGCACAGAGTGGCCCGAAACCTTCTCTTCTGGGGTCCCTCTGCGGCTCTTGCGGCTCCTCACCACATCAGATAGCCCCCTAGGAGAAGCGCTCTCCCAGGGGGATTACCTTGCGGTCACGCTCCCGAGTCCAGCATTCAGCATCCATAGCCACCGAATGCAGGACTCTGCCCCGCCCCGGCGTCATTGGATTTGAGTGGCAACAGCGGGAGCCAATGGCTGCGCTGCTACCAATCTTTCCAATCAAGAGCCGAGAACCCCGGGCAGAGGGACAGCGTGTCGGGTCAAGTTCTAGGGCTCAGGTAAGTAAAACGGGGGGGGGGGGGGGGGAGGTCACTGCCAGGTGTTTTTTTACCTTAATGCATAGGATGCATTAAGATGAAAAAACACGTAGGTTTACTACCCCTTTAAGCCCTGGTTCACACTGATGTGATTTTGGATGCATGGTATGCATGGTGAAATAACATGATTTTCTATGGAGTCCATTCTTATATATGCAGTCCGACTGCAATTTTGAAAAGGGTCCAGTGCGTCTTCGCAGCTGAACCCACATCAAGTCTCACTGCACGTGATCATTGAAATCGCACGCATCAGTGTGAACATAGCCTGATTGGCTCTTGGTGCTGACATTTCCTCTCCCAGTCTGATTTCTGGAGTGCAGGGGATTGTGGGAAGCTAGTATGAAAATAAGTTTGGTAATAATTGAAGCAATATTTTTTTAAGTTTTATTGAAATTCTTTTATTTTATTTTTTTATTTTTTTAGCATACACACAACCAAACAAACATAAAATAATTTTCAAAAAATAGCGGTGTAAAATACACTTATTAACATGTCACATGCTGATACATTATGTAAAAAAATGCAAATATCCAACCCTACATTAGCATAGTCTTAGTCTCACACCCAAAAACATATTACTGTATTTTCTGGCGTATAAGACTACCTTTTACACCGAAATTACACAGCCAAAAAGTGGGGGTTGTCTTATACGCCGGGTGAAGAAGCCGACAGATGGATATCAGTCCGCCGGGCGCTCTGTAAAATTGTAATATGTATACAGTATGCGCCGCTCAGCCAATCCCGGCGGGCGATGCACTCTGATGAATACAGAGCCTTCTAAGCCTGCTTGGATTGGGTAACAACCTCTGCCAATCCGAGCAGGCTACACGAGTCAGAGCGGTGCGGGCTGATGTCACAGCCTCTGCCAATCCGAGCAGGCTTTGTATACATCAACAGATTAGTAAAATACAATGCCTGCCGTGATTGGCTCAGCGGTGCTCACTGTCTGCACGCTGTATTCTGAAGTGTACCTGACGCTACTGTACTAACACAGCATCATATATACTGTGTGTACTTGGTGCTCTACATATTAACAAAGCATCCTGTACTGCACATCCAGCTCCAGATCTCCCCTAAAATACAGGTATGATTTATGGTGCTTTGGAGGAGAGGATTCATTGTTGCTGCCTACCAATTGTGGGATCTCTGGGACTTTTAGTTCACCAGTTTCCTTTTTCTGATGTTAAGTCTGATGGGTTTTTTTTTCTGATGTTTTTTTGTACATGGTGTTGCTTTGGAAGGGAAGTAGTCTTATATGGCGAGTATAGCCCCAAACCTAAGTTTTCACTGGAAAAATAGGGGGTCGTCTTATCCCCGGGCAAATACGGTACTCTGAAAGCACTTATTTAGGGTTGCAGAACAGCATTTGTTATTTAGCATCACTTCTGTCTCACCACGGCCT
This sequence comes from Lithobates sylvaticus, assembly GCA_028564925.1. Taxonomy (NCBI): domain Eukaryota; kingdom Metazoa; phylum Chordata; class Amphibia; order Anura; family Ranidae; genus Lithobates; species Lithobates sylvaticus. The sequence goes on along the minus strand of CM053037.1, from coordinate 168,289,652 downwards.
GCCGGTCTCCAAATTCTCTACCTCCACCGATTTTTATATGACTCAGAATGACCCACCGCAATCCTCACATTTGAGCAACCATCTTGTAATTGTATTTAGCAACGTGTTTCCACGTAGCTGATTGGTGGACTTTTGAGAGAATAGCCCGTACCCATCAATATAGACCCTATGCATTCACCACAAACCTGCTTAATCATCCACTTTGCAGTAATCTGAGAGAAACCAGTGCAAATGGAGCCAGTCCAGGAGCCACTCGCCATGGCTCCCAAAGTTTGTAAAATGTATTCGGTGTGCCCCTATTTCTATAAACCTGTTGTTCTTTCCGAAGAGTATCATTGACCTGAGTACGCCATTCCTCAAATGATGGAGGGCTAGGTGACAACCATTTCAAGGCAATAAGCTTACGTGCTATGAACAGCAGTCTATTAATAGGTACCAGTGTCCCAGGCAAAAATAGTTCCTTATCCAAACAACCCAACAGGGATAACTTAGGGTCTATATCAGGGGTGTCAAACTGGCGTTCCTCCAGCTGTTGCGAAACTACAGGTCCCATCACGCCTCTGCCTGTGGGAGTAATGCTTGTAACTGTCAGCCTTGCAGTGCCTCATGGGATTTGTAGTTTCGCAACAGCTGGAGGTCCGCCAGTTTGAGACCCCTGGTCTAGATCGATGTGAGTATGAAAAGCACTGTTGATCATTATTGAAGCAATATTAACAAATACTATACGGCGTGCATTTGAATAACAATGATGCATTTTTTGTATTATTTGTGCAGAGTTTGTCTTTAATGTGATCTCATCTGTCCCTTCAAAGGTATTTAAACAGCCCTGGCCGGCATTAATGCGCACAGTATATGGGAACCATGAAAGATTTGAGACTACCTACTTCAAAAAGTTCCCAGGATATTATGTGACCGGTGATGGTGAGTAACTGACTTTTCCATGTAGCCATCTATACCTCTTATGTGGTTATTTGTACTTCAGGTTCTGTCGTGAGCAAGGCTGCCCAAACCTCAGCCTAGTCACTGCGCAAACTGTTGGCGCTATATAAATCCTGTATAATAATAGTCTACTGGCCTGACCTTTCATTTTCATCTTTGCATCATTTACACATCCAAAGCAATGTACACAACTGGTAACAACTTGGCTCACAGCCTGCGTGCTTTTTGTAGGTCAGTAACTCATGAAACGGTGATGTGAGGGTAAGGATGATGGATCTCACACCTTCAAAATTAAATTAGCAATGGCAGCTTTATCTCGACTTTTTTGTTTTCGGTATGTTCCTAAACGCATAAGGAAGGAGCAATAGTTAACACACATCGCCGCACATCAAGTTTGGATATGCCTGAATGCCACTGCCACCCAATCCTTGAAAGCTGCTCGGAAAAACGTGACCTAAAGAAAAGAACAAAGTTAAATGCGAAAGGGGAAAAGAAAAGACCTGAGAATCTTACTTCCGACAGACACTAAACAAAGATCTAACAGCTGGAGTTCAGGGGATAGAGCCCATTGTCAGATTATGTTGGGCGGCACAGTGGTGTAGTGGTTAGCATTCTCGCCTAGCAGTAAAAAGGGTCGCTGGTTCAAATCCCAACCACGACACTACCTGCCTGGAGGTTGCATGTTCTCTCTGTGCCTGCGTGGGTTTCCTCCGGGTACTCCAGTTTCCTCCAACACTCCAAAGACATGCTGGTAGGTTAATTGGCTTCTGTCCAAAATTGTCCCTAGTATATGAATGGGGACCTTTGATTGTGGGCTCTTTGAGGGTAGGGACCAATGTGAGTGTGCAATGTACAATGTAACTATGTTTGTCCATTTTCTGAATTGTCTGATACCTAGGCTACCTAGATCGCATGGTTTCTGGCTACAATGAGTATTGTCTGTGTTTTACTACTCTTGCCCTCTTGTTAGGCTCCCCTTACCAGTGCTCCCTCGCAGCGCCTATCGCCACTGCAGGCTGCGCTGAAATCCAAGGTGCTGGCTGGTTTTAGGCCCTAAGGAGAGCAGTGACATCACTTCCCTGATCATGTACCAGTGCTCAAGCCTAGAGATGGACTACTTGACCCAAGAAGTGTCACATTCACATGCTCCACCATTACTGGAAAAATCTGGAATTGTCACAAGCCACACAGGCAGTAGTGACAGGGAGCGCTGGAAATATTTGTAAACCAGGATTGGAATGGGCACCTTATGAACACAAGTGTTCTTGATTTTCTAACACTGGAGAGTGAAAACTCTCTGGTGCAGCTGTGCATGGTAGACTATGCACTTCGAACTTTAGCTTGTTCAATTAAAGTATACTTGAGCCCCCCCATTCACATCGGAGCGATTTGACTTGTCATATTGCAGCTTATTTCCGGCAGCGGCACCAACTTTGTGGTGCTGCACCGATTTCTAAAAGAAGTTCCTGCACTACTTTTGGCGACTTCGGAGGCGTTTTAAAAGATATCTGTGCATGAACCCACACAGATGTCTTTCAAATTGCCCCCAAATTCGCACTGAAATGTGGGTTTGAAATAGTAAAAGTTCAGCTGAACTCGTACCATCTCAACCCCGCCTTCAGTGAGAACGAGGGCTAAAGGCAAAACTTTTTCTAGTTTTGGATAGAGGGAAAAGGGATTATTTATTATAGGTATTTATATAGCACCTTCCATTTACACAGCGCTTTACACATATTTATTATACATTCACGTCAGATTAGATCCCCTGTCAGTTTTTATTGCCGTCTGTGCCCCCATTACGGAGATTTACCCTATTTGTACTGTTTACCATTTATTATTGAAAGTAAAAGAAAATCACAAATTTTGCATTGTCCCCAGAAAAGTAATAGGGGAAAGAAAAAGGGGAAATCTTCCAATGGGGACACTAGTTCTGGTGACCTGGGGGGTCCCCAAGGAGTTCCTTTTTAATTTGCAGGGATTTCTTCTCACTTCCTGTTTGGCTATGGGACAACAATTGAAGGGAAATGTCCACAATGGGACACAGATGGCAGGAAAAAAAATCTGACGGGTTATAACCCTCCTTTGCTCTATTCAAAAACGGGGGGGAAAAAAAAGTTTTGTCTATAGGTCTACTTTAAGCTTTGACAATAAAACCTGGAAGCTGATTGGTTTCTATAAAAAGCTGAACCAGATTTTGCATGCTCCAGTTTTAGTAAATCTCCCCCACTGTCACCTTGCCATTAATAAATAAGGTGATGGTGTCACATTTAAAGCCTGTTCAAAGTGGAACTAAGGTCCCTATACTTGCCTCCTAACAGTCCAAAGCCTGGGAGGGCTACCTTGCTGGAATCGTCTCCCCAGCTTCTTCCTTGGCCGGTGGGGGATGACGTAACGCATGTGCAGGAGTCAGTCATGTCAGCACACAGGGACCTTACTGGTGATGTAAACTGAGTTGTTAACTAACATAATTTTTTGTTTTAATATGTACGTTTATGCTTCTTTTATTTTTTTTCAGGCTGCAAAAGAGACAAAGATGGCTACTATTGGATTACCGGGCGGATTGATGACATGCTTAATGTTTCCGGTAAGAACTACCCGTAGTTAGTTATTTTCAAATGAAAATTGAGTTTTCTTTCTGCACACATTTTATCTTTTATCTGACCAATGGAAAGAGGGAAAGTGCCTGGAGCTGCTCCAAACATACAATATAGCACTAAAAAGTTGAGGATGATCTTGGTACCCAAGGATTGAACCATTTAAAAGGACAAATTAAGCAATTTATTAGAAAATAGATAGGGTTAAAAACAGTTGGTATAAAGATACATACACTGTGCACGGTAATGAAAACAAGTAATCCTAATAGGTCCTAATACAAGAAAACTTAGATGTGTATCCTGATGGAGTCCTCTACATGTTTCACGGTATGCACCCTTCTTCAGGAGGGGTCAGTCAAAAACATCTACAAGAGTGAATAAAGTTTTTCATAATTGAACAATTCTACAAATTTCAAGGATTGGTAGATTTAAGTGACAGACACTTGAGTAGTAATACATACTAGATTAATCTTGGAGAATCTATAAAGTTTTATAGGTAGCTTACCAAAGATGGCCCTGGAGGCGCTACACAGTACCAAAAGAGTCACCCGATAAGGGGTAGTCACCCCCCGGGGCGAACACAGGAGACACTATGAGCACAAAAAAAACATAATTGAAAAAAAGATGGTAAGGTGACCGTGGGTCCGTGTTAATAGCTATGGACACAACAGGTGGGGAAGTACAAAGAGGGGGGGGGGGGGGGGGTTAAAAGAGGGAACAAACAAGGAAGGAATAAAGCGAGGAGGAGAAAGGAAGAGGGGAGGGAGGGTAAACAAAAATGGGGAAATTGAAAAAAAAAAAGGGGGGGGGGGGATCAGATAGAAAGAAATAAGGAAGAAAGGGACAGAAGGGGGGGGGGCAGAGGGGAAAAGGGAAAGAGAAGAGAGGGGGGGGGGATGAAGAGGGGGGTGTTTTGAAGGGAGGGAAGGGACAAAGAGGGGGGTGTTGAAAGAGGGGACAAAAAAACATAACCATACACCATAGATATAGCAACCATGTCCATGGAGTTCATTAAACACCAACCCACCTTGTCAATCACACGTGTTTATTTATATATATATATATATATATATATATATATAATGTATGTGTACCGGGGGCAATGTGTAGGCAGAGTAGGGTAGTACGTCCTAGAAATGGGAAGGCAGGCTGTAGCAACAATGGAACTGGAAGTGCTCCAGATGAGTCAGTCACAGTTAAAAATAATATGCTGTGACATGAGGATAAAAGTACATGATTAGAATCGTGACAGCCAGGGACAGTAAATAGAGTACAGATCCCCATATGCACAGCTTGTGTACGTTGGGTGGTAGACTTACCACGGCCAGCCACTCTGCCAAGTTTGTCCCCCGGTTGCAGCCGTCTGAGGGCCGCTCTGTGCACCCTATAAATGTCTCTTACCCGGCCCACGCCAGTTACACCATCTGACTAAGAATTATTTTAGAATTTATTTTAAAAGCAGTTTGTTACAAATGTGAATTGTTGTACTGCCTATATAGACTTGTAGGTTTTCCCTCTAGTGGCTTTCTGTAAATCGGTTTGGCATTTTAGCATCCCTGCAGCAGGTATTCTGCTGTTTTTGAGTGAGCTTAAGCATGATTGCAGCAACAAAGAGATCAGTAAGTACCCATGTATATGCGGTTGGGTAACAGTTCTCATGTCTTTGGGTAGCAGAACATGGTTGATCGTTATCAGAAAACTTCTAATTTCCCATGGACTGATTTGGTTCTGTCTTATGGCTATAACTACCCCCCTCCCCTCAAATCCACAGGTATAACCGTGTACTATCGGTTGATCCAAATGATTGTGTTTTATATTGCAAATGTTTAGAAAGTTATCAATTCAGCACATTATACCACTTTCTAAGGCAGGCCACGTTACAATCAGATTGTACAATTGTCTCTAAATTTACCAAGGACTTGCCTATGTGGATCGAAACTGAACTGATTGCTTGGGTAGGCCCTCGCATAGCTTAGTTGCTGATGAGTCTAAAGATTGTAGCAGTCGCCCTTAAAGTGGAGTTCCAGCCTGTATTAAAATTTTAAGTCAGCAGCTACAAATACTGTAGCTGTTGACTTTTAAATTTTAAGGACACTTAATGTCGGCAATGTCGGCACCCGAAGACAATCCGTCCATCAACTTCGGGTGCAGGCGCCAGCGTCCTTACTAAGGGAAACAGGAAGTGGAGCCTTGCGGCTTCACAGCCTATTTCCTACTGCATATGCGCAAGTTGCATTCTGAATGGTCCTGCTGTCTTCTGTGGCCCGTGTGCCTCCCAGGGGGGAGAGGGGGAGGAGCTGTAAATTACGTAGATCGCCACAGCGCCCTTCCACGGAATTGGGAGCGAGTACCTGTTTTGGACCGGGCACGGGAGCAGGGGCTCTTTGGTTAGTATAAATGTTTTTGAAGTCCCTGGGCCACCCACTAACTAGAGTTCCATAGTGGCTTAAAGCGGAGTTCCACGCAAAAGTGGAAGTTCCACTTTAAACCACTATGGAACTCTAGTTAGTGGGTGGCCCAGGGACTTCAAAAACATTTATAGTAACCAAAGAGCCCCTGCACACACACACACACACACACACACACACACACACACACACACACACACACACACACACACACACACACACACTACTATTGATATAAATGTTAAGCCTAAAAAAATAATTTATTGAATAATCCCATTCACTTTCTGATTAAAATAGCTTTAATAAAGGAGAAGTATCGCCAAAGCTGGATTGGCTGTGCTTCTTCTATGGATCACAGGAGTGCAATACGTTTTTGCACTCCTGTAACCTGTTTTCAGCATGGAGCAAGTCCGCTCTTTGCTGATGTCACCAATGTCAGTCCAGGCACCGCGTCATCCTGACAATGGGAGTCTGTATCCGGCAGATCCCTGGACTGACATCCGGCTCAGCCTCTCAGCGGGCCGCCGAAAGCCTGAGGCGTCTGCTCCCGCTCCCTCCACAGCTCAGCGCTCCAATGAGCGAGGAGGGAGAAGAGCAGAGAGCTGTGACTGACAGTCTGCAGCTCTCTGCTCAGGGAGCTGTGAAAACCAAGCGATCGTTGGTGTTCGATCGCTCAGGTTCTCAGTGTACAGGTCGGCGGGGGACAGGTGCAGCATTTTGCATCCACCTAGGTAAGTATTAATCGGGGGAAAAAAAAATGTTTCCTTTAATGGGCATTAGAAGTCTTTACATCTCTTTTTTAAAGTCCAATAAAAGCCTCTCTTTTTACTTGTTATGCAATTAGGATGCACAACAGCTATACTGCATGACAAAGTAAAAAAAAATGGAGGCAGTATCCTAATACATAAACCTTTCACTGTCCTGATTTCTGTTTATATATCTAGTGATTTATGACCTGACTAGTTTCTTCTTCCGTCTCTGGCTGTCCAGGTCACTTGCTGAGCACGGCGGAGGTGGAATCTGCTCTTGTTGAACACTCCTCTGTAGCCGAGGCTGCCGCAGTGAGTCATCCACATCCGGTGAAAGGGGAATGTCTCTACTGTTTTGTCACTCTGCGGGATGGACACGAGTTCACCAAAACATTGATCGATCAGTTGAAGAAACTAGGTAACGCTCTTGAAGATCTGACCTTTACAGGAGTTGAGGGCTCATAGCTCATTGTCGGTATGTTGTTGATGCAAGGGCATGGTCATTTCCCAGATTTCTGCTAGCTTTTAAAGAGCCAACCCATCCAAAACTGATATTTTAGTTATAGATGCATAAAAGTAGTTGGGAATCACCCGCTGGCTCATAGGTCTCTTGGAACTCCCGTGGTAAGGTTATGGCAACCAGGGTCCCAGCTCTGCCAACCTGCTGTGGCCTTTACAAAGGATTCTCAGTTTTACTGTTGGATTTTTTTAAAATGTATTTTACCTCATGGGGGGAATTCAGCAGAAAGAGGGGCAGATCCAATTCCATACTCTCCAATGAGATCCCTAGAAACTAAAAACAGTAAAAAACAAATGAGAGCTTCTATTGGCTGCTCAGGCTCTCGCATTGAATTGCCGAATGTGTGGGGAGTGTGGTCTAGCTCCATATGATTGTATAAGCTCCCTGTGCATGTAGGTTATGATTTAGTCCGGGTTTACATATGTGGGGCATGCGGTTTGCAGTCTGGGGGCTTTTCTGTTCACAGGTTCAGGTGCACCTAAACCGGACCCATAAACACACAGGGCCCTTTTTGAAACCGCGCTGCGGCCGTTCCGTACTAGTGAGAACCGGCTCCCTTGAGAGGCGGTCACATTCACATGTCATGTGATATTTGATGCAGTTTAAAACGCATCCAATTCACACATATGTGAAAACGGCCTTAAAGTGGTTGTAAAGGCACAAGATTATTTACATTCTATGCATGAAGGTAAAAAACCTGTGTGCATCAGCCTTCCCAGCCCCCCTAATACTTGAGCCCCCTCTCAATCCAGCGATGTCCACGAGAGCCTTGTCTCTCCGGGGACTCGCACTCCTGATTGGCAGCAGCCGGAGCCATTGGCTCCTGTCAGTCACAGCCAGTGAGCGAATCAGGAGATGGAGGGGACAAGGCCGAGCTGCGGCTCGGTGTGTGAATGGACACACAGACCCGCGGGTGGGAAGTGCGCCTGCTTGGGTGCCCCCACAGCAAGCGACTTGCTGTAGGGGCACCCGGCAGGAGGGAGAAGTCAGGAGCACCAGTGTTGGACCCGAGAAGAGGAGGCTCCGGGCTGCTCTGTGCAAAACCACCGCACAGAGCAGGTAAGTATAACTTATGTTTAAAAAAAAAAAAGGCTTTAATATCACTTTAAGGATTAATGAAGGGACTTGCAGGAACAACACACTGTTTGCCATTTGGTTGTATTTGTTGCATTTGTATTATCCCTTTTTAATATATCCTTCCCAACTTCAAAGTGGCAAAGATCCAAGACCCCCAAAAGCCAGACATATGAGATGTTAGTTAATATAATAAAATGTGTATTGTACTTTAAAGTGGTGTCTACCCAAATGTCACCTTTACCTTTTCTGTTCTTTTTCTCTCCCAGTAAGAGAAAAGATTGGACCAATTGCCACTCCAGATTATATACAGAATGCACCTGGATTGCCCAAAACACGCTCAGGTGAGAATACTTTGTATTTTTTTTTGCATTTTTGTCAGAATGTGTTCTCTGAAAGACAAAAAGCATGATCTTCTATGAGCTTAACGCTGAACTCTCCAGGCAAATATTAAAGAGATTGGATTAGAAGGAGCTGCGCTAAATACAAAAAAAAAATAGTGATAAACAATAATCAGTCCATAAAGCACAGATGACTGTGAATAATCTTTGTGATCTTAAAACCGCTTTCAGCACTGCTACAGACTTGTGAACCTCCACCACATAAAGTGCATGCTTGTGCCTATCAACCCAGCCCAGGGGTATTGGGATGGCAGCTCACAGACAGATACTTGAAATGATAGGGCCACTCGCCAATCGACCAGGAAGACTCAATTACTCTGTAGTCATGGACATGGACCAGGCAGTTCATCCCAAAAAAAAGAAAGGAGCTCGCCATAGTGTAATCAGTGCTGTACAGGGAGCTCCTCACATTAGGCTAAAGTGAAAGCACAGTGTGTGCTCTTTGTCTCCCCCTTTCGCATCAGACAGGGAGGCTCTAATAGGCTTCATAATAGGTGAATTGCGAGCGCCATGCTTGACGCTCACAAAATTGGGCACAGTGGCGGCATTTGATAGCACAGTGGCAGCATTTGGTGGCACAGTGGCAGAGCTTGATGGGCACAGTGGCGGCATTTGATATGCAAACATCAAGGTAAAAAGCCAGCTGGCTAGTGAACACCTGGGGCCCCAGGACGATGTCAGATTTTGACAAAACGCATGTCGGGAGGAGAGGCGTGCTGACGTCATCGTTTTGTGACCCCAAGTGGACAGGTGTTTGTTAGCCGACCAGCTTTTTACCTTGATTTACTTTTCACTTTTCCTAAGTGTAATTTTCTATTAAGCATACATGGCGTGATATCATTTCAAAAGTTTTTTATTATAAAGCAATATCCACATGTTAGTCTTTTATGACAAGCATATAAAAGAGCTGTGCAATCTGTGGTTTGCGTTCCAAAAATCCAGGAAATTACGTCACCAGAAGTCCCTGTACTTTGGTAGGTAAAATGGCTCTTATTTGTATTTCATCTGTGTATTCGACTATTTGCCTGAATATTCATCTTTAGGCCCCTTTCACTATGGACTGGTGGATGTAAACAGACTTGTGTCCATCTACACCCACCTACCTCCAATCTGATCTGGCAAAAACAAATGGAAGGGGATCCCTTCCCTCTGGCCGGATTGGAGGACAGTTGTGTGTAGACAGCCAGCCGGTCTGTGTACATATCCAACTGTCCATGGAGCAGAGTGGGCTGTGTCCATATCTGCTCTGCATGAGCAGGGCGCACACGGACCTGTCTTGCGTTAAAGGGGCCTTAACTACCTGAGATCCGCGCTATAGCTGAATGACGGCTACAGCGCGGATCTAATGTGCCGGGACGACGTCTATTGACGTCGTCCCGGCCACGAGCTGCCTGCGCGCGCGGCGCGCTCTGTGATCAGCGAGTCTGTGAGACTCGCTGGATCACAGATCCGAGTAAGGGGTCGATCCTGACCCCTTACCACGTGATCAGCTGTCAGCCAATGACAGCTGATCATGTGATAATAACAGAGCCGGTAATCGGCTTTTTTTCCGATCACCGGCGGCAGTGAGAGGGACATTAGTCCCTCTCACTGCAATGTGCCCAATCCACGGTGCCCACCTTTGCCCAATTAAAGTGCCATCTCTCAGTGCCCACAGTGCCAGTGCTGCACATCTGTGTCACCTGCCAGTGCTGCACATCTGTGTCACCTGCCAGTGCTGCACATCTGTGTCACCTGCCAGTGCTGCACATCTGTGTCACCTGCCAGTGCTGCACATCTGTGTCATCCATCGGTGCCATCCATCGGTGCCCATTAGTGCCATCTTTGCTGTCCCCATCAGTACCGACTTATCTGTCCCCACCAGTGCAGTCTATCAGTGCCCACCTGTGCCGCCTCATCAGTGCATATCAATGAAGCAGAAAAATTACCTGTTTGCAAAATTTTATAACAAACTATTAAACATGATTTTTATTTTATTTTTGTTTGTTTGTTTAGCAAAACATAAAAACTCCAGCTGTGATTAAATACCACCAAAAGAAAGCTCTATTTGTGGGAAAAAAATGATAAAAATTGAATTTGGGTACAGTGTTGTATGACCGCGCAATTGTCATTCAAAGTGCGTCAGCGCCAAAAGCTGAAAATTGATCTGGTCACGAGGGGGGGTTAAGTGCAAAGTAATCAGGTGGTTAAAGAAAACATGTCATCAGCACAGAGTATACTTCATCAACTGGAAAACAAAAGTGAGAAGGAAGCACTCCAAGGACTGACGCAATGCATTCAGATACTGTGTACCTTTTTTACAGCAGTGTGCTGATGACAGGTTCCCTTTAACAGTAACCAGTGAAAGTTTGCTGCTGAGGGTTGTGTTTTTAGTCAAAAAGAGGTTATGCCAACCCCACTGTTCATTTCTACACCATTTCCTGCAGGGAATTGCATTTACCAGAATCCTTGAGTTGATCTAACGGCACTCGGGAGAATCTCTGTTCTCTATAACCCATTATATGTCACACTGGGTCCTGTCCTCCGGCAGCATTCGGTGCTCTCTCACAATATCCCGCCTTCAGTGCTCCATGTTAGTACTGTGATTTCCCCAGCAGCAGTGTACAAAGATACAAGAAGCTTCATCATTTATGTTTATTTAAAGCATTATAGCGGAACACACAAAAAAAAATGCATATGAAGCAACCAGCAACAATCGTCACGTTTTTCTCTATATAGAAGGGAAGCCCTTGATAAAGGCAGTTGAAATGCAATATGTCATGTATGAGACCAGGTTGAATTCAGGTATTATTGAATACAGAGCTGCATTAAAGTGGTGTTTCCCCCAAAAAATTAAAAATAACTGAAAACTCCTAAAAATATAAAAAAAAAATAAAAATAATTGGAAAAAAAAAAATGTGAACTTACCTCCTAAATGCCTGTTGCTAGGGGGGTCCCTCGTAGTCTGCCTCCTTCAGTGCCAGGGCTCCTGACCTCACTTCCCCTCAGCGTAGTCAGTCATCTGGGACATGTGACAGGTCCCAGATGACTGTGCGGCGCCGCTCGCGCATCCGCAGTGGGTCCCGGCTGTGAAGCCACAACCGGGTGCCCACAGTAAGAATGCCGGCGGAGCAGTGAACGAGGGGGGGGGGGGCATCGCTGGACCCTGGGACAGGTAAGTGTCCGATTTGTATGAAGGCTGGCCGGAGGCCAACATGTATTTGTAGGAGGAGCCTGAGAGGGCTATTTAAGCCTCCTCCTCCATCAGGGCCAGGGTCGTCGGCTTTCTGGGTTCCCACCCACCCGTTTTCCCCAGCCTTGCATACATACTCGTAGTACTTCTATTCTTCCAGTCTCACATTCAGGGTCTGCCCTCTTTTCTCAGGCATACCGACCAGCTAGGCCAAGGCACACCTCAGGCCTTGGTTCTTAGGAATATCGCATTTCCCGCTTGAAGACTCTGACTACAAATTAAAAGTCAGCAGCTGCAGTATTTGTAGCTGCTGACTTTTTTTTTTTTTTTTTTTAAGGGGCACCCCACAAGTTAGTGACTTTATCTGCCTGAAGTTCAGCTTTTACAGATCTTCATTTTTTATATATATACATTTTTTTTTTTTTTAGGTAAAATAATGAGACGAGTGTTACGAAAAATTGCCAAAGACGACCATGACCTGGGAGACATTTCTACTCTCGCAGACACCACGGTCATCCAGCAGCTCTTCAGCAATCGATGCAAGACCGTTCTCTAGGACAGAACTGCAGAGTTCACCTAGACAGGAATGTCATGTTAACAGTGAATCCAACAGACGAGTTAACACACTTCGGATACTGCAGCCATATAATTCTGTGTATATTTTGTGAGAATTGCGTTTTGTTGAGTATTGTGACTATTTGAGCAACTGTTTCATATCTCATGTAAGTCAAATTGTGGTGTCGGTTTCAGGAGCTGATTTAAGAATCTGATCAATGTCTTGAGCTGTCAGGTCTTTATTTCTGTTTGTGACCCCAGTTGGGAATATTTTACCTAACTTCCTGTTCCAGGACAGGAGGAAACAGACAGCGATAAAAACATTGTCAGACACTCTAATCCTTCTCACTCTACTAATTATGTGTTTTGTTGGTGGGATTCATGTCTTGACCTCACAGGAATTTATAGGAAATCTGCTTCTTTCTTAGAGAAGTTGGTGCAGAGCGTATACTTTTTCAATGTGTGTGGCCAGCTCAAGTTAACACTATCTGCTATTCTGGGTTCGGTTTCCTGGTCAGCTGTGTTTTAGGGATGGCCACCATACCAGGAACATAAGCTGTAAAAATAATTTTATAACCGTTTCATGCACGTTAAATACATTTGGTTGTATTTGGAGCTTAAGGCCCCTTTTCATACTGGCGGACCAATTGGGTCTGCCTGTCAGTTTTTCAGGTGCAACTGACTGGACAATCCATTGCTTTCTCTATAGTGGCAGATGTCAACAGACATGTCTGTTTGTAGGGGTGCCACATTATCCCTTTAATCCAGGACACATAGGAATTACACAGGTTCTGAGGCTGATTTAATGCAGATAAGGCACCAAGTGAGTTTAATTACCACCTTAATCAGCCACAGAACCTGTGTAATTTAATGTGTGTCCTGGATTAACCACTTCAGCCCCGGACCAATTGGCAGCCAAAGGACCAGGCCCCTTTTTGCGATCTGGCACTGCGTCGCTTTAAAACTGACAATTGCGCGGTCGTGCGACGTGGCTCCCAAACAAAATTGGCGTCCTTTTTTTTCCCCACAAATAGAGCTTTCTTTTGGTGGTATTTGATCGCCCTGCGGTTTTTTTTTTTTTTTTGCGCTATAAACAAAAATAGAGCGACAATTTTGAAAACAATGCAATATTTTTTGATTTTTGCTATAATAAATATCCCCAAAAAATATATAAAAAAACATTTTTTTCCTCAGTTTAGGCCGATACTGGTTTAGGTAAAAAAAAAAATCGCAATTAGCGATTGATTTGCGCAAAAGTTATAGCGTTTACAAAAATAGGGGATAGTTTTATAGCATTTTTATTATTTTTTTTTTTACTAGTAATGGCGGCGATCAGCGATTTTTATTGTGACTGCGACATTATGGCGGACACATCGGACATTTTTGGGGCCATTATCATTTGTGCCATTCTGCCGCAGTATATCTGCGTGAGGCGGTCGGGAAGCGGTTAAAGGGACGATGTGGCAACCCTAGTCTGACACCTGCCAAGATCCAATCCGTTAGCCATCCGTCCATTGGATTGGATGACAGTTGGATGGAAACAGACAGGCAGTGGGTTGTGTCTATTCTGACACAGACCTGTCCTCTGCCTGCTCAGCAGGGATCAGTGGCGAGATCCCTTGCTGAGCTGGTGGACTCCTGACAGTGTGAAAGGAGCCTAAAGCCTGGTACACACGGGCAGAATGTTGGGAGACATTTGCCGGTACAAACAATACCGGCTGACCTCCTGCCCGTGTGTACGTCGGGCACCCTCCCTGTCAGAACACAACAGCTCAGCGTTGGAGATCAGTGGACTAACCTTGCATGGTTAATACAGCGGCTCCCAACCGGAGCCGCCAGGTTTTTTTTTTTTGTGCAACCCCCGGAGGTTGCACAAAAAAAAAAAAACACTGCAGTGTGTACTCTGCTTAATGAAATGGAAAAGTTGGTCTTGATTAAGCTTTGTTTAAAGAATGTTTCTTGTTGCCAGTAGGAAGCAATTCTGTTTTCCTGTTGAGGTATGGTAAGCCAAAATGGATGGCTAAGTGGTTTACACTTTTGCCTTGCAGTCCAGAGGTCCAAGGGTTTGGTTTTTAGCGTGGGCATTAATTGCATACAGTTTATAGGTTCTTTACTTGTTCAAATGGGTTTCCTCCCACTTCTCCTGTTACCCTCCACTGCTCAGACATACTGATGAGTTAGCTGGTGTCTGGCAAACTGACCTTTTGGAGTTTTTTTTAACTTAAAGTGGAAGTAAACCCTCCTATCGTTTTCAGCCAAGGAAGCTGCCATCTTTGCCTCTGTTTAATCTTCAACTGCCACAGTGCTGCACATGGGATCCGTTATGACACCAGCCATTGGATGGTTTGACTGTTTGGTTGAGAGCACAGCCAATGTGCAGTTAGCATTCATGGCATGCCTTTTTTTTTAGACTGTTAAATCGATGGGTTTACTTCCGCTTTAAAGACCTATAGCCAGCCAGTTACTTTAAAGGGCAACTTCACGTTTTTCCCAGTTGCAGCCCCTTTCCTTTTCTCCCCAATATAGTGAGCTTTCCTTAGGCATGGTCTTGGCTGGCTCCCTCTGGATATTCAGGGATCCAATTTAGCCCTATGGGTAAGCTGTACTAAGAGGGATCACTGTGGCTGCCATGAGTACAGCTTTATCAATAATCATAAATGGGCTAGAGGGCAAATGTGTAGTATGAAGAGTAGCTGGCGAGGAACTAAAGGTGAATTTGTCCTTTACATTGTAACTGGCTTCTATGGACATTCAAATATTTGCATGTAACTTAACTTTCCTTGCTGCCCTACATAGGCAATGTCAAGCAATTCGTCCTGCAATAGAAGCACCAAAGGCATTTCAAATTGTTCTTTCAGCAGTGACTCAGAAGCTTGTCGTAAGGTTAACTGTCTATTTCAATTCTTTAGTGTGAATATTACATATATTCCAATGCAGAATCCCTAAGTGAGTACCATAGGGACCGGGACTACATGGGTGATTAAAGAAAAAAACTGTAGTGAGGTATTTAATGGTGACTGAAAACACTAGTTGTGAATATCCTGCTGATCCAGGGGTGCAAGTCACTGACCTGGAACAAGTATTCAGGGCCAGACTAAGCCTGATCCATGTACTTGTGCCAGGTCAGTGTATTAAAGGGACACTGTCATTTTTTTCCCACTACATAGGAATGTTTTGCTTATGGCATCTTCTGTCAAAGCATTTGCTCTTTGGCTTCAACCGGGTGTGGCTTTTGGTTATGGAGGAGCCTTTCCCACATGGCTGTACTCAGATTGTAGTGACCAGTCTCCCAGATTCAAGCACTTTTAGAGTAGGAAGTGGAGTCATCCAGCCCTGGAGCTTACCCAGGGTGGACTTCTGCCACAGGTCAATGTGGGTCTATCAGTAGACACTGGCACTTTGCATGGAATGGAGAAAGTCAGGACACAGACTACACAGCTTGTATAAGAGCAGTGTGAACCGCAGGCTTTTATGAAACTTTCAGCAAACATTTGCAAAGCTTCATGCAGCTTTCGCTAAGCCTTTAAAGCGACATTCAGCATCTGTTTGGAAATGTCCTAATGGGAGTGCTGATTGCCACTTTAAACAAGCTTCAGGCTGGGTTCACACTAGTGCAAATTGGATACGCGTTTCCACCACATCCAATTCGCACAGCAGGAGAGTGTGACCGGCTCTCTATGGAGCCAGTTCACATCTCCGCAGTGGTTCTGTTATGATTTGCACAGGAGCCCTGTGCATCTTTTGGTCCTTTTCAGACAAAAATACGGGCTGAAATCAGACCTGAAACAGTGAACGAGGATGCACCGTACTCCTGCTGTGAGCTGCTGCATGCTCATATGTGAACCCAGGCTTAAGCAGTGTTGAAGCCTGCTAGCAGCTTGTATAAAGTGGCAATCAGTGCTTCCATTAGGACCTGTGATCAGCAAACTGAAGCCGGTGTGAACGAGGCCTGCGTTAGCAAGACGATGGTCATTATCAGAACATCATTTGTCAGTACAAAATCCTTTAATCACCCAGGTAGCCCTAGAGTTAAACAGCAGAATCTTTTTTTTTTCCCCACCAGCAGACCCGACATTTAAAATTTTCAGGTATTTAACACTGTGGAATAGGCAGCAGATGACGGCCAACAATGAAGTTGTCTAGTCATGAGAATCTCCATGCAATACGGGAAGCCAATGGATAGCTCATCCTACCAATCTCCATCCAACCAGACTGCTCAACTTTATGTCGACTGGCCTGGTCGCATGGTGTGGACAGTTATATTTGATTGTTAAAATTCTCTTGTATCCTTGAAAACCACGTATGTATGTTGTGTTTAAGTGATTTTATTTGGAACACTGGGATAAAAAGGGACGATTTTTTTTTTAGTTGTAGAAGGAAAAATAAAAAAATATAAATGCAAACAAAATTTGTGAATAGTTTGTGTGTTTGACATCATATTACTGGCAGAACTATACATGTAATATTGAGTATTCTATTTTCATTGCTTTACATATCACTAAATGTGTGAATAACAGGTTTGTAAATTTAACACCCGTTACTGAAAAAGGAGCGGAGCTACTCCTCTGAAACGCGTAGGATAAAAAGGTGCAAATTTTATTTGACATCTTTTGCCCATTGCCTGCCAGCAGGATTTCCAGCACAATGGCTCGGGCACTATCGGCTCCCATTGTACAGAGAATCCTCAGCCAGACCAAAGAGGGCAGACTGAGACACAGGATTTAAAGGGACCTTTCACACTGGCGGACCGATGAGGTAAACCTGTCAGTTTTTCAGGTGGACCCTCCAGTCTCCTCTATGGGAGCGTCAGGTTGTCCGTTGACACCCACTGACATCTGATCCTATCTGCTAAAAACAGACTGATGTGGATCCGTTCCCCGTCTGTCTGGTGGATTGGATGCTGGCGTGATTTGGATGCTGGCTTGCCAGGTCGATTAAAAAACGCTCATTAGAACGGCTTTAGTCAGGCAGGCTCCTGTACACATGGCTGAATGTTAGCCGATGTGTACCAGTCTTTAAGCTCCTATTCTGTCCTATGCAATGACAGCCAAACAGGCGAGGAGATTACATTATTGTACTCCAGCAGAATGTACACCCTTGCACTGAGTGTCCAGCTTGCCATTGAAGGTCCATAAAACAAGATAACTGATGACCACATTCCAGTAGAAAGATATTTGCTGCACATCCATAAAACTAGTACGGCATGAGGAGTGAGCTTTCAAATGCATTTCAAGCTAATAAGAGCTTACTCATTACAGCCATATCCTATGAGTACTAGTTTTATGGATGTTCATCAATAAAGTAATCTTTTTTAATGGAGTGCAGTCATCCACAATTATGCCATTGTTTGCTGGTATTTGTCTAGCCCTGGTATCCATTATTTCATAACAGAATGTAATAAATACTCACACTTTAATAAAACATAATTTACATTTATTTTTAAATCACATTTCTGCACACAGAATTATAATTTTAACATTAAACCATTGCAATATTACGGGCCCCATTTAATGGTGTCATGAAAATGCACATTACATGCTGCCATTTACTTTTAATGGCACCCCACATACACACATACCAGCCACAACCTGCCCAGTTAGTTACATACACCATCGAAAATCTTTAGCCCAGCCTGCGACTTCACAGGCAGCCCTCCGACTTGCATAGCGCCATCTCCTGAGGCTGCAGAAGCTTGAAACATGTCTGCAAGATCACTGCCAGAGGATGAGGACATCATGTAAGACACTGGAGAAGGGGGTGGGTGGGTTAGTTTAGATCAGGAGGACTAGGCAGGGTGGGTAGATTTACTATGTATTAAAACTCCTTCAACCCTGACATGCCTAAATTTCTACACAGCCTAAAACCAAATACATATAAATGCCCAAATATAGGGCTTCTCTGCCAAAAAAATATAATCCAGTTTTTCAGTTAGCACTTTAAATTGCCCAATAGCTATTTAGATCCCCCCCCCCCCCCCCCCACAGTCTTCAAGTGAAAGAAAAAATAAATAAATCTGGGCCTCAGTTGTCAATGGCATTCCCAAAAGGTATGCGAAAGACAGACCAGTTTTTAGATGAACTGAGCCATAAGCATATCATTTGCAGGCTTGCCGAGGTCTGCAGATTGTCTTGTCCTAAAGATTCATTAAATATTCTAGTAAAATGACAAGTTATAGCAAAACTCCACAATTATACACGAGGCCACAAAATCTGTCTGTGATACAAATAACGGAACACGAAGGCACACCTAAGCATTTTTCAGGCGCTACATCGCTAAAAATAGCGCCTGAAAAAATCGGGTCCTTTAACTCCAGTGTGAAAGCAGGAGGGCTTTCACACTGGAGCGGTGCGCTAGCAGGACGGTTAAAAAAAGTCCTGCTAGCAGCATCTTTGAAGCAGTGTATGCACCGCTCCTACCCATTGAAATCAATGGGACACCGCGGTAATACCGCCGGCAAAGCGCCGCTTTGCGCAGGTGGGGGTTTTTAACCCTTTTTCGGCCGCTAGCGGGGGTTAAAACCACCCCGCTAGCGGCCGAATACTGCAGCTAAAACTACGGTAAAGCAGCGCTAAATATAGCGCTGCTTTACCGTCGCCCCAGTGTGAAACCGGCCTAAGGGGTGTAATTATATAAAGCAATGAAGGTGACATTCACTGGCATTTAAAATACATGCTCCAGGAAGATTCACCTGCAGTGATTGACACATCTGCTTTATAAATATGACCCCAACATATAATGTAAAATAAAATTTTTATAGATATAGTATGATTTGTCAAATGAAACGCATGCAAATTTACTTCTCTGTTGCTATGGAATGTAGCACAATTGAGAACATACAAAAGGAATGGTTTGGCTCGAGAAAACAAGCGACTTCACAGATCTATATTAGTATGTGTGAAATATGCTGCGCTAAATACAGATCAATCCTATCCGTTGCATCAGATCATATATTATATCCCCATACTGTGCATCACTGAATGCAATAATACATACACAATTTGTTGATTAATGTGATACACTTTGTTATGTATTATTGCATGGTGATACTTTGGGCATGTTGTATATAAATCTGATGAACTGGATAGGAGGATTGATTTATCTGTATATGGCACAGCACATTATATATATATATATATATATATATATATTTATATATATATATATATATATATATATATATATATATATATATATATATATATATATATATATATACACACACACACACACACACACACACACACACACACACACACACACACACCTTTTGGGCGATTTTTTTTTTTTTTCCCCCAGCTTCAAAGGCTAGCTGCTTAGTAAAAGCAGAACTCTGGGATTTTCAAAAAAATCCCCCATTAGTACGCACACACACACACCAGTTATTACATTTGTGAAATTTCTTACCGTTTAAGAGATATGACTGATTGAATTTTCAGGAAGTCAGCTCTGGGATTCAAAAAATGCATCATCTTTTCTGGCAGGGAGGATCTCTTACAACAATGATTACAGTTTAGAGAGAGAAGAGGATATGATGCAATCAGACTAAATTTCCCATGAGTCCTTGGGATGGGAGTGAATGTGGGAGGGTACCCTAGGCTTGTACATGTAAATGTGAACTCACCCACTTCAACATAAATCACACTCCTCATTCTGCAGCCATCAAGCCATACATAACACACGGTATTATAGGTTACAGCCAAAGCATATTAATATAGATGCAAACCAGTGCAACGTGTCGGATCACCAGTGTAGAGCAGAATCATTATCACAAATCACTTGTATGACACAGCAGGGATCTCTGGCTGTGACAGGTATTCTAAAATAAGTGTCTACCGGCGCAAATTAAAATAATATTATAATCAAACCATCCAAATTTGTGAAGATGTGTGAATTTATGTGGTTTGCTGCAGTCAAAATAAGGTTCTACTAAAATGTAAAACCTGTAAAAAAGTATAAAAAAAAAATATATGTGTTGACTGCAGTACCCCTTGTATTATGTGTTTTGCTTGAAGCACTTTAAAAACACATAATACAAGGGGTAGCGCAGTCAACACATATATATTTTTTATATACTTTTTTATGACAGGTATTGTATATGAGAACACCGATTCGCTGATGTCCCTCCTCCCGCCGATATTGGAACAGTGCGCTGTCAATCACAATACCGGCAGGACATCAGCGATCAGTGTTCTCATATACAATACCTGTCACAGCCAGAGATCCCTGCTGTGCCATACAAGCTATTTCTGATAATGATCCCCTCTCTGCATGGATATGGCGGGGGAGACAGAGTGTAAGGGGCGGTGACTGGCGGAGGAGGAGAACAAGGACACCTCCTCCATGGGCCGCCAGCCCCCCTCTGCCCACTACATGTCTCCTTCCTCCCTGCTCGCTTTCAGAGGACTACAAGGGGGCATGTCAGACCGCTGGCTGAGGTTACTGGAGGGATAGCAGCCAGCAGTCTTGCAAACAGGAAATCACCAGGCAATAAAAAACAGTTTTTCAGCAAGTTCTGCAGCCTATTACAGAGGAACTACAGAGCTCAGAAGAACATGGCATAGTTGGTGAAGGTAGGAGATCAGCAACTATATATATATATATATATATATATATATAAAAAAACAACAACATTTTATACAATATATTTCATACATATATACAAAAAGCATTTTTGATTTCACTTTCTTGACCTGCAAATTTTTTCTGGGCCAGAATGCTCAAAAGTCTGGATTGACATTAAAAAAATAAAAAGCAAGAGCAGCCCCATGCTATCATAAGTTTACTTAAGGCTGTGCACGTCACATACAAATGGCTGAAATCGCATGGCATTTGCACCAAAATGGTGCAGGACCCTTTTTTGGTCCACACTGGAATTGGATCGCATGGGTGTTCACATTTATGCGATCCGATTCCTGTACCATTTCACAGTTCGCACTGCAGTCCGATCTGGGGGTGTCATTAACTTTACATTGACACCTGTAGCGGTTCGCAGATGTCAGTGTGAACCGCATTTCCCGCATCACACCAGTGTGAACAGAGCCTTTATCATGGCTCCTGCTTTTGGAAGCATGGGTAAAGTCTAATACACATGGGCCAAATATAGGCCCACATTCGGCCCATGTGTATGGCAGCTGGCTTCTGTCAAGGGGGCATGTCTGATAAAAAGGTCTGCCGACTGGCTCCTGAACAGTGCGCTCAGCCAATGGCTGAACGCACTAACTGGAGTGTCCTGGTGGATGTCCCCCTGTCAGAACACAATAGCACAGCATGGGAGATTGTACGATGGCTCTGACCTGAGCTGTCAGATTTTTTTTTATTTATTTTTTTTCCATTCATTCAACCTACTGGGTTGAACGAAACAAAAATAGTGTGTACCAGGCTTAAGGCGCAGGAACACCCCTTTAATTTATACTGCATTAACAAAAAGTTCATCCAAATAGGGAAATTCCGCTTTAAGTCCTACTTTTTTTTTTTTTTTGAAGGGGGGGGGGGGGGGGGATAGTTTTGACAGGTACCCGCTCCACCTTGTGCTCGGATCCCCTAGGTCAGTGATGGCGAACCTTGGCACCCCAGATGTTTTGGAACTACATTTCCTATGATGCTCAACTACACTGCAGAGTACCTGAGCATCATGGGAAATGTCGTTCCAAAACATCTGGGGGTGCCATGGTTCGCCATCACTGTCCTAGGTGATCAGAGTGGAAGTTCTCCCTCCCTGCAGTCTTCTGGGATACGTCACAGTAGTGCTGTGGTTGGGATTTGAACCAACAACCCCAGTGCTACTAGGTGGAAGTGCTAACCATTTAGCAACTGTGCTGCCTGATCTGTGTACTTTTCCCACCATAGGCTTATTGTACCATATCTGCAAAAGCAGGACAACTACCTGCATGTAACCATGAGAGTATATAACTGTCCAGTCAGAAAGCAGCAATTAAGGGACATGGATCTTCACCGGAAGGCTGTGAGGATGTATTCCTCCAATGACCAGCAGGAGGAAGTAGGCACATTGAGAACTTCTTGTTCCAGATTCCCATTGCTAAACTAGATACGGGTTGTCCAAGACCGCTACTCCAGCCGCTACACCGCCATCTGCATGCTCTGTGGCTTTTGTCCTGAGGAGGTGACCCACTCGCTCATTGAGAACCATCTCTTCACCTTGCCTAGGATAACAGAGATAATGTTCATACATTAGAACAACTTTAAAAAAATTGTCAAAACATCAGAAATGAAGGATCCAAAAATTACAATTTATTTAGGACTCACAAGGTGTTTCAGCAATATAGGTGCACCCAATATAGCAGTTAACGATCTGTCTTGGAATCAGCCTCCTGTAATATCTAAAAAAAACACACTATTGGGGGGGGGACTGCATTACTCTTTTGAAAAGTACAAAATACGAGCACTCAGTAAAAAATCCACACAGGGACTCGGGAAGATAGCTGACATCAGTAGCATGCCTCCTCCTCCCCCCGTACACGTTACGTCCTGGCCAGGACTTCGTCAGTGGGACAGGAGAAACACTACTAACTTCACCCGCAGCCATCTTCCGAATCCCCGTGTGGATATTTTACTGAGTGCTCGTATTTTGCTGCTGTATTTGTAAGCAGATTCCTTCTTGTTCTTTTTAATAAACGTAAAGCAGAGAGCTAAATTTTGTCTTCCGTTTGATTGTATGCATTTATCAAAATCGGATGGACCCGAGGAGTTCCTACTCTGGATGTGTGGCTAGCTTTATCCTACGTTACACTGGTAACACAAGTCATGTTGGACCATCTGGTTAGCTCAGAGGGGGGGGGGGGGGGGGGGTCATACTTATAAGGTGAGCTGCTTGGATTGCCTCTGGTGACGGGAATTTCACTTTTCACATCTGAGTGAAGTACTTGACACAGCTTTTTCCATCCATTCTCTGATTGAAATTTCCTCTTTTTAAAACAAATAAAATCAATCTCATTTATATATTGATAAATATCTCAAATTCATAGTTAGAATCTTCAAAAAATAAAGTCCAAAAGGATAGTGAGGCTCCAAACGTCTGGCAAGTCTTCATGTGCAATAAGAAGACCCATCCACAGGTCACCCCAAGTCAGGAAGAGTGTTAGGCCCCTTTCACACTGGGTCGGTGTGGGCGTCGGCAGTAAAGCAGTGCTATATTTACCGTCGTTTTAGCAGCAGTATTCGGCCACTAGTGGTGTGGTTTTAACCCCCGCCAGCGGCCGAAAATGGGGTTAAACCCCCCCCCGCAGCGGCGCTTTGCCGGCGGTTTTGCTGCGTTGCCCCATTGATCTCAATGGGTAGGAGCGGTGAATACACCGCTCCTTCACCGCTCCAAAGATGCTGCTAGCAGGACTTTTTTTTTACCGTCCTACTAGCGCACCGCTCCAGTGTGAAAGCCCGCAGGCTTTCACACTGGAGTGAAAGGACCTGCTTTTGCCCCAGTTGATGTACTCTCGTACGAAACATGTCAGGTACATAGACTGCTGGCCAGATTTACCATGCTTTTTATTGTCTGCATACATCTTTTTTGATGTTTTGTACCATTTTTTTATTGCTTATTCTTTTTTAAATATATTTTTTACCGGAGTGACCTGTGGAGGCTTTTTTTTCTTCATGAAACATCTCATATGTTGATGAGTATACCCCCTTCTGAAATCGGTATTTGGACGTGGCTATCGCATATGTGACATCTTGATACATGCACCGTGGCCATATCATCTGATGCCATGTCACCTTAAAGGGAAGAATGGCTGTTGTGGATTACTCTTTATGCCTGATTGACTCACCGCTACGGTGTGTGGGTCCACAACATTTGGTAAGAGTACCCATTTCTTTCATTTTAAAGTTTGTTTACCTTTCTACTGCGTGCTGGAAGAGGAGGTATACACATCCCTAAGGCATTTCATATATTTGGGTCTCCATGCATGAAACCAGGTGACCCCCTGTGGTGAAAATCCCATACTGCTTTGGGGACTGGCATTAAACTATATAGTTCTACATCCACATCACTGTTATACGGACTTTGTGTGTATGTTTATGTTCTATTGTGTTTATCACATGCATTTTTTTTTCTTCACTTTCGTTGTGTTGAAGTGGACTTCATTATTAGCACACAGAGGACACTTTTTACTTATGATTCACTGTCCTATGCCGTGAGAGGCATTGGGCAAGTGTTTTTCTTTTTCACCTATTTTTTTATTACTGGTTTATTATATGCATTTATTTGGATATATCACTTTAATCAGTTTTTTTCAGCGCTGCATTTTTTATTTTTCATTCTTCTACATATATTTTTGGAATAAAAAAAAAATAAAAAAAAAAGCAATACGCGTATATTGATTGGTTTGCACAAAAGTTATAGCATCTACAAAATAGGGGATAGATTTATAGCATTTTTATTATAAAATTGTTTTTTTTTTTTTTTTTATAAGTAATAGCAGCGATCTGCGATTTTTATCATGACTGCGACATTATGGTGGACACATCGGACACTTGACACTATTTTAGGACTATTGTCATTTAGACAGTGATCAGTGCTATAAAAATGCACTGATTACTGTGTAAATGACACTGGCAGGGAAAGAGTTAAACACTAGGGAGTGATTCTAACTGTGGGGGGGATGGGCTACCACTGACATGACAGCGATCACTGCTCCTGATGAAAGGGAGCAGTAGATCCCTGTCATGTCACTAGGCAGAACAGGGAAATGTTTACATAGGCATCTCCCCGTTCTGCTGCTCCGTGACACGATCTTGGAACACTGGCGGACATCGAGTCCGTGGGACCCGCAGGCACAGTCATGCTGTACTAGCCCTGCAAATTAAAGGGGACGTACAGGTACGCCCATTTGCCCACCACAGCCATTGTGCTGACGTACATCGGCGTGCGGCGGTCGGCAAGTGGTGAAATTACAAGCCGATATTTAGGCTGGCCATACACTATACCAGTGTTTCTCAACTCCAGTCCTCAAGGCGCCCCAACAGGTCATGTTTTCATGATTTCCCTCCGATAAAACAGCTGTGCTAATTACTAAGGCAGTGAAACTGATCAAATCACCTGTGCAAAATAATGGAAAGCCTGAAAACATGACCTGTTGGGGCGCCTTGAGGACTGGAGTTGAGAAACACTGCACTATACAATTTTCTTATTCAACTTTCCTTTAGATCTACCAAAAGCATACAATATGGGAGGTCAAACCTAAACCCTTTGAATTTGTATGCAATCAGGCAGGCCCTTGCACTACATAGTTGAAGGTAATTCTAAAGGAGGTTGAATAAGAAAAAATTGTATAGTGTATGACCAGCCTAAGATTTCCTTTTTAAATTAGCCTGTAGAGCCCGTTCACAGAAGATGCAGTGGGGCTACGCTGGCAGTTATTTTCAATGTAGCCCCAATGCATAGACAAGGCAAAATGCCTCGTTTCCTGAGGTGTCCATTCACATTAGGGGTGCAACGGATCGTCACCGATCCGTGATCCGAACGGGTCACCCTGTTCGGATCGGCACATGCCGTGATCCGCGGCCTTAGGAAAGGCTGCGGCTTCGGCCTAGCTCCGGAGCGGCGGCCATCTTGGTGCACCCATTGGCCATTTACAATGTGATCGCTCCGTCAAATGATGGAGTGATCACTTGTAAACAAACCAAGATGACGCCGGATGGCAGCTCTGTGAAAATTGCAGTCACAGCCATCCATGCTCAGCCATCCCTCCATACTCTAACAATACTCTGCCAATCTGGGTTACAACATGAACCACCACATTACTACCCCGTTGCAATGGATAGAACTGTATTAAAATATAATGTACATAGCACAACATTGGGTCACTCAGCGCACAAGCTTTTACCACGGTGTGAATGATTCCATAGAAAAAAAGAATTCATAGGATTAGATAGGTATGGACATGGAACACTTACCTGACATAGACCCCAAATATGCCCAGCTCACTGATACACTCGGAGATTTGAAGCTGACCGTTTGCTTTCAGCAGACAATTCCTCACCGGCTTAGGCTTAATCTTGTCCATCAGTATATATGAGGTGCGCTCGCTGGTGTTTCTAACCTTTTCCAGGACTTCTGTTATCTCATCTCCATAGATATTGTTTCCTGAAACAAGACGTGGTATAATTATGGTAAATGGAAGGCAGCACAGCGGCTTACTGGTAAGCACTTTTGACTTGCAGCACCGGAGTCCTCGGTTCGAGGACCAGCAAGGACATTAAGCGCCCCTATCCCCTTGAGCTCGCACGCAGAAGCAAACGCATACGTAGCGGATATAAAAAGTCTACACACCCCTGTTAAAATGTCAGGTTTCTGTGATGTAAAAAAATTAAGAAGGATAAATCATTTCAGAACTTTTTCCACCTTTAATGTGACCTATAAACTGTACAACTCAATTGAAAAAACAAACAAATCTTTTAGGTGGAGGGAAGAAAAAATAAATTAATACGGTTGCATAAGTGTGCACACCCTTAAACTAATACTTTGTTGAAGCACCTTTTGATGTTATTACAGCACTGTCTTTGGGTACGAGTCTATCAGCATGGCACATCTTGAGTTGGCAATATTTGCCCCGCTCTTCTTCGCACTCCAAAATCTGTCAGATTGCGAGGGCATCTCCTGTGCACAGCCCTCTTCAGATCACCCCACAGATTTTCAATCGGATTCAGGTCTGGGCCATTCCAAAACGTTCATCTTCTTCTGGTGAAGCCATTCCTTTGTTGATTTGGATGTATGTTTTGGGTCGTTGTCATGCTGAAAGATGAAGTTCCGCTTTATGTTCAGCTTTCTAGCAGAAGCCTGAAGGTTTTGTGCCAATATTGACTGGTATTTGGAACTGTTCATAATTTCCTCTACCTTGACTAAGGCTCCTGCTCCTGCTGAAGAAAAACAGCCCAAAGCATGATGCTGCCACCACCATGCTTCACGGTGGGTATGGTGTTCTTTTGGTGATGTGCAGTGTTGTTTTTGCATTAAACATATCCTTTTGGAATTATGGCCAAAAGTTCGCCCTTGGTTTCATCAGACCAGAACATATCTTCCCACATAATTTTGGGAGACTTCAGATGCGTTTTATTTAGCCAGCTTGGATGTTTTTCTTGGTAAGAAAAGGCTTCCTTCTTGCCATTCTACCCCATAGCCCAGACATATGAAGAATACGGGAGATTGTTGTTGCATGTACCACACAGCCAGTACTTGCCAGATATTCCTGCAGCTTCTTTAATGTTGCTGTAGACCTCTTGGCAGCCTCCCTGACCAGTTTTCTTTGTCTTTTCATCAATTTTGGAGGGACTTCCAGTTCTTGGTAATGTCACTGTTGTGACATATTTTCTCCACTTGATGATGACTGTCTTCACTATGTTCCATGATATATCTAATGCCTTGGAAATTCTTTTGTACCCTTCTCCTGACTGATACCTTTTAACAATGAGATCCCTCTGATGGTTTGGAAGCTCTCTGTGGATCATGGCTTTTGCTGTAGGATGCGACTAAGAAAATGTCAGGAAAGACCTACTAGAACAGCTGAACTTTATTTGGGGTTAATCAGAGGCACTGTAAATGATGGCAGGTGTGTACTGACTCCTATTTAACATGAGTTTGAATGCGATTACCTAATTCTGAACAGCTGCAAGAGGGTGTGCATACTTATGCTACCACACTTTTTTAATTTTTACTCCGTCCCCCCCTTAAAATATTTCAGTTTGTTTTTCAATTGAGTTGTACAGTTTATAGGACACATTAAAAAGGTGGAAAAAGTTCTGAAATGATTTATCTTTGTCTCATTTTTTTATATCACAGAAACGTGACATTTTAACAGGGGTGTGTAGACTTTTTATATCAACTGTATGTAAACAACATTCAAACCACACATGAGAGCAATAATTCTAGCAGAAAACCTCCTCTGTAACTCTAAACTGGTAACCTGTAAAAATGTTTAAAGCGTAACCTATAGAGATTAAGTACCAAAGTTTGGTGCAATTTTAAAGCGTGACATGTTAGGCATCTACTCAATGTAACATATTTCACATTATACAAAAAAATTGGCGTAAATAGCATTTTTTTAATTCATGAAAGCGTTTGTTTAAAAAAAAAAAAAAAACATGCGTTTTAAAATTTTTCCATGTGTCATAAAATTTTGCAACATGCAAATATTTTATTCCCTAGGGTCTTGTCTAAAAAAAATAAATAAAATAAAATAAAAATAAATAAATATGTTTGGGGGTTCCAAGTAATTTTCGAGACAAAAAAAATGCATGTACAGGTAGGAGAGAAGTGCCAGAATTGGCCTGGGTGGCAAGTGGTTAAGTTATGTGAATGGGGAAATGTAACAAAGTAGGTGTTATCCCAAAATGCAAAAGTGGAAATACAATTTAATTCAAATAACTATTGTTTTATAACATGCTCTGACATGGTGAGCCTCACAACAGCCATCACTGGACGAACTGTTTCTTTAAATAAAAAAAATAAATAAAAAAAAATCCATCACCTCCTCCTTCTCTTTGTGGTTTTAGCACATATTGTTCTGGGTTGGCAAGAGCAATTTTTACAGTCTGATCCCCTTCTTCACCCTAAGTATAAAGAGAAGAAAAAAAATATATGACAAAAGATAATGGAAAACTAAATAGTAACAAATAAGTACACTTTATTATAGGTGCTTATATAGTTCCATCAATTTATGCAGCATTTTCTGCAGTCCCTGCCCTCAAGGAGCTTATAATCTAAGGTCCCCAACTCACATTCATATACTAGGACCAATTTAGACAGGAGCCAATTAAACGCTTCCCGACCACCCACTGCCTATATACGTCAGCAGAATGGCACGGGCAGGCAAAAGCACGTACCTGTACGTCCCCTTTAAATGCCTGCCCGTGGGCGCCTGAAGAACGGGGAGAGGTCTGTGTAAACAAACCTCTCCCCGCGCTTCCTACTCTGCCTGTCATTGATTGGCTGTTCACGGTCATCGGGAAAGCCGATCAATGACGTCAGACGTCAGCCCCGCCCCCTAATGAAAAAAAAACACACACGTCACAGCCCATAACCCCTCCCCCTAGTGGTTAACTCTTTCACTACAACTGTCATTTATACAGGAAGTAATGCATTTAAATAGCATTGATTGCTGTATAAATGACAATGGTCCCAAAAATGTGTCAAAAATGTCCGATGTGTCCGCCATAATGTCGCAGTCACAAAAAAAAAAAAAAAAAAAAAAAAAAAAAATCGCTGATCGCCATTACTAGTAGAAAAAATAATAATAAAAATGCTATAAACTATCCCCTATTTTGTAAACGCTATAACTTTTGCGCAAACCAATCAATAAATCGCTAATTGCGATTTTTTTACCAAAAATATGTAGAAGAATAGGTATCGGCCTAAACTGAGAAAAAAAAATAATTTTATATATTTTTTTGGGGATATTTCTTATAGCAAAAAATGTTGCATTTTTTTCAAAATTGTCGCTCTATTTTTGTTTATAGCGCAAAAAATAAAAACCGCAGGGGCGATCAAATACCACCAAAAGAAAGCTCTATTTGTGGGAAAAAAAGGACGCCAATTTTGTTTGGGAGCCACGTCGCACGACCGCGCAATTGTCAGTTAAATCGACGCAGTGGCGAATCGCAAAAAGGGGCCTGGTCCTTTGGCTGCCAATTGGTCCGGGGCTGAAGTGGTTAACCTACCAGCAGGTCTTTAGCGTGTGGGAGGAAACTGGAGTACCCAAAAGAACCGATGGCCCTAGTGCTTCTATGCAGCAGTGCTAACCACTTACACTTCAAAAAAAATTATAATAAATGCACCTTTTTTTGCAGGTAAAAAGCCTGCAGAGCACTGCCCCTGGGATCAGCAGATCCCAGGTGCAATGCGAGGCTCCTGTAGACTCTCTGTACAGCTGTCTGCCCATACCTCCAGTATGAGCAGACAGATACTGGACAGCAAAAGAATCAATGAACTACGAGGACGGCAAAAGAATCAATGAACTACGAGGACGCTCACCAGCACCCTCACAGTTCATTGAGAACTATAAGAACTACATCTGCCAAGGTGGCAGACAGTACTTGTAGATCATTCATTTACAGAACTCAGTGAATGAATGAATGACACGGCTGTGTGGGTGGAGCCCCACTATTTTTAAATTGTGACAGCGGGTGCAGGGAGAGTATCCTCCACCCACTGTCACAATGGGGGATCGGGTCAGGGTGCGGGCAGCTGCTTTATGAATATGGGTCTAACAGGTTACTTAAGGTGTACTTATCCTTAAGCGCGCCTTACCCTGCCATCACGCATTTACACAAACCCGTCGCGGTAATGTCAGGGGACGCCATTCCGCTCGCTGCTGTGGTCCACATGTGTTCCAGCTCTCCCTCCTGATCCCGATCCACAAACCGAGCCGGCATTCGGTCCTAGTTAAGCAGCAATACTACACAGCTGGCGTGAGCGCAGATTTACCGAGGAAGGATGTTTTAGGTGCCTGTTTTTACCCTACTTGATGCAAGTTGTTCTTATATTATTTCCCTAATAAAATGTTATACAGTTTACTCTAAGGCCCCTTTTATGCGGGACGGACTCCGTTTTGCTCAGAGGGAGATCGCTCCGCTGATTCCCACTGAGCAGGCGGATGAAAGGACCGTCTCCGCTCACTGTGCTGAGACGGACCTGTCAGAGTCCCGCTCTCCTCTATGGGGAGATCAGATGAAAAACGGACCACCTGTCCATTTTCATCCGACTCGATTCTCTGTATGGATGGCAAACGTATCGCCATCCATCTGTTTTGAGTGGCTCTTGTCGGATCAGAAGGCAGGCGGGTGTCAGCGGACAAATCTCCGCTGACATCCGCCTGCCCATAGAAGTCAATGGGTGGTCCGCTCGGATCTGCCTGAAAAGGAGCCGATCAGGCCGATCGCGTGCAAGGGGCCTTTGAGGCACCACTGCATTTTTTCTTTCTTCACATGTCCTTGGAGTGCATTTCTGCTTCCCTGAAGAGGCCTGCCCTGAGTTGTGGACTATTTGCACCACCTTTAGGACCCGATAAGCGGATGGACGAATTCTTTATGGTTTTATGTCACTACCACTGCACAAGACTAATTAAAATCGAATGGTTTCAGGTAACAGCGATCACTATAGTGCGCCATACAAGTACGGTACCAGAAGATAATAAGGTTTAGTAACACAAACCCCCCCTCCCCACGTACGATATCCAAGGAGTACAAGCCCGCAAAGGTCTCCCGTATTCGGGCCACAGCCTCCGGAAAGTCAGGCAAAAACTTCTCCAAAATACGTGGGCGGCTCAGCTCCTGCTGGACCTTCTTGGTGCCGACAAGCTGGGTTGCTATATCTGGGCACTTCACAGCCACGGACCGCTCCATCATCAGACGAGCTTCCCAACCCTAAATGAGGCAAAGAGTTCATTAGAATAACATAAAGGGCACTGGTCATCATACGTGCCTCAGACACTCAGGGCTATTTCAAAAGACGTTAATGGACTTGTATCTTTTTTTACCATTTTATAACTTTTACTATTTTTAGTGGGGATTTTCAAAGACAGAGAACAGCAGAAGTGGTTTCCTTTAAGACTCCAGTTTCTGATTGAAACTCCAAGACCTTGTCTGAACATGCAAACAGAAATTGAGAAGGAGGAGGAGGAATTACCCTCTGAATCATTCAGCTGAGTGTATACGTCAGCTTTGTGACGGGAGTCGCTTTGGGTGGGGGACCCGTGGAACCCAGAATCCCTTGGAGAGGTTGGGAAACCCTTGTTTCAGCTCCCCAGGTCCCTCTTATGGATAAGTCTCCCTGTGTCTATTAGGGGCACAGGGTGACCAAGAAATGATGGACAGCTACTAAAGGACATTGAGAATGTGGTTTAAAATTACTTCAGATGGGACACAATATCTCCCAGGAAATATACAAAGACTATTCCTGGTTTGATTCGGAACTATACATGTTAATTGAAAGAGCTGATCACATTGGCCTCTGTACAATGTAGGAGAAGGATAGTCTGCTACTGGTGGTCTCCTGCTATTGTCTGAAGGTGTCCTGTATTTATACTTATGATAATGTGTATTGTAGTTTGTGAGCTAGGAGAAGACCTCCGAGTCACCTAGGCTGGTTAAATGACTAGTTAATTAGCTCAGGTTAATTTATGTTTCTGGTTACAGTTTGTATTGTTAGGGTAATATTATCAGGAGCGGGGAACCTACTTTTCAAGTGTATGTAAAGCCTGTATCCTTGTCCAATGAAACATTCCATGTTGCAGTTCTGTAACTGAGCTAGTCTTGCCTGGTTCTTGGTTACAATATGTGGCTGTAATATGTGATATCTGAAGGTCCAGACTGGAGGAGGCAGTGTACTGACGGAAGAACTCAAACGGAGTGCGAAGGGGTTCTGTGACAAGCTTCAGCTCTAACGGTTTTGAGGACGTTGAGGGACAATCCACACGCTGGAGCATGGGGGGAGAAGGGGAGTGCAGTAAATCTGCTCTTTCCAGTACCCTGGCTGTAAATGAGCATTTAAGCCTTACAGTGCAGGGGCAGCCCCACTGCAAAAGAGGGATTTTTATTTTTCCCAGAGACCGGCTTTTAAGAAGAATTCCAGGTATGGATATTATATACATAACCAAGCTTGGACCAATGTAACTATGTATATACCATACCTATTCAATCCCTGGAAGTCACTGCTACTCCAGTTATATCCACTTGCTTCGCGGTCCAAT
Source organism: Lithobates sylvaticus (assembly GCA_028564925.1). Taxonomy (NCBI): domain Eukaryota; kingdom Metazoa; phylum Chordata; class Amphibia; order Anura; family Ranidae; genus Lithobates; species Lithobates sylvaticus. The sequence goes on along the minus strand of CM053037.1, from coordinate 168,256,544 downwards.
GCTGAGCACTGCACTTCTGGTTATTGAACACAGGAGATCGGCTGTTTGGCACAAGTACCAATGCTTTGCATTTTCTGAATGAATGCAAAGCATTCTCTGATTGGACGAGGTTGGGTGGTGATATCATAACAAGTGGCTGAACTCAGTATGGTGACCGCCTAGCACGGGACCTAGAAGTGGAGATCACTAGAGTAGCCAGGGCCGCTGATAAGGCAGTACAGCCAGCCCTCCTGTACTGGGCCCAGCACCTGCTGAGCAGGAGGGCCGACTGTACTATCTTATTGCAACCACCAGTCCTCTTCTGCCTCCCCCTGCAGTGCTGCCAGCTTCCCCTCTTTTACCCTCCGGCTGCACTGCAGGGGAATTTGTCCTAGCACATGTGCCTCTTTCATCTGCTGTTCGGGCCCTGTGCCCCTTTCTCCCAGAGCACCTCCGGCTTCCATCCTCTCTTCTCCCGCCGGTAGCTGGTATGGGCACACAGGGGGATGTTTCAGGATGGAGAGCAGGGAAAGGGGTCAGTAAACATGTAATTTACTGGCCCCTTCCTTTCTTGAATACAGTGAGCAATCGGTACCAATCAATCCTGTGTCCATTCCTCACTGACCCATAATAAACTGTTTACTAGGCTCTGGTTTGTGAAAAAACAGAAAGCCTCAGTGTGCTTCCTATTCATTTATCAGTGCAGCTGAGGCTGCAGAGAAAGAGACTAATAATTGTCCTCAGTCACTTTCAGCCAGGGGAGGGGGCCTGTCAAGTAGTCTGTATGGGGTCTGCTGTCATTTCTAACAGCAGCCCTGGGAGTAGCACTGTCTGCTTCATTTCATTTTCAGCTTCCAGGGACATTAACCAGGTATGGAATATGCAGAGTTACATTAGTCCAAGCCAGACCAATGTAACTGTGTACAAAATAACCATATCTGCAGTTCTTATTTAAAGTGGTAGTAAACTAAGGCTTACCTGTGGGTACTGTAAATATCTCCTAAACTTAGAGAGATAGTCAGAGTGCATGCAGCTGATGACATCACTGGCGCATGCGTTCTGAAGACCTTCAGAGCCTGTGCCAGAAATGGCGGCTTTCCGAGTGATGTCATCGCACCCCCCAGCCATTCATGTAGCAGGGAGGACGCGAACCCGGAAGAAAGACCAGGGGAAAATGTCAGCCATCTCAGTGGTGACAATGCGGCATGGGAGGGCTTCGTTCTAAGGTAAGTTTCTCATAATTTTTTTTTTTTAAACACCAGCGGTTTACAACCGCTTTAATGTCCAAAGCTTGGTAAAACCTGACATCTCTGAAAGGCAGAATGATAAAACAATTTAATCCTATGTGAATGATGAAATAACAAACCTGTTCATTGTAATCCTGAGGCATGTAACCAGTTCTGAAATAGGCCACCGCAACTTCGTATCCATCCCTACAAAATGACATTACACTCTTGTTAGCTAAATATGAATACCCATCAATGACAAATACTTAAACCAATCCATTCTAAAAGGCATTATTAAAACACACAGGAGCTCGTCCCTTCATTCCGAGTAGCAGAACTATAGAAATTGGAAGGGAATACCTAGGGCTGCTCCAAACATGCCCCCGGTATGGGGTTCATCTGTTTCTTTGGGCCCACCTGTACCAATTATGTATGGTTGTAATCAACTGTTTATGAACTTATGTACCAATTGTTATTAGAAAAAGAACATAATTCAACTTTATTTTTATTATAATTCTGGCCTAATCCTTGGGTACGGAGATAGTGCTAAAATCCTCAATATGCCGTGGGCATGTTTGGAGTAGCCCTAGGTATTCCCTTTCAATACCCTACTGCAAAGAATGATGGTACCCGCCCCTATTTTTAGACCAATTTGACTGAAGCAACCCCTTTCATTCTAGAACTATAGAAATACAACAAATGTCTTTATACCATATATACTCGAGTATAAGCCGAGTTTTTCAGCACATTTTTTTGTGCTGAAAATGCCCCCCCCCCTCGGCTTATACTCGAGTCAAGCACTTTTCTGCAGCAGAAAAGTGCTTGACATTTTTCGACCCGACTTTGGGGCCCCATATCTCGGGGACACTTGGTGCTAGGAACCCCAAATTTGGTATGCCAACCCAGTGTACCTAGCACTACAACATATCCATCCAAAGATAGGGTTCTTAGCACCAAGTGACCCCAAGATAAACTTGGTGCTAGGAACCCCACATTGGATGTGTTGTAGTGTTAGTTCCACTGGGTTTGAATACCAAATTTGGGGTTCCTAGCATCAAGTGGCCCCGGGATACGGGGCCCCAAAGTCGGTTGGGAAAACGTCATTCTCTGCTGCAGAAAAAAGTGCTTGACATTTTCTGACCCGAATTTGGGGCCCCGTATCTCGGGGACACTTGGAACCCCAAATTTGGTATTCAAACCCAGTGGAACACTACAACATATCCAAAGATGGGGTCCTTAGCACCAAGTGACCCCCGAGATACAGGGCCCCAAAGTTGGTCAACTGTGTCCATCTGCAGCAATCTCATTTTCCCTTTGGGTCCAGAGACCCCAAAATTTTGGCTGCAGCTAGAGGGCATTTAGGAACCCTTAACTACCAGTTTGAAGTTTGGGGGACCTATGGCTGCAAATGGGCACAGTGAGGCTGCAAATGGGCAATGTTGACCCTCTTTTCCACTTACAGTAGCTGTGCATTTCTCACCCTAGGCTTATACTCAAGTCAATAAGTTTTCCCAGTTGTTTGTGGTAAAATTAGGTGCCTCTGCTTATATTCGGGTCGGCTTATACTCAAGTATATACGGTAATCTCATTTTAAGTGAGGCCGTCTCTGAAATTGCTTGACCTTATCCCTTGTCCTGCGTGTCTGTCCTGAACCATTTTTTTGGCCTTGTTAGTCGCATCTCGCTGCATCCACCCCTTGGCTGACCCATAGATCAGCTCGGATTATTCTCTCCCAGTTGACCTGGTACTTAGCTGTGAGACCTATTTGGCACAATGTTTCCTGCAACCACTCAGATCAATCAGACAAGACGTCTTCCCTAGGACACTGGAAAACCTAAATCATCGCTATACAAGTCACGTTTCTGGATGAATCCCTTTAGCCAGGCTTACAACAAAACGGCAAGACAATGCATAAGCCAGATTTGTATATTATTGGCCACCCTTGAACCAGGAAGCCATTAAACTATTGTAATTAATAGGCTATTCTTTCATTACGGTCCATGTTTCGGTATACCTCCGAGTTTGTCCTGAGGCTGGGGGGTGGACCAATAACCTCCACCCCATAGTCGTGATGGAGTGTCTCCTTTCCTCTCTCTCACCTGGATACTTATTCTGTCTTTCTACCTCATCATCTTATATGTGTATCGCCCCCCTTATTTATGGAATGAGTTGTGATCTTTCCAGTATCTACGTTTCCGTTTTGTAAGACTCAGTTATTACATATCTTATATGTAATTATTCAGTTTCAAAAAACATCCTGATTTTACTTGGGATGATACTTTAATTCTACATATGTTGTAATTCAGTATACATTTCTTCACGTTTCACTATGTAATATGCCTAAAAACCAAAATGAGGCCTACAAGATCCTGATGAAATTGTTATTACCGTATCTCATGTAACGGTTATCATTATTTCTTTTTATTACTATCTGTAGATGTTAACTCTTTTTCATTAAAATAAGATTGAACTAAAGGAGGCTATTCATTTAATTTCTAAATATTTTTTGCAAATAAGCTTGTAAAGCATTGCAACCGCGATCACAGGTGCAATGCTAAGCTCCAGCAAAGTCTTCAATTTAAACCAAGGAATGAACTTTCAGTTAGGCCCCTTTCACACTAGGGCGGGAGCCGCGGTGACGGTAAAGCAGTGCTATATTTAGCGCTGCTTTACCGTCGTTCTACCCGCGAGAGTCGGCCGCTCGCGGTGCGGTTTTACCCCCGCGAGCAACAAGAAAAAGGGTTAAAATCCCCCGCAGAGTGCCGCCGTAGCGGCGCTTTGCGGCGGTATTACCGCGGTGTCCCATTCAAATCAATGGGAAGGAGCGTTATAGGAGCGTTGAATACACCGCTCCTATCCCGCTCCAAAGATGCTGCCGGCTTTCACACTGGAGTGAATGGGGCCGTTTTTTTCAGGCAGTATAGAGGCGCTATTTTTAGCGCTGTACCGCCTGAAAACTGCCCCAGTGTGAAAGGGGCCTTAGAGTTGAAGGAAGTGTCAGCGTTCCATTGAGAAATACAAGTCCTGGTGGCAGTAGTTCATACATTCACAGATCTCGCACAGCCACACAAATTTCAATAGTGACAGAGGTTGCAGGGTAGAAGAACCCCCACACACTGTCACAAGGGAACAGGATTCTATTTGCACAATGTTACACCACAAATACAAGTGCAACATGTAAAATGGTGCAAAAGGTGGGAGTTAAAGATTTAGGAAGCTCTTTAGCCAATTTTACATTTAAAATAATCCTTAGGATTAGTGTTATTTGAATAACCAAATATTATTGAAACACAGATACTCACACATATAGGCGCTTCTTTTCATCTAAGGATCCCCTTTCATAGACATCTGTAAGACGCCTTCTGATGACTTTGATATTTCTAGAAAGCAAAAATTATCTTTAAAAAAAAAAGGGAAGAAGGAGGAACTCGGACTATGTCTAAAAGCTGAACTTCAGACAAAACAGTTAAAACACAGATGAACATAAGAGATTTGTCAAAAGTATTTGTATTGCTGTGCATACAGGCCTCAAAATTTACGTAGCTCTGCAACACAGCACGAGCCCGGTTGGTAAGGCAGGAGACCGGTTTTTGCTCTGCTGCAAAAGTTCCATCCACATTTTTCACTCATCATACAGCACTAATGTGCATCCTTAAAATTAATTGCCAATTTATTAAAAAAAAAAAATGTATGCCTATATCTAATTTCACTTCCTACTCTAGGGGGCCGCAGCCATTTCCGGTTTTGCATTGGCTGCTGGGAGATCTTGGCCAGCTTTGCATGGCGTCTATGGAAATGCTTGGCCAGCTTGGCATTGCACGGCTCCAGTAACATTTAACATTGGCGTCTATGGAAATTCTTGGCCAGCTTGGCATTGCACGGCTCCAGTAACATTTAACATTGGCGTCTATGGAAATTCTTGGCCAGCTTGGCATTGCACGGCTCCAGTAACATTTACCATTGGCGTCTATGGAAATTCTTGGCCAGCTTGGCATTGCACGGCTTCAGTAATATTTAACATTGGCGTCTATGGAAATTCTTGGCCAGCTTGGCATTGCACGGCTCCAGTAACATTTAACATTGGCGTCTATGGAAAATCTTGGTCAGCTTGGCATGGCTGATTTTGAAATAAAGTTGAATAATTTGGAGTGCGGCTATCCAGCTACATCTTTACTACTTCAGTTCCTGTTGCAAACAGAGCCGGCACCCTGTGGGATTGTGGAGACAGCTGTTTTGGGAGAAGTCATTACCTTGGAGCGGTGATTCTTTGTATTTCTATCAGCTTGGCATGGCTGTGTCAAGCTGACCAAAATTAAACTGCACATGCGCAAGATCAAAAGGTGCATGCTGGGTAGCCAGCATGCCCAGAATCCAGGAAGGGAGGACACTGTGGCTTCAGAGGCCCACACTTGAGATGGCCACGCTGTGCAAAAACTACACAAAGTAAGAAAACAATGCTGCACGGATAGAAAACTGGGCATAGTTTACAGCATACATTTGTTACATTGCACAAGGCATGAGTATTCTAGGGGTGTTTTTATCTTAAAAGTCATATTTTGTCCGGAACTCCACTTTAAGTAATGCTTATAGGTCTTCTCTCCCAACCCACTCTGTGACTGGACAGTGAAAGGAGAAGCAGCAGACTGATTAGCTCATCTCTCTGTAACTCTGCTCTCTTTTCTGATCAGCATTGCACTGCAACACAATTGACTGGCTCCTTGTTTTGCTTTTCCCTCCCACAGTCTGAGCTTTGCTGTATAGAGACTGCAAGAAGCGAATACCCAGGTCAAATTTCAAAAGTCAGCTTTAAGGGCCCGTATACACGATCTGACTTTTTGACAACCAACATGCAAATTAGCTGTTTTGGACCAACATCCGACCGTGTGTACGCTCCATCAGACCAACTTTTTCCAGGTTTCATCGGACTTTTGTTGGCTGTGCGAACGGACCAACTTTCTGCCAACAAAAGTCCGATGGACCAAAGTCCGACCGTGTGTACACAAAACCAACGGACTTTTGTACAAAAGTACAAACACGCATGCTCAGAACCAATGCAAAAAATCAGACAACAATATAGAAGTTGACCAAAGGTGGCGCTGGAGTATTCGAACGTCCTCTTTTGAAGTCCTCAGTACGTTGAAACGTCACTACGTTCATGTTTGTTGCCTAAAAAGTCAGATCGTGTGTATGCAATACCAACTTGGGGCCAACGCCCTTTGGACAAAAATCCACGGGAAAGTCAGTCCACGGTCCAATCGTGTGTATGAGGCTTTAGGGTTAATTTATACATCAGACAATTTATGCAATGCTTCACATAATGTCCCATTCAAGTCGGTCCGGCCTCCAAGGAGCTTACAATCCAAAAGGTCCCCAATCTCACATGCATTTATACACATGTTGGGGCCAATTTAGACATTAGCAGATTACCCTACTATCACGAACTGGAACGAAAGAAACTGGAGTAACCAATGGAGACCCACCCAGGATTCGAACACAGGACCCCAGTATTGCAAGGCACTTAGCCACCATGCTATCTCTAAAGCATGCCGAGGGTCCAGGGTTTCTTACTGCATAGCATCGAAGGACTAACCCCCACCCCCTGTAGTTTTTAGCCTGTAGTGGGTGGTGTTCTGTTGTCTACACAGGCTATGTATAGCACAGTGATGGTGTCACTGCTGCTTTAATAAGGTAATATCCGGGTCTACAAAGGCATTTGGCACACACCAAGTAGATTTAAAACATCAGTGGCTATTGGGGGATATATTCCAATGACTGTTTTGGCATCAATGGTATGAAAAAAAAAAACATATCAGCTGTGAAATATTACCGGTTCCACAGTTCATTCTCAATGTATCGGTGATCAAAAATATTCCTCTGCACATTTTCAACCAAGAACATGACAACAGCCCTGTGACAAAAAAAAAGAAAGAATCAAATAATTTAAAATTTAACTTTATATGAATCTGAACACGTATGTGATGAGGCTCCGATGGAAGCATTTACATGCTAGTTTTGGGGCAGAGAAAATAAACATTATCATTCTGGGTCACTGCCCTAAATCCATTATGGGTCACATGTGGGGGAAAGGACTCCCATCAAGCCTAATCATGTTTTAAAGGCTAATTTCCCCTTATTTAAATAAATAAGCACATTTTTATTTTTTGGAGCCTGCCCAGCATTGCACCCATGATCAGCAGATTGTGGGTGCAATGGCAGGATCCTACAGAATCTTAGTATAGCAGTCTACCCATACCTCCCGGAGGGCAGGAAGATCAATGATTCATGAGAGCGCTCACCAGCTGAGAGTTGAGAACTACAAGACATCTGTCACAATGGCAGACAATAGTTATAGTTCATTCACAGATTGCTGTGAATGAATGGCGAAGCCCTGCATGGTCACAATCTTTTTAAAATTGTAACAGCGGGTGCAGGGAGGAGATCCCCCACTCATTGTCACAGTTTTGTGTCTACTAGGGAAACCCGAGATGACATTATCCGGGTACTGACCGTTGTACATGCAGCCTGGTCCAAGTCCATCCCCATGTTATTATACTAATCAACAGACAATTAAAAGGGCATTTTCTCGGGTAGACTGGACATTTTTGGAACTGCCACTCTGGCATCTTGGCCTGGGAAAAAAGTTGTCTTGGATTAAAGCTATTTAGTCATATCCATCAGCACAGGTGAAGCTTAAAATTACCTCAACCCGATAGAACACCTTTGGGAAGAATTTGAGCAGAGAAGTGAGCCAGGCCTTCTCGTCCACATCAGATGATCGAACATTCCCATAGACGCACTCCTAAACCTTGTGTACCGACTTCCCAGAAGAGTTGAAGCTGTTATAGCTGCAAAGGGTGGGCCTTTAAAGTTCATGTGTATGTAAAGGCAGGCATCCCAATACTTTTGACAATATAGTGTATATAGATCTAGTCTTCATCGTTAAATGGCCAGTTCAGCCAAAAGTGATATATTTAGTTATAGATGAAGCCAGAGGGTCTCAGTCAGCCTTTGAATGCTTCAAAAACAGGCACAGAAGGTGTGCAGATCTGGGAAATCTGTGCAGAGATCTTACCAACATGTGCCATAATCAGAGACGTAACTAGAACCTTCAGGGCCCCAGCGCAAGTGCTGCCCATCAGTGCCCCTCCTCAACGCCGCCTATCAGTGCTCCTCAACGCCCACCAGTGCAGCCTATCAGTGCTCATCAACACCTGCCTATCAGTGCCCATCAGTGCTCAATGCCACCTATCAGTGCCCATCAGCGCCGCCTATCAGTGCTCATCAATGCCACCCATCGGTGTAGCCTATCAGTGCTCATCAATGCCGCTTATCAGTGCCCATCAGTGATGCCTACAGTGCTTCCTCATCAGGACTCTGAGCTGAGAGGGTCTCTCTCACACAGCCCAGAGTCTGCACTGACAGTTCTCCCTCCCTTCTCACTTGCATGGATGGGAGAGGAGAGAGCCCATCTGCTCCTTCTCCTCCAGCCCCTCTCCCCCTGTGTGTGTGCACTGTAGGCGTAGGCCTCCTGGAGCATGGGTCCGGGTCGCAATTGCAACACCCGTAGCTACGCCCCTGGCCATAATGGAGACTTCAGTTTTGGGTGGACAGATCCTTTAGCATTACAAAGCATAGAGAAGACACTTACTTCTGTGAGCCGTACAATTCCCAGGCCTTTGCAATACCGCGGGATATCCCGAGGGATGGGTTGTTTGGCAGAATTTTACAGGCTTCCTCCGACTTCCCCAGTGTCCTCAGGACATGTCTAGAAAAAAAAAAAAAAAAAGAGAGAGGTTATAAAAAGAACGGTGACATTGTGCATAACAGCACATTATGGCATTTTTTTATTTTTATTCCACAGGCTGCACACTATGCAATCTGATAATTTATTCACCTTAATGCCCCGTACACACGGTCGGAAATTCCGACCGCAAAATCCGTCGGATTTTTTCCGACACTGGTGTTGCATACACACGGTCGGACAAAGTTGTCGGAAAATCCAATCATTCTGAATGTGGTGACGTTCATTGCGTACGACGGGACTACGTAGAGGCTAGTAGCCAATAGCTTTGGTCTTGTAATGTGATCTGAGCATGCGTGGCACTTTGTCCGTCGGAATTCTCTACACACGATCGGAAAAAATCCGATAGGACTCTGTTGTCGGAAAATTTGAGAGCAGGATCTCAAAATGTTTCCGTCGGAAACTCTGACAGAAAAAGTCCGATGGAGCCCACACACGGTCGGAATTTCCGACAACATGGTCCGATAGGACATTCTCCGTCGGAAAATCCGACCGTGTGTACGGGGCATTAGGTTTACCAGAAACTGTGTAGTATGAGAGCCTACCTAAAAAAAAAAATCTATTTACTAAATAGTTGTGGGTACATCAACTACTGCATGCCCCATGCCTTTTTTAAAGCTGAACTCCAAAAAAACAGCTAAGCATAGCATTAAAATACACACACATACAGTGGCTTGCGAAAGTATTCGGCCCCCTTGAACTTTTCAACCTTTTGTCACATTTCAGGCTTCAAACATAAAGATATAAAAATTTTATTTTTTGTGAAGAATCACCAACAAGTGGGACACAATTGTGAAGTGGAACGAAATCTATTGGATTTTTGAAACTTTTTTAACTAATAAAAAAATGAAAAGTGGGGCGTGCAAAATTATTCTGCCCCCTTGCGTTAATACTTTGTAGAGCCACCTTTTGCTGCGATTACAGCTGCAAGTCGCTTGGGGTATGTCTCTATCAGTTTTGCACATCGAGAGACTGAAATTCTTGCCCATTCTTCCTTGCAAAACAGCTCGAGCTCAGTGAGGTTAGATGGAGAGCGTTTGTGAACAGCAGTTTTCAGCTTTTTCCACAGATTCTCGATTGGATTCAGGTCTGGACTTTGACTTGGCCATTCTAACACCTGGATACGTTTATTTGTGAACCATTCCTTTGTAGATTTTGCTGTATGTTTGGGATCATTGTCTTGTTGGAAGATAAATCTCCGTCCCACTTTCAGGTCTTTTGCAGACTCCAACAGGTTTTCATCCAGAATGGTCCTGTATTTGGCTGCATCCATCTTCCCCTCAATTTTAACCATCTTCCCTGTCCCTGCTGAAGAAAAGCAGGCCCAAACCATGATGCTGCCACCACCATGTTTGACAGTGGGGATGGTGTGTTGAGGGTGATGAGCTGTGTTGCTTTTACGACAAACATATCGTTTTGCATTGTGGCCAAAAAGTTCGATTTTGGTTTCATCGGACCAGAGCACCTTCTTCCACATGTTTGGTGTGTCTCCCAGGTGGCTTGTGGCAAACTTTAGACAAGACTTTTTATGGATATCTTTCAGAAATGGCTTTCTTCTTGCAACTTTTCCATAAAGGCCAGATTTGTGCAGTGTACGACTGATTGTTGTCCTATGGACAGACTCTCCCACCTCAGCTGTAGTTCTCTGCAGTTCATCCAGAGTGATCATGGGCCTCTTGGCTGCATCTCTGATCAGTCTTCTCCTTGTCTGAGCTGAAAGTTTAGAGGGACAGCCAGGTCTTGGTAGATTTGCAGTGGTCTGATACTCCTTCCATTTCAAAATGATCGCTTGCACAGTGCTCCTTGGGATGTTTAAAGCTTGGGAAATCTTTTTGTATCCAAATCCATCAGTCATTTAGGACAACATTGGATCATTCAGAGATCCTCGCTGAACTTCTGGAGTGAGTTTGCTGCACTGAAAGTAAAGGGGCCGAATAATTTTGCACGCACCACTTTTCAGTTTTTTATTTGCTAAAAAAGTTTAAAATATCCAATAGATTTCGTTCCACTTCACAATTGTGTCCCACTTGTTGGTGATTCTTCACAAAAAATTTAAATTTTATATCTTTATGTTTGAAGCCTGAAATGTGGCAAAAGGTTGAAAAGTTCAAGGGGGCCGAATACTTTCGCAAGCCACTGTACGTGAGCAATCTACCATGTAAAAACGTAGTTGTATTAAATACAATGATCTGATCCAATCTTATCTGCTGAAGGATTTATACACATCTGGCAGACAGCACAGCCAGAATGTGACCCCACTTTCTTTAATGTATACACTGGTGTCACCTCCTCCCCCAGAGCCTGCAAACTGGATAGTGAAGGAGCAGCAACATACTGATAAGTCACCAACCCTGCCCTCTCCTCCTGTCAGCAGGTGTAGGTATCTGAGCTCTGAATGGCTCCTAGTGCTGCCCCTCACTCTGGGAATGCCAGATTCAGGTACTTAGGCTAGATGCATGTAAAAATACATTTAATTTATTTTTAAAAAGGAATACAAAATTAAATTGTTCATTTTGAGCCGTTTGGTGTTCAGCTTTAAGACACAAGAAAGGAAATGCAAGAAATGTGCACAAAATTCAAAAGATTTCCCATGACTTAAAAATACACTGGCATGCATGTAACCTTAGGCTGGCCATGCACTATACAATCTGGATTGTATAATTTTTTTTTTTGGAATTACCAAAACGATGCAACCTAAGCAATCTATTCAATTCGTATCAAACTAGGTAGGCTCTTCCACTACACAGTTGATGATAGAAATTGTACACTGTATGGTCATCCTTATTATTTATAAAGGCTTAGTTGGGGGCAAAAAATAGTAGCCACTTCCTATGTACCCTCTACGCCAGGGGTCTCAAACTGGCGGCCCTCCAGCTGTTGCGGAACTACAAGTCCCATCATGCCTCTGCCTGAGGGAGTCATGCTTGTAACTGTCAGCCTTGCAATGCCTCATAGGATTTGTAGTTTTGTAACAGCTGGAGGGGTGCCAGTTTGAGACCCCTGCTCTACGCCCTTTCTTACTGATGAACAGCAGGCATCCGCGAGGAGAGGCCTCCGAAACTAGCAGCGATGGTATTAATCTCAATCTGCTTCAGCGCCGTTGTCCCATCTTCTTTGCAGTCAAACATATAATCCGATCGATTGATGCCTAAAAACACAGACTAAGAAACATAATAGAGACAAGATTTAGCTATACAAAGTGAGAAACAAATAGACTGCCATATATGTAAGTTTTAGAAATTGGTAATATACCTGCGCCAGACCATCGTCCAGCACGCATCTGTAGACTTTAAAAAGCCGTTCGATAAAATCGTCCACTTTCATGGCACTGGAATACACAATGGATAAGAAAATGTGTAAAAAAAATAAATAAATAAATTAAAAAAATTAAAAAAACAAAAAAAAAAAAACAAACAAACATGCTTTTTATTCCATTATCCGTTTTATCCAATAAGTGAAAGGCAATGTACAAAAGATCCGCAGCCTTCAGCATCCAATCAGTATTAAGCTATAACTTTTTTGACTTTAGGTACCCACGATCTGTTTGGGTCTTACATGCTACTACACTTGGTATACAGTATGATCATACAGTTGTGAGCGCCATTCATTTGCAAAATGACAGCAAAACGCAACAAAGTCACAATTGGAGAAAAAGAAGTCACGTTCCCAATAACAGATCATGTGTGGTGCGGTCACTGTTTACATACATGTGCCCGCCCTAATGCATGCGTTTGCATTTGTGGGTGTGTGCAGGACAGAGAGGTTGCTTTCCGTTTTTTTTTTCTACATTTTATTATAATTTTAATGTATTTATTTATTTTCTTACCAGTTAAAGTGTTACTAAAACCCAGGAGCCTGCATTCACTATATCTGGTCTCCCACAGTACACAGAACATGGAAATGCAATTATTTTAGTAAATATAAACTGCTAAATACATTTTCTCATCAGCAGTATATAGCAGTCTTGTGACTTCTATCAGTGTCTAGTTAAAGCTTGTAGGAGGAGTTTTCATTCTCCTCTGACTGTCCTATGAGGCTGTATGACCCCTGACCCTCTGTCTGCACAGTGCTGATTGCATGTGATCAGCTCTGGGCCACTCTCCCAAAAAAAAAAAAAATAAAAAAAAAAAAATCTATAGCAAAACACACCAAACTGTGAATCCCAATACTATGTTCTATCAGCAGATGGATTGGGGACAGTGAAAGAAGAGGAGAATCCGAGAAGGCAGGCTCAATATTTTTAATTTTATTTAATAAGCGTATAATATATTAATATAAATAGAAAATAAAAAAAAGAGATAGAGATAGAGAGAGAGATTATATATATATATATATATATATATATATATATATATATATATATATATATATATATATATATATATATATATATATATATATATATATACACACACACACACACACACACACACACACACACACACAAAACCGGCCCACCAGTGCACTGTAAAAGTGATCTGGCAGCTATACACATGCCTGGATCACTTTTACATTACAGTCAGGTGGCGGCTAAAAAAAAAAAAAAACAGTAACAAGTTGTTTTAATTATGGCAAATGGTAGACTAGCATTCCCTCATCTTGACGTGTTTCGCAGAATTAATCCGCTTCTTCAGGACGGAACGATGAAATCATTCACAGCCATTGAGGGTAGTGCGGTGGGGTTCCAGTTAGTGTCCGCGGTTGCAGCTATGTCTGTCCAGGAGCGGTTTTAAAGCAGCTGTAGTCAATGGCGTCCCTAGGGGGGGGGGGGCAGAGGGGGCCCTGACCCCCCCCAAAATGATGCTGTGCCCCACCATGTGCCCCCCCAAAAAAAAAAAAAAAAATTTTTTATTTTTTTTTACAAAAAGGCAATGTCTTTTTGTTTGCATCCGTAGCGGATGCGCCACATCTTACTCAGGCTGCCGCTGGAGTAACACGGTCTCTATTGAGAGGGAGAGTATTCTTCTAGCCTGGACACGTGGGTAAGTGTGTGCACTGCAGTACACTGTAATCACTGAACTGCATTATCTCCATCCCTTCTCTCCCCCATCTGTCCCTCCCCCTCTCCTGTTCTTTCAAGACCTTCACAACTTACTTTCACTTTCAGTTAGGCAGGTAATAGACTATGCAAATTTCTTTCCTGCATCCACAGAGTGGAAACTTGCATGATTCCCCCATTAACACAGACAGTGGTGACAGGGGAATATCCTTCCTGCCCAGAAATTGTATTCTCCCAACAAACAGTCATTATCACTAGTGGCTATAGAAACCACTAGTGATAATCATAAGAGTATCTGTCAGGCTGGTTGTTCCCAATTTGATCGATCAACTTGGTACATTCAGCCTGCTCATTAATGGTTCAAACCTCAACCAGCTGAGATTTAAACTGCCTATGGCTGGTCTTAGCACTTAGGCAGCCCATACATTGATCACTTTTTTCATTTAACTAGTAGGTTGCATGAAAAAAAAAAAAGAAATGATTCAATTCTCCCATCTACACATTATAGGTGGATGGGGGAATCCTTGCAGTGTGGACCAGTGGTGGAACTACCAGGGTTGCTGTCCTGGCTATTCACAGCGCTGGTCTCTGTCTCCATGGCAGCAGTGGCACATTGGAACCCAGTGCTGGTTACTTTATGGGGCTAATGTACAGGAGAGCCAGCACAATTTGTTGTTAGAGATGGGCAGGGCATGTTCAAAATCCCACATGCCCGATCCCGCCAGGAAGCCCACACTGCACGGCGCTAAGCACAAGCAGTGAGACATCTCCTGGTCCGCAGCTGCACAGATCAGGAATGTCTCACTGCCTGTGATTAGCCATGTGCAGTGTCGGCTTCCTGGCGGGATCGGGCAAGTGGGATTTCAAACACACCCGAGCCCATGTCTAAGGCCCCTTTCACACCGGGGCGTTTTTCATGCGGTGCAGCGCTAAAAATAGCGCCTGTTCACCGCATGAAAAAATCCTGCCCCTTTAACTCCAGTGTGAAAGCCGGCGGGCTTTCACACTGGAGCGGTGCGCTAGCAGGATGACAAAAAAAGTCCTGCTAGCAGCATCTTTGGAGCGGGATAGGAGCGGTGTGTTCACCGCTCCTATACCGCTCCTTCCCATTGATTACAATGGGAGACCGCGGTAAAACCGCGGCAATACCGCGGTTACCGCGGCAATACCGCGGCTACGGCGGCGCTCTGCGGGGGGTGTTTAACCCTTTTTCGGCCGCTCGCGGGGGGTAAAACCACACCGCGAGCGGCCGAAAACGACAGTAAAGCAGCGCTAAATATAGCGCTGCTTTACCGTCACCGCGGCTCACCGCCCCGGTGTGAAAGGGGCCTAATGGTTGTAGAGTAGACAGTTGACCTCCCTGCAGGTTGCTTAGCAGCAGTGCAGCCTTCTCTGACATGCTGATCGTGATGCAATCCAGGTGATGCTCCTAGTCAAATCCTAGTGTTAAATATCATAGTGATTTTATTGATCAAAGCCCACACCTTACAGGCATAGAACCCACATGGCTGCTGAACATACGGTGGATGTGGTTATACTCTTGATGCTAATAAATACTGTGTTTATTAGATCTGACTGGAAGCATCACCTGGATCACATCCCGATCAGCATGTCAACAGAGAAGGTTATACAACATTACTGCTGCTAGGTCACCAGCTGGGGGCTCGGCTCTCTACAACCAATAGTTCCCCTGCATGCACCCATAATGTCACCAGCACTAGGTCCTAATAGACTGCTGCCACTGCCAAGGACACAGATGCCAGACCAGCACTGTCAATAGCAGGGGCAGGACAGCAAGAGGAGGCTGGGGAACACCACAGTGGCAGAACACCAAGGCCCGGTGGCAAGACAACCTTTGCAACCCTGATAGTTCTCCCACTGCTTTGGACCCTTATATTTTCTTGGTATGCTGGTGACATATATCTCTTGTTTTCTGCCACCCTGGGGATCGTAGTAAAATTGCATTTTATAGTTGCCCCTCTAATTTTGTCCCTGTCCCCCCATGTGCCCCCCCTAAATATGAAAGCTGGAGACGCCACTGGCTGTAGTTAATATACACACATACAGTATATGGCACTACAAAAATGTGAAGGATTTCATCCTTCCGTCCTGAAAGGTGCAAGTTAAAGTGATTGTAAAAGGCAGAAGGATTTTTATCTTTTTTTTATCTTAGTGGATTCAATGCATAGGATAAAAAAAAAAAAAAAAAAAAAAAAAACCTTTTGTGTGCAGCAGCCGCCCTCGGCCCCCTAATACTTACCTGAGCCACATCTCGATCCAGCGATGTTGCACGAGAGACTCGGCTGTTGTCCGTGATTCCCCCTCCTGATTGGCTGAGACACACAGCTGGCACCATTGGCTCGGGATCCAATGAGGAGAGAGAGGGGGTGGGGCCAAGCCATGGTTCCGCATCTGAATGGACACAAAAAGCAGCGGCTCGGCTCAGGTGCCCCCATAGCAATCTGCTTGCTGTGGGGGCAGGAGGGAGGGTCTGGGAGCGCTGGCAAAACCACTGCACAGACAGAGCAGGTAAGTATAACATGTTTAAAAAACTGCAAAACTCATCGAGATGAGGAAATGGCAGTCTACAAATTTGACATAACTATGCTGAAAACACTAACAGTGTGGTTATGATAAAGAGATGTAAATCAACATAGATATAGGCAATGGTGTTAGGCATACCAAATAGAATCTAAAAACTTCTATGCAAATGTATCATTGATGTATGAGCTTGTAACCTTTCGGTATTCTGTGTTGAACTTCATATATTAACCACTTCAGCCCCGGAAAATTTATCCCCCTTCATGACCAGGCTGTTTTTTTTTTTGCGATAAGGCACTGCGTTACTTTAACTGACAATTGTGCGACACTGTACCCAAATAAAATTGATGTCCTTTTTTCTTACTATTAGAGCTTTATTTTGGTGGTATTTGATCACCTCTGCGTTTTTTATTTTTTGCGCTATATACTAAAAAAAAAAAAAAATTAAAAAAAAAAAAAATAAATAAATAAAACACAATATTTTTTACTGTCTGCTATAAAACACATCCAACAAATTTTTTTTAATACTGTAATTACTTCATAAATTTAGGCCAATATGTATTCGATACATATTTTAGGTAAGAAAAATTCCAATAAGCGTAAATGGATTGGTTTGTGCAAAAGTTAGTGTTAACAAACTATGGGATATATTTATAAACATTTTTATTTCTTCTTTTTACTAGTAACGGCGGCCATCAGTGACTTATAGCAGGACTGCGACATTGTGGCGGACAAATCGGACACCAAGTGACACTTTTTTGGGGACCAGTGATGCTAATACAGTGCTAAAGATTTGCACTGTCACTGTACTAATGACATTGGCAAGGAAGAGGTTAACATTAGGGGCGATCAAAGGGTTAAATGTGTTCCTAGGGAGTGCTTGCCAACTGTGGGGGAGGTGTTTTTACTGTGGGAAGGCAAGGGATCGGTGTTCCTGCTTAGCAGAAATACAGGATCCCTACTAACAGACCGTCGTTCTGCCTTTCTCTGGAACGATCGGCGGGTTTGCCGGACCCGCCGATTGGCTTCCACTGTGTCCAATCGCCTTACTGCCGTATATGTATGGTATACAATTGGCAAGTGGTTAATATTTAACAAATCAAGTTATTTTACATAAGTATTAATCCCAAAGTAGTAGTAGTGTAAAATCGGAATATATGAGGGGTCTTCAAAATGTTTCCGCACTTTATTTTTGTAGGCAATGGTGAGGGCAGGAGGAGCAGTACCTTATATAGTGGCATATAACACGCACCTTCATTTTAAAGAGGGAAGTTTCAGGGGGAAAAAAAAAACAATTTTTTTTTTTTTTAAATAAACAACTTTGAAGCAAAATAAGGGTCAGTGCCCATCTGCAGCCTCCCTATCTCCCATCAATGCAGCCAGATCAATGCCACCTGATCAATGCTCATTTTCAGCCTCAATGCCCATCTGCAGCCCCACCATCTCTCATCAATGCAGCAAATCAGAGCTGTCATCTCCTGTTAACTTGGCTCTCAGTCGGCAGTCACACACAGTCCCTCCTCCGCCATCGGCATTGGACCAGCTCCTGTGATAGACAGAACACTGGTCCAATGCTGGAGGCGGGACTCTGTGTGCGACTCCTGAGTGAGCTGAGTAAACAGGAAATGACGGCTCAGTGAATTCCGGCGGCGCTCGCCCCCCCTCCTTCCCCTCCGAGGGACACTATTGGCATATAACAGGTACCCGTGATTTGCCCCCTATTTTCAGGCGGGGGGGGGGGGGGGGGGGGATAAACACCGATAAATAAGGTAATTGGTTGTCTGAGACTAGTCTGTCTGGCAAGAAGGCTGGCCTCGTAGTTTAGTATAAGAGTTGTCACGCTGTGATGAAGATCGCTGCGAAACGTATAAAAAAAAAAAAAAAAAAAAAAAGGGAGCGCAGAAACCTTTGTAAATGGAGGAGCAATCCTGACCCTCCACTATCATTCATTTTAAGAAGGTAGAATGTGTTGTACCTGTTGAGGGTCTGTTCCAGGAATGTGGGGTTCCGACTGAGCCGATCCACCAGAAGATTAAAGTCTTCCTGTACAGACTTGGCTTGTTCAAAGAGAGATCTGGGCACTGGGGATGGGAGCAGAGTGAAAGGGGCAAAGTTCACAACCTAATAAAAAAAAATAAAAAATGTTGTTTATATAATATATATATTAGGGCTGTGGAAATAAAGATTAATTCCTCGATTAATCGTTAATTTTTTTGATCGATCAAAATTCTTTTGATAAGTACTCACCTCACTGCACAAGTATTCCAAAGAAAATCTTCTAATCTGACAGGACACCTAATCTGACGGGACACCTAATCTGATGGGTCGACTAATCTGACGGGACACCTAATCTGACGGGACACCTGTGTAGTGATCTAATATAATCGTTCCTCGTAGATGGTATATAGTTATTGAAAAGTACTTCCCGCAGCAAAACCCGTTCTCCAGAGAGAGACACTTTATTGGCTTCCAAAACAGAACATTCTTACAGACGACAAAATCCAACAGAGTTCATGACAACGAATATTTTCTCCTAGACCCGTGACTCCAGACCCTTCTTTCAGAGATATATCTTCTAGACTGCCTGACATCCTGACTGTCTTCCCATATACTAGTCTGACACTGGGTGGGGGTCAACCAAATGTTTACCATGAATACCCCCCTCAATTCTAATTACCATCAGTAAATACTCCCTTTGACATGTGTGAATACTGATTAGATTAAGATAATCATTATCTGTTCCCTTTTGATATGTGGCAACAAACCCTCTTTTAATATGCGCAATTAGATTAACAGCTACCAAAGTGGCCTGCCTAGAATAAACTTGTCTTTAGAATGCCTAAATAAAAACACTACATATAATAAATATGTATATATATATATATATATATATATATATATATATATATATATATATATATATATATATATATATATATATATATATATATATATATATATATATATATTAGATATAATATACTACAACCTGCACAGAAGGTTCTCAGAGAGTTCCGTCGGAGATCCGGTGACATCACGTACATCGACGTCACCGGACTCCTCCCCCTTCCCCAAGTGCCTCCGTTTGCTAACGAAGGGAAGGGGGAGGAGTCCGGTGACGTCAAAGTTCTGATTTACATGCAGTGTTTTTATCATCTTTATGTGAGTAGTTTGTGTTTGAACACAAAAATGTAATCTTATACTTAAGCGGTGAGCACTTAGATCTTTTTGACCCATGACCTGGCGTCCTTGCTGAGATCTAAGGAGAGGTGAGAGAAGTTTATGGTCTGTGTTAACCCTTTTGATACCCGCTTGCATGACCACCTGTTTGCACAGGGGTCCATGCCATAAGGTGAGAGAGTGATTAGTTAGACCGGAGGTGGAGGGATTGTCACGCTACTGTGGAAAAAAAAATTACTTCACGTCAGTTCTACAGTTTGAATTTAAAACGTATTTGTGTGAACTGTGAAGTTAAGTCATGGATTGTGGAAACCAACTAGTGTCGGGTGATTGTATATTGTGTATACCACATTTACCACTGACTAATGCAGAGTTGCAATGCAAGGAGATCAGCTAAAAGTAGTTGGATCTGTATGTGCGTTATAATTAATCGAAATTAGTCGATTAAAAAAAAAAAAAAAAAAAAAAATCGATTAATCGAACACGAAAATTTTAAATCAGTAACAGCCCTAAATATATATATATATATTATATATAATCATATACATATATATATATATATATATATATATATATATATATACACTATCAATTCAAGAACATATCACAAACTCAATCGTATCCCAACCTACAGCAATCACATTCCAGCCCTTATTGTAAAAGTGTCATTAAGCTATAAAATAAATATAAAAACAGCAACAAATAATTTTTGTAACAAGGGTTGATATACAAGGTGTTATGTTACTAGACATGACTTTCACACCAATAATGTGTCTTTGCACTTAGACAAGACGTGCAATTCGTTTCATTACTAATCGAAATTCTTACAAAATTTTCATTATTCAGATGTATCCGAATTTCCAAATCACAGCAAGTGATTGAATTGTAATGAATTTCAACTATTCCGAAATAAATAATGAAATAACGTATGGAAATAACTGAAAATAAATTTGGATTCCAAATGGAAAGATGTTGCAAAAAATACAGTAAGGTATAAAAGTGAAATAATATAAGAATAGAAAGAATGTAGCCATCTTCTGAAATTCGATTCAATTAAAAAAAAAAAAAAAAATGTGTGTATATGTATATGTATACATACACACATTATATATATATATATATATATACACACACACACACACACACACACACACACACACACACACACACACACACACACACACACACACACCAAATCTTAATATTCTAAAACAAAATTTTGAAAAAAAACAAAAATCATTCCGAATTGCACGTCATTCAAACGAAACAAAAATTACAAAAACAAAATAATTCATTTAACGAACAAATCCGAAATGGCCACTCATTAAAATTAGAAGAAAAGAGGTTCAACCTTAAACCAGGTAGAGGGTTCTTTACTGTAGGAGTGGCAAGGATGTGGAATTCCCTTCCACAGATGGTGGTCTCAGCGGGGAGCATTGATAATTTCATGAAACTATTAGATAAGCACTGGAAAGACTGCAACATACAGGGATATGCAATGTAATACTGACATATAATCACACACATAGGTTGGACTTGATGGACTTGTGTATTTTTTTCAACCTCACCTACTATGTCACGGATATGCAATTAGTGGACCTCCAGCTGTTGCAGAACTACAAATCCCATGAGGTATAGCAAGACTCTGACAGCCACAAGCATGACACCCAGAGGCATGATGGGACTTGTAGTTTTGCAACAGCTGGAGGTCCGCTAATTGCATCCCTGTACTATGTAAACAAAATGTTTCCATCATGCACATCTCAATTTGCTCCAATACAGGCTACAGACTTCACTTACATCAGAAGAGTTCGGACTCTCCTTTGTCCTCATAAGAACACCCTGCAACAAGGCGGAATCCACAGCGATGGGCGCCACCTCCTCTAGCAGCTTTGCATTGCTGAAGACATCTT
Organism: Lithobates sylvaticus; assembly: GCA_028564925.1. Taxonomy (NCBI): domain Eukaryota; kingdom Metazoa; phylum Chordata; class Amphibia; order Anura; family Ranidae; genus Lithobates; species Lithobates sylvaticus. Next base: position 168,234,905 of record CM053037.1, on the reverse strand, counting down.
CCCATAAACCAGACATTTTGGAACTGCAAACCACAAAAACAAATAAATTATTACGGTAATATACTAAAAAAAAAAAAAAATAAAAAATGAATAGTTAATGGCACTATTAAAAACACATGGTTATTCCTCCCTCTGTTTAATCTGCACTCCAATTTGGGGGAGTCTCAAGCCACATACGAGGGGCCACCGTTTAGGTGACAATTTGAGCTTCCATACACCAGTACCCACTATTAGAGATCTGCTTTGCATCTGACTTTTTTGATCTTCCATGTTACAGTTCTTCTCCAATATCTCATAACTGCATATATACATTTATTAAATGATGATTTCAATTAAAAATAACAAACATACCTTACTTACCTGCTTTATGCAGTTGGTTTTGCACAGAGCAGCCTGGATCCTCCTCTTCTCGGGCCCCTCTTCGGAGCTCCCGGCTCCTCCTTCCTGGAGTTCCTTCCTTCCATAGTTTTCTATGGGGGCACCCGAGCCGAGTCACAGCTCCCTGTGTCGATTCAGACACAGAGCCATGGCCCACCCCATCCCCTTTCTATTCTCATTGGCTGACTGACTTTGATTGACAGCAGTGGGAGCCAATGGCCCACCCCATGAGAGGTGTCTGTCTCAGCCCATCAGGAGGGGAGTCCCAGGCAGCCAAGACATTCCTACAAACAGCACTGAAACTGGATGGGGCTCAGGTAAGCATTAGGGGGGCTGATGCACACAGAAGATTTTTTCTTTTGATGCATTAGATTAAAAAAAAAAACCTGGACTTTACAATCACTTTAAGTCATTATTGAGGATTTCATTATCCAATTAATCCCTAGATGATCCATCTTTGGGGTCCTCAGCTTCTTAGGCACCTATGATCTCCCTACAGATTCTCGGGGGGTTATTGACCATATGCAGTGTCCGATTTCTTTCATTTTTGATACACTACTTCCTCAGGAAGATATAGGAGGCATGTAAGTTACAGTGAATGAAGCAAACCAGGGGAGAACTCCATGCCTGACCAAATATGAGTCCACTAGAGTCGATGTGCCCACGGGCACAGTTGCTTCTCCTCAAAGATGTTGGGGAAAACAGAGGTGGTGATGGGGAGGGAAGGTCCCACAAGCAGAACACCAACATTAGTTGGCACAGATATGCAACCCTGGAGGGTCCATTGTCCTGAAATCATGGAAGAGTATATACTGGGAGCAAATTGCAACTAGCACAAGGATCTGATATGAAAATAAACCATTTTTCAATGTTCGTTAGACCAGAGGAAAAACAAATACCGAGGTGACTATGCGTTTCATGTTTTAAAGTAGGCTGAGTCCCTCCGTCAGGTTTTGTCCTGGAAGATGATTGGGGCTGTGAGCATGTGATCAAACGGCGCCTGGTGCTTCTCCTCCATATTTACTTCCTGGAGGGGTCCTAGTCGCTGCCTGTGTTATATGGACAATTCCCATTGGCTGGGCAACAGTGGGCCCTCTCAGGATCCAGAAACGATCTGAAGTTGGACCAAGAGGAATAAAGAAGAAAAATGAAAAAGGTGAACTATATGCTGGCCACCCCTCCGGAACCCACTGCACATTGAGACCGGGATCCCACGGCCTGATAGTGTAGCGAAGTGGGAATCCATCATAATGCTTGCAGTAGCAAGAACTCATTGGTCAGTGCTGTCATGTGACCATGCTGATCAGTAAGAAGTGCATATGAGGCTTTCTTCGGTGCCCAGTCCCAGCAGAAAGAAGCGCTTCCCACTGGTCAATACAGTCACATTGTCATTCTGACCAATGAGTGCTTGCCATTGCGAACCATTATAATAAACATGCCAGGGCTGTGTATTGCAGTGTACAGGGTGGCCAGGATTTTTGCAGTCAACCCACCTTTTCATTAATTTATGAAAGGGTGAACGTACTATTTACTGGAAGGTTGTGTCCGGATTGTCAAAAGCTAACTCATGAAAATAGCCAGCAGAAAAAGAGGAAAGACGGGAGAGCCCATATTAGTGTGTAGCACCGACACTTGTCTAAGTGTGCGCCATATACATGTGAATTTAGTTTTCCAGAACTGTAACAGAGTTCTGGGGGTTAATTGTACAGGTTTATTGCTTTGGCATCAGTTTGGCTGGGCTGTACGGAAGTTCTGCCTGGTCATAGGTGCAGTGAGGCACCTGTGACAGGCTGAGAACCAAGCCTGGTTGGACGTGTTAGGTACCAATCTTTCCCGGAGCCAATCAGTGGCCGCGCCTGGCCCCGCTGTGTAGTCTGGGAAGGGGTATTTAAGATGCTGAAGTCACGTGTTCAGGGTTCAGCTGCTGCTTTGATTCCTACCCCGTGAGGGGTCCCGGACCCAGGAGTGTCTGCCGTCTCCATAAGCATGGTCACCCTGACCAGCCCCAGAGGCCCTCATGGTCTGAGGTGGGGATCCGTCTGTTCCCGAGCCTCGGAACTGGCTAGTTCGATGACCAGTAACTAAAGGAGGATTCGGAGGTGTCCCGGTGTGCTCTCGGTATTGGAGGGACACGGCAACTTGTACAAGTGACCAGGGGAGGACTCTTCGGAGGAGGGCCAAGAAGCTGGCTGCTCGGTAAGAGCCTGGGGAGCTGAAGTTGTATGGACACTAGAGAATCATCATACCTCACAGTATCGCCAAGAAGGCTGAGAGATCCAGGTACGGTGGGAAAGGTTCCTACTTGTCTTCAGTTACAATCTAGTTTGTGGCAGAGACTTAGCAAACTTTCCGGATCACATGTTGGCTGCTAAATCTCTGGTTAGAGGTTTATCCAGCAGAGAAGCGCCCAGTTGCAAGTGGCTACTCTCTGGGTTAACTAAGAGACATTCAGTGGATGTCAGCAGTTCAAAGTGCCTGAGTTTTATCCCTGTGCCCTCTATTCCCACCTGAAACTGTGTTATAGTTGGATGTTACCCCTGCAAAATAAAAATCCTAAAAAAGGACTTGTGTGTCAGCATTTGAAGTTGCTGGGTACTAACCCTGGGAACCCCTAAACAACCGACGAGCTACGAGGAGGTAATTGGTAAGCCCAGCAAGTTCAAGGTCGCCCCTAGGGGTTATGGCAGCTACAGTGTGATACTGTGTTAAGACAGAATACACAAAAATAGGTACGGTGAAGGAAGTGACATGACTTACATCTTTCAAGGTTGCGAGTGACCATAAAATAGCAGAATCTGCAACATGGTAGACCCATTCGTAAAGAATACAGTTGTCTCCACGCAGAAAAGGAATGCAGGTTCCTCTCAAGGCTCAGAGTGGAACCAATCCTAGGTCTGCTCAGAATGGTGAAGACAACATGGTTTCCATTCAAAATGACCCATTTTCTACATGCCGTGTATAAACAGGGTGATGGTGACAGCTGGTAATGACTGCAGGTAACAATAAAAGAAGATGTGACAAATGTTGATGAACCAGTATTTATTAAAACAAGATGTGTCCGTCACTTATATTGGTTGAACTTTTATTGTTAAATATGATCCCTACCACTGCAATCACTAGGGGTGCAACGGATCATCGCCGATCCGTGATCCGAACGGGTCACCCTGTTCGGATCGGCACACCCCGCGATCCGCGGCCTCGGCCTTAGGAAAGGCCGCGGCTTCGGACTAGCTCCGGAGCAGCGGCCATCTTGGTACACCCGGCGGCCGTTTACAATGTGATCGCTCTGTCAAATGACGGAGCAATCACTTGTAAACATACTCTGCATTACACCCTGCCAATACTCTGCATACTCTGCATTACACCCTGCCAATACTCTGCATACTCTGCATTACACCCTGCCAATACTCTGCATACTCTGCATTACACCCTGCCAATACTCCGCGATACCCAGGCAATATTACAGTGGGGCGATGGCGTAGATATTACAGTGGGGAGATGGCGTGGATATTACAGTGGGGACTATATAGTGGTGGAATGTTCACAGGTTTTTGCAAATTCAATTATTATTTGCTGATCCGAAAAATGATCCGATCCATGAGTTTTTTGATCTGATGCCACCCCTAGCGATCACCATCTCCTTGTCTATACAGGGGCTCCTATTGAAGTATCAAACAGTTCCCTTTTGATTGATACCAAGTCTCTTGAAAGCTCAGTTCTGTTCAAGCATTTGAGTCCGCCAAAGGCACTCCTATCAAGATCTGTACTCCACACACCTGAGCAAAAGCAAAAGTGCCTTCAAGAAAGCTGTTTGAAGGTTGTCAAATGCTGTGTAAATGCTTGAGGAAGTTGCCTAGGTTTTACAAGCAAGGGTCAGACAATGGCCCTGTGTGTAAGAAAATCCAGCCTTGGCAAGGAAGGTGATGGAAAGTATGACCAGTACCACCGAGACTGACAGCAAGCCAACAGATGACGTTGTTCCACCAATGTCCCCCTGAACCCGGACATTATGGGATTTATGTTGCAAGCTTGTTATACAATTATTTTTGGTAAATGGATAGTGAATATCAGAAAGCAAAATATTACAGACTGTTTTTCTAACCTTTTTGCACAAAGCCGTTGTTCACAAAATTGAATATGAGCTTAAGGCAAACAGCTAAACATCTGGTTGAATTACAAAAATGGAAGCCGTTTCATCTGTCAAAGGAACTGTAAATTTGTCCATCCAGTGCTGGGATTTAATCAGCAAAGCTGTGCTTGAGACCCGACTTATTTCTACTGCAGTTATGCAACACAGACTGGTCTCCTCCCCACCCCCAGCCTGTGAATGGATAGTGAAGGAACAGCACAGCAGCCAACTGCCAAGGTCATTACTCTGCTCTCTCTTCCTGTCAGCACATAAGCACAGCCCGGCTGTCTGGAAAACAAGGCACAAAGGGGTCTATTTATAAAAACATTCCTTGGATGAAGGTCACACACACACACACACACACACACACACACACACACACACACACACGAGTGTAGGCTTTCCTGTATTTTTTGTAATAGATTAATTCCTATGATCATCAGCTCCATCTAGTGGCCAAAACGTAGTGTCGTTTTCTGAAACACCTCAATGAAAAAAGACTTAGTTAGACTTACCGGTGACGGTATTTCTAAGAGCCTTTCAGGACAACCCTGGAGAGAGCGCAGCTCCGCCCACTTTTCAGGAAACACATGCTTGACCTTTAAAACCCCTCCTCTTCCACCATGGCTTCAGTTATTGGGGACCTCCGGCATACTGGAAAACAAAGCACAGAGAACCACACAAAAAACCATGACAGATACTTGTATCCTTTTTATGCATTCAGAAACACAAGGGAGGGAACTAGGGGTTGTCCTGAAAGGCTCTTAGAAATACCGTCACCGGTAAGTCTAACTAAGTCTTTCTCAAATCGCCTTTCAGGACAACCCTGGAGAGGATAACCGAGAAGCTTACCTAGGGTGGGACTACTGCCTGCAGTACCTTCCTGCCAAAGGCCTGATCTGCAGCTGACAGCAAGTCCAGCCTGTAGTGCCGAAGGAAGGTCGAGTAGCTTGACCACGTGGCCGCCTTACAGATCTGATCAGGCGTAGCACCGGCCCTTTCAGCCCAAGATACTGCTGTTGCCCTTGTGGAGTGGGCAGCAATCCCCGCTGGGGGCACTTCCCCTTTGGCCTTGTAGGCCTCTGCAATAGCCCCCCTAAGCCACCTGCCCAAGGTGCTCTTCGAAGCTTTTTCCCCTTTGCGGGGTCCTGAGAAGATCACAAAGAGGGCATTAGACTTCCTGAACTCCTTAGTGACCAAAAGGAACTGCAGAAGACATCTCCTTACATCTAGCGTGTGGAACGCCTCCTCACCTGCGTTGGCAGGAGCTGTAGAGAAGGTAGGCAAACCTTGGGCAGGAAAGCTGGGTCTGTTTGAAGAACCACTCTGTCTGGGAAAATTCTAAGGAAAGGTTCCGTAACTGCTAGAGCTTGCAGCTCACTAATACGCCTTGCTGACGTAATAGCCACCAAAAAAATTGTTTTCAAGACTAAATCTTTTAAACAAGACCCCTGTAGGGGTTCAAAAGGTGCCTCCATAAGCCCCTGAAGGACAATGGATAAATCCCAACTAGGGAAAAAGGTAGGAGCCACTGGCCTATTTCGAGCCAGAGCTCTAAAAAATCTGGAAATTAAAGTCTCCCTGGACAGGGTTTTTTCAAAATAAACAGATAAAGCTGCTACCTGCGTTTTCAGGGTGCTAGCTGCTAATCTTTTCCATCCCCTCTTGGAGAAATTCCAGAACGGACACTACACTTTTGACCTGGAATCCCTTAGAGGTACAGTATGAATTACATTTTTTCCAAACTTTAAAGTATATTGCCCTAGTCACCTCCTTCCTACTGGACAGAAGAGTCCTAACCACTCTATCAGACAGGCCTCTAGCTTTTAGGAGGTCTTTTTCAGAAGCCAGGCAGTTAACTGAAGTCTGCCTACTTCTGGGTGAACCACAGATCCCTGCAACAGCAGGTCCTCCCTGACTGGCAGCCTCCACGGAGGCTCTACTGCTAAGCCTAGGAGAGCTGAAAACCAGGGCCTTTTGGGCCAGTAGGGTGTGATTAGGATCATACCGATCCCCTCTTCCCTGAACTTCCTCAGCACTAACGGAATTAAAGGGAAGGGGGGGAAAGGCATAGCACAGGTGGTAGTGCCATGGGTGAGCTAGGGCATCTAGACCCACGGCTCCGTCCTCCCTGTGCGGGGAAAAGAAACTGCGGACCTTGCAGTTCTGCCGATTGGCAAAAAGGTCTATTTGAGGAGACCCCCACACTTTGGTGATCATAAGAAAGACTTCTTGATTCAGAGCCCATTCTGCCTCCAACAGCCTTTTCCTGCTGAGCATATCCGCAAAAAGGTTTAAAGAACCCTTCAGGTGGACTGCTGAGAGGGAGGCTACCCATGGCTCCGCCCAACTGAAAAGTTGCTCGGCTAAGTCCATAAGAGCCCTGCTCCTGGTTCCTCCCTGTCGCTGTACATAAGCCACGCGGTCGTATTGTCCGAGAGGATCTGGACATGATGACCCCTCACTTCCTCTTGAAAAACTCGAAGAGCTAATAGAATGGCCCTGAGCTCCCGCCAGTTTGACGACCTTCGAGACTCTGTTTTGGTCCAGGTCCCTTGTGTCGTCAAACCGTCCAGATGAGCCCCCCAACCCCAAGCACTCGCGTCTGTTGTCAGGCGCTTGTCCAACGGGAAGACCCACGGGAGACCTCTGTAAAGGTTGGTCGGACACCTCCACCACCATAGAGCCCTTTTTACTCTTACCGTGAGCCTGATTTGTTTCTCTAGAGAAACCTGATGCGACCAGGACTTCAGGATATTTGCCTGAAGAGGCCTGGCGTGAAACCGGGCCCAAGGTACTGCCGGTATAGCGGCTGTGAGAAGCCCCAGAACTTTCATGGCAGAACGAACTGAAATTGCACAGTTCGTTTGGACCTGCTTCACTGCCACCTGGGCCTTCTCCAGCTTTGCCTGCGGGAGAGAAACTCTCTGGAGGACTGAGTTGATTACATAACCCAGGAAGGTTATTTCTTGACTTGGTACCAGGCTTGACTTCTCTAAGTTGAGGAGCCACCCCAGGCTTCTGAGGTGAATTTGAGCAACCTGCAAATTCACGGCTACCTGCTCCTTGGAGTCTGCAAAAAACAGATGGTCGTCTAAATAGGGTACTACGGAGATTCCCTTCAACCTCAGGGGCTCCAGAGCTTCCGCCAAAATCTTTGTGAAGATCCTGGGGGAGGATAGGAGTCCGAAGGGCAGAGCCCTGAATTGCAGGTGCCAAATGGACTCCCCTAGATCGACTGCCAGCCGCAAAAATTGCTGGGAGGTCTGGGCAATTGGAATGTGTAGGTAAGCATCCCTTAGATCTAGGGATGTCAGGAAACAATTCGGCATTAACAATCTCGTTATCGAGTGGATGGTGTCCATACGAAAGTGTTTGTACCGGATCGATCGGTTTAGGATCTTTAGATTTAAGATCAACCGAAATTTTCCTGAGGGTTTTCTGACTAGAAAGATGTGGGAGTAAAACCCCTGCCCTTGCTGATGTTTTGGGACCTCGACAACCACCTCTTGCTGTATCAGATCCTGCAGCAGGTTCGTCATGGCAGAGGCCTTGTCCTGATCCCTTGGGAGGGTCGTGACATAGAACCTGTTCGGGGGAGGTTCCAGAAACTCCAGGTTGTAGCCCTGGGCGACAATACTCCTCACAAACAGGCTCGGAGTCATCCTGTTCCATTGCGGAAGGAAAGCTGACAGCCTTCCTCCTACTGGAACCAGACCGTCATTTGCTTTTGGGTGTATGGTCGGAGGGAGCTCTAAACAGGACTCCTCCCCTACCTCTACCCCTCTGGGGAGCCCAACGGCTTCTGTTATCTTCCCTACTTTTTTGGGGCTGCTGAACAGCACGAAAATTTTTCTTCGGTGCCTGTTTCTTCTTAGTAGGGAAGGCCTTCTTTTTATCAGCAGTTCTGTCCAAGATGGTTTCCAGATCTGGCCCAAAAAGTAGGTCCCCAGAAAAGGGAAGGCCGCATAGCCTAATCTTTGAGGCCGTGTCACCCGACCATGTCTTTAGCCAGACAGCCCGACGGGCTGAATTGACCAAAGCAGAAGACCTAGCTGCCAACTTGATAGACTCGGCAGAGGCGTCGGCCATGTACTTTACTGCCTTCAGGATCAATGGGAAAGATTCCAAGAGGTCTTTCCGAGATGTCCCTGCCTCAATATGACTCTTTAGTTTCTCCACCCAGCATTCTAGATTCCTCGCTACTACCGTGGAAGCCATGGCTGGTTTGAGGCTAGCTGCCGCTGAATCCCATGCCTTTTTAAGGAGGCCATCAGCCCTCTTATCCATCGTGTCTTTGAGGACCCCCATGTCCTCAAATGCCAAATCAGTGCGGCGTGAGACCTGGGAGAAAGCGACATCAACCCGCGGCTTTTTATTCCAAACCTCCGACTCTTTGTCGTCGAATGGGAAGCGCCGTTTAAGGGTTTTGGAGAGAAAAGGACCTCTCTCAGGGTCCTTCCACTCCCTTCTGACTGTGTCTGATAGTACCCGGTGGACCGGAAAAACCCTGGTTTTGTTGTCATCCAGGCCCTGATACATTCTGTCATGGACTGACAGTTGGACCTTTTCTTCCTGAATGTCTAAGGTAGTATATATACCTTTAAGTAGGTCATCTACTTCTTCTAGGGAAAGTTTGTACCTAGACCTACGGTGCTCATCCTCCTCTTCCCCCTCATCCTCTGAATCCCTGAGGGAAGGAAGAGTGCTTGTCCCCTCGTCCTCGGAATCCAGTATTTCCAGCTGTCTGGAGGTGGATTGTCTAGGACTTAGTGGTGGCTGCTGGCTAGTGCTCGGTCCTGCTGGGTTCTGGGTCAGCATAGTTTTGACAGAACTCAGGGAACTAGCAATCTACTTAACCGAGGAGAAGAGGTGCCTGTACTGCTGGGAGGACTCTTCCTCCACCAGCTCCCTAATGCAAGCTTTGCAAAGGGCTTTTTGCCAAGATTCCCGCAATGGTATTTTGCACGAGGGGCATTTCTTCTGGCCTGGAGGGTTAGATCGTTTAGGTTTTCCCCAAGACAGTCTCCTAAAAAGAAACCAAAAAGGAATGTCTTACTGCTACTGCAGAGGGCCCACTAAAACAACACAGTGCTTACACCGACCACCAACAGGGAGAAGGACAACACCCCACTGTGACAAACAAAGGGGAAAAGACACAGCCACCATAACCCACATGTCTGAGTGACAGTAACCTCAGAAACCTAAAGGGGCAGGCTCCCCCGAGGGAGGGAAATACAGTTCACAAGGAAAAAACACATAAGCCCATAAGGGAAGAATCAAGAGCACCGTTGTGCCCCTCTTACCTGGGCCTGACCGGTGCTTGTGGTGCCTGCCTCCACCGACGCTGACGATCTCTCTTCCATCATGCAGAGAGCGCAGCGGGGACTGAATCTGCACAGCTGATTTTTTAAAACTCCCGGGCGTTGCGTCATTACGCTGGCCGGAAGCTTGCACGCGGTCTATGGACCCGCCCCCTAGCCCCTGCGTATCAGGCGACCGGAACCACTCGTCGCCACGCCCAAACAGGAAGCCGCGTCACTGGCCGCCGCGTCATCCGCCCTCCAGAGGGGACCCGGAAGCCAACTCAGCGCCAGCGCGCGAGATTCAAACTCGGGCTCCCGGGTCCAAGACGCCTCGACCTCCTGCTCGGCCATTGCTCCCCTAAGCTGGACAAGGCTGGGGACTCCGGAACACCCTCCGAACGTACCAGGAAGGTGCTGGGATGGTCGTTTTGCCGCGAATCGTACCTCACCGAGGTAAGGCCTTTCAACTCCCCCTGGAGAGATCGCAGCCCTGCTGGTTCCCACAAGTGCTTCCACATGGCGGAGGAAACACAAATAACTGAAGCCATGGTGGAAGAGGAGGGGTTTTAAAGGTCAAGCATGTGTTTCCTGAAAAGTGGGCGGAGCTGCGCTCTCTCCAGGGTTGTCCTGAAAGGCGATTTGAGAAAAATTATACCAGTAGACAAATCGTAGGAATCAATCTACCGTATATACTCGAGTATAAGCCGAGTTTTTTAAGCACATTTTTTTGTGCTGAAAGTTCCCCCCCCCCCTCGGCTTATACTGGAGTCAAGCCAAGTCAAGTTTCTGCAGCAGAGAATGACATTTTCCGACCCGATTTGGGGCCCTGTATCTCCGAGTCATTTGATGCTAGGAACCCCAAATGGTTGGTGGAACCAACACTACAACATATCCAAATTTGGGGTTCCTAGCACCAAGTGGCCCCAAGATACAGGGCCCCAAATTTGGTCAACTGTGTCCATCTGCAGCAATGTCATTTCAGGACCCTTTGGGTCCAGAGAGACCCCAAATTTGGGCTGCAGCTAGGGGGCATCTAGGAACCCTTGACTACCAAGTTTCAAATGGGTCAAGTGAGGCTGCAAATGAGCATTGTTGACCCTCTTTTCCACTTACAGTAGCTGCGCATTTCTCACCCTAGGCTTATACTCGAGTCAATAAGTTTTCCCAGTTTTTTGTGGTAAAATTAGGTGCCTCGGCTTATATTCGGGCCGGCCTATACTCGAGTATATACGGTATTACAGAAAAAAAAGTGAAAAATTCATCCAGCTTGCATGAATGTTTTATAACTAGACCCCAAGTATCTTTCCCCAAAATGACCACTTATGACATGTGCTATATTGCTTAGAGAGAAATCAAGAGGGATCTATAAACTAAATACTGAAAAGGATTAAATAAATCATCACTCCATTCTAAGTGGATATCACAGGCCAGTGCCCGCTTTGTGTTTGAAAGCGCACATTCCTCAGATCCCTAGAGCTGTAAAACCAAACTAATAGTTTATACATTTGCTGCAGGAGCAATAAATCTTTTATTGAAACTATTTATGTCTTATTTTTATATGCTATGATGACTTCTATGATGTACGGTGGGCAAAATTATTATTATTTGATCCCCTGCAGATTTTGGAAGTTTACCCACTTACAAAGAAATGAACGGTCTATAATTGTTATCATAAGTGTATTTTAAATGATAGACAGAATATCAAACAAAAATCCAGAATAAAAACACAATACAATTTTTTTTTTTTAAATTGAGTGGCAGTTCAAATAAGTATTTGATCCCCAAGCAAAACATGACTTAGTACTTGGTGGAGAAACCCTTGTTGGCAAGCACAGAGGTAAGAAGAAGTTTCTTGTAGTTGATGACCAGGTTTGCACACATCTCAGGAGGGATTTTGGTCCACTTTTCTTTGCAGATCTTCTCAGACATCCTTAAGGTTTCATGGCAACTCGAAGTTTCAGCTCCCTCCATAAATGTTCTATAGGATTAAGGTTTGGAGACGGGCAAGGCCACTCCATGACCTTAATGTGCTTCTGCTTGAGCCACTCCTTTGTTGCCTTGGCTGTATGTTTGTCATGCCGGAAAACCCATTCACGACCCATCTTCAGAGTTGAAGGTTCTCATCCAAGACAATACATGACCCCATCCATTGGCCCCTCAATGCAGCAAAGTCGATCTGTACCTTTAGCAGAGAAACGGCCCCAAAGCATGATGTTTCCATCTCCGTGCTTGACTGTAGGGATGGTGTTCTTAGGGTCATAGTCCGCATTTTTCTTCCTCTAAACATGGCAAGTCAAGTTAATGCCAAAGAGCTCAATTTTGGTCTCATCTGAGCACAGCACTTTCTCCCAATCCTTCTCTGAATCATTTAGATGTTCATTGGCAAAACTTCAGACGGGTCTGTACATGTGCCTTCTTGAGGAGGGGGACCTTGTGGGTGCTGCAAAATTTCAATCCATGGCGGCGTATTGTTACCAATGGCTTGTTTGGTGACTGTGGTCATAACTGCCTTGAGATCATTCATAAGCTCCTCCCGTGTAGTTCTGGGCTGATCCCTCACTTTTCTCATGATCATCCTTACACCAGGAGGTGAAATCGTTCCAACAGTTGTCTCCTCACCAAGCTTCTGGCTTATGGTCTTACGTAGCCTTGTGCAGGTCTACATTCTTGTCTCTGGCATCCTTTGACAGCTCTTTGGTCTTGCCCATGATGGTGAGGTTTGAATCGAAGAAAGATTCTGTGGACAGGTGTCTTTTATACACATAACAAGTTGTCGTTAGGAGCACCTTCTTAAAGTGGGGTTCCAGTCAAAAAAAAAAAAAAAAAAAGGGGCTTAAAAATCCTAAAAAAAAAAATCAAAAAAAAATAATTGGAAAAAAAAATAATTTTTTACTCACCTCCAAATGCCTGTTGCTATGGGGTTCCTTGTAGTCTGCCACCTTCAGTGCCCGGGCTAAACGTCACTTCCCCCTCGGCACCGCACAGTCATCTGGGACCTGTCACGTGTCCCAGATGACTGAGCGTCAAATCACGGCGCACGGTGCCGCTCGCGCATGCGCAGTGGGTGCCCGGCTGTGAAGCCACAGCCGGCTTCCCACATTAGGAATGCCGGCGCCGCGAGCGGCTCGTGGAACGAGGGGGGGGTCTCGTTCCCCCGCATCGCGGGCCCCCTGGACAGGTAAGTGTCCGATTTTTAAAAGTCAGCAGCTGCAGTATTTGTAGCTGCTGACTTTTAAAAAAAAAAAATTGCCGCGTGACATAGGAGCTGCGATGTCCGCCGGGCACCCTGCGATCGCTCCTGAGACACACACAACGGGGGGATCTGTCAATGTAAACAGACATATCCAACTTTCTGTCAGGGGAGGAGAGAGAGATCTGCTGTGCCTAGTTATTAGAAACAGCGATCGGTCTCCTCCTCCAAGCAGTCCCATCAGCCCAGTTAGAAACACTAACTAGGTAACACATTTAACCCCTTGATCGCCCCCTAGTGTTAACCCCTTTCCTGCCAGTGACATTTATACAGTAATCAGTGGCTATTTTTTAGCACTGAACGCTGTATAAAATTTCAATGGTCCCAAAAAAAAAAGAAGGTCAAAACAAGGTGTCAAAAAAATAAAAAAAAAAAAATAAAAGTGTCAAATCTATCCGCCGCAATCCCGCTAAAAAACACAGATCACCGGCGTTCTGTCGAGAAGTGCCCCCCATCGAATAGTGCCCACGAATGCGCAGGACGTAGTCGCATTTCAGCTGATTTGCCGTTCAGCTGGAGTGACGTGACAAGGGCGCAAGTGCACATGGTAGGAGGTATCTCTTGATGGGAGATACCATTTCAGAGCCACAATTGAAACCTATACAAACAGCGGGGGGAGACCGTAGTTCTCAAAATTGTGCCTCGCTGTTGCTGGGCGGCTTTACAGTGTGCTGATGGTCCTGTTTTGTCTGTGTTGCAGGGCGGGTTTGCTGTGTTGAACGGCTGGTTTTGCCTGTGTGAAAGGTCGGGTTGCAACACAGACAAAACCAGCTCTTCAACACAGCCAGTAACTGCCCTCCAGCAGCAGCGATTCACAATCTGAGAACTATGGTCTCCCCCGCTATTTGTATAGGCTTAAATTGTGCCTGTGAAATGGTATCTCCCATCGAGAGATACCTCCTACGATGTGCGCATGCGCCCTGGTTACGTCAGCCCAGCTGATCGGCAAATCAGCTGTTGTGCTGTTCCGTACGGCGCAAGCACAGTACATACCCGGCACTATTCGATGGGGGGCACTTCTCGACGCAACATCGGCATTAGTAGTAAAAAAAATAAATAACTTTTGCACAAACCAATCAATATGCACGTATTGCGTTTTTTTTTAACCAAAAACGTGTAGAAGAATAGATATTGGCCTAAACCGATGAAAAAAATGTGGGATATGCATTATAGCAAAAAGTTAAAAAAAAATAGTATTTTTTCCCCAAATTTTCTGTCTTTTTTTTGTCTATAGCGCAAACAATAAAAACTGCAGGTGATCAAATACCACAAAAAGAAAGCTCTATTTGTGGGGGGGAGGGAGGACGTCAATTTTGTTTGGGTACAGCGTTGCACAACCGTGTAATTGTCAGTTAAAGCGACGCAGTGCGGTATCACAAAAAAATGGCCTGGTCATAAAGGGGGCAAATCCTTCCAGGGCTGAAGTGGTTAAGAAGTGTCTGTAATCAACTAACATAACACTGTGCTGAGCCAGAGTTTATTGTTACAATATTATATAATCCAGGAAAAGATTTCAGTTTAACTCCAAGCAACAATACAGAAGGAGCAGTGGTGTCAGAGTCCAGGTATGCCATAGTGTGAAGGGGGGGGGGGGGGAGTCATTATGATTTGCGGCATACAAGGGGAGGGGGCTGGGATTACAATAGACTCCATAATGGAAGACAATGACGTCATATCTGGGGATTAGCCGTTGATAAGACACCCGCTGTGTCCAAAATTAATTACCTGATTTTTTTTTTTTTGTTTTAAATGTTGCTACATAAAGCAAACATACACGGCGTATGCCTATAGTCCCGATGCTGAATAACATTAAAATGGTTGTAACCCAAAAAAAAAAATATATATATATATAAAAAAAAAAAATAATTATATATATATATATATATATATATATATATATATATATATATATATATATATATATAAAAAAAAATTAAAATATTATATATAATATATTATATATAAAAAAACACACACACACACACACACACACACACTTTAACCTGCCTCCTACCCAGGCCAATTTTCAGCAGCTTTCGCACTTTGAATGACAATTACACAGTCATGCAACGCTGTACCCAAACTAAATTGTTTTTTTTTTTTTTTTTTTTTAGACAGACAGAGCTTTCTTTTGGTGGTATTTAATCACTGCGGAGTTAAACAAACGAAAAAAAAAAAAAAAAAAAAGGACTAAAAATATTAGAAGTTTTTCTTAGTTTCCATTGTAAAATGTAAATAAGTAATTTTTCTCCTTCACTGATGTGCACGGATGAGGTGGCACCAACATGCAGCACTGATAAGGAGGCACTAATATGTGGCACAGATGGGAACTTATAGATGGTACTGATGGGGCTGCACTGATAACTGGCATTTCCTGTTTACCCGAGGGACACAACACACCAACAAATCACCACGCGCTTCCGTGGGCGTGCATGCCTAACAAGAATGGGGGGACATCATATGACATCTTCCCAGAACGAGAGTTCTCCTGCCCGTCCATCACTTCACTATATGGCAGACACGAAGCAGTTAAAACAGGTTAAACAGCATACTGCTTGTGCTGTCTAATCTGTCCCTTCCTATGCTGTAAAAAACCTAGTTGATCCTGCCTGTTCCTGTGTCCCCCTCTGTAAACTGACCACAGTAATCCTGGCTTCTGATCCATGATACAGTGGTCAGTTTATGTGCCTCTGTCATTCCGCAGTCCCTTCTCCCCCCCCCCCCCCCTTCTTGCTGCCTGTCAGCTCCTGTGTGTGAGCGATCTCCTCCCTCCCACCGCTATTAGCAGCTGGCAGTAAATTTAGTGTTGCCAACTGCCCGTTCCGAAGCCTGCTGGGCTTGGGAAAGCTCATTACACTCTTGGACATTTGGACATTTTTAAATGACACATACTGCATCACAGAGAAATCCCACTCTTCCCCTGCCATGCCCGTGCACCTTGCATGGAGGGTCCCCGCTGGATGGAGGTAGGAGCGGACTGTGCGCTTTAACAGGAGGGCAAAGAGTGGCACGGGGGGGCATCCAGGGGGTGAACATGGCTGGCTGTGCTGGGCTCTCAGCAGATCAGAGCTCCCTCCTTACATGGGGGGTGGGCAATCAGTGAATTGTGGTGACATGTCTTCTAGGGGATGTGGTTAGGAGCCTGGTGCCAAAATTCATGAAAACCTGCCACATGGCCATTGCTAGGACCATTGTATATCATGAAGTAAAAATACGGCAAACTTTTAGGTTGCATTCACACCGGAAACCGCAGGGCCTGTGAATAATGCGCTGCAAATGCACGTCGTGATTGTTAATGACACCCCAAGCGCAGTTTACAGATGTGCCTTTTGCCACCTGACACTCCATGCTAGGAAAGGTTCTGGAGCTTATTTATCACGCATAGGGCAGACTATGCACTTGAATGGTTTGACCCTTCGTGCGTTGTGCTAAAATGCACCAAAAAAAAAAAAACGCACAGGGAAGCTGGTTCCCCCTACACTAGTTGTGAATGGGACCTTAGGGCACACGGGTGTATTGCAGAAGATATACGCAGCTCTGAGTGTAATGCTCTAGTGCCCAACCTGTGACTGTGTCTATTCTGTGTTTCATTATGGTCTATTCAATATTTACATCTGCAGTCTTGGACCGCCTCACGTGCCGCCTCCGCAGTCTCTGGCCGCCTCCGCAGTCTCTGGCCGCCTCACGTGCCGCCTCCGCAGTCTCTGGCCGCCTCACGTGCCGCCTCCGCAGTCTCTGGCCGCCTCACGTGCCGCCTCCGCAGTCTCTGGCCGCCTCACGTGCCGCCTCCGCAGTCTCTGGCCGCCTCACGTGCCGCCTCCGCAGTCTCTGGCCGCCTCACGTGCCGCCTCCGCAGTCTCTGGCCGCCTCACGTGCCGCCTCCGCAGTCTCTGGCCGCCTCACGTGCCGCCTCCGCAGTCTCCGACCGCCTCCGCAGTCTCTGACCGCCTCACGTGCCGCCTCCGCAGTCTCTGACCGCCTCACGTGCCGCCTCCGCAGTCTCTGACCGCCTCACGTGCCGCCTCCGCAGTCTCTGGCCGCCTCACGTGCCGCCTCCGCAGTCTCTGGCCGCCTCACGTGCCGCCTCCGCAGTCTCTGGCCGCCTCACGTGCCGCCTCCGCAGTCTCTGGCCGCCTCACGTGCCGCCTCCGCAGTCTCTGGCCGCCTCACGTGCCGCCTCCGCAGTCTCTGGCCGCCTCACGTGCCGCCTCCGCAGTCTCTGGCCGCCTCACGTGCCGCCTCCGCAGTCTCTGGCCGCCTCACGTGCCGCCTCCGCAGTCTCTGGCAGTCTCACGTGCCGCCTCCGCAGTCTCTGGCAGTCTCACGTGCCGCCTCCGCAGTCTCTGGCAGTCTCACGTGCCGCCTCCGCAGTCTCTGGCCGCCTCACGTGCCGCCTCCGCAGTCTTTGGCCGCCTCACGTGCCGCCTCCGCAGTCTCTGGCCGCCTCACGTGCCGCCTCCGCAGTCTCTGGCAGTCTCACGTGCCGCCTCCGCAGTCTCTGGCCGCCTCACGTGCCGCCTCCGCTGTCTCTGGCCGCCTCACGTGCCGCCTCCGCAGTCTCCGACCGCCTCCGCAGTCTCTGACCGCCTCACGTGCCGCCTCCGCAGTCTCTGACCGCCTCACGTGCCGCCTCCGCAGTCTCTGACCGCCTCACGTGCCGCCTCCGCAGTCTCTGACCGCCTCACGTGCCGCCTCCGCAGTCTCTGACCGCCTCACGTGCCGCCTCCGCAGTCTCTGACCGCCTCACGTGCCGCCTCCGCAGTCTCTGACCGCCTCACGTGCCGCCTCCGCAGTCTCTGCCCGCCTCACGTGCCGCCTCCGCAGTCTCTGACCGCCTCACGTGCCGCCTCCGCAGTCGCTGACCGCCTCACGTGCCGCCTCCGCAGTCGCTGACCGCCTCACGTGCCGCCTCCGCAGTCTCTGACCGCCTCACCTGCCGCCTCCGCAGTCTCTGACCGCCTCACCTGCCGCCTCCGCAGTCTCTGGCAGCCTCACCTGCCGCCTCCGCAGTCTCTGGCAGCCTCACGTGCCGCCTCCGCAGTCTCTGGCAGCCTCACGTGCCGCCTCCGCAGTCTCTGGCAGCCTCACGTGCCGCCTCCGCAGTCTCTGGCAGCCTCACGTGCCGCCTCCGCAGTCTCTGGCAGCCTCACGTGCCGCCTCCGCAGTGTCTCTGACCGCCTCCGCAGTCTCTGACCGCCTAATGTGTTGTACCATTGACCCATTGCCATAGAAACAGTTGTAAAGGGGAGGAGTTAGTAAGATGACCACGTCCTTGTGGGGGGCACCAGAAATATTTCTGCACCCAGGCGTCTGACCTAGGATGGGCCCTGAGCTCACCCCCTCCAGCTGCAAACTTGATGTGGCCCTGTGGGAGAAGGCGGAGCCTGTTGCCCTGGCAACCTGGTGTTATGCACAAAGTGGATCAGGGTCCTTTCTGCATTTCTCGCACATACGGCCGCCCACTGAAATATATGGGCTGCCATAAAAGCAGGGGGTTGCACCTGTGACTGCGTTCTCACTATAGAAATCGGTGAGTATACACAAAGTGGTGCGATTTTTTGCATGCGTTTACAAAATGTGCAAAGAAAAAAGAAAAAAAAAAATAGCAAAGCCATTCATTAATAATGATCCCCCCAGACACAACACTTTTTTTTTTTCTTTTAATCACAAAAAAAAAAAAATAAAAAAAAAAAAAAAATGCAGCTAAAACACGCAAAGCTTGAAGCTCAAACAGAAGCATGACGTGTACGGCTACCATTGGGACGAATGAGCGACAATACGCAGAACATGCGTGATTAATAATTTTGTGCACGTTCACAAAAAACTGCAGTGTGAATACAGCATTATATACATGCAACATGCATTGGTCATCACCCAATGAACTATACCAACAAGTTCTTATTACTTATAAACAGTGAGAGGGGCTGAGCTGTGCACAGGGAAAAGGATATGTCATATACAGTGCATAGCATTGCATTGTGTGTCACCGCTATCTTAGAACTCACCTGAATCCCCTCCGATCTCCAGATCTCTGTAACCCGCACCTCTGCTCACATGCACAGCTCCAATGCACCTGGGCGGAGCTCAACTTACCCCCATTTCCTGATTGGACGTGAAAGGGAGGCTTGGAACGCACGTTGCGAGAAAAGGAACGGTAACTGATTGGCTGCTCGAGAACGCTCTTTCATCATGACTGTGCAGTAACCAGCCTGAGCCGCTGGGTGGGTGTGGTTAGAATGTGACAGGCCGCCAATCAGGGGGGGGGGGGGGGGTGGGGGGGATTCTCTTATGAACAGGGAAAGAGTGATGATTATCCATTATACATGTGTGCAGATTATTATTATTTTTTTTTTTTTTTTTAGTTGCAGAGATTTTTTATCTCTGGCAGTAGAGGAAGTTTACTGTGTACAATTTCGATTGTTTGACAAATCTTTGTGAAACCTGGATAACCTGCAAACAGTTGGTGCGCTATAAATCCTGTATAATAATAACATACAGTGCATGCGGAAAGTATTCACAGCGCTTCACTTTTTCCACATTTTGTTATGTTACAGCCTTAGACCCCATACACACTATTAGATTTTCTGCAGACTTTTGTCTTCAGATTTACCAAATCCATGTAGTGCAAGGGCCTGCCTGATTGCATAGAAATGGAAACTCTTATGCCCCGTACACACGGTCGGAATTTCCGATGGAAAATGTCCTATCGGACCATGTTGTTGGAAAATCCGACCGTGTGTGGGCTCCATCGGAATTTCCGACGGAAAAAATTTGAGATCCTGCTCTCAAATTTTCTGACGACAAAGTCCTATCGGACTTTTTCCGATCTTGTGTAGCAAATTCCGACGGACAAAGTGCCACGCATGCTCAGATCACATTACAAGACCAAAGCTATTGGCTACTAGCCTCTACGTAGTCCCGTCGTACGCAACGAACGTCAGAATGATTGGATTTTTCGACAACTTTGTTTGACCGTGTGTATGCAACACCAGTGTTGGACAAAATCCGTCGGAAAAAATCCGACGGATTTTGCGGTCGGAATTTCCGACCGTGTGTACGGGGCATTAAAGTGGCGTTTCCACCAAAAAAAAAAAAATTGCTTAAAATTCATAAAAAAAAAAAAAATGAATAATTGGGAAAATTTTTTTTTTTTACTCACCTCTAAATGCCTGTTGCTAGGGGGTCCCTCATAGTCTGCCTCGTTCAGTGCCCGGGCTAAGTGACATCACTTTCCTTCGGCGCAGTCAGTCGCACGGTGGGTGCCCGGCTGTGAAGCCACAGCCGTGTACCCAAAGTAAGAATACCGGCGCCGCCGAGCGGAGAGGGGGAAGGGGGGGCTTTGACCCCCCGCATCGCTGGACCCTGAAACAGGTAAGTGTCCAATTATTAAAAGTCAGCACATAGGATAAAATAGAGGGGAATTAATGGGCTGCTAACCACTTGCTGCCCACCGGCTGTCATATGACGGCCAGGTGGCGCAGCTCTCGTTCTGGGAGGGCGTCATATAACCTTCCTAGCCCGGCGTGCCCGCCGCGTCACTGGACACCCGATGCGCGTGCCCGGTGGCCGCGATGTCAGTGGATCTGTGTGTGTAAACACACAGATCCACGTCCTGTCAGAGGAGAGGAGACCGATGGTGTGTTCCCAGGACAGAGGAACACCGACCGGTCTCCTCCCCTTGTGAGTCCCCTCCATCTACAGTTAGAATCACTCCCTAGGAAACATAATTAACCCCTTGATCACCCCATAGTCTTAACCCGTTCCCTGCCAGTCACATTTACACAGTAATCAGTGCATTTTTATAGCACGGATCACTGTATAAATGTGAATGGTCCCAAAAATTTGTCAAAAGTGTCCAAAATGTCCGCCGCAATATCCACTCACGATAAAAATCGCAGATCGCCACCATTACTAGTAAAAAATGAATAATAATAATAAAAATGCTATAAATCTATCCCCTATTTTGTAGACGCTATAACTTTTTCGCAAACCAATCAATATACGCTTATTGTGATTTTTTTTTTACCAAAAATATGTAGAAGAATACATATCGGCCTAAACTGAGAAAAAATTGGTTTAAAAAAATTATAATTTTGGATATTTATTATAGCAAAAAGTAAAAAGTATTGTGTTTTTTTGATAACAATTTTGTTTGGGTACAGTGTAGCATGACCGCGCAATTGTCATTCAAAGTGTGACAGCGCTGAAAGCTGAAAAATGGCCTGGGCAGGAAGGGGGTGAAAGTGCCCAGTATTGAGGTGGTTAAAAAAAGACACCCAAACTCCCAAAAACTTCCGTTTATGAGCTTTAGTGTGCATGGAGACTTATTCCAAAATGCATAGCTCCCAACTGTCCCTGATTTCGAGGGACTGTCCCTGATTTGGAGCAATGTCCCTCTGTCCTTCTTTCCTCCTTATTTGTCGCACATTTTGGTCTGATCCATATAGATGTATATAAAATGCACTTTTTATCTATCAAAAAGTGTTTCCCAGCGCTAAACCTTTCATCTAAATTCTAAATTGCTGCATTTGTAAATTCCAAAAGCCAATATAAAGGAATAGTAGTGCTAAAAGCACTTGTTGGTACAATTCTCCTTTAAGGGGGTGTGGCAAGGGGTGTGTCCTATACCTGCATACTTTTGCTGATAGGTGTCCCTCATTCCCGTCTCATAAAGTTGGGAGGTTTTTAACTTGGTTTACTCAGTGACTGGAGTGAACATACCCAAAAATGTTAAGACGGCCTTATTTTCTGATCTTTCGCGTGAACTGCCCGGACATCTCAGGAACCTCATCTTTTTTTATTTTTCTGGCAGCCAAGACCAACATAGGGCGAGCATGGAAAACCCCCCATTTAAGTTTAGCACTAGTGAAAAACAAAATTTCCTGGATCATGATAAATGAAAAATTGACTAGTATCCTCTGTGATCAACAGGATCGGTCTGAAAGGGTATGGAACCTAGGGTTGCCACCTGTCCAGTATTCACCCGGACAGTTCGGGATTGGAATCATGTGTCCGGGTTTCAGACTGTCTGAAACCCGGACACATTATTTAGACTATAGCTTCCCAGCAGGGTTGCTGGCTGCAGTTGCCTAAGCTGAGAGTGTCTGTTACACTCTCTTTCATGCTGCCCAAAGACAACACTAACAATTCCCCCCCCAATACACACACACAGACAGGAGAGGAGAGACGGCTTAATCTGCACCTCTTCCTCCCACTCCTCCCCCTCTGTGTCTCCCCACACTCCAATCCCCAGCGCTGTGCCGCAGAAAAGGAAAGTTGGGGCCAGAAATTTGAAGTCCAGCAGCCTCAGATACATCTGGATGAGAGGTGCTGACTGCCAAGAGGTGAGTGAGCTCACCATCCATCCCTATCTGTGACTGAAGTCTCCCCCATTCTCTCTCCTGCCTCTGAGTGAGTACACTAAAGAAAATTTGAGTTCTCAAAGCACCCCTTACATCAGAGTTCCCCTTTACACCAGAGGCCACAGTGTTCCCCCTTACGTTTTCTTCGTACATCAATGTTCCCCTTTAAATCAGGATTCTCAGAGTATTCCTTATGTCAGAGTTCCCCCTTACATCAGAGTCTGCAGAGTCCTGCCTTACAGTGAAAGGAAACTCTGCGAGTTCAGATGTAAAAGGTGAACTCTGTGGATCCAGATGTAAAAAGGGAACTCTTGTTATTAACTTCATATGATTTGAAATGTTATTTAATAGAAAAATATATATATAGTTTATACTATAAAAAAAAATATTGGTGTGCGCTGCTAAAGTGTTCGGGTTTGTCCTGAAGAAAAGGTGGCAACCCTAATGGAACCCCTGGATTCAATATCTCCAGTCACCATGAGGGTTGGGAGTGGGGGAAAGGGTCAGCAGTCTGGAACGTGGTGATCAACCATAAATCTCTTCTTTTTCTCTTCTTTTCTTTTTTCTGCTTACTTTCCTTTTTCTTTTTTTTTTTCTCTTCTTTTACTCATCCATTCAATTCTCACTTTGCCCTACTTTGGGTTCCCACATGATTGATAGTGGGCTCTAATGTTATGTTAAGCCTACTCTCACCGGTGAGCGTGAGCCCACTATCAATCATGTGGGAACCCAAAGTAGGGCAAAGTGAGAATTGAACTTAGATAGAAGTTGAACTTAGGTAGAACATAGATAGAAGGGGTAGACGAATGCCACCATTCATTTGACATTGCTGATCTTCACCAGTGGAGTTATCTTCTTGACTTTCTGGGAAGTGTAGTTCACCAGCATATTGGAGTGTGTTTTATTGCACCGCACTTCTTATTTTTTTTCATTTGTTACGGATTTCTGTGAAAGTCTTTTAGTTTTTAGCTTGCATTCTGGGGGGGGGGGGGGGGGGGGGGGTATATTTTTTGCACTTATTGCACATTCTATTTTACATTATGTTAAGCCAAGCCTATACTAGACAATGAGTTTTCTATCACGGACTTATGCTAAGAAGTTTGGTTCCACTACACACATTTTCTCTATTCTCTGTCTTCTCCCATACAATGCCTCTAAGAATTATATAAGCATAATAGCCTGAGCTTGTTATACATCAGGGGTGCCCAACCTTTTGAAGAGCGAGGGCCACCTAAGCGACTTGGTAACCGGTCGCGGGCCACAATGAGCGGAGCGGGTGCATGGCAGTCCATTCTACTCTATAGAGCCCACTCCTTAGAGGTGAATGCAGGGGCGGATCCAGAGTCTAGTCTCGGGAGGGGCACTGCCAGAAAAAACTTTTTTTTGCAGGCAATTTATCGGGGCAATGGCTGGTGTTGGCGCTTTCATCATCACGGCACCATGGTTGTTATGGTGTCAGGATGATTGAAGCGCATTATTTCTATTATTGCATTGTAATATAAAATGAAATAGTTCAACTCACCATAATGCAGAATCAGTGGGAGCCCCTAGTGTGTCACTTTCCAAGTCGACCTGCCTTCAGATGCAGCTTGTCTCTTGCCACGTCACCTGCCACACATTGCGGATTACACTTGCCACGTCACCTGCCACATGTTCCTGATTGTCACTTGCCACGTCACCTGCCACACGTTGCGGATTACACTTGCCACGTCGCCTGCCACATGTTGCTGATTGTCACTTGCCACATCACCTGTCACATGTTCCTGATTGTCACTTGCCACGTCACCTGCCACACGTTGCGGATTACACTTGCCACGTCGCCTGCCACATGTTGCGGATTACACTTGCCACGTCACCTGCCACACGTTGCTGATTACACTTGCCACGTCGCCTGCCACATGTTGCGGATTACACTTGCCACGTCACCTGCCACATGTTGCGGATTACACTTGCCACGTCACCTGCCACGTCACCTGCCACATGTTGCTGATTTTCACTTGCCACGTCACCTACCACATGTTCCTGATTGTCACTTGCCACGTCGCCTGCCACACGTTGCGGATTACACTTGCCACGTCGCCTGCCACATGTTGCGGATTACAATTGCCACGTCACCTGCCACACGTTGCAGATTACACTTGCCACGTCGCCTGCCACATGTTCCGGATTACACTTGCCACGGCTGCCACATGTTGCGGATTGTGACATCACCTGCCAGGCTGCCACATGTTGCTTATTGTCATTGGCCTGCTAAGGTGCAGATTGTCAGAGTGAAGGCAGGCAGCAGAGAGATGATGTAATCTCTCTGCTGCCCTCGGCTGTACAGTGAGGGCGGAACTGCAGTGATGCAGGCCGGGCGGTGAGAGATGATGTCATCTCTCTGCTCTCCGCCCGCCGGCTCACTGACTGGCCAGTCTCTCTGCTCTCCGCCCGCCGGCTCACTGACTGGCCAGTCTCTCTGCTCACCTGCAGACCGGCCCACCCCCTCACTCGATGTCTGCCCCTTCACGTCCACACACTCACCTGGCGACCCCCCCTCTCTCATCCGCCGACCTACCCGCTGAGGCTCTCTCTCACCTGGCTAACCCCCGCTGACTGGCCCGCCCACTCATTAACTGGCCAGCCGCACACTAGCCCTCCCGTCTGCTCACTCATCCTCTGACTGGCCTGCCAATCACAGGATTTCTCGGAGGGGGCAATTGCCCTGTTGCCCCCCCCCCTGGATCCGCCCCTGGGTGAATGGAGGGTCCAATTGGGTCGGACTGACGGTGTGAAAGGGGCCTATGGCTCAGTGCAGGTAACCCTCAGGTGCACTGCTCTGCACTTGCGGATCAGTTTGAAAGTTGCCCAGTAACCACTGCAGAACAGATATGTCCATATATACACTGTGATTTTAGTAATAAACTTACTATTAATAACAGTATTCTTTTTTATTCCATCCCAGACCAGGAGGTCGCGGGCCACATCAGAGGGCTTCGTGGGTCACATCAGAGGGCTCCGCGGGCCACTGGTTGGGCACCCTTGTTATACATGTTAATAATAACATTGTTTGGCATACAGTGGTTTTCTATGATCTGTGAGTTCTAGATATCTAATGAATCATCACCTTGCTCTCGGGAAGGGGACAATCGTGGTTGATAACTTTGATCTGGTATGGTTGTACAATGATCCAACTACCCTGACCTGACACCCCCCGCTACTGTTGACACTGTATTTATGTTATGGAGAACCTCTTTGTCTGAAAATGTATTTCAATAAAAAGCATTGGAACAAAAAGTTGGGAGGTATGCAAAATGGGTTAAATTCATTATTTTCCTAAAAATTCTACAAACAATACCCCACAATGACAACATGAAAGATGTCTGTTTGAAATCTTTGCAAAATTACTAAAAATTTAAAAAAATAAAAAATCCCATGTACATAATTATTCACATCCTTTGCTCAATACTTTGTTGAAGCACCTTTGGCACCAATTACAGCAGTATTTTTGAGTATGGATGCTACAAGCTTGGCACACCTATTTTTGGACAGTGTCTCCCATTCTTCTTTGCAGGACCTCTCAAGCTCCATCAGGTTGGATGGGGTGGGTCGGTGCACAGCCATTTTTTTTAGGTCTCTCCAGAGATGTTCAATCAGGTTCAAGTCTGGGCTCTGGTTGGGCCTCTCAAGGACATTCACAGAGTTGTCCCATAGCCACTCCTTTGTTATCTTGGCTGTGTGCTTAGGGTCGTTGTCCTGTTTGAAGATGACAGTCTGAGGTCCATACCGCTCTGGAGCAGGTTTTCATTAAGGATGTCTCTGTACATTGCTGCATTCATCTTTCCCTCGATCCTGACTAGTCTCCCAGTTCCTGCCGCTGAAAAACATCACCACAGCATGATGCTGCCACCACCATGCTTCACTGTAGGGATGGTATTGGCCAGGTGATGAGCGGTGCCTGGTATCCTCCAGACATGACACTTGCCATTCAGGCCAAAGAGTTCAATCTTTGTTTCATCAGAACAGAGAATTTTGTTTCTCATGGTCTGAGAGTTCTTCAGGTGCCCTTTGGCAAACTCCAAGCGGGCTGTCATGTGCCTTTTTACTGAGGAGTGGCTTCCGTCTGGCATTGCAGCCGGCATCTCTCCCCAGCTGCCTGACACACACAGTGCACTGTGGAGTGGAGTGAACTGAACCCGCCCCTCCTCCTCCTGTGCTGTCATGTTTTACTGTGCACAGAGGAGGAGGGAAGGAGGCACACCACCTTTACCGAGAGCGTGCTGGTCTGAGGTCTGTGTAAAAGTGAGTCTTACAGAGGAGGGGAGGGGGGCATGAAGAAGAGGGTGAGGGAGGGGGGACAAGCAAAGAGTTCATTTGGAGTGATTTGGGGGAGAGGATATCCATCCACCCCCATCCCACCCAACTCCATCCACCCCACCCCAATCCCACCCGGCTCCATCCATCCCCCCGTTCCCATCCCGGCTCCATCCATCTCCCCGATCCCATCCTGGCTCCATCCATCCCCCCGATTCCATCCATCCCCCCATCCCATACTGGCTCCATCCATCCCCCGATCCCATCCCTGCTTCATCCATCTCCCCTATCCCATCCCGGCTCCATCCATCCCCCGATCCCATCCCTGCTCTATCCATCTCCCCTATCCCATCCCGGCTCCATCCACCCCCCCAATCCCATCCTGGCTCCATCCTTCCCCCCGATCCTAACAAGCTCCATCCATCCCCCCGATCCCATCCCGGCTCCATCCACCCCCTGATCCCATCCCGGCTTCATCCATTCCCCCGATCCCATCCCGGCTCAATCTACCACCTCAATCCCATCCCAGCTCTATACATCCCCCGATCCCATTCCAGCTCTATTCCCCCCCTCAATCCCATCCCTGCTCCATCCATTGTCGCAGGGCACGAGGCCTGTTGAGGGCATGCGGCCTAGTTCAGGAGGGGGGGGCGCTCGCTCGTCCCCACCCCTTTCCTGACCGGCCGGGCTGCGGGCTCAGATAAGGGTCTGCTATGGACCTTGGGGGGACCCCACACTGTTTTTCCGGCGTAGGGGTTCCCCTTTAAATCCATACCAGGCGACGGGGCTCGCGAGGTGTCAATCTAGCCGATGGAGGCGGCGGCATTGACTTCCTTCGCTAGTCCCGTCTATAGAATATTTAAAAAAAGTCACAGTTAATGTGCTGAGTAACTAATTACTTTTTCAATGTAGTAACTGAGTTACTAATGCAATTACGGAGAAGTAATTTTTAACTTAACTAATTACTTTTTTAAAGTAAGATGACCAACACTGGTGAAGGGGGTGTCCCTTCCCTCCAATCAGCTCTCAGAGTTCTCCTCACTGAGCTCTGTAGAGTGTAATTTCAGTGCTCCCTGCTCTCTGAAAGCTCAGACAAGCTGAACAAATTCTGCAGATAAACAGGTACAACTTATGTAGGAGGATTTGTTTCATCTCTGGGTGTTATCTGAGGCCAGTGACTTCACTGGGTTTATGTAATGGTTTACAACCAATTTTTTTTTTTCTTAATGCCTCAGTAAACTGTATGCAGAGAGGAATTGTCCTAGAGGAGATTCCATATACTGGTCTGAAGTCTGAATACAGATTGAATAAATGTAACATTTTATTGTACAATGCTTACTAGTGGCAAATTAGGATCATACTGACCACACTGAACATTCGTTTACAAAATCACTAGATAGGTGGATCATAATCACACATTTGAGCAAACATTAGCGCTTGTTCAGTTATTGAATAATCATATCCTGATGGTTTTTCAGTGATATTATTTAGTAAATCAGCCTCATCCTGTGTACTGAAACCATTGATTAGCATGATTTGTGCAATTAAAAATGTGACCAGTAGATGTCAGTAAAAACAAATCAGATTGGCGTATGACAGGCTACATTTACAAAGTGTCCTAGGACCCCCGTTGTGGAAATATAATTTGTATGAACAATCCTGAACTTTTTGTTTAAATCAACCAAGACTTTCCAGGTACGTAAAATAAAAAGGCCGTGCAAACTCTCAAGCCGCGTACACACGATCGGACTTTCCCATGGGAAATGTTCGATGACAGGTTGTTGGCAGTAAATCCGACCGTGTGTAAGCTCTATCGGACAATTGTTGTCGGACTTTCCGCCAACAAATGTTGGATGGCAGGTTTTCAAATTTTCCAAGGACAAATGTGTGTTGTCGGACTTTCCGAGCGTATGTACACAAGTCCGTCGGACAAAAGTCCAAAGTACAAACATGCATGCTCAGAAGCAAGGACGAGCCAGAAGCGGTCGGTCTTGTAAACTAGCGTTGGTAATGGAGAATTAACATTCATGACGTGGCAAATTATGAAATCTCGAAATGCAGTGCACAATTCTCTTCTCCTTTAATGGGATAATAATGAAGCTGCTTTGCTGGTGATACTGATGGAGTTCTGCCAAACGTATTTAACTGCTTCAGCATCGGGCGATTTTACCCCCTTCCTTACCAGAGCACTTTTTGCGATTCGGCACTGCGTCGCTTTAACTAACAATTGCGCGGTTGTGCAACGTTACACCCAAACAAAATTGGCGTCCTTTTTTTCCCACAAATAGAGCTTTCTTTTGGTATTTGATCACCTCTGCAGGTTTTTTTTTTTTGCGCTATAAACAAAAAGAAGAGCGACAATTTTGAAAAAAAACACATTATTTTTTACTTTTTGCTATAATAAATATCCCATTTAAAAAAAAAAAAAAACGATTTTTTTCCTCAGTTTAGACCAATATGTATTCTTCTACATATTTTTGGTAAAAAAAAAAATCGCAATAAGCGTATATTGATTGGTTTGCGTAAAAGTTATAGCGTCTACAAAATAGGGGATAGATTTATTGCATTTTTTTTTTTACTAGTAATGGCGGTGATCTGCGATTTTTTTCGTGACTGTGACATTGCGGCGGACACTTCAGACACTTTTGACACATTTTTGGGACCATTTACATTTACACAGCGATCGGTGCTATAAAATTGCACTGATTACTGTGTAAATGTGACTGGTAGGGAAGGGGTTAACACTAGGGCGCGCTGCAGGGGTTAATGTATGTTCCCTGGGAGTGATTCTAACTGTAGGGGGAGGGGACTCACAAGGGGAGGAGACCGATCGGTGTTCCTCTGTACTGGGAACACACCATCGGTCTCCTCTCCCCTGACAGGACGTGGATCTGTGTGTTTACACACACAGATCCACGGTCCTGCTGTGTTCCCTGGGCAATCGCGGGTGCCCGGCAGACATCGCGGCCGCCCGACACGCGCACCGGGTCCTGAGCGCCCCCTAGGCGGCTGGGAATGGGAGGACGTCATATGACGCCCACCCAGGATGGGAGATCCACCTTGTGGGCGTCATATGACTATGGGCGGGTATTGAAGCGGTTAATATAGGGAGTCAACAATGCCAAGTTTTGGTGAAAGCAGGGGTCCGTCATCCGGAGATAATTCCGAAAATCATCCAGATTATTCTCCTGGAGTAAAACTAATGCAGCCATCACATGTAGGGACTAAACTGCAATAAAGTACTGTGCAAACGTTTTAGACAATGGTGAAACATTGCTGTAAAAATGCTTTCAAAAACAATGTATGAATAGTTTTTTATTTATTAAAGCGGGACTTTTTTTCATATTTCCATCTATTAAATCTCCTGCCCTTGTTGTTTTAACTTTAAATAATAAAACCTTTTTATTATTTCCAATAAATGCCTTATACAGCCCACTTCCTGTTTCTTGTCTGGTAAAAAGCCTAGGCTTATGACACCATGCACAGCTCTCTCTCTCACTCTCACGCTTGTGAGTGTTTGCCAGGACAAGAGGGGGGGGGGGGGTAAGTTATAAGAGGACCAATAAGAGTTGCAGAGCTGGAGATGTGCCTCTGTGTGTCTGTGTAAATCCAGGAAGTGAACAGGCAGCAGCTTCAGCTGCCCACAGTTAAAATGGCTGCAGCCAGACTCAGTGGAGGGAGATTTCTGCAGCATATTTGGCAAGTACAGAATCACAGTATATATAAAATAATATGCAAAGTGGTTGGGGGGAAGCATCAGAATGGCAAAGATGTTTTTATTACAAATTATGTGAGCAGACTGCAGTTCCACTGTAACAAAATACATAGTGCATTAATAGAAAAAAATAAATCAAAATAATATTTGGTGTCCAGTGCTTGCCTTTTAGGGCTCCTTCACACATGTGGCCAAGGGGGCATTAACCACTTAAGGACTAAGCCTCTTTCTGAGATTTGTTGTTTACAAGTAAAAAATATTTTTTGCTAGAAAATTACTTAGAACCCCCAAACATTATACATTTTTTTTTCTAACACCCTAGAGAATAAAATGGCGGCCGTTGTAATACTTTTTTTCACACCGTATCAGCAGTCTTACAAGTGCACTTTTTTTGGAAAAAATACACTTTTTTGAATAAAAAAAATAAGACAACGGTGAAGTTAGCCCAATTTTTTTTTTAGATTGTGAAAGATAATGTTACGCCAAGTAAATTGATTAAAAAAAGACCTTAGATCTCATATTTACACTTAAATGCAATAAAATAAATAAATAAAATTGTCATTTAAAAATAAAAATTAAAAAAAATTTCCCTTTAAGAGCTATGGGCAAAAGTGACGTTTTGAAATTGCTTCCGCCCTACATTGTTATGGAGACGGGTGGGTGCCATCTTCCCCTCACTCATCTCCATGCCCAGCAAGGGTGAAGATCCGATCGCCTCCTAAACTATTACACCAAACAGGTGCTCATGATCATCAGGATAGCATGTAAGCTAGTATACAAATTAAACAGAATCAGCTGCGTAGTAGGAATGACTCTGGGTGAGGATAAGCCATGTTCTACTAACAAGTTGAGATCACTGAAGACAGTTCAATGTAAAAAAATGTGAACATTGAACACAGCAACGAGATGCAAGGTGATCTCTTACAGCAGGGATATGCAATTAGTGGACCTCCAGCTGTTGCAAAACTACAAGTCCCATCATGCCTCTGGCACTGGTTGTCATGCTTGTGGCTGTCAGAGTCTTGCTATGCCTCATGGGACTTGTAGTTCTGCAACAGCTGGAGGTCCACTAATTGCATATCCCTGTCTTACAGGCAGAAATTTCAAGGAAGACAGATGTTTCCAGATGTGCTGTTGAAGCTCCTCTGCAGAAGCACAAAGAAAACAGCAATGCTCCGTACTGAAAACGCAGTGATCAGCCAAGAAAACAAGTGCAGCAGATGGAAGAGCAAACATATACAGAGAAGAAACTGGTAGGTCCCTGTTACACTCATCTCTAATCCAGAGAAGAAACTGGTAGGTCCCTGTTACACTCATCTCTAATCCAGAGAAGAAACTGGTAGGTCCCTGTTACACTCATCTCTAATCCAGAAAAGAAACTGGTAGGTCCCTGTTACACTCATCTACAATCCAGAGAAGAAACTGGTAGGTCTCTGCTACTCATCCACAATCAAGAGAAGAAACAGGTAGGTCCCTGTTACACCCATCTACAATACAGAGAATAAACTGGTAGGTCCCTGCTACTCATCCACAATCAAGAGAAGAAACAGGTAGGCCCTGTTACATCCATCTACAATCCAGAGAAGAAACTGGTAGGTCCCTGTTACATCCATCTACAATCCAGAGAAGAAACTGGTAGGTCCCTGTTACACCCATCCACAATCCAGAGAAGAAACTGGTAGGTCCCTGTTACACCCATCTACAATCCAGAGAAGAAACTGGTAGGTCCCTGTTATGCCGCGTACACACGAAGGGACAATCCCGCGGGATTATCCGCTGGACTGAAGTCCAGCGGATAATCCCCTCGTGTGTGGGCGCCGGCGGACTTTTTGGCGCCAAAGTACGGCGGACTAAAGTTTGAAGTTTTGTTTTCAAATTATCCGCTGGACTTAGCAGTCCAGCGGATAATCCCGCCGTTAGTGGGCAAGTCCGCGGGACTTTTGAAATGAACGGACTTGCCGCTCATCGGCAAGTCCGTTCATTTAGCACGTGACTTCAGGTTACGTAGCTAGCGTAGGCAGTAAATGCCGCCGCGCTAGCTCCGTGACCTGGCATGGATTTAAAGGGACTCCCCACGCCGAAAAAACGGCGTGGGGGTTCCCCCCAAATCCATGTCAGACCCTCATCCGAGCACGCAGCCTGGCAGGCCAGGAAAGGGGTGGGGACGAACGAGCGCCCCCCCCCCTCCTGAGCCGTACCAGGCCGCGTGCCCTCAACATGGGGGGTGCCCTGGGGAAAGGGGGGCCGTGCGGCCCCCCCCACCCCAAAGCACCTTGTCCCCATGTTGATGAGGACAAGGGCCTCTTCCCGACAACCCTGGCCGTTGGTTGTCGGGGTCTGCGGGCGGGGGCTTATCGGAATCTGGGAGCCCCCTTTAATAAGGGGCCCCCCAGATACCGGCCCCCCACCCTATGTGAATGAGTATGGGGTACGATGTACCCCTACCCATTCACCTAAGGTGTAAAATGTAAAGTAAAAAAAAAACACCCACACTTTTGAAAAAATAGTTTATTGCACTGCTCCGGGGGTCTTCTTCCGTCTTGGGGGTCTTCTCGCCGGACTCCCCCGCCATTTACCAAGCTCTTTTACCGAGCGAGGGGAGTCCGGCTACCTTCTTCGTCGCCGCCGTCGTCTGGGGGTCTCGATCCGCCTTCGGGGGTCTTCTTCCGTCTTGGGGGTCTTCTCGCCGGACTCCCCCGCCATTTACCAAGCTCTTTTACCGAGCGAGGGGAGTCCGGCTACCTTCTTCGTCGTCGCCGCCGTCGTCTGGGGGTCTCGATCCGCCTTCGGGGGTCTTCCGGGGGTCTCTTCTGTTCTTGCGGCGGTCGTCATCTTCCGCGCCGCCGGCGCCTTGTCCTTCTTCTTGTCCTTCTTGTTCTTCTTCTTCCGATGTTGACCCGTAGCTGTCTCTGCCCGGAATGCCTGTGCCGATCTGCGCTCGGACTTATATAGGGACATGGGGGACAGGGTCACATGTTCATGTCACATGGTGACCCCGCCCCCTTGCGATGTCACAGTCCCAGCATCCTCCGGGACTGTGACAACACAAGGGGGCGGGGTCACCATGTGACATGTGCATGTGACCCTGTCCCCCATGTCCCTATATAAGTCCGAGCGCAGATCGGCACAGGCATTCCGGGCAGAGACAGCGACGGGTCAACATCGGAAGAAGAAGAACAAGAAGGACAAGAAGAAGGACAAGGCGCCGGCGGCGCGGAAGACGACGACCGCCGCAAGAACAGAAGAGACCCCCGGAAGACCCCGAAGGCGGATCGAGACCCCCAGACGACGGCGGCGACGACGAAGAAGGTAGCCGGACTCCCCTCGCTCGGTAAAAGAGCTTGGTAAATGGCGGGGGAGTCCGGCGAGAAGACCCCCAAGACGGAAGAAGACCCCCGAAGGCGGATCGAGACCCCCAGACGACGGCGGCGACGAAGAAGGTAGCCGGACTCCCTCGCTCGGTAAAAGAGCTTGGTAAATGGCGGGGGAGTCCGGCGAGAAGACCCCCAAGACGGAAGAAGACCCCCGGAGCAGTGCAATAAACTATTTTTTCAAAAGTGTGGGTGTTTTTTTTTACTTTACATTTTTACACCTTAGGTGAATGGGTAGGGGTACATCGTACCCCATACTCATTCACATAGGGTGGGGGGCCGGTATCTGGGGGGCCCCTTATTAAAGGGGGCTCCCAGATTCCGATAAGCCCCCGCCCGCAGACCCCGACAACCAACGGCCAGGGTTGTCGGGAAGAGGCCCTTGTCCTCATCAACATGGGGACAAGGTGCTTTGGGGTGGGGGGGCCGCACGGCCCCCCTTTCCCCAGGGCACCCCCCATGTTGAGGGCACGCGGCCTGGTACGGCTCAGGAGGGGGGGGGGCTCGTTCGTCCCCACCCCTTTCCTGGCCTGCCAGGCTGCGTGCTCGGATGAGGGTCTGACATGGATTTGGGGGGAACCCCCACGCCGTTTTTTCGGCGTGGGGAGTCCCTTTAAATCCATGCCAGCTTGCGGAGCTAGCGCGGCGGCATTTACTGCCTACGCTAGCTACGTAACCTGAAGTTACGTTCGAAATGAACGGACTGCTCCGTGTGTGGGCAAGTCCGTTCATTTTCAAAAGTCCCGCGGACTTTTGGCCGGCGGATTATCCGCTGGAGAAGTCCGTGCGTGTGTGGGCAAGTCCACACCCTCGGAAAGTCCAGCGGACCTAGCCGGAAAGTCCCGCGGGATTGTCCGCTGGACTAGGTCCGCCGGCAAAAGTCCGCACGTGTGTACGCGGCATTACACTTATCTATATTCCAGAGAAGAAACTGGTAGGTCTCTGTTACACTTATCTAAAATCCAGAGAAGAAACTGGTAGGTCCCTGTTACACTCATTTATAATCCAGAGAAGAAACTGGTAGGTCCCTGTTACACTTATCTATAATCCAGAGAAGAAACTGGTAGGTCCCTGTTACACTCATCTACAAACCAGAGAAGAAACTGGTAGGTCCCTGTTACACTTATCTACAATCCAGAGAAGAAACTGGTAGGCCCTGTTACACCCATCTACAATCCAGAGAAGAAACTGGTAGGTCCCTGTTACACCCATCTACAATCCAGAGAAATCTGGTCAGAAGTGGTCTTCAAGATTTGTGGCTAAAAATCTTTGCCTCCATTGTGGAAACAAGGCCAAGCTGGACCAATGTATGCAATTAAGATCATACCAGATTTCCAAGCTCTAGAAACTGCTTTTTACACTACTAAGGGGCAAAACATGTTAGGGCTCCTGCGCAGGGCTGTATATTAGTACGGGCTTATGCAGTAAAATAAGCTTGTTGTTTAGGTGCCCAGGAGCCACAGTTGCTGCATATTTTTCCCCTTTTCGGATGCATTTCAGAAAATGCTGTGTATGGCCCATACACATGCGGAAGAGAGGTCTCTTTAACAACTTAAATATTGGGCACTTTCACCCCCTTCCTGCCCAGGCCAATTTTCAGCTTTTAGCGCTGTCGCACTTTGAAGGACAATTGCGCGTTCATGCAACACTGTACTCAAATAATTTTTTTTTTAAATAATTAAAGATAGATATAGCTTTCCTTTGGTGGTATTTAATCACCACTGGGGTTTTTTTTTTTTTTGCCCAAAAAAAAGGAAGAAAGACCGAAAATTTTTGTTTCTTTTTTTGTAAACAAGTAATTTTTCTCCTTCACTGATGTGTGCTGATAAGGCTGCACTGATGGACACTGATGAGACGGCACTGATGAGGTGGTACTGATGAGGTGGCACTAATATGCAGCACTGATATGCAGCATTGAAAAGCACTGATAAGTGGCACTGATTGGTGGCCACTAATGGGCAGCACCGATGAGCAGCACTGACTGGCATCACTGATGGGCACTGACTGGCATCACTGATGGGCACTGATTGGCATCACTGATGGGGCTGCACTGATAATCAGTGCCCTGATAATCTGTGCAGGTGTCCCCTGTGAGGAAATGCCGCTGATCGACTCTCCTCTTCTCTCACACTGTCAGTGTGAAGAGAGGAAATACGATAACTGAATTTGACACAGCTGATCACATGGTTAAAGAGCTTTCTCATCGGCTCTTTACCGAGATCAGGGATGCGTGGCAAGAGTGGGACGACGTCATTTGACGTTGTCCCAGAATGAGAGGTGTTGATGGTGTGGTAATTGTGGGAGAGAAGCAGACAGCAGCCCCCCTGTGCCCCCTGGACAGTGACAGCATGGTGGGAGCAAGCATGAGCCAGACTGGTATGTTATTTGTAACCCCGTGCCATGTCCCTGAGCCTGCTTTGCCCTTCTGTCCCTGAGCCATATACCAATCAGTGGGGGGGGGGGGGAACTGTCATGGGGAGGGGCTTAAGAGACTGGTAACTTCACCCCCTGTCACTGAACCTAATCTCTCTCCTGTCCTTGAGCTTTATACCAATCAGTGGGAGGGGGAAGAGGACCTGTCATGGGGGAAGGGGATCCAGAGAAGGCTGAGCTACAAGTCCCAGAAGAGGGGGGAGGGGCAGAGGAGCCCATGAGGATCAACAAAGTATTAATTAAACCCAACCACCTACTATGACTGACCTAGGTCCTGCTGCCTATAGATAAAATAAACAAAAATTAAAACTACTGGCACCAGTGGCGGAACTGCCCTTGCGACTGGACCATGGTGTTCTCCCCAAGACAGCAGGAAGGGGGCCCACTGCAGAACATGTGAAAGGGTCCCCCTATGGGACCGCAATAAAGGGCCCTGCGACAGGAGTAAAGTGCCTCAGGCCCAGAGGGAAGGACCCCAGCCGGGGGTCAGGGGGGCCCTTCATGGTTTCTTGCATCAGGGCCCTGAAGGTTCTAGTTACACCTCCGCTCATTCACATAGGAGGGGCTGGGATCTGGGGTCCCCCTTGTTAAAGGGGGCTTCCAGATTCTTATAAGCCTCTTGCCTGCAGACCACAATCACCGGCCAGGGTTGTGGGGAAGAGGCCATTGTGTCCACATCTACAGGAGTGCAAAATGAACTTCACTCCTGTGATCCATAGGAGAAGTACAGCTAAACAAGCTTTGGCTGTACTTCTCCTTTAATATTACAGTGATGGTGGGTTTTATTGTATTTTTTTGTACTGGCTTTTCATTTTTATCTTGGTATTTTGAGCTGGAGTTCTGTTTTAATGTGGCCACAGTTGATCTTTTTTTTTTTTTTCAAATAACTTTTTATTAAATCAAAATTGTCATACAACATTTGAACAAAGTCTGTACATTGTAACTTATCAGCAGCAATAGGACCATAATATGGCCAGGTTACAAGTAAGGTTAACAGATAACGTCCTTTATAGTAAAAACTTGTGGAGTCCTATGTAGGTTTCCTGCTTTCATATGAGGTACATTAACTGTCCGTGACCTATGAGAGGCCATACTTAGTAGTAGCAGTAACAAAGTGCCAATTTTGTAGGTTAAAGAAAAGGAAGAAATGGAAAAAAACGGGGGGGTAAAGAGGGTGGGGGGGTGAAAGGTAGGGATTGGGGTTCCAGCCACGGTTCACGGCGGATCCTCATGACGATGCCATTCCTCCCAGACCCTATTATGCGCTTCCAGTTTGTCATAAAGTCTAGCTGTCATTTTTTCCATGATGATGAGGGGGGGGGGGGGTCAGTCGTTTCCAGTGCAGGGCTATCAGGCAACGGGCCGCAGTGAGGACATGGTTTAGTAGTTTCTTGGATGGTTTGGGGATGCGTAGTTGCGAGACTCCCAGTAGAAATAATTTTGGGGACATAGGGATCTGTACGCCTAAAGCCCCATACACACGGTCGGACAATCCGCGGACCAGGTCGGTCGGATCCTGTCCGTCATACTTTGTCTGATGTTGGTTTTGCGTACACACGGTCGGACAAAGTTGTCGGAAAATCCAATCATTCTGAACGTGGTGACGTTTGTTGCCTACGACGGGACTACGTAGAGGCTAGTAGCCAATAGCTTTGGTCTTGTAATGTGATGTGAGCATGCGTAGCACTTTGTCCGGTCGGACAACCGTACACACGATCGGATTTGGTGTGATCGGACCATGTTGTCGGCAAATCTTTCCAGCAGGAGATAAGACTTTGTCCGTCGGACAATCCGACGTACACTGTCCGATGGTGCCTACACACGGTCTG
Organism: Lithobates sylvaticus; assembly: GCA_028564925.1. Taxonomy (NCBI): domain Eukaryota; kingdom Metazoa; phylum Chordata; class Amphibia; order Anura; family Ranidae; genus Lithobates; species Lithobates sylvaticus. Next base: position 168,196,839 of record CM053037.1, on the reverse strand, counting down.
ATTTTTCAACAACATTGTCCGATCAGACAGAATCCATGAAAAAGTCCGACCGTGTGTATGGGGCTTAAGAGGCGGGATAATAGTAGCTGGGTCTCTGTCCAGAATGGTGTTATCTTGGGGCAGTCCCAATATATATGAAATAGGGTACCCCTGTCCTTCTGGCATCGCCAGCATCGGTCAGAGCAGGACGGGTAAATGGCGTGGAGGATGTCGGGTGTCTGGTACCAAAAGTACATGATCTTGTATGCGTTTTCCTTATACAAAGTGCAGTACGAGCTTTTAGCTGCTTGGGATCAAATCGCCTGCCATGTGGCCTCTGGTATCTCCTCACAGTTGATCTTTAATGTAATACTTATAAGAAAGAATTGCATCTCTTATACCCCACCGTCACAGATCCAGCAAGATATTTCTGCTGAGATCACTCAGCTGCTTGTCTTTTCGGACATGCACCACAATCCAGTTAATTCCTATAGACTTCCGAGTATGAGCTTTGTTTTATCTTTAATGGCAGGTTCACTTTTAGGAGGTTACATATAATATTCTGATACAAATTCTTCTATTCTATACTGTCCACCAGTAAGCTTTCCCTGTGTTTCAGCTTTGTTGCTGCTTCCAGGGACTGGTGGCGGACCACCTGCACCGTCCAGAACAAAGAAGCATGGCATTTGCACTTGCCAGGCTACCATCAGAATGTGAGTGCAGCTATGTCAGGCATGTGTCCCTCAGCCCTCAGTTGTTCTATAGTCTTGATTTACTCCCAAAGCATTTATAAGAGATAAGGCCCTTGTTATAGGTCAGATTTTAAAACCTCCAGCATGGAAAAAAAAAAAAAAAAAAAGCCAGATAAGATGCCAACACTTTGTCCGTGCTGTTCTTTAGCAGCATAATCCCAGGAGATCAAAGCCACATAGGTTACCCATGAGCTCTATGGAAATACATCATCGAGGGAGATTTAGGGATTGGTGGAGAGGGAGGCTGACAGGTGAGATGTGACAGCTGAGAGGAGGATATGAACAAGGGCGATTCACATTGGTGTTCTTGTTAGAATAAGGATCGCTTCGTAGCAGACATGCTGCTAATAGCTCCTGAATATGGCAGTCTGTCACCATATAGGCTGGCGGGACAGTGGCTTATGCCGCGTACACACGATCGGAAATTCTGCCAGCAAAAGACCGATGTGAGCTTTTGGTCGGAAAATGCGACCGTGTGTAGGCTCCATCGGACTTTTGCTGGCGGAATTTTCGGCCAGCAAAAGATTGAGAGCAAGATCTCAATTTTTCAGACGGAAAAAGTTTCTATCGGAAATTCCGATCGTCTGTGGCCATTCCGACGCTCCAAATTCCGACACATGCTCGGAAACAATTCGACGCATGCTCAGAAACAATTAGACGCATGCTCGGAAACAATTCGACGCATGCTCGGAAACAATTCGACGCATACTCGGAAGCATTGAACTTAATTTTCACTCGTTGTAGTGTTGTACATCACTGCGTTCTTGACAGTCGGAATTTGGCGTGACCGCGTGTAGGCAACACAAGCTTGAGCGGAATTCCGTCGGAAAAAACATCCAAGGCTTTTCCGACGAGAATTCCGATCGTGTGTACGCGGCATTAGTGGTTAACACTTCTGCCTTGCAGCACTAGGGTTCATGGTCCAAATCCTGGCCACGACACTATTTGCATGCTCTCCATGTGCTTCTTCCCCCACTCCAATGACACGTTGGAAGACTTTACCCCCTTCCTGACCAGAGCACTTTTTGCGATTCGGCAATGCGTCGCTTTAACTGACAATTGCGCGGTCGTGCGACGCTGTACCCAAACAAAATTGACGTCCTTTTTTTTCCCCACAAATAGACCTTTTTTTTGGTGGTATTTGATTACCTCTGTGGTTTGTATTTTTTGCGCTAAAAAACAAAAAAAGAGCGACAATTTTGAAAAAAAACCTTTTTGCTATAATAAATATCCCCCAAAAAATATATAAAAAAACATTTTTTTTTCCTCAGTTTAAGCCGATATGTATTCTTCTACATATTTTTGGTAAACAAAATCGCAATAAGCGTATATAGATTGGTTTGCGCAAAAATTATAGTGTTTACAAAATAGGGGATAGTTTTATGGCATTTTTATTATAAATTTTGTTTTTACTAGTAATGGTGGCGAACTGGGATTTTTATCAAGACTGCAACATTATGGCGGACACATCGGACACTTTTGACACATTTTTGGGACCATTGGCATTTATACAGCGATCAGTGCTATAAAAATGCATTGATTACTGTAAAAACTTCACTGGCAGTGAAGGGGTTAACACTAGGGGGCGATCAAGGGGTTAAGTGTGTTTCCTCTCTGTGTTCTAACTGAAGGGGGTGGGGACTGTGTAGGGGAGATGACAGATGCTGTTCATACTTTGTATGAACAGACAATCAGTCTCTTCTCCCCTCAGAGAACCGGAAACTGTGTGTTTACACACACAGATACTAGTTCTTGGTGTGTCGCCGGCGACCACCGGACACTCGCATCGACTCCAGGGGGTGAGCAGCGGGCGCGCGCCTAGTGGCCACAGGGCAAAGCGACGTTCCATAAGGTCGTTTCGCCCAGCCGTGCCATTCTGCCGCAGTAAAACTGCGGCGGCTGATCGGCAAGTGGTTAAATGGCTCTTGTCCAAACTGGCCCTTACATTGTAAGTCTGAAGGGTTAGTTCGCCTTTACAAAAAACTGCCTATGCAGATAGGGGGCACCTGTAGATAAAACAAACTGTTTAGCATTAACTAAGGTTGGATGATGCCCATGCTAAAGGTGTGGGCTAATTGCTGTTGGCACTATATAAATCCTATATAATAACAATATATATTTTTTTAATAATATCTCTTTACTAACTTTTTCACTATAAATTTACAAAAATACAGAATATTACATATACACAAAAACAGAATAATAATAATAATAATTTATGTACCTCCCAAAGCCTGACCAAAAAAACTTGTCATCCCATCCTGCCTTGTTGCTAGGATGTTGCTAAGACACTCACAGCCAATACTGGTCATCCTAGCATCACAGGAACAAATTCTCAAACCCCCACACATACACTATGCAGTGCTTTGAAAAAGTATTCATACCCCTTGAAATTTTCCCCATTTTGTGATGTTACAACCAAAAACGTAAATGTATTTTATTGGGATTTTATGTGATAGACCAACACAAAGTGGCACATAATTGTGAAGTGGAAGGAAAATTATAAATCATTTTTTACAAATAAATATGTAAAAAGTGTGGTGTACATTTGTATTCACCCCCCCCGGAGTCAATACTTTGTAGAACCTCCTTTCACTGCAATTACAGCTGCAAGTCTTTTTGGGGATGTCTCTACCAGCTTTGCACATCTAGAGGGTGACATTTTTGCCCATTCTTCTTTGCAAAATAGCCCAAGCTCTGTCCAATTGGATGACTTTTCAAGTCTTGCCACAGATTCTCTAAACTATTTCATTGTAGCTCTGGCTGTATGTTTAGGGTTGTTGTCCTGCTGGAAGGGGAACCTCCGCCCCAGTCTCAAGTCTTTTGCTCCATCCATCTTCCCATCAACTCTGACCAGCTTCCCTGTCATTGCTGAAGAAAAGCATCCCCACAACATAATGCTGCCACCACCATGTTTCACAGTGGGGATGGTGTGTTCAGGGTGATGTGCAGTGTTAGTTTTCTGCCACACATAGCGTTTTGCTTTTAGGCCAAAAAGTTAAATTTTGGTCTCATCTTACCAGAGCATCTTCTTTCACACGTTTGATGTGTCCCCCACATGGCTTCTCGCAAACTGAAACGGGACTTCTTATGGCTCTCTTTCAATAATGGCTTTCTTCTTGCCACTCTTCCATAAAGGGCCCCCAACCTGCTTCCACATGCGGTACTGCATACCATAGAAGTCACTGTGGAACAAATTATCTGAGTTTCCATTGACTTCTATGGGGAAACTCGCTTTGATATAGAGTGCTTTGAAATACAAGCATTCTTCTGGAACGAATTATGCTCGTAATCTAAGGTTCCACTGTAATTGTTTGTATATTTAATTCTGTGTGTTCAATTACCTCTGAAAAGTCCCATGAGCTTTAAGATTTGGCTTCCTAAGAATTTTCAACAAAGTTTACTGTTACCGTATATACTCGAGTATAAGCCGAGATTTTCAGCAAATTTTTTTGTGCTGAAAGTGCCCCCCTCGGCTTATACTGGAGTCAAGCACTTTTCTGCAGCAGAGAATGACATTTTCCGACCCGACTTTGGGGCCCCGTATCTCGGGGCCACTTGGTGCTAGGAACCTATACAATTTGGGGCCACTTGGTGCTAGAAACCTATGCAATTTGGTGTGCAAACCCAGTGGAACCAACACTACAACATATCCAAATTTGGGGTTCCTAGCACCAAGTGGCCCTGAGATACAGGGCCCCAAAGTCGGTCAACTGTGTCCATCTGCAGCAATGTCATTTCAGGACCCTTTGGGTCCAGAGACCCCAACATTTGGCTGCAGCTAGGGGGCATCTAAGAACCCTTAACTACCAAGTTTGAAGTTCAGGGGACCTATGGCTGCAAATGGGCACAGTGAGGCATGCAAATGGGCACAGTGAGGCTGCAAATGGGCATTGTTGACCCTCTTTTCCACTTACAGTAGCTGCGCATTTCTCACCCTAGGCTTCCCTCACCCTATACTCGAGTCAATACGTTTTTTCCATTTTTTAGTGGTAAAATTAGGTGCCTTGGCTTATATTCGGATCGGCCTATACTCGAGTATATACAGTAACTGGAAATCTTTATCAGGGCTAGAAAAAAAAATGCACAAATCCATGTCACTACAATATCATTATAGTATCCCCTCCTTCAGGTCATAGTTTAAACCAAAAACCCAACAGTCAAAAGCGTTAGATGTAAAAAAAATCAAAAGAGACAGGTAACATTCAATAAAAAAAAACTATTATACAAATATGCAAATCTGAATAATAAAACATATCATTTCAGCTCATCAATTGAGTTAATAAATAGTAATAGTAATAATAATGTAAATTTGCAATGCAACAGGGAAGGTTAAAACATTTCCTTTGTCTCCTCCAGAGAAAATATCATCGTCTGGAACAAGATGATGGGAGGAAACGTGATCTGAGCCATTGTCATCAGCATCCCCGTGTTAGTATAACAGGGACCTCTGTGGAAAGGGTAAGCCACAATTCATTTTCTGGATGACTTACATAACACCCTCAATTAGTACCTCTAGAACAATGTATGCTGTTCACGGCACCCCTGCCGTACCCTCATTCAACCTTAGCTACCACAAGATCTTGCAGTGACCTCTGTTAAAGGTAATAATTCTTCTCTCAGTCAGTTTACATCCTCTTGTTGTCAAGGTCTACCAGAGCGTCTGTAGAACTTTCCAATTCAGAAGTCTACATACATAGGAACATTCCACTAGGATGGCCAAAAGATGCTGCAATGTTGATGACCATTTAGACCAGTCTTCCAGTGTATTTACTGGATTAAAGCTTGCCATGCACTAGTAGAAGTTCAGATAAAAATTTGTGAAAATTCTCAGAACATTTAATTAATTTTAAGCCTCATACACACGATCGGACTTTGTACAAACTTTCCGGTGGATTTATGTACAAAGGGCGTTGGCCCCAAGTCTGTATTGCATACACAAGATTGGACTTTGTAGGCAACAAACATGAACGTAGTGACGTTTCAACGTACTGACGACACTTCAAAAGAGGACGTTCGAATACTCCAGCACCACCTTTGGTCAACTTCTGTATTGTTGTCTGATCTTTTGCATTGGTTCTGAGCATGCGTGTTTGTACTTTGTACAAAAGTCCGATGGTTTTGTGTACACACGGTCGGACTTTGCTCCATCGGACTTTTGTTGGCAGAAAGTTGGTCCGTTCGCACAGCCAACAAAAGTCCGATGAAAACTGAAAAAGTTGGTCCGATGGAGCGTACACACGGTCGGATGTTGGTCCAAAACAGCTAATTTGCATGTTTGTTGTCAAAAAGTCCGATTGTGTGTACGGGCCTTAAGTTTGCTTTTGAAATTCAGTTTTGGAATGAATGGACTCAACGAAAAAAACTACATTCACATTTATGCTTCGTACACACGATCGGACATTCTGACAACAAAACCCATGGATTTTTTTTCCGACGGATGTTGGCTCAAACTTGTCTTGCACACAAATGTTGTCGGAAATTCCGAACGTCAAGAACGCAGTGACAACACGTACGACGAGCCAAGAAAAATTAAGTTCAATAGCCATTGCGGCTCTTCTGCTTGATTACGAGCATGCGCAGACTTTTGTGCGCCAGACATATGTACACACGATCGGAATTTCCGACAACAAGTTTTGTTGTTGGAAAATTTGAGAACCTGCTCTCAAACATTTGTTGTTGGAAATTCCGACAGCAAATGTCCGATGGAGCATTCACACGGTCGGAATTTCCGACAACAAGCTCACATGGAACATTTCCCGTCGGAAAATCTGACCGTGTGTACGAGGCATTAGAAGTTTGTTTGAGACATTTTTTCCATCCTCCTCCTTTGATCTTTCTCAACACTGCAGTTGGAACAGACAAGGATTTGACCTCATTAACCATTCAAAAATTGGACAAATATTCTTAAACAATTTCACACAAAATGCTACTAGTGTAGGGCCTGCTTAAAAAAAACCTGATAGTCCTTGGTTGGTGTACTGCTAATGCTATCTAGCAAACTTATGGTTTGAATGCATTTTGGTTATTGTTTGCATGTTGGTCCATTAAAACCATATGAATTTTCTGAATAATGGAGGGAAAATGGGAAAAATGCTTCAGGCTACATTTTGACAAACTTCCATCCACTTGCTCCTCCACCATTCTTAAGCCTCATACACACGATCGGACTTTGTACAAACTTTCCCGTGGATTTTTGTACAAAGGGCGTTGGCCCCAAGTTTGTATTGCATACACACGGCAGGACTTTTTAGGCAACAAACACGAACGTAGTGACGTTTCAACGTACTGACGACACTTCAAAAGAGGACGTTCAATTACTCCAGCGCCACCTTTGGTCAACTTCTGTATTGTTGTCTGATCTGTTGCATTGGTTCTGAGCATGCTTGTTTGTACTTTGTACAAAAGTCAGATGGTTTTGTATACACACGGTCGGACTTTGCTCCATCAGACTTTTGTTGGCAGAAAGTTTGTCCGTTCGCACAGCCAACAAAGGTCTGATGAAAACTGAAAAAGTTTGTCCGATGGAGCGTACACACGGTCGGATGTTGCCCCAAAACAGCTAATTTGCATGTTTCTTGTCAAAAAGTCTGATCGTGTGTACTAGTCTAAGCTTGAGCTGGATACACACTATACAGTTTTCTTTAGATTTAGATATAAATCTTAGATTTAGATAGAATATGAGGTCAAACCTAAACACTTTCAATTTGTATGCAATCAGGCAGGCCCTTGCACTACATAGTTGAAGGTAAATCTAAAGGAAAATCGAACAACATTGTACAGTGTGTATCCAGCTTAAGCCTTCTGTAAGCTCTGCATCGGGGCTTACACAGAGCCAATGACCTTCCCTCCAGCCCCATGTGACAAAGTTCTGGCCTGGCCAAAGGCCATTAAGGCCCAAGCACTACATCCTGGAAACAAAGTGAGAAGACCCCATGCTCCTCCATACCTAGACATATTATGCATTGACAAAGGTTTTGACAGGCGAACACAGCAGCAGGGTAATGCGGCAAAGATAGGTAAGCATAACAGCTTTGTCTATGTGCATCTTTGTGGTTGGTCCTTATCAAACCACAGCAGTGCTAAAATCGAATCCCCAGCTGCAAACACCTAACCACTAACATCCTCACTTCTCTTCTCCCGCCTTTGCATCAAATCCTCTATCAATAACCACTTAAAGTGGTTGTAAACCCTTACATATACCCAGTGAAGTGACTATCCTCACATAACACTCAGAGATTAAATGCTTGCTGACCAGCCGCCGTCATTATACTGCGGCAAATTGGCACGATCCCGCGAACCGTGGTAGCTATATGTCGGCTCGCGGGATCGGGATAGCAGGTAGGTGCACGAGCCCGCTGCACAGCGGGGGTGCCGATGCTTGTGGCTGACAGTTGTGATGACCGCCGGCCACGAGCGATCGAGAGCACGAGGGACAGAACACGAAAATGTGTGTGTGTAAACACACAAATCCGTGTTTTGTTCGGAGAGGAATGACAGATCGTGTGTTGCTATTAGCTAGGAACCACGATCTGTCACTTCCTCTAGTCAGTCCCCCCCCCCTTCAGTTAGAATCATATCCCAGCAAACACAGTTAACCCCTCGATCGCCCCCTAGTGTTAACCCCTTTACTGCCATGACATTTTTCCAGTAATCAATGCATTTTTATAGTACTGATCACTGTCGTCAAAAGTTATAGCGTTTACAAAATAGGGGATATATTTATAGCATTTTTATTATTATTCTTTTTTACTAGTAATGGCGGCGATCTGCGATTTACATTGTGACTGCGACATTATGACGGGCACGTCGGACAATTTTGACACATTTTTGGGACATCAGTTCTATAAAAATGCACTGATTACTGTAAAAATGTCATTGGCAGGGAAGGGGTTAACACTAGGGGGCGATCAAGGGGTTAACTGTGTTCTCTCTCTGTGGAAGAGGGGGATGGGACTGTCTAGGGGAGATGACAGATCGCTGTTTATACTTTGTATGAACACACGATCAGTCTCTTCTCCCCTCAGAGAACCGGAATCTGTGTGTTTACATCGCGGGAGCCCGGCGGTCATCGCGTACACGCCCCTAGTGGCCTTAGCGCCATAACGTAATTTCGCCCAGTCATGCCATTCTGCTGCAGTAAAACTGCGGCGGCCGGTCGGCAAGTGGTTAAAGCAATTGTAAACCCTCATTCTATACATTAAGGTGAAAAACCTCCTGTGATGCAGCAGCCCCCCAGAGCCCCCCCCCTTTTACTTACCTGAACCAGGTCTTTCCAGCGACGGAGACAAGCCCACCAGCTCCAGACGCTGTCCTGATTGGCTCCCGCTACTGTCAATCAAATCCAATGATGAGGGAGCTGGGGGGCGGGGCCGAGTCCTGCTGTCTGCGTCAATGGACACAGCAGCAGGACACAGGAGCGTGCCCGCACATGTGCCCCGAGGGGCACTCGAGAAGAGGAGCCAGGAGGAGCCGCTGAGCACCGCTGTGCAAAACCAACTGTACAGAGGAGGCAAATATGATATGTTTGTTGTTTTTTTTTTTTTTATAAACAAACCTTTACATATTCTTTAAGTCTTGCACATTTAGGCCCCTTTCACACTGGGGCGGTGCGGGGCGGCGACGGTAAAGCAGCGCTATATTTAGCGCTGCTTTACCATCGTTTTACCCGCGGTATGCGGCCGCTAGCGGGGTGGTTTTAACCCCCGCTAGCGGCCGCAAAAGGGTTAAAAACCTCCGCAAAGCGCCGCTGCAGCGGCGGTTTGCGGGCGGTATCCCCGCGGTTTCCCATTGATTTCAATGGGAAGGAGCGGTATAGGAGCGATAAATACACCGCTCCTTCACCTCTCCAAAGATGCTGCTAGCAGGACTTTTGTTGCGGTCCTGCTAGCGCACCGCTCCAGTGTGAAAGCCCGCCGGCTTTCACACTGGAGTGAATGGGGCCGGTTTTTTCAGGCGGTATACAGGCGCTATTTTTAGCGCTGTACCGCCTGAAAACCGCCCCAGTGTGAAAGGGGCCTTACTGAAATTGCTTACTCTGATTTTACTGAACACACTGAATTTCTCATACCATGAATTAGCAGCTGCAACAAATCAGATAGAGCATGCTGGCTGAAGGACAAACAGCATCATCTAGGCCTTTCCTTCTCAACCATATTCGCTATGGCCCGCACCTGTCATTCATTGGATTAAAGTTATTTCAATCATGGAGGCTCAGTATCACATATGGGCAATTCATAGGGCAGTCTGCAAGCAAATGCAGTCTGCCTAGCATTGTCCTCTCCTCCAAACGACAATGTCCTCAGGAATCTAGGTATAGTACCTGCCAGCCCCTCCCAACATCTATAATCTGCCTGCATTGCTTAGAGAAGCACCCAGTTAGGCCTTAAATAAGGTATGTAATGGAAAAGTTGTATTTAAACCTTTAACTAGCTTGTAAAAGGGGGGGAGGGGAGATCCAAGTAAAGTAAAATATAAGCAGATTAAACTTACATTTTTAATTAATACTTAAACCTTGTCTTTTCAGAAACATATTGGTATAGAAAATGTAGCGCAGGACAATAACTGTTTACATTCAAAAATGTTCAGAAACTCTTACATTGCCATCCTTTTACAGCCGTAGTCTCTTGCTTACTTCCCCTTGGTGGGAGCACACTTATGCTGCGTACACACGGTCGGAATTTCCGATGGAAACAGTCCGATGGGAGCTTTTCAACGGATTTTCAGACCGTGTGTATGCCCATCTGTCTTTTTCTGTCGGAATTTCCGACGGACTTTGGATTGAGAACCTGTTCTCAATTTTTCTGACGGAAAACCTTTCTATCGGATTTTCCGATCGTGTGTAGGCAATTCCGACACGTAAAATTCCTCCGACGCATGCTCGGAAACAATTTGACGCATGCTCGGAAGCATTAAACTTTCCTTTTTATAGTGCTGTCGAACGTGTTTTATGCCGCTGTGTTACAGACCGTCGGAATTTGGTGTGACCGTGTGTAGGCAACACTGTTTGAGCGAAATTACGTCGGAATTCCGACGGGAAAACCATTAGAGCTTTTTCCGACGAGAATTCCGACCGTGTGTACGCGCCATTACATTGCCATCCTTTTACAGCAGTAGTCCCTTGCTTACTTCCCGCTGGTGGGAGCACACTTATGCCGCGTACACACGGTCGAAATTTACGATGGAAACAGTCCGATGGGAGCTTTTCAACAGATTTTCCGACCGTGTGTATGCCCATCAGGTCTTTTTCTGTCGGAATTTCCAACGGACTTTGGATTGAGAACCTGTTCTCAATTTTTCCGACGGAAAACCTTTCTATCGGATTTTCTGATCGTGTGTATGCAATTCCGACACGCAAAATTCCGACGCATGCTCGGAAACAATTCAACGCATGCTCGGAAGCATTAAACTTCCCTTTTATAGTGCTGTCGAACGTGTTTTATGCCGCTGTGTTACTGACCGTCGGAATTTGGTGTGACCGTGTGTAGGCAAGACAGTTTGAGCGAAATTCCATCAGAGCTTTTTCCGACGATAATTCCGACCGTGTGTACGCGGCATAATATCGGCAAAACAAGTTCCTAGCATTAGCGTGCATGTGTGCCCTATTATTCACCAAATTTGGAGCTGCTTTCAAACTCTAGCTACCTGTGTATGTTGGTGCAGGCAATTGGTGCAGGCCCTTACGTCAGTATGTTGTACTCTATCAGAAGCAGGCACCGCAGGGTGGCTACAGCAGGGACCCTGCAACTCAAGGAGCTTCACTGGGCTTGCAGCGGGACCAGCCATCAGGAAAACTGGTGAAATTACAGGAAAGGCAAACATTAAAGTGATACTAAAGGATCATTTTTTATTTTTTTTAAATAACAAACATGTCATACTTACCGCAACTGTGCAGCTTGTTTTGCACAGAGTGGCCCCGAACATCCTTTTCTTGCAGCTCTTCCCCGCATTAGATAACCCCCTTGGAGAAGCACTCTCCGAGGGGGTTACCTTGTGGGCACGCTCCCGAGTCCAGGGCACCAATGGCGTGTTGCCGCAAGAGGAAAGCTGTGCCAACTGAGCATGCGCCAAAGACGCCTCAGTGCGCCAACCTGCACCTACGCAGAAGACCTGATGGAAAAAGGCAGGAAAATGCCCAGGAGGCGCACAGGATATGACCTCAACCTGATGGAAAAATGCGGGAAAAATGTCCAGAAGGCGCACAGGAAGTGACCTCAACCTGATGGAAAAAGGCGGGAAAATGTCCAGGAGGCGCACAGGAAGTGACCTCAAACATCCCAATATAAGCCCAGCCCAGACACTGCCAAATTGATAGATTATCTTGTCCCCCCCTTGTTCCTGTGCTAGTGTGTGATCTGTCTGAACTTGTTGTGACCTATTTGACTACTCTTGATTGCTGCTTTCCATTGACCTCGGATATGTACCTTGACCATTCTACTTCTTTGTCCCTTTTGTACTCAGCTGCCAGATTGGAACCGACCCTGGCTTGGATTTCGACCATTCTTCTGATTAACCCTTTTATACTTCGTTGCCAAACTGGACTTGACCTCGGCTCGGATCAAGGACTAAGGCTTGCACAGTGCTCCACACCCCTGACACCCGTGCCACCCAGTGTCCACCAAGCCTCAGTCTCCATCTCCAGAGGCTTCAAGGACCCGAGGTGCAAGGGAGGCCTCCCCACTACTTCGGTCTCATCTGAGGTACGTGGCCCGCATGACACCAGCATTCGTCCATAGAGGCCGAATGCAGGACTCTGCACCACCCCCCGGCACCCGCGTTATTGGATTTGATTGACAGCAGCGGGTGCCAATGGCTGCGCTGCTATCAATCTATCCAATCAAGAGCCAGGAACCCATGGAGAGAAGGAGCGGCGGGGACGTGCCAATGGAAATTCAGGGCTCAGGTAAGTAAAACGTGGGGGGCCAGTGACTGCAAGATGTTTTTTTACCTTAATGCATAGGACCCGAACCCTTACAACCCTTACAACCCCTTTAAACCATGAAAGATTAGCAAACAATGTAAGCATTCTGGTCAGCTGTGGACATTAGCATTTAATATCATCTTAAAGAGGAACTGCAGTCTGCTCACATAATCTGTAATAAAAACATCCATTGCCATTCTGAAGCTTCCCTCCAACCACTTTGCCTATTATTTTATATACTGTGATTCTGTACTTGCCAAATATATTGCAGAAATCTCCCTCCACTGAGGCTGCAACCATTTTAACTGTGGGCAGTTGAAGCTGCTGCCTTTTCACTTCCTGGATTTACACAGCCACACAGAGGCACACCTCCAGCTCTGCAGCTCTCATTGACCCTCTTATGACCCCTCTAATGACCACACAAGAAACAGGAAGTTAGCTTTATAAGGTATTTACTGACAAAAAAATATGTTTTACTATCCAAAGTTAAAACAACAAGGGCAGAAGATTTAATAGATGGAAAGATGAAAAAATGACTGAAGTTCCGCTTTAAGTCCTTTTAATGGTCCTCTATACTTTTACTGTTTGGTGGTCATCCTAATAGTCTTTTTAGTAGGAGATTGAGAGAGGCCTATTTCATCACTGGTTTCTTCTGCCCAAGTTCGCATAGGCTTCAGGTAACACTAGTGCGAAGAGCAGTATGTGCAAGCATTCAGGCCCTCAACAGACAGACATTATTAGGCTTGGTGTTTTGTTTTTTAGTAGCTTTTAGCAACCCTCGGTACTGCCTGAAGTTTGTTAAAGCCTGATTTCAATGTGTTGGCTGCTAGGGATGAGTAAATCAGTTTGAATTGGCATATGCAGTAAATCCAGTCAGTTTTTTGCAATTTAGGATCCATGAGGAAGCAAAAGTTCACTTCCTTGGTAAGCTAGATTCGCTCATGTGAATGCTTGCCAGTGAATTCCCAGCAAAGACAAGTGCTTATCGGTCCCGTAAGCCAAAAAACCCAAGGGTGGGTTTCCTTTAGGTGACCTATGGTAACACGCTAGGATCCAATAATGTTCCTTCTTTTATGAAGTTATGGAGAAAGAATCCCACCCCAGTGTTGTCAGCAGGGCCGTCTTTAACGCAGGGCAAAAGGGGCAGCTGCCCTGGGCCCTGTCATTGTGGGGGGGCCCGCCAAAGCAGCTGTCCCTTGTGCCCGCGCTGCCTGCAAACTGGGGACCCAACCATTAAAATAAAATGAATTGCAATAAATTGCTGTATTCCCCGGCCAGCAGGGTGGGGGGGCGGGGCCAGGAGCTCCACTGCCACTCCGACCTCGCACCATGCAGCCTGTATGCTCAGAGGCTCGGAGCTGACATCGGAGTAGGAGAGATGAGAGCCCTGCCTCCGGACCTCTTTGAGTCCCGCCCCCAGACCTTTTTGAGTCCCGCCCCCAGACCTTTGTGAATCCCACCCCCAGACCTTTGCACCTGGACCCCTGAGGGCCCCGCACCTGGGCCCCTGAGGGCCCTGTCCCTGAATCATTGAGAGCGGGTGGTGAGCCTGGCTGGCTAGGTAGGTCATTCTCCCCATAGACTGCTTGTTGACTTATCTTAACCCTAACCTGTTGTTTATGAACAGTATAGCTGTACACTGCTATGTCAAATTTTAAAATGGTTACTTAGTTCATCACCTCCTGTACTCTGGTCTCTGGTCATCTCCTGTACTATATTTGCAGTCTCTGGTCATCTCCTGTATTAGATCTGCAGTCTCTGGTCATCTCCTGTAATAGATCTGCAGTCTCTGGTCATCTCCTGTAATAGATCTGCAGTCTCTGGTCATCTCCTGTAATAGATCGGCAGTCTCTGGTCATCTCCTGTATTAGATCCGCAGTCTCTGGTCATCTCCTGTATCAGATCTGCAGTCTCTGGTCATCTCCTGTATTAGATCCGCAGTCTCTGGTCATCTCCTGTAATAGATCCGCGGTCTCTGGTCATCTCCTGTATTAGATCCGCAGTCTCTGGTCATCTCTCCTGTATTAGATCCGCAGTCTCTGGTCATCTCCTGTATTAGATCTGCAGTCTCTGGTCATCTCCTGTATTAGTAACCTCTAGCGATGAATGAGGAAGCAGAAATGATGTGTTGTAACCTCTAACAACCAGTCAGTGATTGGTAATACAATGCTGTATCCTCTGGCAACCAATTGCAATTGCTGCCTGATCTGCTGCAGTAAGATCTGTTTGCCCAGGGCCCAATCAACATTAAAGACGGACCTGATTGTCAGCAACCTAATACGGACGCAGTCTACTTCTTTATTAGACTACAAACCTGCAGTTTCAATATTACAGGGAACAAGTGCAGCTTATGTACAGGTTTGTGTGTTTATGACGTTTTGGCAGTTTTAGTCTAGTGAAAGGCAAAGAATGTGGGCAAATGTTGCCAGTGTTACCTCTTGCTGGTGAAAAGCTGTTTCTGACTTCACAAGGACCGATGAACCATTAGCCACCCATCCCCCCCCCGCCAAAAAAAATATTCCCATATTATCCTATGCTAATTATAGGAAGGGGCGAGGGCAGCTCTGGATCAGAAGAGTGTGTGGGGATTTCTGTATATCAACCTCGGCAAACATTCTGACATGGTTTTATCTTTTACCTTCCATCCCATAACTTATGAAAGAAGTCGAGAAACTTTAAGAATCTCTTCCCTGTCTCTCTTTCACCCTATCACCAAAGCTGAAAGGAGCCTCCAATACAATGACGGAGGCTATTTTCCAGCCCCCTCATACCTTCTGGAGGTAAGCACCATGAGGCCCCACTTTAGGGTGGAAGGCTGTTTTCTGATCAACTATAAATATAGACCATCAAAAGTTGACATTGAGCAGTCGCACCTCACAGAGTATTCCCTTAAATAGGAAAGACTGTTAAAAGAGAGCCACTGCTGGTAAATGGGAGACTCTTGTTAGCAGTGCCCAGCTTTTAAAAAGTCCAATCAGTGGGGAAAGGAGGGTTTGCAGAAGCAGAGTAACTACACACGGTCGGAATTTCCGATGGAAACAGTCCGATGGGAGCTTTTCATCGGATTTTCCGACCGTGTGTATGCCCAACGGTCTTTTTCTGTCGGAATTTCCGACGGACTTTGAATTGAGAACCTGTTCTCAATTTTTCCGACGGAAAACCTTTCTATCGGATTTTCCGATCGTGTGTATGCAATTCCGACATGCAAAATTCCGACGCATGCTCGGAAACAATTCGACGCATGCTCGGAAGCATTAAACTTCCCTTTTATAGTGCTGTCGAACGTGTTTTATGCCGCTGTGTTATTGACCGTCGGAATTTGGTGTGATCGTGTGGAGGCAACACAGCTTGAGCGAAATTCCGTCAGAAAAACCGTCAGAGTTTTTTTCCGACGAGAATTCCGATCCTGTGTACGCGGCATAAGGCCCCATGCAAATGAGACACCGGTGCAAACTCTGCTGAACACATGTTTTAAAAAGCAGAAACCTGCATTTAAAAACGCATGTTTTGCCGCGTTTTCATGTCGCGTTTAGCTGCGTTTTACCGCATTTGCGTCTATAAGCATTTGTAAGGATAACATCATATAGACCCTCCCCAAGCTCAGAAAGCATGTATTATTAACTATTTCTGCCATTTTCATCAGAGTGAGCAGCAGCAGCAGAGAGATTAGATTAGAAATTGGATGAAGGGTTGGGGCAAGGAAGTGGAGGCATTCCTCATTGTCTAAGCTACCTAAAAAACTAGAGTTTTTTATGGCATTGCATCAGTGAGTATATATGCTCTATGAACTATCTAAAGTAATTACGACATTTTAAACCAATTTTTTTTAGTACCGTATTTTCCGCACTTTAAGGCGCATCGGATTATAAGCCACAGTCTCAATTACGGGGTCTATTTCTGTACTTAACCCATACATAAGGCGCATTGCATTATAAGGCGCATGCTAAAACATACGGTCTACAAAAAAGGCGTGGCGGAGGCGTAGCAGAGGTAAGCATACGTACTGCACTTATTACGTAATGTTCTCTGGTTTATCGCTACCAGTGTACGTAGTGTACGTATTACGTCCCTGTGTCAGCGGGAAACGGTTCGATAGTCAACCAAGCGGAGCGCTTACCAAAGTCGCCCAACAAAATTTTTACAGATTTTGGAACCTTATGTATGCACTCTGGAAGTGCATACATAAGGCGCACCGGATTATAAGGTGTACGGCCGATTTTGGAGGAAAATTTAAGGCTTTTAGGTGCGCCTTATAGTGCAGAAAATACCGTATTTTTTATGGTTTACCATCATATTTCTGAGTTTTCTGGTCCAAAAAATTGGGTTCCTTTAAAAAACGCTTATAAACGCAAACGCGGCTAAGCGTTTAGCCGTGTTTAGCCACGTTTTGCGTCTGAAACGTGGAAAAGCAAAGTGTCTGAACCCATTTTTTTGCTTCTGGAAAAACGAGGTTAAACGCAACTGCCTAAAACGGGAAAAAAACGAGACTGTGTACATGGACACATAGGATAACATTGCATGAGTTCAGGGGCAGTTGTAAAAAGTTTCCAACTGCATCTGAACGCGCATTTAACAGCGTCTCGTGTGCATTGGGGCCTTACTGAAAGTTTTGGGGGACAGCTACTTGAATCAAGGAAGGCAATAACAATGGTCTAGTGCTGTTACTTTGGTAGGGCATCCAACAGCTCAACTTCTTCCTATACTGATGGCAAGAAGCTCTTTCCATCTAATGGTAAGCCTTATTAATAAAGTAAGGCCCCTTTCAGACGAGGCGGACTCCGCTTGCACGGAGTCCGCCTCTGTCCGCCGGCTCAGCGGGAGATCTGTCCGTTGATCTCCGCTGAGCCGGCGGATGACAAGTCCCTCTCCGCTCACTGAGCGGGGAGGGGCTTGCGAGCGCCGCTGATCTCTATGGAGAGATCGGATGAAAACGGACAGTGTGTCCGTTTTCATCCGATCTCATCCGATCCGCCAGCGACGGATCTGGACGTGTGGCCATCCGTCTGCTTTTGGCGGATAGGACCGGGTCGGATATGTCTCCGCTGACATCCGACGCTCCATAGAGTAACATGGAGCGCCCGTTCAGATCCGCCGTCAAAACTGACAGGTGGATCTGAACGGCCCGTCCGTGTGAAAGGGGCCTAATGTAAAGTTTATCAACTTTACAGTACCGTGCTAATAATAATAATGGCTGTAATCTAGCAGAAGAGAACAATGAGATCATAGCTATGTTGTTTCAGATGGCTTTGTCATTTCTCTTTATAAAGACTTTCTTGTTTCGAAGATTTGTAGAGATACTATTTGTAGCAGGACAGAGAATTGAAGATTATGCTTGGATTTATAAATAGTCGGCCAGCTGGTGCTGTCCGTAGCCTGAGACAATGCTATTGTCCTTTTATAAGCACTTACCACTGTGTTAGAACTACATAAAGGAGCATCTAGTCATTTTGGTATCATTTGTATAGTATTTGTGTCTGGTCTGTCCATGGAATAGTAAAATTATAGCAATGGTTGTCATTTTGGTGCACGGTTTCTTGGAAACACTGGCCTAATAGTATCACGTTTGCCACCATTTTAAAATTGTTTCCAGTGATGCACTTTTTTTCTGATAGAATTAGAATGAGATAGATTTCTCATGCAGGGCTGAATGCGAGAAATCATTTGGTTTTGTCCAGGGGCGGACTGACCATTCGGCCACTCGGGCACTTCCCGAGGGCCCCGGGCCATCAGGGTTGCCAGCCTCAGTAAAACCAGGAACAGTATGTAAAAATCTGTGGTTTTTTTACATCTGTTTCTGAAATGTCCCTTACCGAAATCCTTTTGGTCTAAAAATCCTGAGATTATAGCTGCCCCACCTCTCCAGTACCTTCTCAGCCAATAGAAACATGTCTGTGTATACTGTGTGTACATGTATGTGTATACTGTGTGATTGTATACTGTGTGGCCCCATAATCTCTGATTGCCTGGGGGCCCCATAATCTCCTATTGCCCGGGGGCCCCATGAGTTGTCAGTCCGCTCCTGGTTTTGTCTACTGTGCTAAACAGCGTATCTAGACCAATCTCTTCTGTCAGCCTATCATATTCTGACAGCCTGCAGCTGTCAGTATATCAGTGGTTGCATCTGATTGCATACATGTATCCCTATGGGATAGCGGGTGTCAGCGGATGAACACCCGCTGACAGCTGATCTCGTCCGTGCCCGCTATGGTTCGATTCTGCAGACGGAGGAAAACCCTAGTTTTTCATCTGTCTGCAGAGCGGATCGGATGACGATCGATGGTCCGTGTTCATCCGATCCCCCATAGGGGAGAGCGGCGCTCTGACAGGTCCGTCCCTGCGCTGTGTGCAGAGACGGACCTGTCATCTTCATGCTCAGCGGAGATCGCTCCGGCGATCCCCGCTGAGCAAGCGGATATCCATGGGGCGGATCAGCACTGATCCGCTCCGTGTGAAAGAGCCCTTAGAGAGGTTTTTGGCCAGGTTTGATGAGGCCTGCTTGGAAACAACCAAAAAGTGTTGAACTGATGTATGTATAGAAGACTTTTTTGGGGGGACTGAGGAGGTAAGGCCCCTTTCACACACATATGTCCGTTTTTCATCCATCTGTTTTTGGATGAAAAACGGACATACATGCACCCCTATGGGATAGCGGGTGTCAGCGGATGAGCATCCGTCCGCCTCCGCTATTGTCCGATTCTGCAGACGGAGGAAAACCCTATTTTTCCATCCGTCTGCAGAGCGGATTGGATGAACACGGACAGACGGTCCGTGTTCATCCGATCCCCCATAGGGGAGAGCGGAGATCTGACAGGGTCGGTCCCTGCACAGTGTACAGGGACCGCCCTGTCATCAGCCGGCTCAGCGGGGATCAGCTGAGCGATCCCCGATGAGCAGCGGATCTTCACGGGCGGATCCATACGGATCCGTCCCGTGTGAAAGGGGCCTAAGAGTTAGAACCCCTTTTAATATTTTACTGCCGTCTATGTCTCTGTTGGTAGATTGATCCCGAGAACCATTGTCTCTGACCTAGAAAGTGATGGGAAATCCAAAATTTTGGAGTTGCCACCAGACTAAGCTCCCGTACACACGGTCGGAAATTCGGACCACAAAATGCGTCGGATTTTTTCCGGCAGATTTTGTCCGAAACTGGTATTGCATACACACGGTCGGACAAAGTTGTCGGAAAATCTGATCATTCCGAACGTGGTGACTTTCGTTGCGTACGACGGGACTATGTAGAGACTAGTAGCCAATAGATTTGGTCTGGTAATTTGATCTGAGCCTGCGTGGCACTTTGTCCGTCGGAATTCTCTACACACGATCAGAAAAAGTCCAATCGGATTTTGTTGTCGGAAAATTTGAGAGCAGGAGCAGGAGCCCACACACGGGCGGATTTTTCGACAACATGGTCCAATCGGACATTTTTCGTCGGAATTTCCGACCGTGTGTACGGGGGCTAAGAGGTAAGAGAAAATCTTCCAAATCTTCAAAAAAATCTGTTCAAGTGACAGCTGTCTTTTCTATGTTTCAAACCTCCAAGTCAGTTTTGAATCTGATTGTTGACTGTGAGAATGTAGTCAGTACTGACATTTGGTTTAATTTCAGGACTTCTGTTCAACAAGGAGTCTGAAGTAGGCGAGCTTGAGATTTTCTATTCTGCATGATAACATGATAAACATGGGTTCATATTATTCAATTACAATAGGTCTAAATGTCAGTGGAGTGGACTAGTGCCAAATAGCCTGGGTGAAAAACCTAAATACAGCTCTGTTTTCTGTATGTAGTTCAAAGTTTGA
This sequence comes from Lithobates sylvaticus, assembly GCA_028564925.1. Lineage (NCBI taxonomy): Eukaryota > Metazoa > Chordata > Amphibia > Anura > Ranidae > Lithobates > Lithobates sylvaticus. The sequence continues at coordinate 168,176,392 of CM053037.1, read as the reverse complement.
CTTGTAATGCAGAGTGGAGTGTACCCTTACATACCTGGTTTGGTAAAAGTTGGGAATGACTGCCTGTGGTTTCTTTTTCTGACCTCTGAGTAATTTCTGTCCTGTAGTGATTTAGGGGTCGAAGGTTGAAACCGCAGTGCACAGCGGGGGACACTAGCCTCCAATTCTCCCAGAAGGGTTAGGTGCTGAAATGTCTGATGCCAGGTGTAGTACTTTAAAGGAGGAAAATTGGAGATACGAGCTGCCGGAGAGGTAAGTATAACAAATTTTATTTTTGTTACTGTGATGAGCACCCCTTGCATCTGAGTCCCCCTTTCCTTAGTCTGAAACTTGAACACGTGATTCAAAACCCAAACTGCCTGAGTGAATGCTATATGGGTGGCTGCTGGTGCTAAACATTTTTTTTGGGGGGGGGGGGGGTGGCAAACAAACCCCCCCAGGTCCAAACTCACTCCTTCAGCGGTTACGGTGCCCCGGCTTCCCTGGCTTCCACCCAGCTAAATAGGTCTTCTTTAGATCCACCTGCTGTCCTGATTTGCCTGGACGAGAAACCAGAAACCGATTGCGAATATTGACTTGCTAGTATCACAAGTTGGAGGGCTCCGCTCCTCAAGGACAACCTTTTACAGGCCAATTAGAACTTCAGGCTCTAATCATATGCTTGTAAGAAAAATTACAGACCTCATAGAAAGCCATTAGTCCAGCTCCTCGCATGCAAACTAGGGGGGCGGCGCCCCTTATGGAATGGCGCCACTGGTGGCAACGCTAGGTTACAGGCCTGAGATACAGAACAGCAAGGTCCAGGGAAATACATGGCAATAATCTGGGTGCAGCAAGGATCAAAGGCAACAGAATACAGCAAGAATTAAGTTCAGGGTCACCAGGTGATGATTCAGGCATAGCAAGTGTCTCCTCAGTTGGTTGGGCCCCTGACTTGATCACCGCCTGAAGCTTCCCGATTCTACATCGCGCCCTTTCAGTGCGAAAATGGTTCTGGTACTTGCTTCAGTTACTCACTGTGGTCCCTGGTAAAGGTGGTTGGTCCCTTTATGGTGACAGCTTCCCTACTACCTCCGAACAATGACAGGTTTTCTGGCCGGCAAAACCGTCACTTCTGGTTGAACTGCAAGCTGCAGTCCCAACCCTGCGCTGCCCTCTTACTTCTGGATAGGCCCTTACACGGCCTGGCAGCCTGATGCCCCCGGTATAGGCCCAATCTCCGGCCTACCAGCCCGGGGGGCACAACACACGTCCAGGTGGCACAGAACATAGATCACCTGACCTCACCCAAATATATAGGTTCTCCCAGCAGGCCAAGGGATTCAAGAAAACCCCTGCTCAATGGCTGAGATACCCCATATACTCATAACCTGACCTTGAGTTGCCCTTCTCATACCTAGTACCACCAAGAACCTGGTCACTTGGTGGTAGAAGAGAAAAGTGCAACAAGGCCAAACTTAGGGAGAAATCAATAGACCAAGATAACTACTCTTGGCAAGTAAATTAGTGAGGAGCTCCCTGACTAAACCCCAGGGTGCTACAAATCCATTTACGTTTTTGGTTGTAACATGGCAAAATGTGGAAAATTTCAAGGGGTGTGAATACTTTTTCAAGGCACTGTATGTAGAGGCAGATTGCAATGACAGCTGGTTATGCAGTGTGGAATCCTCGAGAGTATGAGGTCACACAGATGATGAAGAGCGAGTACCTGAACCCCTAAAATGTATTGGCTATTTTCTTCTATTTTAATGGTAGCTGATTAAAAACCATGACTGACCATCACCACTCTCTGCTCAGAGCGGAGGGGAGAACTGAGCAATCAGCAGGGTTTGATCGCTTAGTTCTCAGTGCAGAGGCAACGGGCGATAGATGCAGCATTGGATTTAAGCTGATTACAATTTTTTTTTTCTTTGAAACCCTATACTTCTCTTTAAAAAACAGTAACAGATATATTTTAGGCTACAAGTTACATTGTAAAAGGCAAGGGATTTTTAAACAAATGGCATTGAGGGCTGGGCACTGCCCTGTGGGACATGTACCAAAGTAAAAAAATAAGTTTTTAAAACTCTGTTTAACAGGGAGCAGCAATTTTAATAAGTTATAGGTCAACATTAAAATACAAATTTCCGTGATATAACATGCCCGGGATGTCCTTAACCTGCCTTTGAAGTGGTTCATCTGTACATTGTGTACAACATAGTACAGCAAACTTCTATTTGTAAACCAACAGCCCACACAACAAAAAAAAAATGTTGTGGGGTTTCCCCTAAAATACATACTAGACTGTTATCCTTAATGAGGATCTGGCATCGACGTCAAGGAGGACTCCACCATAAGGGGGGTTGGATCTCCCAGGTGAAGTCATTGATCAAATATGGCCACAGCCACATGGAGAGATTTGCATATCTCCCAACATTTTGAGATGGGAATAAGGGTCACCTACTAGCAAATGTATGTAGGCAGAGGACACGCCCCCTGTTACACCCCCTTAAAGGAGAATTAACCAAAAAAAAAGGTTAATTAAATCTACAAGTGCTTTTTTTTTTTACCACTACTATTCCTTTATATTGGCTTTTAAAATTTACAAATGCAGAAATGTAGAAATTGGATGAAAGGTTTAGCACTGGGAAACACTTTTTGAAAGGTAAAAAGTGCATTTTATATACAACTATATGGATCAGACCAAAATGAGGGACAAATGAGGGGGAAAGAGGGACAGAGGGACTCTGTTCCAAATCAGGGACAGTCCCTTGAAATCAGGGACAGTTGAGAGCTATGGATTTGGTCAGTGATATCACGCTATTCCCACCCCTTTGTTTCCATGGCTGGGGCCGGCCATTACATGAATGGGGCCGGCCATTACATGAATGGGGCCTGGGTGTCGTTACTGGATGCCGAGGACAAGACAGGTGTCGGCACCCGCCGCTTCCTAAAGCAACATTTGACAGGAAGCTGTAGTAGCAGCAGAAATACTGCTAACATGTATGATGTTTAATTGGCTAAAAGTCTGGCAATCAGACAAATGCCCAAACAGACAAAAGTTCAGTTCAAACTTGTATACGGACAGAAACTTCCCTCATCCCTCAACATACTTGGACCATGTGTTTGAGAGATTGTATCGGTGTCTTAACTCTCCAGCATCCACCAAATTCTAAAGTATAATTTCTGGGTGTTATAAAAGGAGCATCTAAAGACATTACTGCTTTTTTTTGCCGTGCCGCTAGATGGGTGATAAGACCCCATTCCCCAGTAATATCCCTTAACATGTCTGAGTCTATTTTAAGATAATCTGAAGAAAAACAAACCTAAACCGGTGGATTAGAGTAGAATTTTTCTTCCTAGGCCTCGGCCTGCACAATTAGCAGCACCTCTGTATCGGCCTGGCCCCCTGGTATCCCACGCATCTTAATCTACAACAACTGAACCTTTTGTACTGATGCTGCCACCGGCCTGTGGAATCCGGACATGTGCTGACTCTTGTCAGAATAACTCCTGGACGATGGCAAGGGATTTGACTCCTGTCAGGCCGCCTCAGAAGACTTCAGACTGAGCCCCTCCTGTCACATCTTCTCTGCATTGTCACCAAGAAGCGGGAGGGATTAACTAAGTGGCTCTTCTCCAGCCTTTGAAGTGGCAAGGAACCATATGAAGTGGTGCGATCAACTCTGCCCCCCCCCCCCCCCCACGGGGTGGATGGAGGGCTACGTTTGTGGCATATGACTGAAAAGTGAAGTAAATTGCGGTTATCTCTGTCAGCAGTTCACAGTCATTAATATTTCTAATAAATCGCACCATGCCCCAGATGGCTGCCTCCTAATTGGAGTTTAAGGCGCTCTAACCTCAAACATCTTCATTGTCTAATCATGTTACAGAAAATGAAGACTATATACACTGTGAATTATTGTTGCAATTTTTCTCTAAAGCCCAACTCCAGACAACACTGTTTAAAATGAAAAAAGGCCCCTAGCAGCCATTAAAAATAAAAAAGCAGTTCAGGATGCAATACTTACCTTCAATCTGGAGTTTTCCCCTATGTACTGTATGTCTTTCTGGCCACAAGATGCCCTCGGTTTTCAAGGTTAAGGCCTCTTTCACACCAGTGGACTAATTGGGTCCCCCTGTCCGTTTTTCAGGCAGACCCGATCGGATCACCCATTGTTCTCTATGGGGTGGCGGATGTCAGCGGTCATGTGTCCGCTGTTACCCGCTGCCATTCGCTCAGATCCGCTAAAAACAGACGTATGGCGATATGTTCGCCAACCCTTTTGGCCGATCAGATTGGATGACAGTTGGATGGAAATGGACATGCAGTGCGTTTCCATCTGACCACCCCATAGAGAACAGCGGGCATGTCATCTGCCTGCTCAGTAGGGATCAGCGGAGATATCCGTCGCTGAGCAGGTTGATCCGCTTAGGCGGATTCTTCCCCATGGGAAAAGGGACTAACTGACACCCAGTTCAACCAGGAAGACACAAATGAAACAGCATGTTAAGGAAAAAATTAAACAGCACACTACTATCAGCGGGTAGTGCCACTAAACGTGACCCATTTAAGTGTATAGGGCTGTGCTGAACCCATGTGTAATGCTTGCAGTTGTAGCACGGTGGTGCAGCATTTATATAAAACAGGAGAGGAGCAGGTAAGATAGAGCCTGTCAAATGCCTCTGAGAAGTTATCCACAGTGGATCGCATTTCAGAGGGGTGGCCAGGGCACCTCACCTGCTGGAAGTACAGTAATAACTAATAACTGCACTATCTGGCATGAATCATACACTACAGAACAGCAATCGAAATATGGCATAAACCTCGTTAGAGGCCTTTTTTTTTTTTTTTTACGTCAAAAATTTTAAGAAACTCTCTGCCTGGAGTTCCACAGAGGGGGCCCACTGCAAGGGTTAACTTTTTCTTTTCCTGGCGTTACACCATAACCATCTTTTCCTTCTGAGGAACAAAGAACGCCCCCTTGTTCCTTCTAGAGGACTAAAGCCTCATACACATGATCAGACTTCAAACAAACTTTTCCGTGGATTTCTGTTCAAAGGGCGTTGGCCGTGAACTTGTTCTGCATACACAGGGCAGGACTTTTTCAGCCAACTTTCACCAAATCACGTGGTTTTTCAGCTCTTTACCGCCACCCTTTGGTCAACTTCTGTATTGTTGTCTGAACTTTTGCATTGGTTCTGAGCATGTGTGTTTGTACTTTGGACTAAAGTTCTATGGATTTGTGTACACACGATAGGATTTTGCACCATAGGACTTTTGTTGCCGGAAAGTTTGTCTGTTTGCACAGCCAACATTTGTCCGATGAAAACCGAAAAAGTTTGTCCGATGGAGCGTACACACGGTCGGATGTTGCCTTAAAACAGGTAATTTGCATGTTTGTTTTCAAAAAGTCAGATCGTGTGTACGGGGCCTTTAGAATGCCCCCTTGTTGTTTGGGACCTAAACCTGAACAGCTTTGGACAAAGTTTAATATATGGACCATTTGTGTATTTAAATTTAGGTCAATGGAACAACTAAATCATAATGTTTAATACAGTAGGGAAGGGTTAGAACCCCGGTGTGTATGCTCTTTTTTGGTCAACTCCAATTAATTTCTTCCCTGGGGTCGCATACACACGATCGAACTTTCCAACGGGAAATGTTGAATGTGAGCTTGTTGGCTGAAAGTCGCACCGTGTGTATGCTCCATCGAACATTTGTTGTCGAACTTTCTGCCAACAAATGTTGGCTAGCAGGTTCTCAAATTTTCCACCAACAAAACTTTGTTGTGCGACGGACACAAGTCCGTCACACAAAAGTTAACGCATGCTCGGAATCAAGTACGAGCCGGAAACGCTCGGTCATGTAAAACTAGCGTTGGAGATAACACATGACTATTGAACTTCCTTTTTATCGGCTAGCGGGGGTTAAAACCACCCCGCTAGCAGCCGCATAACACGGCTAAAACGACGGTAAAGCGGCGCTAAATATTACCGTCGCCGCCCGCACCGCCCCAGTGTGAAGCCGGCCTAATAAGCAGAATATAGGAAATTTACCTGGACTGGGTGGACTGGGGTATAAGATAATGGGACACCACTAAGGGCGTCATTGTGACTTGATATAAAGTTGTTTATGTTTTATACTTAGGATCAATGAACGATGGTGAGTTACTGTCTGGTGGAGAGCTTAGTATGTCAATTGATGTCTACCTACAATACATGATCCATAGGACCACCCATAGACCTGAGATGGCATTGGTATGTCTGTGGTGACAGCAGAACGGCTACTCCTGATGATAAGAGTAGTTCTTCAATCCCAGAAGATGGACAATGGAGAACAAATGGAGAGCCACCCTGTAACTGGAAGTCACAGCAGCAAGTGCCACCCTGTAACTGGAAGTCACAGCAGCAAGTGCCACCCTGTAACTGGAAGTCACAGCAGCAAGTGCCACCCTGTAACTGGAAGTCACAGCAGCAACAAAAAAAAGAAATTTGGAGATTTTGAGGAGGTTGAGAGCAATAGAAGGGACTTTTATGAGAATGCATACTGGAATAGAATTTTTTTTTTTCTAAACCAGTTTACAATGGAGGAGCTCTTGAAATATCTATCTGATCTCAGGGAACCTCTGCAAATGTTATAGCTACAGCCAGGGCTGCTGTTATAAATCATGGGGCCCTGTACAGCCTACCTGACCTGCTCTCCATCTTGAAGCAATACCCCATACCCTGCAGTAGCCGGTAGGAGGGGAGAAGAAGCTGTTGGTGCTGCTGGAGAGTCACACAAGGGGGATCGGCAGCAGAAGGAGATTATCTACAGGAGTGGTGATCGATGAGGCAGCAGGCATTTACTAGAACAGATCCCCTGTTGTTCCCCCTGCAGCATCTGAAAGCTGGTGGGAGGGAGAGGAGATGAAGCCGACTTTCAGCTATTGCATGGAATGCCATACAAGGGATTGGTTCCTGTAGTTTCCCCTTCCCCCTCTCCGCCGCACTGGTCATCCCCTCCTGTCCATGATCCAATTCCTTCTTCTGCCTGGGCCCCCATGCTAAACTGATATGGCCTGGTCCCCCTACAGGAGGACCAGTGGTATCCCCTTATTAGCAGCCCTGGCTACAGCTCACTGTACATTAGTGCGATGTTAATAGGAAGAATGATCCTTACATTTGGGGTCAGTAGGAAGAATACTCCCCTTACAGATAGATAAAAAGATCAATGTTATCAGTGGTTACTTATCTGAGAGGCAGAAATTGGTCATTGCTCAAGGAACCCCTAGCAAATTCTGGAGGAACCCTGAGGTTCCACGAAATCCTTTAGAAAGGCTGACCTAAACCATCCAATTTATTTGTATCCAATTAGACAGACCCTGGTTCAACATACTAGATCTAAGCCCTAGTACTCACAGGTGCGGCTTTGAAATCACACTACTTCAGCACAATTTCAAAGCCACAGATTAGTGCGATGTGCACCACCAATTTCATAGCGGCTAGCGACTTCATTTAACAGAAGTCGCAGTGAAATCCACAAAAGTAGTGCAGGAACCTTTTTCATAATCGCTGCGACATGAGTCGTGGCGCTATGAACGGTTCCATTGCCAGCAATGGGGTGCGACTTGTCATGGGATTTGGAACTGTCAATTTGCATGACAAATTGCACCGGTGTGAATGGGGGCTAAAGGATACTTTCAGATTGTAATGTGTGTGATAAGTTTTGGAGCTGTTACAGCAGACGGTCCCGCTGCCGCAGAGGGATACATTGTCTCACAGTCTGGAATGTTCCCCAGTTGCAGTAACACGAGTCATTATTCAATAAACTAACTTAACAAAGACCTCGATGGAGGCTTGCTCAACGTTTTTCGCCTCTTAGAATAACACAAAGCAGAACTTCATTTATCTGAACAAGCAGACTTGGCACCTGTCGGGAGCATGACAGCTACACAAACATGATCTCACCCGTGACTTTAATGTATTCCCTTTAGGCTGGCTCTTATTCTAAGGCAGACTGTACTTGTTTGATAGCGTCCATGTCCCCAGCTGCTGTGGGACTACATGTCTCAGCCTTGCAGTACAGTTGGAATGATTAGCTCTGCGGCCAGCCATATGTGGGTACATTTTTGATTGATTTATTTTAATTTCTCAGTTTTATGTCAGTTACAGACTATGAACTAGATCAGGGGTAGGCAACCTCGGCCCTCCAGCTGTTTTGCAACTACAAGTCCCATGAGACATTGCAAGACCCTAACAATCACAGGCATGACTCCTAGAGGCATGATGGGATTTGTAGTTTCACCACAGCTGAAGGACCGAGGTTGCCTACCCCTGAACTAGATCATAATATTCCACAAAATTCTAAGTGGCAGGAGCCGCCTGCGTCCTAGCCACCAAGTGCACTAGGCGGCAGGGGCTGCCTGCTTCCTAACAGCCTAGGGTGCAGGAGCCACCTGCATCCTAGCAACCTAGGATTCTAAGTGGCAGGAGTCACCTGCGTCCTAGCAACCAACAATGATAGACATCATGGGCTGCCTGTATTCTAGCAACCTATGATGTTTGGTGGCAGGAGTCACCTGCATCCTAGAAAACATGGACGCTAGGTGGCAGGGGTCATCTCTTTCTTAGCAACACTGGATGCTAAAATGCAAGTGCCACCTGCATTCTACCAACCTAGGATGCTAAGCGGCAGGAGTTGCCTGCATCCTAGCCTGCAATGATGATAGGCATCAGGGGCTGCCTGCATTCTTTTCCAATATTTTTATTCCGAAAATTTTTAACAAGTACAAAATCAACATTTACCATCGTAGTACGAAGTAATGGTACATTTAACAAATCGGTTGGTTATAAGTCGGTTACATCACAAAATATCTTGTATTTATGTGAGGTTTTGTGTATCATTGTCCTTATTTTAGGTTTATATAGTATGGGGCTGCCTGCATTCTAGCAACCAATTGTGTTTAGTGGCAGGAGCCACCAGTGTCCTAGCAACCAATGATGCTAGATGTCAGGGGCCATCTGCATCTAAGTAACCTAGGTTGCTAAGCAGCAGGACCCACCTGCATTCTAGCAACCTAGGATGCTAAGCTGCAGGAGTCGACTGTGTCATAGCTGTCAATGACAATAAGCATTAGGGCTCTGTCTGCATTCTAGCAACCTATGGTGCTTGGGGACAGGAGTCATCTGCATCCTAGCAACCAGGGACGCTAGGTGGCAGGAGTCATCTGTGTCTAAGCAACCTTGGATGCTAAGCAGAAAGAGCCATCTGCATTCTACCAACCTAGCATGCTAGGTGGCAGGAGTTGTCAGCATCCTAGCCACCAAAGACGCTAGGTGGCAGGGGCCTCCTGTGTTCTAGCAACCTATGTAATAGGTGGCAGGAGTTGTCAGCATCCTAGCCACCAAAGACGCTAGGTGGCATGGGCCTCCTGTGTTCTAGCAACCTATGTAATAGGTGGCAGGAGCTGCCTGTGTCCTAGCAACCCATAAAGCAAGGTGGCAAAAGCCAACTGCTTGGTAGCCACCAGTGATGCTAGGCAGCAGGGGTTGTTTGCATCTCAACAACCTAGCATGAAGCAGAAGGAGCCACCCACATCCTAGCAACCAGACATGCTCGGCAGCCATAGCCTATCAATAGTGTGTAATCAGAGGCGCAGGCATCGCTGACTACGCATTGTTGATGTTGTCAGTAGGCCAATATGGCCCATTTACGCTGTACCACTGGACACATGCAAACCTTACACAAATGTTACATGCATACAGCGTATGGATACCGGTAGCTAAAAATACAGGATCTTGCTTGGCATTTCTGTTAGCAAGATTCTACATTTTACATTATGAAATAGTTACTCCTATGTGAAGGAATGCGTAAACTATAACCTGAACAGGTGTCCCCACTGGACAATTTCCCCTCTATTCCTATTCTAGTGTCATCCTAAACATATCAGATTTTCTCTCAATTTCTTCCCATAGACACTAGTCCCCAGAACAAATAGAGATTGAATCTCCATGGCGGGGGAACATAAGAACCTGACCCTTTACATTCCTTACTCTATCCAAACGATTGCTATTTGGACAAATTAAAACCTGCTCCAAATTTCTAAAAAAATTAAATAAAATAAAATAAAAAATCACCCTTGTATTACTACAGACAAGCAAGTGAACAGTTAAATCTCTGTTTCTGATGAGTAAAGGGAAAAGTCGCACTCAGCGACACCTTGTCATTTAAATGTACTGACAGAACCAGCAATAATGAGTCAGTAAATAACCCCCAGCTGACACCTGTCACTTCGCTGCACTTGTCCTGTGTCTGGTGTCTTCTGGGCACAGGATCACTTGACGGACAGGGAAAAAGCTGACAGACAGGAGGATGACCTCCGAGTGAGGGATGGAACATTGCACTATGGCACATCTTGATGGATCATTGCATGGTGGGAGAAAGGAATTGCAGTAAAGTCTATGGTTTGCTTTTCTGTTCAGTCTGAAGAAAAATGCATTGACACATAACTGTATTTTGTTAAATGTTTAACATATAGATGACAATTCGAGTACAGAAATATAACTAATTTACCATAGAGCGGTTTGCTACCTTTAAGGCTACTTTCACACTGGAGCGGTGGGGCGCTGGCGGTAAAGCGGCGCTATATTTAGCGCCGCTTTACCGGCGTTTTAGCAGCGCATTTCGGCCGCTAGCGGGGTGGTTTTACCCCCCGCGAGTGGCCGAAAAAGGGTCAATACCACCCGCAAACCGCCGCTGCAGCGGCGTTTTGCGGGCGGGTTCGGAGCGCTGCCCCATTGTTTTCAATGGGAACGGGCGCTATAGGAGCGGTAAATATACCGCTCCTATAGCGAGCCAAAGATGCGGCTTGCAGGACATTTTCCAGCGTCCTGCAAGAGCACCGCTTCAGTGTGAAAGCCCGAGGGCTTTCACACTGAAGACACAGCAACAGCTGTTTCGGGTCGGTTTGCAGGCACTATTTTTAGCGCAATAACGCCTGCAAACCGCCCCAGTGTGAAAGGGGCCTAAACCTATGTTCATACTGAGAGCGGGAATTAAATTGTGCGAGTTCAGCTGATCTCAAACTGTTTCATTCCCGCATGTCAGTCCCGATTTCAGAGACATCTGTGCGGGTTTCTGCACAGATGTCAATGGAAATCCCACCTCAAAATCTCCAAAAGTAGTACAGAAATCGGTGCGGCATCACAAATGCGGCGTCACACCGATTAGGACATTGCCGTCAATTGCCGCCAATTTGGCAAGCGATTTGACATGTCAAATCGCATGCCAAATCGCACCAATGTGAACGAGGTCTAAACCTGATTTTCCAGGCATGCTCGGGAGAGACACCCAAGCAAGCTGCGGGAAGGGGGGACATCTCCTCCCGCTGCTTGTAATAGTAATCAAGTGGCTAGTTAGCTCTGATTGCTATTACAAGAGAGCTGACCGCTGGCTCTAAAAAAACGGTACCGGGATGATGCTTGCAGTTACAGGCATCATCCCGGTACAACCACTTGAAGACCAATGACATACCAGGTACGTACTGTAACTGGTCGGCAAGTGGGTCAGAAAATTTGAGCTTTCCCAACTCTATCCAAAACCAAACAATGCTTTGGCTGAAGATATACTTTAATAAACAAATCTCCCCATTTTATATTGCCATATCTATTTTCAATCAGTGGTTTAGTCATTAATGGAAAACGCTAGTCAATATTTATGTTTGAAAATTACTTGTAGTCACCTTACAAGAAAAACAACCCAAAGAGTGGTCTTCCTCTTATTACCATAATAATGTCTATACAGTGGTGTGAAAAAGTGTTTGCCCCCTTCCTCATTTCCTGTTCCTTTGCATGTTTGTCACACTTAAGTGTTTCGGAACATCAAACCATTTAAACAATAGTCAAGGACAACACAAGTAACACAAAATGCAATTTGTAAATGAAGGTGTTTATTATTAAAGGTGAAAAAAAATCCAAACCATCATGGCCCTGTGTGAAAAAGTGATTGCCCCCTAAACCTAATAACTGGTTGGGCCACCCCTTAGCAGCAACAACTGCAACCAAGCGTTTGCGATAACGTGCAATGAGGCTTTTACAGCGTCCTGGAGGAATTTTGGCCCACTCATCTTTGCAGAATTGTCCTAATTCAGTTACATTAGAGGGTTTTCGAGCATGAACGGCCTTTTTAAGGTCATACCACAACATCTCAATAGGATTCAGGTCAGGACTTTGGCTAGCCACTCCAAAGTCTTCATTTTGTTTTTCTTCAGCCATTCGGTGGTGGACTTGCTGGTGTGTTTAGGATCATTGTCCTGCTGCAGAACCCAAGTTCGTTTCAGCTTGAGTACACGAACAGATGGTCGGACATTCTCCTTCAGGATCTCTTGGTAGACAGCAGAATTCATAGTTCCTTTTATCACGGCAAGTCTTCCAGGTCCTGAAGCAGCAAAACAGCCCCAGACCATCACACTACCCCACCATATTTTACTGTTGGTATAATGTTCTTTTTCTGAAATCCAGTGTTCCTTCTACGCCAGATATACTTGGACACACACCTTCCAAAGAGTTCCACTTTTGTCTCATCGGTCCACAGAATGTTGTCCCAAAAGTCTTGGGGATCATCAAGATGTGTTGTGGAGAAATTGAGACGAGCTTTGATGTTCTTTTTGCTCAGCAGTGGTTTTCTCCTTGGAACTCTGCCATGCAGGCCATTTTTGCCCAGTCTTTTCCTGATGGTGGAGGCATGAACGCTGACCTTAACTGAGGCAAGTGAGGCCTGCAGTTCCTTGGACGTTGTTGTGGGGTCTTTTGTGACCTCTTGGATGAGTCGTCGCTGCTCTCTTGGGGTAATTTTGGGCGGCCGGCCACTCCTGGGAAGGTTCACCACTGTTCCATGTCTTCGCCATTTGTGGATAATGGCTCTCACTGTGGTTCGCTGGATTCCCAAAGCTTTGGAAATGGCTTTATAACCCTTTCCAGACTGATAGATCTCAATTACTTTTCTTTCTCAATTGTTCCTGAATTTCTTTGGGTCTCGGCATGATGTGTAGCTTTTAAGGATCTTCTGGTGGACCGTACTGTGTCAAGCAGCTCCTCTTTAAGTGATGCCTTGATTGTGAACAGGTATGGCAATAATCAGGCCTGGGTGTGGCTAGAGAAATTGAACTCAGGTGTGGACAACCACAGTTATAGTATGTTTTAACAAGGGGGGCAATCACTTTTTCACACAGGGCCATGATGGTTTGGATTTTTTTTCACCTTTAATAATAAACACCTTCATTTACAAATTGCATTTTGTGTTTACTTGTGTTGTCCTTGACTATTGTTTAAATTGGTTTGATGTTCCGAAACACTTAAGTGTGACAAACATGCAAAGGAACAGGAAATGAGGAAGGGGGCAAACACTTTTTTCACACCACTGTATATTCTTGTTGGGTTGTGAGGGCTAAAACAGTGCACCCACCCCAAGTCTGGTCGGTCGGGTCATCAGGAACACCGAAGCACTTGCCCCATCTATGGCAGGCAGCGCTTTACCTGGGCGATGGCTTTCCCTTCCCCTGCTCACCTCCGCAGGCATCACGGGGGGCTTCTCCTTCCCCTGCTCTCCTCCTTGGCATCAAAGGCATCACAGGCAGCTTTTCCTTCCCCTGCTCTCCTCCTTGGCATCACAGGCATCACGGGCAGCTTCCCCTTCCCCTGCTCTCCTCTTCAGGCATCACAGACGGCTTCCCCTGCTCTCCTCCTTGGCATCACAGGCATCACAGACGGCTTCCCCTTCCCCTGCTCTCTTCTACAGGCATCACGGCAGCTTCCATCTCCTCCCTCCTCCTCCCTCCATCTCGTAAAGCTTCTCCTTTCGGCTAATCGGAAAACGGATCTCAGACCCGGTTCTTGATTGGCAGGGAAGAGAATCAGTGTGAAAATAGGGAATATTTATTTGCTATTGTCACACAACTGGGTGGGCTCTGAGCGCAATGCTCTGCGCCCCAAGCCCACCCTTTTTTGAAGTCTATTAGGGCCTCTGGCTCTAATCACATGCTTAAAAAAAACACCCCCCCCCCATTGAAATTCGTGCGTCTGGTGCCCTGCAGGTGGATCAGGGAGGTGGACGCAGGGATGGGGGGCTCCCGTGCGCCCCTAATGGACGGGCCGCCACTGATCCCAAGACACTTTTATACTTTGGCATTTATGTATTTTATGCTATTTATGACTATATAAAAAAAAAAATACTTGTAGCTGCTGTGTGTATGTTTTTTAGTTGCCTTGCTTGAAAGGCCTACTTCGGATCATGTACCAGCATTTCATTGGGCTTGAGGTCAGGACTCCCACCACCACCACCATTCTAAAATATGTAATTTCTCATGTTTAAGCTACTGTATTATTGAGCTATTCCTGTGTTTTTATTCATATCATGTTGCATAATTGAACTTCTTTTGAGAGTTAATGTTTAATCAAAATTGTAAATTACCTTTATCAGTACTCTTTGCCAAATATTTTCAGTCTCCTGTATAGATGAGTGTGCATTATCATGTGGGCTTTGCTAGTATATACGTACATATATATTTATATATATATATATATATATATATATATATATATATATATATATATATATACAAAGTCAGAGCGGCAACAGCTGAACTCAACCACATGTGCATGTTGCCACAGTTGCAGTGAGATTACAAAGAGCCATGATGGGGTTAAACATGTGCCGCTTGGTCCTCTTCAAAGGCACTTAAAGACAGCACCGAGGAGGATTGCCAGGAATGTAGACATTACGCTTCTAATTAAGAACTGCAAGAGGCCCTCGCAGGCCCCTGTATAATGTGCTGTAAATCAAATGTGTGCTGACTTGGCTTAGCACGTTGGGTGGATGTATATTTAACAGATTAAAGGTGGACACAGATAGGGTATAGCGAACCTTCCTTTTGATGCAGCAAACGGGTTTAAAAAGATCCAGAACATTTCCTTAAAGGGTCACTCCACTTTCGTAGGAAAAAAAATAGCAAATAAAAAAATAAAAAATACTCCCAAAAGGAAATCGCATCTAAAGGGATGCAGACCCAGCAGCTGTCCTCATTAGAGCCCTGCAGGTGCAGCAGCTGGTTGATAATTATGAAACCACTCCCATTAGATTCACTTTCCACATGGACACAGACAAAAACACAGGGATTTCTTCAGAATAACAAAAGGTAGGAATCTGCAACAAAGTTTGTTAAAATCCCTGCAATGTACACAGTTTTTTTCTCAACAAAAGTGGAGTTACTCTTTAGGTTTTCCCATTCACACAGCATACCTAAAATAACTTTACGGCCTCATGAACACTGCAGCTCAAAAACACCTGTCTTACTGGCGTTCGACTTTTTGTATTTTCTCTGCCTCTAAATGCCTAAATGCCCCGCCATGTTTACCAAGCACACATAGCTGTTTAGAAACAGGAGTTTAACGGCAGAAAAAAAAAAATCACTTGCATGTTCTGAAGAGGAGCGCTTGGGCTCATAAAAGCGGTCCTATGTTAATACATTCTAATGGCCAGAATAAATTAATATCCTGCCCAATAGAATGCATCAGTGTCAAGCATGCAAAAATGCACTTACAAAAATGCAGCTTTTACCTCGTTTTTTTTTTCTGCTGTTTTTCTTTACTAGAAAAGGCATCTAAACGAATATAGTGTACATGAACCCTAAAATTAACTTACCTTTTTAGTTGTTTCTTTGCTTTGGGCATGTTTATACATAGTAGAAAGAAAATATATGTTGCGCTAAAGTGCATGGATTATAGAAATATCCCATGGATTTAAACTGAATGTAAAAAAGGATTGATCATATATATATATATATATATATATATATATATATATATATATATATATATATACATATAAATCACATATATATATATATATATATATATATATATATATAAATAAATAAGCAGTTATCCAAGTGTAAAAATTGAAATTAAAACACGTGAGAAGATAACCGTGAATGTGATGAGCGATCCTGTGAAGGATAAAAAAGTGACAAGGTGTCAAACTATAAATATAGTGAACAATAAAACATAATTGTTTTTATGTATAAAATATTGTAACAACAAGTTAGTGATAAGTGAAGAGCAACCGAACTATACATGTGTGTGTACAGCGGCAAAGTCCATATAAGTGACAAAATATGTTCGTGAACAGCCGGTGACACTGTATGGTATTCTGGGTGAAGTGATTGTGGTCCTGTCGGCATAAACGCTTTATTGGAATAAGGCTTACCAGAGATCACAGACTTGTGAAGACGTACTCCTCGCAAGTCACGATAGGCTTTATATGGAGGGCTACCGAGTCTCAGCTCCACAGACTGGCCCCAAGATATGGCACAAAATGGTGTTGGTATGTGTAAAAAGATGGACAGCGGGTAGAGAATGGACGTCAAAGCTCTAAATGTTCACACGTGTTTCATGTGTGTTGAATCATGATAAGAGAAAGACTCGCATAGTGTAATAACGTAAGGTTTCTTTTAATGTTATAAAAAACATATTAAAAACACTCACATTTCAGTAGATGTAAAAGGGCTTATAATGAATTGTAGAATGGCGTAGTGCTGTTGCTGTAGTCCTCTGACGCGTTTCGTCCTCTAAGACTTCGTCTGGGGTGTCACACCACCGGCTGTTCACGAGCATATTTTGTCACTTATATGGACTTTACCGCTGCACACACACATGTATAGTTTGGTTGCTCTTTACTTATCACTAACTTGTTGTTACAATATTTTATACATAAAAACTATGTTTTATTGTTCACTATATTTATAGTTTGACACCTTGTCACTTTTTTATCCTTCACAGGATCGCTCATCACATTCACGGTTATCTTCTCACGTGTTTTAATTTCAATTTTTACACTTGGATAACTGCTTATTTATATATATGTGATTTATTTCATATTTATATGATTCATTTTATATATATATGTGATCAATCCTTTTTTTACATTCAGTTTAAATCCATGGGATATTTTTTATAATCCATGCATGTTAGCACTTTAGCGCAACATATATTTTCCTTCTACTTTGTTCTTACCGTTAGTCTATCGGCAATGTTTGCAGCTTTTGTATAAACTTAAAAACACAGCGCAGTATTATCCCCCCTTTTTCCATGTTTATACATAGGACTCTATAGGCAGCTTGAAATTGTTGCGGTGACTATCTGTATTTCATTTCAGTCTCTTTATCTACCAGATTGGCAACTGCCGAGATAACATTTCAGGGTCCTAGACAGTGTACTGTTTTCAGTTAGTCACACTTAACTAGAATTTCACTGAAAAAGAGGAACAGTAAAGCACAGTCACTGCACAAAATACTAAACAAGAAACTGGTGAAAATGGCTACCAACTTGTATGTATATATACTGTAGTTATTTAAATATACACTGTATGTGTGTATATATATATATATATATATATATATATATATATATATATATATATATATATACAGTTGTGCTTTACATACCCTGGCAGAATTTATGATTTCTTGGCCATTTTTCCGAGAATATGAATGATAACACAAAAACATTTCTTTCACTCATGGTTAGTGTTTGACTGAAATCATTTATTATCAATCAACTGTGTTTACTATTTTTAAATCAGAATGGCAACAAAAACTACCCAAATGACCCTGATCAAAAGTTTACATACCCTGGTGATTTTGGCCTGATAACATGCACACAAGTTGACACAAAGGGGTTTGAATGGCTATCAAAGGAAATCATCCTCACTTGTGATCTGTTTGCTTGTAATTAGTGTGTGTGTGTATAAAAGGTCAACGCGTTTCTGGACTCCTGACAGACCCTTGCATCTTTCATCCAGTACTGCACTGACTTTTCTGGATTCTGACTCATGGGGAAAGCAGAAGAATTGTCAAAGGATCTGCGGGAAAAGGTAGTTGAACTGTATAAAACAGGAACAGGATATACAAAGATATCCAAGGAATTGAGAATGCCAATCAGCAGTGTTCAAACTCTAATCAAAATTGGAAAATGAGGAGTTCTGTTGAAACCAAAACACGGCCAGGTAGACCAACTAAAATTTCAGCCACAAGTGCCAGTAAAAAATTGTTCAGAATGCAAAGCAAAACCCACAAATAACTTCAGATGAATTACAGGATTCTCTGAAACACGTGTGTGTGGCTGTTTCAAGATGAACAATAAGGAGGCACTTGAAGAAAGATGGCCTGCATAGTCGAGTCGTCAGAAGAAAGACATTACTACGCAAACGCCACAAAGTATTCCACTTACATTACGCCAAACAGCACAGAGACAAGACTCAAACCTACTGGCACAAAGTCATTTGGAGTGATGAGACCAAAATTTTTTTTTTTTTTGCCACAACCATAAACGCTTCATTTGGAGAGGAGTAAACAAGGCCTATGATGAAAGGTACGGAGGTGGATCGCTGATGTTTTGGGGATGTGTGAGCTACAAAGGCACAGGAAATTTGGTGAAAATTGTTGGCACGATGAATGCAGTTAGAAAATGGGACGTACTTGGACATTCCAACATGACAATGATTCAAAACACAAGGCCAAGTCGACCTGTCATCAGCTACAGCAGAATAAAGTGAAGGTTCTGAAGTGGCCATCTCAGTCTTCTGACCTCAATATCATTGAGCCACTCTGGGAAGATCTCAAATGTGCAGTTCATGCAAGACAGCCCAAGAATTTACAGGAACTGGAGGCTTTTTGCCAAGAGGAATGGGCAGCTTTACCATCTGAGAAGATAAAGAGCCTCATCCACAAATACCACAAAAGACTTCAAGCTGTTATTGATGTTAAAGGGGGCAATGCACGGTATTAAGAATTGGGG
This sequence comes from Lithobates sylvaticus, assembly GCA_028564925.1. Lineage (NCBI taxonomy): Eukaryota > Metazoa > Chordata > Amphibia > Anura > Ranidae > Lithobates > Lithobates sylvaticus. Next base: position 168,157,579 of record CM053037.1, on the reverse strand, counting down.
TATGTAAACTTTTGATCAGGGCCATTTGGGTAGTTACTGTTGCCATTATGATTTAAAAATAGTAAACACAGTTGATTGATAATAAATGGCTTCAGCCAAACACTAACCATGAGTGAAAGAAAAGTTTTTGTATTATCATTCATATTCTCTGAAAAATGGCCAAGAAATCATAAATTCTGCCAGGGTGTGTAAACTTATGAGCACAACTGTATGTATGTCTGTACAGTTGTGTGAAAAAGTATTTGCCCCCTTTCAGATTTTTTAATTTTTTTGCATATTTGTCACACTTAAATGACTCAGATCATCAAACACATTTTATTATTACACAAAGATAACCCGAGTAAATACAAAATACAGTTTTTAAAAGATGGTTTCATTTATTAAGGCAAAACATTTTTCAAACCTGCGTGGCTTTATGTGAAAAAGTAATTGCCCCCTAAACCTAATAACTGGTTGTGCCACCCTTGGCGGCAACAGCTGCAATCAAGTGTTTTGGTTAACTGGCAATGAGTCTTTCACATTGCTGTGGAGCAATTTTTGGGCCACTCTTCTTTGCAGAAGTGTTTTAATTCTGCCACATTGGAGGGTTTTCCAGCATGAACGGCCTGTGTAAGGTCATGATATAGCAATCTCTTGGATTTAGGTCCAGGCTTTGAATAGGCCACTCCAAAACCAAAATGTTGCTTTGTTTGACCCATTTGGAGGTGGACTTGGTGTTCTGTTTCGGATCATTGTCCTGCTGCATAACCCAAGTGCACTTGAGCTTGAGGTCACAAACTAATGGCCGAACATTCTCCTTTAGGATTTTCTGGTAGAGCTCAGAATTCATGGTTCCATCAATTATGGTAAGTTGTCCAGGTCCTGAAGCTGAAAAGCAGTCCCAGACCATCACGCTACCACCACAATGTCTGACTGTTGGTATGATGTTCTTGTTATGAAATGCTATATTGGAAGGCCGGGTACCGGCCTGAAGTTATGGGAGGAGCCCGGAGGGTATTTAAGCAGCCCAAAGGCCGTCGGTCTTTGTCGGTTTCCTGTGCGTGATATCTGATACGTCAGACATCTAGGACCAGCGAGCGTGCCGAATCGCTATTTACATTCCGAAGCACTGTTGGCATACTAAATTGTACGAATCACTTCGACCGTGTCGAAACATTTCACGTATTAGCATGACAATCATTTCATCATTTCACACATGGCTAACGTATCAGGCCATTTCGGTCATGCTAAATCATTTCGCATCAGTTAAACAGGGCGTTCATGCCATCGTTTCGATCCTGGTCCGGTCGCATCCATAGATGCTCCGATCGGGGCGATCCAGATGCACGACTACTCGGCCTCATTTCGATACATGCGCCAAGGGCGGAATCACATCACTGGCTGCGTACATTCCTGATTCTTGCCCCTGTCATGGTATATCATTTCTGTCACCTTACCACGCCCGGCATGAATGCAGTCACTACCTCGCACTAATTCGTGTCGGCGTGCCCCAGGCCGGCCTCATTTCAATACATGCGCCAAGGGCGGAATCGCATCACTGGTTGCGTACATTCCTGATTCTTGCCCCTGTCATGGTATATCATTTCTGTCACCTTACCACGCCCGGCAGGAATGCAGTCACTTCCCGCACTAATTCGTGTCGGCGTGCCCTAGGCCCGGCCTCATTTCAATACATGCGCCAAGGGCGGAATCGCATCACTGGTTTGCGCACATTCCTGATTCTTGCCCCTGTCATGGTATCTCATTTCTGTCACCTTACCACGCCCGGCATGAATGCAGTCACTACCTCGTACTAATTCGTGTCGGCGTGCCCTAGGCCCGGCCTCATTTCAATACATGCGCCAAGGGCGGAATCGCATCACTGGTTTGCGTACATTCCTGATTCTTGCCCCTGTCATGGTATCGCATTTCTGTCACCTTACCACGCCCGGCATGAATGCAGTCACTACCTCGCACTAGTTCGTGTCGGCGTGCCCTAGGCCCGGCCTCATTTCAATACATGCGCCAAGGGCGGAATCGCATCACTGGTTTGCGTACATTCCTGATTCTTGCCCCTGTCATGGTATCGCATTTCAGTCACCTTACCACGCCCGGCATGAATGCAGTCATTACCTCGCACTAATTCGTGTCGGCGTGCCCCAGGCCGGCCTCATTTCAATACATGCGCCAGGGGCGGAGTCGCAAAAAAAAAAAAAAAAAAAAAGAGACTTTGACTCTTGTCCTTGTCATGTTATATCATTTCTGTGTCACCTTACCACGCCCCGGCGTTAATTGGTCACCTGCCTGTACGAATTCGCGCCGGCGTGCCCTAGGCCGGCCGCATTTCTACAAAAAAAAAAAAAAAAGGGAGCTTGGAGTCGGACCCGGTGGCAGCTGGATGTCACAGTTCGGCCTCAGCAATACCCAGGCAGTTAGCCTCGTGTCACGGTTGCCTCATTCCTGTACGTGCTCCAGAGTCCGGCTCACAGGCACCCCCATACGGTACGAACAGGCCGGGCCCTGTCACGGGAAGTTCGTTCAGTTAAGGCAACATGTCATGTCAGTCATTCGTGTTGTCATCTGTCATTTGATCCCACAGCGGTCTCGGCAGTCGACTTAAGTCACTATCGCCTGTTGTTATCATCTACGTTGGGTTCCGTCGCTCTGGACAGCAGCAGTTTAGGCTCTTAAATAGGTACTTTCTCTCACACTCTCTCAGGTCAGTCGGATTCAGTAGGTCCACCTGCACCAGCTTGATCAGGGTTCCAGCAGGTAAAAAAAAAAAAAAAACGCTGGGGCACGAGGGGCTCCTGCTTTCTCATGGCAGGTACGTAGATCATAGGTGACACATTCAAACTCATTGCTTGTCACCTCTTTATAGGCCCAGCCTGCAGACACGTGACCAGTCTACTAAGTAACGGGTCTTGGCAGCCGCCATGTCATCAGTCGGCAGCGATGACCTCACCACCCCGCTATCTCCGGCATCAGCCTCCGAGGCTGGCAGTGTCCAGTCCCTTAGGGCATGGACAATTCCCAGGCTGTCCGCCGAGCTGAGACGCAGAGGGATACCCTTCTCGGCCGCGGCCAGGAAGGCGGAGCTATTCAGGCTCCTCTTCCCACCACCGGCCGCAGCAAGCCCCAGCAGCCAGCAGGCGTCTCTGGAATCGATTTCAGCCGCCGTCGCTCAGCTACACACCCTCGTGTCTTCCCTGTCTTCCTCAATCGTTGAGGTCCAGGACAGGGTGTCTCGTCTAGAGACTAGCCCGGCTGCCACGGTTCCGGACCCTGCGGTGGTCCCAGCCATCAGTGCACCGGCCGCAGGTAGTGAGCTTGCCACGACTACCGTTCACCCTTCCCACCTGGTGCCACCCAGCGTAAGGAAGGACAGTTTAGAGGGCAGAGACGTTAACCTGGCCTCACTCATGATCTCGGTCCATGACTTGGCCGAGAACAAGGCCTACACCTGGGGGGACGTCTGGGTGGTTTTGAAAGCGAAGGATCCGAGGCTCAACAGAAAGCTCACGGTGCCCGAGTTCACGCTCGCTTTCGGCATGTTTAGGGACGTGCTGTGCTCAGCCTCCCCCGGCAGACGGGAGGAACTGGACCTCTACCTCCATTTGATCGTAGACCTGGGCCACAAATACGGTGGCTCAGCGTTCTACGACTATCATCGGTCCTTCTCGGCCAAAGCCGCAGCCAGATTCTCACAGTTTCATTTGACAACGGACTGGAGCGTAGTGGACACGGAGTTGTTCTGCCGCCACTTTGCGGGTCTTCGCTCCCCGCTATGTGCTGTCTGTCAGTCAGCGTCCCACACCACGGTCTGGTGTGCCAACATAGCCTCTGTCCATCCGATAGCTAGCACGGCCTCTACCAGCACGAGCCAGGCTCAGCAGGCCCCGGCGCAAGGGCAAAAGGTGGACAAGTTGGGACGTCCGGTGCGGATGGTTGGGGGAGCCGCCATTTGCAACAATTTCAATTACGGCTCCTGCAATTTCAGCCAGTGCCGGCTCTTGCACGTTTGCACCCTATGCCAGAGGGCGCACCCCAGGATTCTATGTGAGGTCAAACAGAAGAACCACGACTAAGCCGGGTCAATGCCCTTGGCTCGGTGTTTACTTGACCTCACACCTCACTCCGTCACTCGCCAGCTACCTCATCCGGGGTTTCACCGATGGCTTTCATACCGGGCTCATCACCCTGCCCCACTCCACCCACGAATGTCCGAACCTACGCTCAGCAGCAACAGATGAGCCAGCGATTGACGTCCTTCTGCAGACGGAGTTGGATCGGGACTTCTTGATAGGCCCGTTCAGTCAGTCTCCCTTTAACATCTGGAGGGTTAGCCCTATCGGGCTTGTACAGGGAATATTTTTTCAAATAAAACGTCTGGTGTATGATCTGTCAGCGCCTCATTCTTCCGTCGCTCCCAGTCTCAACTCGCTCGTCCCCTCATCAAGTGGAGGGAGCGATATTGTTTCGCGACCAATTTGACCTTCGGGTCTAAGAGTAGCCCTTGGGCAGCCAGGGCAGATCTGGCCATGGGGGAACACTTTCTTGGTAATTGGAACGGTGTGTCCCTGTTCATCCCAGTCGTGTCCACGCAGTCACCTCAGGTGGTGACCGATGCGGCGACATCCACAGGATGCGCCGCCATTTTTTGGCCATTTGTGGTTCGCCGCCCCTTGGCCTCCTCAATTACTAGCCACACCAGGCTTCACTACCACGTCAGCCCTCTTTGAGCTCTTCCCCATCGTAGCAGCCGCTCACCTATGGGGTCACCATTGGTCTGGACAGACTGTGGCTTTCACGACAGACAATCAAGCCACAGCCAAGATCAGCAGCAAGGGCAGGCCTAAATCCAGGCCCGTCATGTCCTTCCTCCGCAGACTGGTCCAGCTGTCCCTACAGCGTCAGTTCAATGTTTACTGCTCATTCATTCCAGGGAAGTTTAACTCAGCGCTTATTGTCATTCTCACCTAGCACTGTCACACAGCACGATACGCCAGTACGTGGCCGGGGTGCCGCACTACTTGTCGCTTCAAGACCCCGCAAGGCCTTCGGTGTTCTCCTGCCACGCAGTGAGGGCTCTACTACGGGGAGTGCAGAAACACCAGCCGCCAGTCAGCCCGAAGCGGCGGCCTACCACGGGGGAGATCTTCAAGGGAATGTCTGACATCCTGGATAGGTCCCTTTTCGGTCTCCTCCTCAGCACCGTCCTGCAGGCTGCGATACACATGGCGTTTTATGGGTTTCTACGGCCAGCGAGTTCACTCGCAGCCACCCAGCCGGTCCAGCCTTGCATAGAAGTAGTCTCTGCCGCCACCAGGATCACTACGTCCTTCACTTGGCGACATCCAAAACTCCGCAGCGAGGTTCCGCAGTAGATGTTCACCTGTACAGGACTCACAACAACTGGTGCCCAGTTGCCGTGTTAAACCGCTTGACGGCACTGCTATCCGACCGCCCAGGGTCCAGTCCGCTTCTACCCTTTCCGGTATAACCCCTCAACTCGTCGCAGTTCGTGGAACATGTCCGGGTCCTTCTCGGCAATCTTCAGTTGGACCCCAGCCAGTACTCCGGGCATTCGTTCCGGATTGGGGCGGCCACGACGGCCTCAAGACAGGGGTTCCGGACCATGTGATCAAGGAACTGGGTCGGCGGAATCGGCCTGCTTCTCTCGCTACATTCCTAACCCACAGTTAGAGGTGGCTCAGGCCTTTGCTCGTCTTACTCAGTGACATTACCTTAATAAATAATTATCCCCTACCTGAAGGTTTTTGCCCCCTTATTTTGGTGTACCATACGGTAGACCAAGGCACACTTTCAGGTCTATTTCATGTTGGTGAGTTTTGTGTTGTTCCTATATGTCATCTTTACTCATGTCGTCCGTAGGGCTCTAGACCATAAATTGGAAGGCCGGGTACCGGCCTGAAGTTATGGGAGGAGCCCGGAGGGTATTTAAGCAGCCCAAAGGCCGTCGGTCTTTGTCGGTTTCCTGTGCGTGATACCCACCCACCCTCCCCTTATAAAAGCCTCTTCCAAGTATTCTTACCTCAGACTGAATACTCATTCCACATTATTCCATAAATTAGTTTTATGCCAGATGTAACGGGACACACACCTTCCAAAAAGTAAACTTTTCGTCTCATCAGTACTCAGAATATTTTTCTAAAAGTCTTGGGGATAATCAAGATGTTTTTTGGTAAATGTGAGATGAGCCTTTGTGTTCCATTTGGTTAGCAGTGGCTTTGGCCTTGGAACACTCCCATGGATGCCATTTTTGCCCAGTCTTTTTCTTATTGTTGAATCGTGAACACTGATCTTACCTGAGACCTGCGGTTCTTTAGATGTTGTTCTGGGTTCTTTAATGACCTCCAGGATGAGTCGTCGTCATGCTCTTGGAGTAATTTTTGTAGCCACACCTGGGAAGGTTCACCACTGTTCCAAGTTATCTCAATTTGTAGATAATGGCTCTCACCGTGGTTCACTGGAGTTCTAAAGCCTTAAAAATGGCTTTGAAACATTACTTTGTTTCTAATCTGTTCTTGATTTTTTTTAGATTGTGACATGATGTGTGGCCTTTTGTGATCTGTCAGAGTGCCTTACTTTGTCAGACAGCTTCTATTTATGTGATTTCTTGATTCAACAGGTCTGGCAGTAACCAGGCCTGGGTGTGGCAAGTGAAATTTAAAGCGGTTGTATACCCTTAATTTCAAGTTGCACCTACAGGTAAGCCTAGATTAAGGCTTACCTGTAGGTACAAGAAATATCTCCTAAACCTGCACGGTTTAGGAGATATTTGCAAAGAACGATTTACAACGTTGTCTACGGCGCATGCGCGCCATAGACAACGGTGCATTAAACGGGTTAATCCCCATTCCCAACTGCGGCTCACCGCAGTTGAAGTGTCCCGCGCGGAGCGACGTCTTCGCTGCTTTGGCCAATCACAGCGGCGCAGCGGCGCTGTGATTGGCCGGAGCGGCGATACCCGGAAGAGAGATGGCTGCGGCTGGAGGGGGAGAAGAGGACGGCGTTGGGGGCCCCGATCTAAGGTAAGTGATGCATAATGAGCTAGTATGCTAGTCATACTAGCTCATTATGACTTTGTCTTGCAGGTAATTTACAATTTTTAGCGTTCCAAAAAATTGTGGTTAATCAGAGGTCATTCATTAATCAGCAATTACTTTTTCACATAGGGCCTGGCAGGTTTGAACAGCTTTTTTCCCTTAATAAATGAAATAATAATAAAAAAATTGCATCCTGGATTTCATCTTTGCGTAATATTGAAATTTGTTTGATGATCTGAATCATTTAAGTGTGAGAAATATGCAAAAAAAAAATAAATCAGGAAGGGGGGCAAATACTTTTTTACACAACTGTATATATGTATACATCTAAGGCTTACCTATAGGTAAATGTCAACAGAGGAAGTTTAAAAGAGATTTTCTCTTTAAAAGAGATGTATGGGGTCTTTTTTTTTTTTTAAGAGTCATACTTACCTAGGTGGATGCAGAATCGATCCGATGCTGCATCTGTCCCCCGCCGGGTCTAACACTGAGAACCGAGAGATCGAACACTGCTGATCGCTCGGTTCTCACAGCTTCCTGAGCAGAGAGCTGCTGTCAGTCAGAAGCTCTCCGCTCTGCCCCCCCTTCCCTCGCTCACTGGAGCGCTGGGCTGTGGAGGGGGCAGGAGCCGGCTCAGGCTCTCAGCCGAGTGCCAGTCCAGACATATGGCCGGATCCGAACTCCATTGTTGTTATCTTGCCCGAGCCTGGACCGGCTCTGTGATGTCAGCCAACAGCGAGCTTCAGCCCGCTGTGTGCTGAAAACGGGTCACAGGAGTGCAGAACAAACTGGACAAGTACAGCCAAATGAGCTTTGGCTGTACTTCTCCTTAAGACCCCTTTCACACTGAGCCGCCCCGGGCATCAGCAGTAAAGCTGCGCCGCTTTACCGTTGTTTTAGCAGCGCTATAAGGCCGATAGCGGGGCGGTTTTAACCCCCGCTAGCGGCCAAAAAGGGCTAAATCCGCCCGCAAAACGCCACTGCAGCAGCACTTTGTTGGCGGTATAGCATTGCTGCCCCATTGTTTTCAATGGGCAGGGGCGCTTTAGGAGCAGTGAGTTCACCGCTCCTAATGCGCTCCAAAGAAGCTGCTGGCAGGACTTTTTCTGACGCCCTGCCAGCGCACCGCTCCAATGTGAAAGCCCTCAGGCTTTCACACTGGAATGAATGGAGCCACTGTTTCAGGGCACTTTTCAGGTGATATTTTTAACGCTATAGCGCCTGCAAAGCGCCTCAGTGTGAAAGGGGTCTTAAACACACTGTAAACGCGCCTATGGCGTTTACAGTGCATTTATGGTGCAGTTGCAAAGCATCAAAAGTGATTATTTCCCATTTCAGCCTAGTGAAAAAAAACAAAAAAAAACAAAGGGTTTTTGAGAAGTGTTGCCTGACGCAATATGACCGCCTGTACAACAAATGTTTATTATTGTTACAGGTTTGTTAGGCCCCATGACAAGTCGCATCCTATTGTCCACATTGGAAGCAGTCACTGTTTTTTGCAAGTTCAGGTGAGACTTGCATAGACATCTGTGTATAAAGTCGCACAGATGTCTTCCAAGTGGCACCTAAAGTCGCACTGAAATTAATACGATTTCAATGACGCGATCGGTGTGACCGGGGTGTTGATGTGCTTTTAGGCTGCTTTAAAATTTAACGCAAATGTGAAAAAGCCCTTACAAGGCTAAAATGGGAAATGATTATTTTTGATGCTTTGTAACCACACCTGAAAAGCACTGTAAACGCCATAGACGCATTTACAATACAGTGTGTTTATGGAGAGCTTGTGGTACGTTTCAATAGTAATGAATGAAGGCAGCTGCAAAGTGTCAACACCTGCCCAACTTTGCAGGCAGCGCTATTTTTGCCTCACCGTGAAGCACCGTTAACGCTGCAATGTGAACACCTCCATCCGCTCCCTAATTTAACAATTTTGTGTGGCATTAAAGTGGTTGTAAACCCTTACAAACCACTTTGACCTACAGGTAAGCCTAGATTAAGGCTTACCTGTAGGTCCAATAAATATCTCCTAAACCTACATGGTTTAGGAGATATTTAGAAAAGAAAAGGCACCGCTATCTACGGCGCATGCGCCGTAGACAGCGGCTCGCAGGCGCACTGCGCATGCCGAGATAACGGCGATATGCAGCTCTTGTGTGCATGCGCGGGAGTGAAGTCATCGCCGCTCCAGCGAATGACAGCGCCGGAGCGTCGAGACCCGGAAGTCACTCCGGGTTTGATGGCGGCGCAGAAGATCGTGGATGAGGACTGCTTCGGGGGGTTCGTTCTCAGGTAAGTCATTCATAATGAGCTAGTATGCTATGCATACTAGCTCATTATGCCTTTGCCTTGCAGGTTCCGTTATTTTTTTTTTTTAAATCGGCTTTACTTCCTCTTTAATACGCGTTCAGGAAGCATTAAGAAACACGACCCAAACGCCTATTTTCAATGCCTGTGTGAAAGAGCCCCGATACGCCCCGTGTGAATGAGGCCTAAAACTTCCAGATCCTGTTAGGGCTCTTTAACACGCTTTTCACAGGTATTCATATTGCGCCAGGCAACACTCTTCAACCGGCCTGTGCTTTTTAAGATTTGTACAAAGCTAAAATAGGAAATGATCACTTTTGACACTTTGCAAGCGCACCTTAAATGCACTGTAGTACTTAATTTTCCCATCGCACACGTTCCTGGATGCGCTCTCGGATTTGGGTGCTGCAGCAACAACCAGCTGGATACTGGTTCAAGTCACGAAGAAGATATTTGCCAGCACACCATGGAATGACACAAATAGCGTCCAAACGGGTGATTTATTGCATAATCACAACACAAGGATAGTGCAACGTTTCAGAGCCACGCAGGGCCCCTTCGTAGATAGATGCGTTTACAGCACGCATGTGGTGCATTTTAATAGAAGTGAATGGAAGGAGTTGGGAATCCGCAATGTCTGCTGAGCCCTGCAGGCAGCGTTACTTTTGCCTTGACGCAACCCTAACACTGCAATGTGAGCACCTCCATCTGTTAACAATTTTAAGTGGCGTTGATAGGCGGTCAGGATTTGTAAAAACGCGCCTTAACCGCTTATTTTCAACACCTGTGTTAAAAAAAAACTTTTTACATTCACTTTTGTTTGAGACCCCTTTCACACTGGGGGCGTTTTGCAGGTGCTACAGCGTTAAAAATAGCGCCTGCAAACCGCCCTAAAACAGGGCTTTCACACTGGAGCGGTGCGCTGGCAGGGCGTCAGAAAAAGTCCTGCTAGCAGCTTCTTTGGAGCAGTGAACTCACCGCTCCTCCACCGCTCCTCCTCACTGAAATCAATGGGGCAGCGCTGCTCTACCGCCGGCAAAACGCCTCTGCGGCGGTGTTTTGCGTGTGGATTTAACTCCTTTTCTGCCACTAGCGGGGGGTTAAAACTGCCCGAATAGCGCGGCTTAAATGACGGGGGGTACTGCTGACGCTTGGGGCGGCACAGTGTGAAAGGGCTCTTAGGCCCATACACATTTCAGCAGGAACTGGGCAAGATTCAAACCATTAATGGGCAGGCTGAATGTACCAAGTTGATCGATCAATCAGCTTGGGCACAACCAGCCTGCCGGATACTCTTGCAATTATCTGGCGAGAGAAGGCAATGGCCCAGCAGGGAGGATTTCCGCATCAACACTGTCTGTGTTGATGGGGGAATCGAACAAATGGTTGCAGGAATGAGATTCTCTCTGTGTATGGCCGGCCTTACCCATTCTGCTGAATAGAGTGGTCTTCAGGTTTACAGTTTTCCTCCATTGTGGAGACATTTGACCTCACTTCCTGTTCAAGTGACATGACAGAACATGAGGAGAAATGTCCTTAATGAGGACACAGACAGCAATCAAAACTTGACAGGGGTTATAAAACTTCCAGACCCGGCTAAAAAGAAAAGATCTTTGAGGAAATTCTCCTCACTTTTCATCGCAGCAGCCTGACAGAAAGTGAGGGAAAATTGCACACAGACCGCAATGAAAAACGTGACAGAGATTGTAACCTCACTTCACCCTGAGGGAAAACATTTTTTTTATTTTTTTTTTTATGATGATCTTTGTCTCTGAGGAATGTAAAACTTCCCTTCATATGCCCAATTTTTGGGGGGATAAAGCTTCACTTTAATGACTGGAATTTGCAGATCATTAACACACATTAGCTGTACATTAGGCCACAAGACATTTATGGCTATAAAAGCGTATATTGCCAAATGAGCCTGCACGGGCGTCCGACATACACAGAGGCACGTAGCAGTCAGTCATTGCTGGTGGCTGTGGTGAAGTGTCCCCCCCCCCCCCCCTCCAACCAACAATTTGTGAGGTAAAAATAACCTCCTAAGCAGCGATAAGGTCGGGAGTTTGCCTTTTGTGTCGGTCTGGGCTGAGGGGGCCAATGGAGCTGTATGTATCTGACACATGGGAATTTCTCACATATCTGCCCTCTACAGTGACCTTCAGCCACACAATAAAAAGAGACTTCAGTGTATCTCAGGCACTCAGGCTCTCCGTCCTGTAGCCAAGGTTGGTAGCAGTGTGCTTGTCTGTGTGCTATGTACTAACCCCTGGAATAATGGCATTGCCGACGCTGACAGAGAAAAGTGAGCTAGCGCCCTTTTTTACGTAGGTGCCTACTGTCCTGGATTTGCAGGAATTTTTCTATGTCTTGTCTCTCTGTATTTGGACGTTTTTAGCTCCTGGTTTTCAAAGCCGAACAACTAAAATGTAAACATTTTTTTATTTTATTTTTTAGATTTATTTTAAATTCCGTTTTTTTCTTTTCCCCTTTAACACTCTTCCAGCATTTAATTGAGAAAAAAAAAGTATCAATTTCAAAAACATTTTATAACCGCTTTTGTAGCATGCCAAGATAGTACCCAAGACAAATGAATTACAGTAAATATGTGTGCATGGAATGTGTGATTTTTTTTTTTTTTTTTTGGAAAGTAGGTACTAACAAGGGACCGGCCTGTTTTATATTCCATCACAAGAACCAGGCTCTCTTTTATCCCTTTTTCATTATTATACAGGATTTATATAGCGCCAACAGTTTGCGCAGCGCTTAACAAAATAAAGGCAGACATTACAATTACATAACAATTTGGTACAAGAGGAATCAGAGGGCCCTGCTCGCTAGAGCTTATATAACTGGTTTGTGTTCTGCGGCTTTCTATCTGTAATTATTTGTACCCTTGCCCCACTTAACCCCAGTATATACTTTTCAAACATTTATTTAACAACGGAATGTGTACTGATCCATAGCAACCAATCAGAAATCATTTCTTTTCTAGACTGTTCGCTCCAAGATGCATGCCAAATTTTTTGATCTTTTACACACAATTGTTTTTTTGCGCTGTCATTCCATTACGATTATTATTATTATTATTATTATTGTTAATACATTGATTACTATACAGGATAGAGGGTAAGGAGGGCTTTGCTCATGAGAGCTTACAATCTAAGTATACCTAATAACTTTTTATGTTGTATTTGTGTTTTTGTCTTTTACATTTTTAACAACATTTTATTTAACAACATTTTAAATTATCTTAGTATTTAAAATTGTATAACTTTTTTTTTTTAATTGTACAACTTTTTTAATTGTATGACTTATTTATTTATTAATTTTTTAACATTTTATACATTTTTAACTAATTGAAGTTTACTTATATTTAAATCTATTAGACAGCTATTCGTATTTCGTTCCCTGAATATTGAGCAAAGATTGTTTGCAACATATATAGATGGATAATTATCACTTGTCAGTGGTATTTTTAATGTTTATATTTTTATATCAATTATATTTTTGTATAAATAAATTCTGTATAAAGTTACAGAATAGTTAAAATACAGAAAATACAGTGTATTTAAAAAAAAAAAATGTATAGGGAAAGCAGACAGTGGAATCAGTAAGTATAAAAAATGGTTGTGTGTATTCCGCAATAGAAAACCGTTTCCTTCTACCACTTTTTCTATCTTTTGCAAAGATAAATAAACAAGCTATCCTGGAACACCACAAGTGTGTCCATGCCCTTTGCACAGCCTCCCCTGCTTAGATGTAATATTATGTAACACTTCCTGGCAGTCTATTGCAATTACATTTTCCTAGTTATTTATGTCTATGCAAGTTACTTGCGCCTAAATCATTATTTTTATTATTATTTTTATGGATTATTTTTTTTCAGATAATTTTTACAGTATAATATATTCCATGTTTACAATCTAAAGCAAATCGACAGCAATTAATGTAATCTGGTAGTTATGGTAATACATTTTTCAGTTCTAATTAATGCTCCTAAATCATTTTTATTTTTATTATGGATTATTTTTTTCAGATCCCTTTTATAGTATAATATATTCCAATGTTTACAATCTAAAAAAATGAACAGCAATTATTGTAATCTGCAAAATACTTCAGTTATGGTAATGGTATATTCTAATAAATGTTGGTGCTGATTATTTTAGCTGCTTGCAAAATCAAGAATGTAGGTGACTTATATTTGTTGTAAGACTTTTTTCATTAATTTTTTTCATAACTTTGAAACTATCATACAACTTTGACAAAAATCTGTGCATTATTTTTAACCAAGCAAACCCAGTATTTTTTTTTTAATTATATTTGTTTTAGGATATATTTTATTCACATTTTTTGGTTATACAGTTGTAAACAAATGTAGGCCTTTAGAAAGGAGCCATAGCCAACATTTTTTTTAATCAACTTATTATAAAGAAAAAAAAAGGGGAAATTTTCAGCGCTATGGCCAAAAATTATTCTGAAAAAAAAGAAGAAAAAAGCTCAATACTTAGGTACTAAGTATATAAAAGTGAGAAACTACACCATGCAGCGCTATAAATCTTAGCTAAGTGAATAGGATTAATCGCATGTGTGTTCAAAAGTATCAAATAAAAATACTACAAATTATACGCACAAAAATAAAAAAATCAACTTATCATAGCCAGATTGCCAAAAGATAGAATCTTATTGGCTTTTAAGGGTTCTTGCAGCACTTTGGCATATTAAAAAAATTGTCATTCTATTCATTAGGGAGAACACCATTTGGTTGTAGCAGTTAAGCTCCAGTTGAAAATAATTCCAACAAAAATACAAATATATTATAAAATAAAATAAAATTTTAATACATGAAAATCTATCAGTATTTGTCAGCGGCAATTTGGATGTGTTGGAATGAAAGGTTTTAAATTAAGCCTGTTTTCCCCAGGTAGTTGCAGTGCCTTCATCTAAATGTCATATACTAAATATACAATATACTAAATATAATCACAAGGGGTGGCATTCCATGAACTGCAAATTGTCAGCTACTTTGAGCCTTACAGTACTTGGAACAACCGGGTGGGTAGACTACCATGTATTTTGTTAGCTGGTATCATTCTTCGAGCAGCTAAAGGTTACATAAAGCTAAACTTGAGGCAGGTTTTTTTTAAAAAAAACATCAATTAAGTAATGTTTTTATTAAAAAAAGATTAAGGCTGGCCATACACGGGTCGAATTTCGAAAGAATTTTCTTTTGAAAAATCAGAAAATTTGTGCGTTTTGTGATCCGATGGTGCCACCATTGATTTAGAAAATTTGGCCAACCAAGCCTTCAATTTCACCTCATGTTGCTACAGAAAATAATTTTCGTGGCTGGGAATCTTCTTTTCTTTATGGGAATTTTCTTTTCTTGCGCATTTCTCATACGATTCTCCCATCATTCATTAGAAAATCGTTTGTTTTTCAAAAAATTTCCAACATGTCCGATTAGTCAAATCCGATGGCCTCATGAAAATCGGCTGTTGCTGCAGTTCACTAATGGTGCGAAATAAGAACGAAAATTCTTAGATAAGATCTTCGAAAGAAAATTCTTGCGAAATTCTGCTTTAATTTACTTTAATTGCAAGTAATATACTAGCTGATTTCAGCCTTCTTAAGGCAGGCCATACATGGGTAGAATTTCGAAAGAATTTTCCTGCAAAAATCTTATCTAAGAATTTTTGTTCGTATTTTGCACCATTAGTGGGCTGCAGCAACAGCACATTTTTGTACGCCCATCAAAATTGAGCAATCGGACATGTTGGAAATTTTTTGGAAAACTAACGATTTTCTAATCAATGATGGGAGAATCGTGTGAGAAATGTAATCGGAAAAGAATTGCGCATGTGCAAGAAAAGAAAATTCCCGGAAAGAAAAGAAGATTCTCAGCCACAAAAATTCTTTTCTGTAGCAACATGAGGTGAAATTGAAGGCTTGGTTGGCCGAATTTCTAAATCGAATTTCTAAATTGTGATGCACAAATTTTCTGATTTTCAAAAGAAAATTCTTTCGAAATATGACCATGTATGGCCAGCCTTGGCTAACTGTGCTGCTTAACTCTAGCAGAGAAGTCGGGTCATCAGGCTGCCGCAAGCAGCTTCTTAGAGCACCGGGGGAATTCTCTTTAAATCTAAATTCACACCTTTGTGGTGCTTTAACGCAAAGAGCGCTAAAGTGGGTTACTTAGCAACATAGGCATGCGCAGGGGTTGTGCCGGGTGTGCCTAGGCACACCCTAATCACTGCATACGGTGCCGATTTCCCCTATTGCCTGGGCTTCCCCTCCCAGTTGCACTCCCAGAATGGAAAATGGGGGAAGGGGCTAGTAAATATGTCATTTACCAACCCCTTCCTTTTCTAAATGAACACAGTGAACATACTTACTCACTGTGTTCATTCATAACTGAAGCCTGAAACTGAAATATGTGAAAAGTGTGGGGTACATTTGTATTCAGCCCACCTGAGTCAACACTTTGTAGAGCCACCTTTCGCTGCAATTACAGCTGCAATTCTTTTTAGGGATGTCTCTACCAGCTTTGTACATCTAGAGAGTGACATTTTTGCCCATTCTTCTTTGCAAAATAGCTCAAGCTCTATCAGATTGGATGGAGAGTGTCTGTGAGAAGCAATGTTCAAGTCTTGCCACATATTCTCAATTGGATTTAGGTCTGGACTTTGGCTGGGCCATTCTAACACATGAATATGCTTTGATCTAAACCAGGGGTCTCCAAACTATGGCCCTCCAGTTGTTGAGGAACTACAATTTCCATCATGTCTAGTCATGTCTGTGAATGTCAGAGTATTACAATGCCTCATGGGACGTGTAGTTCTGCAACAGCTGGAGGGCAACAGTTTAGAGATCCCTGATCTAAACCATTTCATTGTAGCTCTGGCTGTATGTGTAGGGTCATTGTCCTGCTGGAAGGTGAACCTTGACCCCAGTCTCAAGTCTTTTGCAGACTCTAATGCCCCATACACACAGTCGGATTTTCCAATGGAAAAAGTCAGATCGGATTATGTTGTCGGAAAATCCGATTGCGTGTGGGCTCTAGCGGGCTTTTTCCGTCGGAGAGCAGGATCTAAAATTTTCCGACAACAAAATCCGATCAGACTTTTTCCGATCGTTTCTAGAGAATTCCGATGGACAAAGGGCCACGCATGCTCAGATCGAATTACGAGACCAAAGCTATTGGCTACTAGCCTCTACGTAGTTCCGTCGTACAAAACGAACGTCACCATGTTCCGAACGATCGGATTTTCCGACAACTTTGTCCGACCATGTGGATGCAACACCAGTTTCGGACAAAATCCGTTGGAAAAAATCCGACCGATTTTGTGGTCAGAACTTTATCCCTGACCTGTCTGGTGTGTTCCTTGGCCTTTATGATGCTGTTTGTTCACTAAGGTTCTCTAACAAACCTCTGAGGGCTTCACAGAACCGCTGTATTTATACTGAGATTAAATTACACAGGTGGATTCTATTTACTAATTAGGTGACTTCTGAAGGCAATTGGTTCCACTAGATTTTAGTTAGGGGTATCAGAGTAAAGGGGGCTGAATACAAATGCACGCCACACTTTTCAGATATTTATTAGTAAAAAAATTTGAAAACCATTTATCATTTTCCTTCCACTTCACAATTATGTGCCACTTTGTGTTGGTCTATCACATAAAATCCCAATAAAATACATTTACATTTTTAGTTGTAACATGACAAAATGTGGAAAATTTTAAGGGGTATGAACACTTTTTTAAGGCACTGTATGTCTTATGCCCCGTACACACGGTCGGATATTCCAATGGAAAAAGTCAGATCAGATTATGTTGTTGGAAAATCCGATCGTGTGTGGGCTCTAGCGGGCTTTTTCCATCGGAACTTCCGACGGAAAAAATTTGAGAGCAGGAACTCAAATTTTCCAACAACAAAATCCGATTGGACTTTTTCCGATCGTGTGTAGGGAATTCCGACGGACAAAGTGCCATGCATGCTCAGATCAAATTACAAGACCAAAGCTGGCTACTAGCCTCTACGCAGTTCCGTAGTACGCAATGAACGTCACCGCGTTCCGAACGATCGGATTTTCCGACAACTTTGTCCGACCGTGTGTATGCAACACCAGTTTCGGACAAAATCCCTCTGAAAAAAAACGGACAGATTTTGTGGTCAGAATTTCTGACCATGTGTACGGGGGCTTAGACTTAAGTGTACTTACCCATAACAACCAATCAGAATCTACTTGCTGACGCCAGACCAGTACAGTATGGATTATGATTGGCTGCTTTGAGTTACTACGTTCAGATATTAGCACTTTAGGAAGAAGAACTCTTTGTTGCCTTATTATTTTTATTACTTATTTGTTGAGGCCTTCCAACATTGGTTGGAAGATTCAACTGTTGCATGAATTTGCTGTAAATTAATCATGGCGTAAACATGCACAATCTCATATGTTTCTCATATGTGTGTCTGCGAAGGTTCTCATTCATCCAGGTTGTGGTATATCTAGTAATAGTCAAATTTAACTAGACTTGTTCTTTAATGTTGAGGATGTTCTGACACTCATTAGAACTGAAGAATTGGCTTGTATAAGTTACAAAACGTTTTCAACATCACAGAACAAGTCCAGTTGGATTTGGTTACCTAAAACTAGTTGTTTTGCCCAAGATTAATTCACCTAGGGATGATAAAACAAGGTGGTGGTAGCTTGTGGACATTCAGAAATATATAATTTTGAAAGGATTAGGAAATTATCCTGTTATATCTGTGGGTGTATCCTTGATGGTGATTACCCCAAAGATTCAGCAGATCGGCTTAGTAGTTTATAGGTATTGTTAATTCCTTGACGAGTTATGCCGCGTACACACGGTCGGAATTTCCGATGGAAACAGTCCGATGGGAGCTTTTCATCGGATTTTCCGACCGTGTGTATGCCCATCGGTCTTTTTCTGTCGGAATTTCCTACGGACTTTGGATTGAGAACCTGTTCTTAATTTTTACGACGGAAAACCTTTCTATCGGATTTTCCGATCGTGTGTAAGCAATACCAACACGCAAAATTCCGACTCATGCTCGGAAACAATTTGACGCATGCTCAGAAGCATTAAACATCCCTTTTATAGTGCAGTCGAACGTGTTGTATGCCGTGGTGTTATTGACCGTCGGAATTTGGTGTGACCGTGTGTAGGCAAGACAGTTTGAGTGAAATTCCGTCGGAATTCCGACGAGAAAACCATCAGAGCTTTTTCCGACGAGAATTCCGACCGTGTGTACGCGGCAATAGGGTGGTAAGAAGGTGGATAAGCTGCCAACAAAACAGCTCCAGAATGACCGATGGAGCTTTTATCTCCCTACCAAACAATAAATGCAAAAAATGCTACAAAGTATAAATTGCTTGAACCTCACATCTGTTAACCTTGGCAGAAAAGTAGGGTTGTCAATCACTGGTTATAATCGAGAGAAGGCAGAGTCTGAGATGACGGCATCCTTGCACAGTTGCAAGACCCCCAGAATAGTTCCTATAAGGAGATGGGCACTGAGGACATGCAAACTGGAAGGTTCAAGCCAGGATAGACATTGTAGGGCAATGTTTGTGGAAGATTGTTTATGATCAAGCCACTGTTTGAGGCCATTGTCTCTACACCAGGAGAGTGCTCTAGCAAGGTGAACTGCATAAAAAACACCTCCGTTTCTAATGACCTAAAACATGCACTTGGAAGACCGTGTGAACTTTGCCAATGCAGGGCATAAGCAGCAGTTCTTTTATGATGATCCCAAACTAGAACGCACCACCTTGAATGCATGCCATGGACAGACTATACTGTATATGAAACCACCTCAATCCCCTAAAAAAACAGCTGCACTTGTGTTTTTATGTATATCAAGATATTTTTACACTCAAAATGATAATTTGATTTGGTGATGCTGTCATGGGCCCTTTTTAATGTAGAGTGTGTTTTTTATTGATAAGTCCAGTTTAAGGTATAGCCCTAATCTTTAGTAAAAGGTTATTGTCTTGACCTGTTTGGGGCATACTATGTAATAATGTATATAATTAGGATTGGGGGTAGTCAGCACCTGTTATGTGATTGCACAGTGCACATTGTAGCTGCCTTGTGAGCACAGAGGACAAGATCAGGGCACACGGTATAGTGGACATAAACAATGAGTTTAACCTCAGGGCTGAGCTTGGCTTCCCTGACAAGTGTGGGATTGGGTTACACAATCAGGAACATGTCAAGGAGCTGAGGTCATGTATGTGTCCCCAGCGTCTTGCTGTTTTAAAGAAATGTTTTTATTGTGTTGGATTACTAAGACACTTACAGTGTTGCCTTTAACTCTGAGCCAACAGCTGCAGGCTCTAGAAGTTTCAGAAGCTTCAGTATCGGAGGTGCTGCTTCTGGTGTAACGGCTTGACAAAAACAAGTTTTATGATGGCCATGAACTAGTAGAATTTTGTTGAAAAATTTTCATTTTCAGAATGTTCGTTTAACTTTCTGATCGTCAGTGGGGTCAAGTTGACATCTGCTTTTTGACCGCAGTGATGAGAAAATCACTAAGGTATATCCTGCATTATATCCTGGATTATATAATAATAATGGTGTAATAATTCCTTCTTTTTTAGGGGTGAGGAGTATTCTGGATATTTCTGTTTCTGGTCCTTTTTCATCTCGCTTCGTCTTCCATCATGTCTTCTCTCCTGGATATGTCCGAGTTTGGGGAGGCTGCTGACTACTTGCGGAAAAGTGACAGTGAACTTATGAAGATTCACAACATCCCTTTTGATGGTAAGCATCAGACACAGCTAGATAAGTGTGAGGATACTGTAAATTAATTTCATGAAAAGGTGTAAAATGCAGGGACCAGCGACTGAGAGTGATATTTTTACATAAGACTCTTAAAAGGAATTTCTACTGAAGGCTAGTTTGGAACCTTTCATTGCTGGCCTCTCCTCCTGAACATTCCACTTGACTGGCTGCCTTGTGCCTCCTTATCGGCATTCTTATTTAGAATAAATGATCGTGAAAGTATAAATGTCAGTGGATCAACATTACAGCCAGTCAACCAGTATTTACAGATGGAGAAGTTTGGAGAAGTTTTCGGGATTTAAGCCTAACTCCATATTTGGCCCAAACCTACTATTTAAGTGATAGCAAAGCAGGACTTAGGCTTTAAATTTGCGTAGTCAGTGGGCTCCAAATCACAGATACCTGCACCTTTAAATTCGTACTGGGCGCTGACTTATTATTCCAGAGGCTCATTGGGTGAGAAATATTATTAGGTCCTCCACATTCAATTAATGTCCAAGTAGAAACAGAATCTATCTATCTATCTATCTATCTATCTATCTATCTATCTATCTATCTATCTATCTATCTATATAATGCCCTGAACTCTCTAAAAGGCCCATAGTATGCAACCAAGGAAGACACCATTCATCCATTCCAATTCATGCCCAAATTGCATTGGGAGGAAATGGGAGAAGCATTTCGCACCACTCTGTGCCAGGCAAGACAGGGAGTGAAGGAGTTACTTGTTGCCTGACACCATTTGTATACTACAAAAGAGGAGCATAGTTATGAAGAACGTCTCTTGTTGCTCACTAGGCCAAAAAGTGAGCAGTGTTCAGGTAAACCTTACAGCAAAAGCGGGGCCCAGCTCCCGCCCGAACCACATCTCATGTAAATTGGTCTCTACATCTTAAAGGGCCCTCATGTCACTTTACATTCAGCAGAAATGGTGTGTCTGTTCCTGCAAACCCCTTTAGATGAGGTCAAGACTAGGGATGAGCATGGGCGCATTCAAATCCAGGTCTAAGTCCGCCAGGAAGCTGTCATCTGTACCAGGCCAATCATCTTCAGCCACGCAATTCCCCACCCTGCATACTACGGGCAGGTTTATGTGTATGTGTGGCTGCCAGGCAGGGAATGCCTCAGCTGCTAATGGTTGGAACAGTGCAAATAACAGCTTTCTGGAATGTTCTCTCATGTTGGCCTAAGATCTGAACATGCCTGAGCTCATCTCTAGTCAAAACTAGGTGATGATTCGCATTTCTTTCTCCATTAGGTGCACTTTGGTGGTGACCAATTAGTCAAGTTGGAGTTTTTTTAGTGGATAGACTATTGCTCACCAAAGACACAAGTGGCACACTGCTTTTAGTGTGTCAGCATCAAACTGCAGATGGGACTCAAAGTTAAAGGACCCAAAGGTGACTGGTAGATTTATGTCAAACCACTTTGGAATTGTCTTTCATGACATGTCTCGGGCTCTTTGTACAACCCTCTAAGTCTCAGTGGCTCTCGGTCTTTGATTTTTAGTTCAGTGCTGTGGACATCATTTTCAACCTATCTTAAATCTTGAGCTATAGAAATGTAAATTTGTGTGCTCAAATAATAAAAAAATATTAATAATAATAATAATAATAATAAAGAATATTCAAAGGTCAGTTTGCAAATCTGTGAACTTCAAGGACTTGTTTATACTTTATTACCCAGCGATCAGTGGTGGACTGCTTTTCAGAGAGCATTTGACAGGCAGTGAGGAGATGCTATTTCAATGTATTATTGTCTATTTTAACCACTAAAAGCCCTCACCACTGTACCACATCTGCATGCGTTGCAGTTGTGGGGCAGTCCTATTTACTTGAATGAGTCGCGTCCAGCTTGCAGTACTGTTTGCTGAACGTGACAGCGTGGATAATGTTTGCCAGGCTGCGATACAAAGCATCGTGGCTGTGGCATGTACAATTCTCCGTACAGCTGCCTTTGCAGCTTAGGGAGAGAAGTTAGGGGGCAGTAAAAATGTGGTTAATTCTTGTGCTTTACCATCCCTCCCCAACCACAAGTCTAAACTAAGCCTTAATATTCAATTAGGATCCTTTAACTTTGGCCAGTTTTAGATGTTCAAGTTTATAAATTACAGCTGTATAGTGAAATAATAACCAAAAAAATGAAAAATGCAGTGAGTTTATTCAAACAATACAAGTGTAATATGTAGTAATTTTTCTATCTATTTAGGTAAGAAGAAAGCCTGGATTCCAGATGAGAAGGAAGCTTATATTGAGGTGGAAATAAAGGATTCTTCAGGTGGCCAAGTCACAGTGGAAACTAAAGACAAGAAGGTGAATAAATATTTTATATTCAGTGTGCTGCATAATTCTAACTTCTTCTCTGTCTACTTTATGTTTTGGACAGCGCATGGAATTTTGATCCTCCTGTCAGTTTATTTTTGGCTCTTTGTGCCTCATTGGAGAGATTTCTCTTTACTTCCTGTCCCAAAGGCACAACAGGAAGTTAGTAAATGTAAAGTGAATTTCCCTTTTAGACAGTTGCCACTGGAACAGTTTTCTCCATTGGAAGTTTTAATCTCATCTCCTTTGACAACACTAACATTTCAGATTTCCCCAAATTTTCATGGCTCGGCAAAGTGTGATAGACCTACATATTATTTTGATTCCATGTTTTTGTTTTCTCTCAGACTCTCACTGTGAAGGAAGATGATATTCAGCCTATGAACCCTCCAAAATTCGACATGATTGAAGACATGGCGATGTTGACCCACCTAAATGAGGGCTCTGTGTTGTCCAACCTGAGGCGTCGCTATGCCAACTGGATGATTTATGTAAGAGAATCAGAAAGTTCCTTCAAATGTACTGGCCATTTTGTTGCCTGTCAGTGTGTTTTTTTTGCCAATGCAAAGTTTTGAGATTTCACCGATGTAGATGTAAAGGATGTCTTCAACCACATGGCACACACAAGGGCAGATGTGGATCACAACTACATCAATGTGAGCGGACTGGTCTCTGTTCCCCAGGTGGTACACTACCCTACTGAAAATAAGCACTACTCATGGCATTGTTCCTTGAACAATGTAGGACAACCCAACCCCTGCATCCAATTCGCAATAGAAGGAGATTTTGACCGACTCTCTATGGAGCCGATTCACACATCTCCGCAGTGGCTCCGGTGCGAATTTGCACAGGAGCCCTGTGCATCTTTTGGTCTGTTTCAGGCCTGAATTCAGCCAAAAATTTGGGCTGAAATCGGACCTGAAACAGTGAACCAGGACGCACCGGACCCCTGCTGGGAGCCACATGCGGTGATGGTGTGAACCCAGTGCCAACAACAACTAGGCCCCAACAAGTGCCCTATCATCTCTTAGGCTGGCTTCACACTGGGGCGGTGCGGGGGGGCGACGGTAAAGCAGCGCTATATTTAGCGCTGCTTTACCATCGTTTTACCCGCGGTATGCGGCCGCTAGCGGGGTGGTTTTAACCCCCGCTAGCGGCCGCGAAAGGGTTAAAAACCTCCGCAAAGCGCCGCTGCAGCGGCGGTTTGCGGGCGGTATCCCCGCGGTTTCCCATTGATTTCAATGGGAAGGAGCGGTATAGGAGCGGTAAATACACCGCTCCTTCACCGCTCCAAAGATGCTGCTAGCAGGACTTTTGTTGCGGTCCTGCTAGCGCACCGCTCCAGTGTGAAAGCCCGCCGGCTTTCACACTGGAGTGAATGGGGCCGGTTTTTTTTCAGGCGGTATACAGGCGCTATTTTTAGCGCTGTACCGCCTGAAAACCGCCCCAGTGTGAAAGGGGCCTTAGTGTTCTCACCACCCACCTCATGCTCAGTAGTCTTATTGAATTATCTCTATCTTACACAAGCAAAAAAATGTAAGTAAACCACATGCACACCCTAAATATGGATGGGATGCACCAGACATCATCATGGCCCAATGCACGGTGCACCTGGCTAAACATAACCTACACTCCGGGAGAAACCAGATGACAATGATGGAAGAATTTGGGACCACCAAACCACAAAGACAAAGAAAGTCACTAACACTTGACACCAAGGCATATACTTCCTACATGAAAATGCATACACTATTACAATCTGAAACATAAAATGATCAGTGTGGATGATGTAGAGTGTTGATGAATGGTCTGTCAGGTTAATTGCAACTTTTGGTTGGTCCAGGATAAAAAAAGAATTTGATAATATTTTTGAGCCACATGCTCATAGTTCTCCTGACATATGGTGCCCACAACCCTCCTTCCCCTACAGGTACAAGTTAGTAAAAAAGATCTTCCTTGAAGGTCGTTCAACAGCCAGGTTGCCCATACACAATTTCCCACTTTTTATAGTTTGTAGGCAACAAAAGAAAATTTATTTCAAGTGGCAGTGGCTTTTTCTTACATTTTAAATGACCCTTTTTCCATTTTAGGTACATAGAAAGTTCATCTAACAGATCTGTGCCTTAGTGACATCTACAAAAAAACATTCCCACAGCTGGGTAGCCATTCTCGCGGCTTTATTTAGACTTGTGTAAAGAAAGGGAGCTTGTTTCATGCCGTTTGTGTGACTGATGATGTTCTAAGATGATAAATATCTCACTAAATTCACCGTGAAACAGACGCATTGAAGTTCTTGGAACTGATCTGTAGGCGCTTTATAGTTTATGAGCGCAGCTGTTGCCCAGCTCATGTCTGTC
Organism: Lithobates sylvaticus; assembly: GCA_028564925.1. Taxonomy (NCBI): domain Eukaryota; kingdom Metazoa; phylum Chordata; class Amphibia; order Anura; family Ranidae; genus Lithobates; species Lithobates sylvaticus. The sequence goes on along the minus strand of CM053037.1, from coordinate 168,132,731 downwards.
TTTTTTTCTTCTCAGACCTACTCCGGGTTGTTCTGTGTCACTGTGAACCCATACAAGTGGCTTCCTGTGTACACACCCATCGTAGTAGCTGCTTATAGAGGCAAGAGACGCTCAGAGGCTCCTCCCCATATCTACGCCATCGCTGACAACGCATACAACGACATGGTGCGGAGTAGGTATCCAGGAAAACAATGAGCTATACTTTGTTGCTTTCTCCACTGTCTTTATGAACACTGAAACATTTCATACTTCCCAAAAAAAAAAAAACCCAAGTCTGTCCCCTAACTCAAATTTATGTTGAGTTTTGGTAAGTCTTGTCTCCTTGAAAGTCCAGGAATCCAGGCTCGTTCTATAAGATTGGGACAGCGGACAGATTTGTCTGTTTATTGTTTTGGATCTCATTACATTGGAACCCCAGGCAAATTATTATGGCTTTGGATAGAGTGGGCATAAGTTCAAACCTATGTTGCATTCTTTTTTTGGCTGTGACCCACTGGGTAACTTCCTGCCCAGGTGACCAATGCCTGTGATACCAGATGTGATTGGAAATCTACCCAGCAGACAATAAAAACCAGACAGAGGATCTATCCCTTGTCCACACTACTAAAAAAAACTGTCTGTGTCCCCAATGAGAAGATTTTACTTCATCGCCTGTCCAGGAGATCAGTGTCTCCAGAATGGGAAGTTGAGAAAGTCTTTCTAACTGGGGCACTGACAGCAATAAAAGCCTAATAGAGATTTGTTTTGAAAGTGTCTCGTATAATTTCAGAAAATAAATACTTGATTTGGTGCCTTGGCCAACTTTTTCAAGCTGGCATTTTTGCTTCTCAGCTCACCTCATGGTCTTTCAGTGCCTGGGCTGGGCTTTCCTCAGCTGCCTTTGCCAGGGCAATGCTTATCGGAGAAGTTGATTTTTTTTGGGTGGAATGTAAGCATCATTCCTTTGATATATTTTTTAGAGACTCCCTGTTATAAAATGTTCATTTATATCTCTTAAGCTGGGGTTCACACATATGCAAATTGGAATGTGGATTTCCCTGCATGCAATTTGCATAACAGGAGAGTGTGATCGGCTCTCAATGTAGTCAGTTCACACAGGTCCGGGGTGGCCACGGTGCGCATTTAAAAAGGGTCCTGTGCTTCTTTGGTTCTGATTCAGGTGCAAATTCAGGCAATAATTCGGACCTGATTCGCGCCTGACAGAGACGCACTGGACCCCGAAGCATATGTGAACCCAGCCTAACTGTATATTGCCCAAACATTTTTAGAGAGTAAATTCATTCAGATTCGCTCCTAGAGGAGCTTAAAACGTATTTACCGGTCAAACATAAGTAAAAAAAGAAGTGAAAGCTCTCTTAGTTAAACCTTTGCAAGAAGATTTGCTGTCATTTAGGTGTTGTCCCGACACCTAAAATTAATTACGTGCTGTCCTAATGGCATTAACTGCAGTCACTTCTTTTATACAAACTTCAGCAATCTGGTCCAAGGATTGCCCTTATCAGCGGCAAACCGCTCTACAGAGTAGAATTTTTTGGTATGCTTTGGGGATTGTGAATAAGAACTGGGCACACACAAACTTCCTTAAGACACAATATATAGTACAAAGCATGTGGACACCCCACCGAATTATTGAGTTTAGGTGTTTCTGGTGAAGTGTACTATTAATGTTACAGCATATTAAGACATTTTAGACAATTGTGCCCTTCCAATCTTGTGGTAACGGTTTGGTGAAGATGGTGAAATCCCTTTTCTGTTCCATCATGACTGTACTCCTGTGTACAAAGCCAGTTCCACAAAAACATAGTTTGATGTGTTTGGTATGGAGGAACTTGAGTGGTCTGCAGAGAGTCCTGACCTCAACCCTACTGAACACTCATGAGAAGAATTGGAACGCTGATTGCGAGTCAGGTTTTTTCATCCAACATGAGCACTTGACCTCACAAATGCTCTCTGGCTGAATGGGCACACATTTCTACAGAGATACTCTTGTGTAAAGCCTTCCCAGAGGAATGTAGGCAATTGTAGATGGAAGGGGGAAGGAGTGGACACTACATTAATGTCCATGGTTTTGGAATGGGATGTTCAGCAAGCTCAAATAGGTGTAATGGCTGGGTGTCAAACTTTTGGCCATATAGTGTAGTCTCATCGAGGGCTTTGAACCCATGTCTGCTAAGTACTGATCACCAATGATATTTTTTTTTTAACAGACATTTACATGTATATTTTGCAAATTTTATAGTCTGTAAAAATTGCTCAAACTTTTTATTTTTTTTATATTTTCTTTATTTTAGATCGTGAAAACCAGTCTATGCTGATTACGTAAGTAATTTTTAGAAAAATGCATATATAATTACTATAAAATATGCTTTGTAAAATGAGTAATAAATGTATGCCCCCTTTCTGGAAATATTAGCAAGTAAATTTTGAGCAATAGCACTTAACAGCTAGCTTAAGCCCCTAGAGAAGGGAAGCCCAGCAGTGGGCTAGGGCAGGGTACTTGAGAACTACTGCTTTAGACCAAGTTCTTTCTTCTCTTAATTTATTTTGAATATTGGTCACAGAACAAGAGTCCCTGCCCCTATCAGCTTCTTAGCCACATAAAATTTTATGGCAAAAGTGAAATTGAGTCAGTGAAAAAGGGCTAATTCCTCATCACCTACAGGGCTACCATGTCTGCTGCAGAGTTCTCTAATCTCTACCCCTCTCCAGAACAACCAATATCCCCCATAGTGACACCCAGCCCCTTCCATTCTTTTATGTATATGGATAAACGTTTTATTTCACTGTTGGGGCATGGACGGTTTTGGAAGAATATACAGGTCCCTGGTCTCAAGAAGGTTGAGAACCACCGGTCTAGAGCATATTGAAACAATTTATTACTTACATTTACTTTTTTTAAGTTCCACCTATTTTCCAGTGCATAGTAATTTTCAGTGAAACCAATAAGTTTTTTCTTTTTTTTTAAATTTTACAATTTTAAAAACTTTTGACTTTGTAGCATAAAGCTGCATGGAATCAGGAGATCTCAATACTGCTTTGTCCATGGTACAGCAGCTATGGAAAATGGTATTATCATTGCACTGTAAGGTAGGCCATACACAGTTGGAATTGAACCTTTAATGAGCAGGCTGAATGTACCAAGTTGATTGATCAATCAACTTGGGTACAACCAACCTGCCGGATTCGCTTCCGAATATCATAAGGAGCTGCTGTAGCCGCTAACGATAATCATTGTCTTCTCTTTGTGGGGACAGCTTACACCGCCCCCCCCCCCCCCCCCCCCCCGCTGGGAAAAGACCATTGCATGATAGGAGGGATTCCCCTGTCATCACTGTCTGATTTGATAGGGGAATTGTGAAAATTCGTACCATCTATGGGCTGCCTAATATAAACAGGCTAAAAATTATAATTTATGTGCATTAAGTGTGGAGAAAAAGTTGACTTATAAGAGAAACCGGTACACTTAATATAGCCCCTTTCTTCCTTGGGTCGCATTCACATTATCTTTGCTCCCTATCATTCTGGTTGCCTACTGGAGCGTTGCGAGAGGGAATTGATTTTTCTATGCATAGGGGAGCATGGAAGCCTCTCCCCTTCAGGTTATGATTCAGTGCTGAGTGCCTGAGAGACCTACAGATGGTCCTTAGTCCTAACTAATTTAGAAGGGAAAAACCACCCTGCGGAGAATAAATCTTCGAATGTGTGTTTCCAACATCCATAAATGTTATATATAGGACAAAAAGTACTTTTTGTCCTATATATTAGTCCTAATTAAGCTCAAACCAAAGCTTCTATTGGGAGTATGAGCAGGGGACTGGTGGGCCAGTAAGTCCACTAGTTCTCTTTAAGCAATCAGTGCCTGCAAATGTAACATAGTTTTAATTGGCCAGTATTACAAGACCTGTATGTGTATTACAAATACATCAAATTTGCAATGCACGTTCAATAACAAAAAAAAGCTGCAAATGACAGCCCAGTCGATCATCAGTGCTTTATAAATTTAGCCCTAACAGAATTATACTACCTCAAGGATTTTAAAGTGATAATAGAAATTTAGTCCTTGATCCTCCTAACTTTTTAATACTGGCCAGGTCAATTCAGGCATCAACACCAACATTCCTTATTTTATAAGGATAGATTCACATACATATATATATATATATTTGCAAGGCGACAAAAGCTAAATTAAGAAGCACACCAGGCACCGCTCACATCACAGAAGCAAACCATGACCTAATTAGGTAAAGCAGAGATCTGGTATTAAAATGCCTGGCTATTCTCCTTTGGTGGCAATCCCTCTATCATTGTCCATAGCCTTTGTTATCTGGGACTGTAATAAGTCAGTCTATTCATAGCAGTGAAATCACTTGAGAACAATTGGTCAGCGCAGATACAGAGCATTAGAGTTTATCAGCATTGTCAGTCCCTGTAACTCTACACTCATACAGAGCTTTGTAACAAAGCATCACCATTTCATACACACTTGACTGTATTTAGATGCAAGAACAGGGCTGACAATGGACTTCTTAAATTCTTCGTATTAAAACATGTCGTTTTGCATTATATATCCAGATTTTGGCACTGGTTATAAGTGGTTTACATTGTAATTTGTACATTGTATTTGCACATTTTGAGCTTGTTATTCCTAATTTTACCTATTTACGTGTGACGTGATTATAATTTTTTTTGTACTAAATTTATTTTATAGAGTAGTAGACTCTCCCTCTAGTGGCTAACTTTTTATTAAGCAGTTAGCCAGCACCCCCACAGAACAGTTTTTACAGTATTACAGTATTAGTCCTAACTAGCTCTTGTTTGGAAATTATTTTGGGAATGGGGCTTACAGTAGCAATCTGGGGTCTCCAAACTATGGCCTGAAGACCACATCCAGCATGCTACAAGACTTTATCCAGCCCCCATTAACTGTCCATGAAAATACCCTAGCTGGTTGGCAGTGGCTTGTGTATCATAGAATGGAAACTGGCACATCCATAGCCAGCAAGGCTCTCCTGGATGTAAGGATGGACTCTGGGGGGCCTCTTTATAAATCAAACAAATTTCAGCCCATGAAATCCACAATGTGACCATGTTCTGAAAAGCTTGGAGACCACTGATTTAAATAAAGGGGAAAAAAAGCATTATAAACTATAATTTTCCTGGTTTCTTTTGAATTCATTGCTTTATGTTTGCTGTGAAGCTCTTTTACTGAAGGTCTTCTTAATTTCATCTCTTTGTTTATCGTATAATGAATGTATATGCTTGAACATTTCAGCCAGTTTCTAAATTGGGTGCTATGAATCTACATTTACATGTCTCCCAACAATTTAATGTCTACAGTTGGAGCAACTTTAGGTTCCACCCTTAGTCCCTTCCTAAGAAGCTTAAACTTTAAGCCCCACCCTAAGAAGCCCAAACTCCTCCTATATTGGCCAACCTTACACCAAAATGTTTGAAGAATTGATTGTAGATTTCAAAACATAAATAGTTCCTTCAAGATAGCAGCATTTAGGTTTTATGCATTGTCATTGTGGATTGAGTCCAGTGTTATATATCATCATCGGTACAACCTAATGATACTGAATTACTCTTCCTCCATTTATCATCTACCATCTTTCCGTTACCCCAAGTGGAGAATCCGGTGCAGGCAAAACTGTTAACACGAAACGTGTAATTCAGTACTTTGCCATTGTGGCAGCCCTTGGTGAAGGGATCGGGAAGAAGAGTGTAAGAACGAGCCTTTGGCAGCGCTTCCCTTGCCGTGATTTTACCATTTATTTTTGTACCCCTATTACCATCTTCTTTTGCTTTTTTTGACTTCTTACTTGCTTCCAAACTGGCTTTCTATCCTTTAACTTTAACTAAAGTATCAATATGCAGTACATGTTAATAAAACAAGGCTTGTACTAGCAATTTTGGTGATGACCACAAGGGTTGGTCTGTTGAAAGTATTTTATAGGCTTTATAAGTGGACGCAGATCTATAGACTGACTTGCCCTTGCAAAGTTCACAAATGGGGTCTGGTGTGCTATAAGGTTTATAAATCCAAAAATGTAGTAAATGGTGATAACTCCTATTGGGGAAATTTCCTGTTACTCCCTGCTCTGTAGACACAACAGGAAGTGAAAGAAAGTCTCTCCAAAGTGAGAGAAATTCCATTATATTTAGGGCAAGATTTCCTCTCTATTCATGTTCTGGTGACTTGAAATTTGGGAATTCTGCCTCGCTGTCAGTCTCCATGACAACAGTCACCAGAACAAGTAGAAGGGACACAGACATAAAAACCTAACAAAGGTTCTATCCCGAAAAAAACTCTCCCACGCTCTGGTGTCTAGATCCTCAATACGTAATGTAGTCAGCTTCATATAGTAATGCTTGGCATCTTGCAGCCCTCAGAATAATGGGTATTCATATACTAAAGAAAATAAGAAGAAAAGAAGGAGGGCGCACCGACCTCGTGCATTACCACTAAAAAAGCTTTATTTGAATGAAAAACAGCAAAATTTATACTCACAAACGAGTATTGATAGAAGGCATAAACAGTAAAGCAAGTCCACTATTCAGAACTTCAACAAGCCAGGACCTGACGTTGAGTGAATCGAACGATTCCTCAAAAATGACTGACGCATTTCTGGGGAGAACCCCTTTCCTCAGAGCCTAAAATGGCAATGGTCTGAATGAATGAATGAATGAATGAATGAAAGATTTGTATAGCGCTGCAACTGCGAACTAAATCGCCTTGAGGCGCTTGATCCGAACTGGGTTGATTCCTTCTTAGAAGAGGTGGGTCTCTCTCAACGCGTCAGCCATTTTTGAGGAATCGTTCGATCCACTCAACGTCAGGTCCTGGCTTGTTGAAGTTCTGAATAGTGGACTTGCTTTACTGTTTATGCCTTCTATCAATACTTGTTTGTGAGTATAAATTTTGCTGTTTTACATTCAAATAAAGCTTTTTTAAAGGTTCTATCCCACCTTACCACGCTCTCCAAACTTAAAAAGAAAAATTTAGCTTTCGGAACATTTTATTATGTCTCTTTGGATCTAGTATGGTCCTCCTACACAGCAGAGAAAGTAATAGCCACATAAGAAATACACACATTTGCTAGGACTTGGAAGAAAATCAGAGCACTTTACCTAATTAAGACCGTTGTAGAAGAGGTCCATTTATAATATTTGTACTGGGGCTCTTTATTGTCTTTTTTTAAGCTAATTAAATCTGAACTCCGGGCACAAAACTTTAATTGAAATATACTCCTCAATAGCTACAAAGGATGTTAATCCATTTTGTGTGCACCAAATGCCTTTACAAACCTAGATATTACCATATAAAAGTAGCAGTGACATCATTGCTGTGCTGTATATAGTCTGTGCAAAAAGCAGAGCTGTGGGAGGGGCACAGCAGCCTCCACCCACTACAGGCTGCCTGCAGGAAACTACAGGAAGGGGCGGAGCAGCAGTGAGTGGTCTTTTTTACAGGAAGCTTCTACACAGAGTTAACGTTTCTCACTGGATTACTGCACAGATCTGGAAGAAATACACAAAGCGCAACAATCTTACGTAAAATACACTTGCTCTATAAATTTAGACGGTATTTGCTTGTCCAGGATACCAGGACAAACCGAGAAGGCCCAGCAGGGACACAGACAGCACAAAAACCTGACAAGGATCCTTCCCTACTCTATCCATAACTTTTTTTGCTTACATATACTTTAACTACAGCTCTGACAGTTTTGTGTTTTATGCACTGAAGGGTGGCCATAGATGGATTTTTCTTCTGATCAGCCAGTCTGATGAAAAAACAAAAAACCCAAACTGATTGCTGCTTCCACACAATCAAGGTGGATGGGGGAATCTTTCTGCAGTGCTACTGTATTCTGGCAGTGGCATTCCTCCTCTGCCAGAATATACTGATCAGCGCCGCAGCCAATTGGCTGCAAGCACTGGTTGAGCGAAAAATATACTGACAGTCCCATTTAGGAGAAGTTGATCATTAGATCGAAATGGAATTGGCCATAAATGGATTGAAATTCAGCTGGCTCCTGCTGAACTGGCTGAATTTTAATACATGTATTGCCAGCTTAAGAGAGATACATAGAGTAACAGTGAGGGTGCTGCAGGGGAGGTGGTTGGGTGGCGCTTAAAATGCGATTCAACCACATGTTTTTAAACCCATCCAACCGCAGGTCTAAATGAGCCCTTACACGATCATACACCAGGTGGCTCCAGCTTCACAAAAAGACCTTATGGAGCTTAAAACATTTTACCTCCTGATTTTGCAATACTAGTTTTCTCTCTTTCCCAAATGGCACTAAAATATTTTTACGTACTTTTTCAATAATTGCTTTTCATTTTCTCCGTGTTCCTATTAGCTTTTTTTTGTAATCCTGATTTATTTTTATTTTTTTAAGACCATCTGCTTTATTCTTAAATCATCTGGATTTAATAACCTTTCATTCATATTCATATTTTCTTTCATTTTATTTTAATCGCTATCCCTTTTTTGAGTTTTTGTGCAATTGATTCTCTTTGGGCTTTGCTTTATACAGCGTATTTGGTTTTTCTTCTTCTTCTTCTTCTAATTTAATTATGGTTTAAACATTTCCCTTTTGCTTCTTTACAATTTTTAATGATTTTTTTTTATCCTTGTTTTTGTTCCTTCCGCATTTTGGCAGCTTAATAAAAATCCATACATTACTTGGCAGCTCCTAAATACCTGTTCATTGACAGTTTTATGTGGTTTGGTGTCCTGTATAACCATCGATAAATTAATGTCACAATATAGATAATTTTTTTTTTTGCTTTCTTTTACGTTTTCTAGCAAGCTCCAGCCACCAAAACTGGGGTAAGTGGGTTTATTTTAATATATACATGTATGCATACAGTAAAACCACTTTTTATTTATTTTGCAGTACAAAGTGCACAGTAATTATAGGGCCTGAAAAAATGTACAATGTTACTTATAATTTGAATAATGCCCTGTACACACGACCGGTTTCCCCGTTGGAATAAACTCTGAAGGTTTTTCCGACGGAATTCCAACAGAATTCCGCTCAAGCTGTCTTGCATACACACAGTCACACCAAATTCCGTCCGTCAAGAACGCGGTGACGTACAGCACGTACGACAGCACTATAAAAAAGAGGTTCAATAGCCACTGCGTCGGAGCAGCATACAGACGAGCGTTTTTTCCGCTAGAAATTTTTTACGTCATAAAAATTCAGAACATGTTCTCTATCTAAGTCCATCTGAATTTTCGATGGAAAAAGTCCATAGGGCATACACACAGTCGGAATATACAATGAAAAGCTCCCATCTGACTTTTTCTGTCAGAATGTCCGACCGTGTGTACACGCTATTAGGGTTGAAAAGGGACAGCGTGTCGCATTAGAAAAAAAATTATGTATTTATTTAATTTATTTACTCATTTATTTATTTACTATTTTATATTTTGTAAAATGTATTTCAGTAAAATAATTAGTATTTAGTATAAATGTATTTTTAGTAAAATATTTTGTAAAATGTATTTTAAGTAAATCATTTTGTGTTTTAGTACAATGTAAAATATTTAATATTTAGCCCAACTGCCAAGCGCCTTTATGACAGTGAACTTGTAACCTGGGAGGAAGATCTGTTTAGCGGCAAACTTAAAAAGTGTGATAGCAGAAAAAGATCAAGTGGCCCATCAAGTCTGCCCCTTTTTTGTTTTTGTTTTTTAATAAAATTTATATTTATATTTTTAATTAGCACAGTAGACCAAACAGTAGGTGCAGATAATACATCTTTTCAGTGAAAATTGAATTCACATTTTGCTATCTTGCATTATCCAAGTGCGTCGTTTATTTTTTATTTGTTTTCCTTTTTGTATTTTTTTTCCCTTTTTTCTTCTTTCTTTGTAACCATTTTATCTGGGTATAGATCTGTGTTTGCCACGGCTTTAGAGGCTGAGCTGGCAGGAAGCAAAAAAAGTATTTTGCAAGCAAGGGGAGGTGGTTATATAAATGCTAATTTTAGAGGCGTTGTGGATAGTGGAAATAAACAAAAATGAAGGTACTTACAGTACCTAACCGCAATCATGTTCTTGTTTTGCATTTACGACTCTTTTAATAGATGTTTAAATCATTTGGGGATTTTTTTCTTAAGCCGAGCAACTAGCTTTCTTAGCAACTTTAGTTGCTTGACTTTCTACTACTTTCCTTTTTTTTTTTCAATGCCTTCTGAGTTACGGACCTGGAATCAATATGCAACAAGCTAATTCAGGAGTTTTGATCTGTATACTTGTTCTAGGTCAGTTATTCATAAGTTAGTAAAGCGGATAGATCAGCATGATAACCAAGGAACTGGCAATTTTCAGAAGAAGTCAGCAATGGCAGTTCACATGTCTCCCTTTTTTTAAACATATATTGCTGCAGCAAATAAATAAGTAGCAAATGTATTACCTACATTCTAGGAGTATACAGGTACAGAGGTACTTATAAGAGATGTTATAATTCAGGGCCCATCCACACCATATGTGATGGGCTGCACTGGGCATCTATGCCCAACAAAGTTCAGGGTTGCTTATCCATCCCTAATCACATGTAACCTCTGGATGTGCAGATACATGCAAACAGCGATGGCTCCTCTAAACCTGTCATGGCTTTGTACATTCTGAGTGGCCACCGCTGTTCCCATATAACTGTCATCCGAATCTGCTAAATCATGCCGCTGAAATCTGGTGCATGCCCTTTATCGCCTGTTTAAAGGCCCAAAAAGGTACAAGTGCTGCCTATTTTTCTATTAGGGGGCATCCTGTTAGGGTTGGCCTGATTTTATTCAGTAGCCCAGACTAGCAGATTTTTTTTTTTTTATACAGTGAAGTTGCTGTGCAAATTCCTCCTGCATTGAAACTGTGTTTATTGCCTTTCTTGCTGAAAAAAGTGCAGGACAACCTGCTTGGACTGTTCCTGGTTGTTCCTGTCTTGTGCATGGTTTCTTGTACTCCCCTTAAAGCGGAGTTCCAACCTCAAGTGGAACTTCCGCTCATCGGAACCCTCCCCCCCTCCGGTGCCACAGTTGTCACCTTTCAGGGGGGTGCAGATACCTGTCTAATGCCCCATACACATGGTCGGATTTTCCGACGGAAATGTCCTATCGGACAATGTTGTCGGAAAGTCCGACCGTGTGTGGGCTCCATCGGACTTTTTCCGTTGGATTTTCCGACAGACAAAGTTTTATCTCCTGCTCTCAAATTTTCCGACAACAAAGTCCTATCGGACTTTTTCCGATCGTGTGTAGCGAATTCCGACGGACAAAGTGCCACGCATGCTCAGATCACATTACAAGACCAAAGCTATTTGCTACTAGCCTCTACGTAGTCCCGTCGTACGCAACGAACGTCACCACGTTCAGAATGATCGGATTTTCCGACAACTTTGTCCGACCGTGTGTATGCAACACCAGTGTCGGACAAAATCCGATGGATTTTGTGGTCGGATTTTCCGACCGTGTGTACGGGGCATAAGACAGGTATTTGCACCCACTTCCAGACATAGACTCCCACGGGAGTCTATGCCTCTTCCTGTCCCGCCGAGCTGTCTGCTGGGACACACGCGGGTCCCAGAGACAGCGTGGACTATTCCCATTGCACTGCGTGACTCGCGCATGCGCAGTAGGGAACCGGGAAGTGAAGCCACAACACTTCACTTCCTGATTCCCTCAATGAGAATGGCGGCTGCAGCAGCCGAGAACCGAGCGATTTCTCGGCTTCGGCTGCCGACAACGCAGGGACCCTAGAAGAGGTAAGTGTCCATTTATTAAAAGTCAGCAGCTGCAGTATTTGTAGCTGCTGGCTTTTAATTATTTTTTTCGGTGCAATCCCTCTTTAAAAAAAAAAAAAAAAAAAAACGTTTAAAAGATTTTGTACGTTTGCCCACTTACAAAAAAATGAAGGGTCTATAATTGTTATCATAGGTGTATCTAAATGATAGAGACAGAATATCAAACCAAAAATCCAGAAAAAACATGTGATACAAATGTTATAAATTGAGTTGCAGTTCAGTGAGTAAAATACGGTAAGTATTTGATACCCAAGCAAAACATGACTTAGTACTTGGTGGAGAAACCCTTGTTGGCAATCACAGAGGTAAGACGTTTCTTGTAGTTGGTGACCAGGTTTGCACACATCTCAGGAGGGATTTTGGTCCACTCTTCTTTACAGATCTTCTATAAATCCTTTAAGTGGTTGTAAACCCTTTACAACCACTTTATACTACAGGCAAGCCTATAATTAGGCTTATCTGTAGCTACACTGGATATCTCCTAAACCTGCGCGGTTTAGGAGATATCCCTGTATTTGCATGTGCCGACGTCATCGGCACATGCGCACTTAAAGTGGTTGTAAACCCTTACAAACCACTTTGACCTACAGGTAAGCCTAGATTAAGGCTTACCTGTAGGTCCAATAAATATCTCCTAAACCTACATGGTTTAGGAGATATTTAGAAAAGAAAAGGCACCGCTATCTACGGCAGCAGGTGCGCAGGTGCACTGTGCATGCCGAGATCACGGCGATATGCCGCTCTCGTGCGCATGCGCGGGAGTGACGTCATCGCCGCTTCAGCGAATGACAGCGCTGGAGCGGCGAGTCCCGGAAGTCACTCCGGGTTTGATGGCGGCGCAGAAGATCATGGATGAGGACCGCTTCGGGGGCTTCGTTCTCAGGTAAGTCATTCATAATGAGCTAGTATTCTATGCATACTAGCTCATTATGCCTTTGCCTTGCAGGTTCCGTTTTTTTGTTTTTGTTTTTTTTAAATCGGCTTTACTTCCTCTTTAAGCAAACTGAAGCAATGGCACGGCCGTTGCTTCAGTTGTACTGTGCCGTTACCGCGATACCTGGAAGTAACCCCCGGGGAGATGTTGGCCGACGGAGGAACGAGGACCGCTGGGGGGGCTTCGATCTCAGGTAAGTAATTCATAATGAGCTAGTATGCTAGGGATAACCTTTGTCTTGCAGGTTTTTTTTTTTTTTTTTTAAAAAGGGTTTACAACCATTACTCGAAGTTTCAGCTCCCTCCAAAAAGTTTCTATAGGATTAAGGTCTGGAGACTGGCTAGGCCACTCCATGACCTTAATGTGCTTCTTCTTGAGCTACTCGTTTGTTGCCTTGGACGTGTGTTTTGGGTCATTGTCATGCTGGAAGACCCATCGAGGACCCATCTTCAGTGTTCTGGCTGAGGGAAGAAGGTTCTCATCCAAGAATTTACAATACATGGCCTCGTCCATTGGCTCCTCAATGCAGTAAAGTTGGCCTGTACCTTTAGAAGAGAAACAGTCCCAAAGCATAATGTTTCCACCTCCATGCTTGACTGTAGGGATGGTGTTCTTAGGGTCATAGTCAGCATTTTTCTTCCTCCAAACACGGTGAGTCGAGTTAATGCCAAAGAGCTGCAGGGGTTCAAATAATGATTTTCGCCAATATATATACATAATACATTATTTTAATTATTTTTTATGTGTAATAAATAGATAGTTTTCTTAATATCATATTTGTGAACTACAATATATCTATTTTTATATTCAGGGCACCCTAGAAGACCAAATTATTGAAGCTAATCCAGCGATGGAAGCCTTTGGCAATGCCAAGACCCTGAGAAATGATAATTCCTCCCGATTTGTAAGTTGTTACAAAAATTTGACATATCATAATTTGTTTGCTCCTGTTGTTGGAGTAATAATTTGCCTTTTGTGAATGATTAAGTGCTATGTTATGTTGTTAAGCTATTGTGTAGTTAAAGTATATGCTGGTGGTTTGTGTTTGTTATCATGTTACAAAGTATTCTTTCTCATAGGGGAAGTTTATTCGAATTCAATTTGGACCTACTGGAAAACTGGCTTCATCTGACATTGACATCTGTAAGTATCTCGGCAAGCCTATTCTGGTCATAAAGTACAAAGGTTACATATATACATAGTTACATAGTAGGTGAGGTTGAAGTCTATCAAGTCCAACCTATGTGTGTGATTATATGTCAGTATTACATTGTATATCCCTGTATGTTGCGGTCGTTCAGGTGCTTATCTAATAGTTTCTTGAAACTATCAATGCCCCCCGCTGAGAGCACCACCTGTGGAAGGGAATTCCACATCCTTGCCGCTCTTACAGTAAAGAACCCTCTACGTAGTTTAAGGTTAAACCTCTTTTCTTATAATTTTTAATGAGTGGCCACGTGTCTTGTTAAACTCCCTTTTGCGAAAAAGTTTTATTCCTATTATGGGGTCACCAGTACGGTATTTATATATTGAAATCATATCTTCTCTCAAGCGTCTCTTCTCCAGAGAGAATAAGTTCAGTGCTCGCAACCTTTCCTCATAACTAATATCCTCCAGACCCTTTATTAGCTTTGTTGCCCTTCTTTGTACTCACTCCATTTCCAGTACATCCTTCCTGAGGACTGGTGCCCAGAACTGGACAGCTTACTCCAGGTGCGGCCGGACCAGAGTCTTGTAGAGCGGGAGAATTATCGTTTTATCTCTGGGGTTGATGCCCTTTTTAATGCATGCCAATATTCTGTTTGCTTTGTTAGCAGCAGCTTGGCATTGCATGCCATTACTCAGCCTATCATCTACTAGGACCCCAAGGTGTGCCATTGCAGTGATGCATTTCTAGACAAGCTGATATTCTCCTCATTGGGGATGAGCAGAGTGATTCTAGCAAAATGATGTTGCAAAATGACTGATTTTGCTGTTGCAAGGGTCGACTGTCAAGAATATTCAAAGTGTATTTAAAGCCACAAACAAAACTTACATTTATACATATTTCATACTCATAGAGCAACTGTTTTTTTTTTTTTTTAAATAATAATAATAAAAAATATAAATAAAATACTGATGATCCTGTCAGTAACACACATTCTGCCCCTGGATGACAACACTCGCTTAGCCATACTCTATCTATAAGGAAGCAATGCTGTCCCCCTAGGACAGTGCTACAAAATGCCGCCCACTCCCCACATCTCCGTAACATAGCGGAAAAGTGTTTTGCAGTCCAAAGAGGTGAACAGAAAAGGGAAAAAAGACTGCCGAGTGCATAGGACCACACCAGATTTCTGCCAGGATCAATGGGTATTTTTTTTTAACTTAAATCAATATAAAAAAACAAAATGTAATATTATTATACAGGATTTATATAGCGCCAGCAGTTTGCGCAGCGCTTTACAACATCAGGGGAGACAGTACAATTACAATACAATTTAATACAAAAGGGATCAGAGGCGGCTCTAGGCTTTGTGAGGCCTTAGGCAAATCTTAAACATGAGGGCCCACTCATGCCCAAAATCGGAAAAATAATTCAAGCGATAAAAAAATAACTGTACAAATTGCATATATTAAGAGCCTTAAATCCTATGAACTATGAATTCACAGTTTCTAGAATATTGCTGATGACAGGGGGTCAGTAGGTGCCATGATATGCCAGATGGCATATATATTATCAGGGCTGTGTGTGGGGCGGCTGGCCGTAGTGATTATCGGAGCCCCCCTCGGTCAGGGGTGACGTCACAGGATGTGTCAGTATCGGGCAGGACCGTCATCATTCTTTACCTGGAAGCTCCGGCGGCAGACAGTCTCCCCGATGATCGCCGGACGCCTGGTCTGGCATTGGCAGGTCCTCCATTACAGACATTCTTCCTGGAGAGTGGAGCAGAGTGAGAGCATCTCGGCCGCTGCTGGCATTAGCTGGGCTCTGCAAATGGCAGGAGATCCACAGAGCCCGGCAGAAGGGGAGGAGTCGGGAGAGGGAAGTACATGGAGCCACCCACTGACCCTGGGACGTCACCCCTGGCAGTGCTGAACTGAACAGTCTGCCCATGGCAGGGGTAAAAGTAGTAGCGGGCAGACAGCCCTGGGGACACTGACTGGGGGACATTCCCTCCAACTCCCACACACGTCAGGCAAATTAGGCGGCCGCGAGGCCCCTGGGAGTGCGAGGCCTAAGGCAACCGCCTAATTTGCCCAATTAGAGAGCCGCCTCTGAAAGGGATCAGAGGGCCCTGCTCCTTAGGCCCCTTTCACACCGGGGCGTTTTTCATGCGGTACAGCGCTAAAAATAGCGCCTGTTCACCGCATGAAAAAATCCGGCCCCTTTAACTCCAGTGTGAAAGCCGGCGGGCTTTCACACTGGAGCGGTGCGCTAGCAGGATGACAAACAAAGTCCTGCTAGCAGCATCTTTGGAGCGGTATAGGAGCGGTGTGTTAAAACGACGGTAAAGCAGCGCTAAATATCTGCTTTACCGTCACCGCGGCTCCAGTGTGAAAGGGGCCTTAGAGCTTACAATCTAGAAGGAAGAGAAGTTCATTGTTCGTGTTTACATTTTTTTTTTGCAGTTGTAAAACTGCTTTCACTTTATAATGTTATAAGATATTCGCAATCACAAATATTTTTATTTATGCTTTTAGACCTTCTGGAAAAATCAAGAGTAATTTTCCAGCAGCCTGGAGAAAGAAGCTACCATATTTATTATCAGATCCTGTCTGGGAAGAAGCCAGAGCTTCAAGGTAACACAACCTGAAATCTGCCCATATATACAAACCATGAGCCATCTGATCACATTTTTGGTGAAGCCTTGCCTATAAGATGGCATATCTATAGGAATCGATCAATGAACAAACCATCCAAGCTTCTGGTTTCTGTGGGGAACAGATGCAGCTCTCATGCATTTGCTATCCTTAATCGAATAGAGTTTGGGGAGAGAAGCCAGTTTAAATTCAAATTCACCAAACTTACCTTATAAACATCCAGAATGTATGGTGGGCCTATAATATAATATATATTATTTAGCCAGATATATGAATATTTTACACATATGACATTTGAAATATTTTTTATATTTTCATATGCAACTTATTTTTTGCAAGCTTTCAAGGCTTACTTTAGCGCCTCTGTTGAAACATGTCTGGTGTTTGCAGAGCCCAGTATTAAAGGGGAAATTAAAATACACAA
Source organism: Lithobates sylvaticus (assembly GCA_028564925.1). Classification (NCBI taxonomy): domain Eukaryota; kingdom Metazoa; phylum Chordata; class Amphibia; order Anura; family Ranidae; genus Lithobates; species Lithobates sylvaticus. The sequence continues at coordinate 168,115,756 of CM053037.1, read as the reverse complement.
GTGAATGAGTCAGAGCAGTGACATCTTCCTCCTCCTTTCCTCTCTGTACTTGTCTATACAGTTTGCTCCATATGAAGTTTCAGTCAGAAACTCTAATGCTCCATACACACGATCAGACTTTCTGAAAGCAAAACCGTGTTTTTTTGTTCGAAGGATGTTGGCTCCAACTTGTCTTGCATACACACGGTCACACAAATGTTGGCCAACAATTATGAACGTAGTGACGTACAAGACGTACGTGATGTCTCCATTACGAACGCTAGTTATATCTCCGGCTCGTACTTGATTCCGAGCATGCGTGGACTTTTGTTCGACGGACTTGTACACACGATCGGAAAGTCCGACAAACATTTGTTGGCGAAAAATTGGAGAACCTGCTAGCCAACATTTGTTGGCGGAAAATCAGACAAAAAATGTTCGATGGAGCATACACAGGATCGGACTTTCCGCCAACAAGCTCACATCCAACATTTGTTGTCGGAAAATTCGATCGTGTGTACGGAGCATAAATGGAAAATGAATTCTGTTATGCTCTCTTTAAAATATCTATAGTGCTCTGGGAATCCTGCATCATGGGATACTCTGTATTTATATACACACTTTATGGCCAACAATTTGTGGACATCTGACCATCACACTTATATAAGCTTGTTGGTTGTTGGACATCCCATTCCAAGTCTATGGGTACTAATAAAGAGCAGCCCCCATTTGCTGCTATAACAACATCAACTACGCTGGGAAAGCTTTGCACAACATTATGGAGCGTGTCTGTGAAAATGTGTGCCCATTCAGTCAAAAGAGCATTTATGAGGTCAGGTACTGGTGTTGGACGAGACAATCAGTAGGGTTGAGGCTTTTTGCAGGCCACTCAGGTTCACCCACACCAAACTGGTCAAACCATCTCTTTATGGAGCTGGCTTTGTACATGGGGGCACATTATCAAGGGTATACCACATAACAGTACTAAAAATCAACCATCTAACCATCCCACCCAGGCATAAGCCTGGTGGCCTAATGAGTTAAAAGGAAATTTTAACTCCCTAGACTGATTATTCAAGAAACAAGAATAATGCTGCGTACACACGGTCGGATTTTCCGACAACAAATGTTCGATGTGAGCTTGTTGTCGGCAATTCCGACCATGTGTAGGCTCCTTCGGACAAAAAATTGAGAGCTGGATCTCAAATTTTCCGACAACAAAATCCGTTGTCATAAATTCCGAGCGTGAGTAGACAATTCCGACACACAAATTTCCACGCATGCTCTGAATCAAGCAGAAGAGCAGCACTGGCTATTGAACTTAATTTTTCTCGGCTCGTCGTACGTGTTGTACATCACTGCGTTCTTGACGTTTCGGAATTTCCAACAACATTTGTGCGACCGTGTGTATGCAAGACAAGTTTGAGCCAACATCCGTCGGAAATAAATCCACGGTTTTGTTGTCGGAATGTCCGCTCGTGTGTACGTGGCATAAGTGTGAGCCTGGCTGAAGAGTTGAAGTAAGAGAGGACTCTAGCGGCCCCTATGGGGGTGGCGCTACATAAGTAACCCTCTACACATCCAAAACCCTGTGAATTTCCAGAAGCTAGTCTCATTTGTTAGCTACAACAAGCTTAAGATAACCCAGAGTCTCCCAGGGATTTTCTTGCTTGTTCTCACATAATAAAATATACCATTTCATATGTCCACATATTTCTGTTTCTTAACTCCCTACAAAGTTGGAAGAGCTGAAGGTAACAAGACTATGGCCTGTAGACTGACCGAGGCCGTGTTCTGAATATCCCAACAAGAACCTCAGATGTCTATGAAGTGACATTAAAGTAAAATGGATATATTTTGTCTAATTCCCTGCAAATGTTTTATTACAGATATGCTTCTGCTGTCCACCAACCCGTACGACTATCACTTCTGTTCACAAGGTGTAACAACTGTGGATAATGTTGACGATGGGGAAGAGCTTATGGGCACTGATGTACGTGATCTAAATTAGTCTATCAATATATCTGATCAAACCATGAAAGAAATTCATATCAGATGTATCACAATGAGTAACAAAGTATTTTCTCACTTAGTTAATATTTACCATTGCATGTGAATGTAGACAAATATTGCTTTAGTTACAGCTGGCTGCTTTTCTGTGCTAATATTTATGGGGAGGAGTTAGTAGTTTTATGCAAAAATTGTGGTTCAGAAGAAGAAGAAGGGTAGGGAAGGCAGACTCTGTGGGGTTGATGTACTAAAGGCAAATAGACAGTGCAGTTTGCAAAGTGCAGTTGCACTCTGCAAGAGCAGTTGCTCCAGAGCTTAGCAAATTAGCAGAAGCTCTGATGACTTCCATCATCCAATCATGTCCAAGCAAAAATGCTGTTATTTTTATTTTCCTTGCACGTGATTGGGTATTCTTTGCAAAGTGAAGCTTTACCTAATTTACTAAGCTGTGGAGCAACTGCACTTAGAGGGTGCAACTGCACTTAGAGGGTGCAACTGCACTTTGCAAAGTGCACATTCTTGTTGCCTTTAGTAAATCAACCCCTGTGCCTTCTGCCACATCATGGGAACTCAAGACACTGATCAAAGGGCACGCTGACCCAGACTGCACCACAGGGTATTTAAATATACAGAATGTATACTCTTGTCTTATTACACATTTCTGCAGTAGCTGAAAGTCAGTTTCTCCCCTCTCCAGCACTGGAATTGGCGGGCACTCCTATGTCATTACTTATGATACAGGACCATTAAAATATTAAAATAAGCCTTATTTGTCGTTCTCAATTGCAGGGGAGCAAGGTTTTTTTTTAAATTTATGCTCAGTTAGACTTTGATTTGTGATATTCTAATTCCGATGGAAAATGTCCGATCGGACCATGTTGTCGGAAAATCCGCCCGTGTGTGGGCTCCATCGGACTTTTTCCGTCGGAATTTCCGACGGAAAAAGTTTGAGATCCTGCTCTCAAATTTTCCGACAACAAAATCCGATCTGACTTTTTCCGATCGTGTGTAGAGAATTCCGACGGACAAAGTGCCACGCATCCTCAGATCAAATTACGAGACCAAAGCTATTGGTCTCTACGTAGTTCCGTCGTACACAACGAACGTCACCACGTTCGGAATGATCGGATTTTCCGATACAACTTTGTCCGACCGTGTGTATGCAACACCAGTTTCGGACAAAATCCGTCAGAAAAAATCTGACAGATTTTGTGGTCGGAATTTCCGACCGTGTGTACGGGGGCTTAGATATTGCAAGACAGTTGATACAATTTCTTTAGCATTTTCCTTAGGAGCCAGTGACACAGATCGTTTGTACAGACTTTGTGCATGACCCACTGGGTCATAAGTAGAGATGAGGCGTATTTGCATCCTAGTTTGAACCCTCTTGAGAAAGCCCATCAGGAATCTGTCTCTGTACTGGACTAATCATATCTGTCTGAGACATTCTCCACCCCACAGCCTCATGTATACCCATCCCTTGTATACACGTATGATTGGCCCATGCAGGTGACAGCTTCCTTACGGGCTTGTGCATGTTGGTTAAGATCCTAGCCTGAAGACGCCAAAACTCATCAAAAGTTATAACCAAGTGGTATCAGGCAGAAAATCTCTCTGTCAATTCCTACATTACCAGCACTAAGGAGCATAGAATGATTCTACCATTTCCTCTTGACTTGATTTGGACTTAAAGTGAAGGGGTGTCTGACCCCAGGTGGAAATTTCAGGATATTGTAAAGGTAACTCTTCATTTTAAATCTATCTTTAGGGGTCCCATAAAAGTTTTTACATAGAGGCCCTTTTATTACTGTATCCACAACTGAACTGGCCTATCACCAGTGACAGCTTGAGTTTTTACCAAAAATATTGACTGCCTTAAACCAAATAGAAATCAACTGACAAGGCCTGGAAAAATATTGTCACTGACTTCTAGTGAATAAAATATATTATTATTATTATACAGGATTTATATTGCACAGCGCTTTACAAAGTTACGATAAACAGTTCAGTTACGTGACGTGTTAACTTATGTCATCTTGCATGTCATATGTTCTCTCTTTCCCAGCATGCCATGGATATCCTGGGTTTCAGCCCGGAGGAGAAAACTGGCAGCTATAAAATAGTTGGTGCCGTCATGCATTTTGGGAACATGAAGTTCAAGCAGAAGCAGAGGGAGGAGCAGGCTGAAGCGGACGGCACTGAAAGTAAGTGAATGCAGATGTATTGTGATGGTACACCCACCAGACCCCCAAATGGGTATTGCTGTCTTACATTTTATGGCCACATCCAAATTACTTCTAATTTGTTCCCATTTCCAGGTGCTGACAAGGCAGCCTATCTAACGGGAATCAGCTCAGCTGATCTCATTAAAGGTCTGCTCCATCCCAGAGTAAAGGTTGGGAATGAGTATGTGACCAAAGGTCAGAATGTGGAGCAGGTAAGTCAAGAGAGATGCAAATGAATATGTATTTACTTTGAAACACTCAGGGGTGCAGCTAAAGGATGCTCTGGCATCCCTTTAAATAGTTCAGAACACCTGGGGGGGGGGGGGGGTGAGAAGATTTGGAAATCATGTGGCCGATGCGACAGCTCTTTCTTTGCGTTGAGAGTGTGTAATGAGTGCTCTATCATCACATACACATGAACCACTCAGCGATGCATATGTGCGGCGCGTGGGCGTTATGTCTGTTGGGCGCTTGTAGGCCAACTCAATATTGAACCCTACGGACTATGCCCCGTACACACGGTCAAATTTTCTGATGGAAAATGTCCTATCGGACCATGTTGTCGGAAATTCCGACCATGTGTGGGCTCCATCTGACTTTTTCCGTCGGAATTTCAGACGGAAAAAGTTTGAGATCCAGCTCTCAAATTTTCCGACAACAAAGTCCTATCGGACTTTTTCCGATCGTGTGTAGCGAATTCCGACAGACAAAGTGCCACGCATGCTCAGATCACATTACAAGACCAAAGCTATTGGCTACTAGCCTCTACGTAGTCCCGTCGTACGCAACGAAAGTCACCACATTCAGGATGATCGGAATTTCCAACAACTTTGTCCGTCGGAATTTCTGACCGTGTGTATGGGGCATAAGACTGGGATGTCATTAAAGTTCATGTGCGTGTAAAGGCAGGCGTTCCAATTCTTTTGGTAATATAGTGTATCTGGTTTCTGAGTATTGTAAGTGAAACGTTCTGTAGGGAATGCACAATAAATTCTTCAAAACAAGGTTATTTAAAAATGTAATTTTATCATCTATTTATAATCCTCTTAACAATGGGATTGCTACAAACTAAAAAATATATATATTTTCAAATAAAATATGAAATATAATACCCCTGAATGTGTAACATACTTAACTGGCCATACATGGTTGTTCAGTTGTTTTTGTTTATCCAATGTGCTGAGCAAAAAGAAAACAGGATCCTCCATCCACAAAAATTAGGTGGTTGAAGGAATCCCCCCTAACCTTCCTACGGGGACATTGCATTCTGATAACGGCACTAGTTACTGTCAAAATACACTGATCAGCAGCTGCAGCTCATTGGCTCAGCCCCTGATTAAGAAAAACATTTCCAACATTTCGGCCTCATGCACGCTGCACGTTATAATAAGGTTAAAAAAAATGGCAATAGCTTTGCAGTGAGTTTTTCAACGTTTTTTTCAATGTCTTTGCAATAACGTTTTTTAGCGTTTTTGTTTTTTTAGTTTTTCAAAGTTTTTTAGCGTTTCTAAGCATTTTAAATTTTTTTCAATGGGATCAAATAGTTAAACACTGGTGATACACGTATTTAATAGTTTATTGCCAATTTGCAGCGTTTCTTTTTTGACGTTAGAGCGTCTTTACAGCTGAAAAACTCCTCTCATAACCCACTAGTTTTGGTGTTTTTTTACAGCCAAAAAACGCCCCAGCCAAAAACAGTTGATAACAGCCTATGTGTGCATGGACACAAAGGATAACATGCTGGAGAGTTTATTGACTGTAGAAAAAAATGTCTGAAGCCAAAAACAGCGGCTGTAAAAACGTCCAGTGTGCATGAGGCCTTACAATCAAACTACCGTATCTACTTCTGTTAAGCGGAGACAACTACACACTGATCAAGAATTGGCCAGTCCCTGCTGAACTGGCCCCATTTTCGATCAGTGTATGGACAGCTTTGCTGTATAGCACTCACCATCTGTTATACATAGACAAATAAAAAGCTGTCTTTTTTTTTACCATCGTGAGTATTTCTACTTTATATTTCCAGGTGGTATTTTCAGTTGGTGCCTTGGCAAAAGCTACTTATGATCGGATGTTCAAGTGGCTTGTTAGCCGAATTAATAAGACGCTGGATACCAAGCTGGCTAGACAGTTCTTCATAGGAGTACTGGACATCGCTGGCTTTGAAATATTTGAGGTACAGAATATTTCTATACTCGCATGCACTTAGTTATATATATATATATATATATATATTGCCCTTATGACTGCTTCACACATAAGACCAAAATTTGATTTTTGACCTTAGTACGATCAATTCAAACTTTTTCAGTCTTGAGCCACCAGCACAACCTCTGTCATGTCCAAGGGCCATTTCTACTATTTATACCCATTTAGTGGGTTTGATTTACTAAAGGCAAACAGGCTGTGTAATTTGCAAGTGAAATTCCATTTTGATAGGGAATTTGCACCAGAGCGTAGTGAAGGAGGTGAAGCTCTGTTGACTTCCATCATCCAATCATGTGCTATTTTTTTTATTTTTCTTGCAAGTGATTCGGTAATCTCTGCAAAGGGAAAATGAAACTTCACCACATTCACTAAGCTCTGGGGCAAATTCCCTTGCCAAGTGCAACTCACCTTACAAAGGAAACCTGCCTTTAGTAAATCAACCCCAAAGTGTCTTCCAAAGACTCCCCCGTTGTTCACAGAGTAACACCTCCTTATAATTTCCCATATTAACTCCTATTCATTCCAATGCACATTCCAATGAACAAGCCTTTAGTATGTTGGTTGTTTTCAGTGTGCCATTGGGCCCCTTAGAAGCAGAAACTTTCCAGTGTGCCATTGGGCCCCTTTAAAACAGATACTTCTGCCTTTTTAACATAGGTTAATTCACGCATATTGAATTGGTGTTCAGGTGCTTATTGGGAATCGCACTACTTCCTTGCACTACTTCCTTTATCTAAAAAAAAAAAAAATTTCCATTGAAGCTTTGCAGTCCTTAGATCCTTTATGAAGCTTTTTTTCCCTTTATTTTCACCTTGTGATTCTGCCAGTAGCACACTTCCAGTCCTAGCAGGTCAACGCTCAATCACCCTTCTGTGTCAGGAATACAAAAAAACAAGATGGGACTACTGGACCCCTCTTCTATTGTCCATAACATCGAGGGGAGCTGCTCTGTAGTCTTCGGAGGACAATGGAGTTGATTTACTAAAGGCAAATAGACTGTGCACTTTGCAAAGTGCAGTTGCACATTGCAAAGTGCAGTTGCACATTGCAAGAGCAGTTGCTCTAGATTTAGTAAATGAGCAGAAGCTCTGCTGACTTCCATCATCCAATCATGTGCAAGCAAAAATTTAGTTTTTTTTATTTTCTTGCACGTGATTGGGTATTCTTTGCAAAGTTCAGCTTTACCTCATTTACTAAGATCTGGAGCAACTGTACTTTGCAAAGTGCACAGTCTTTATGCCTTTAGTAAATCAACTCCAATGTATGGTATCAGTCAACACAGGAAAAGGGCACAGAAAGTTGTTAGCTCACCAGATTTCTAGAAAGATCAACAGATATTATTTAACAGAACTTATTTAACAGATGTAACAAAAAGCTTTGGATTTATTATTTACAAATGTAAAGGGACCAAATAAAAGAAGATGGTGTCTGTGACAGACTCACCCGGGACAGAGGATTTTGGAGAGGACTGAATACCAGCCTCTTGCCTTGCGATTATGGTCCCTGGCATTTGGGGGAACTGGTCTCGTCTTGTTTTGTGCTTGGGAGCAGTTGGAATATCTGATATCTATATTCAGACTGGGAGGAAGTGGTATATGACGAAAGCACGCAAGCGGAGTGTAGGGACGTTTCGTCACAGTGTCCACATACACTTAAATTATGTGGGGCTTACAAAATAAGTGCTTCATAAAATGTTTCTTGAGCCCTTTCTAAGAGATCAAATTTGCATGTTACATTTAATAATGATAAGAAGCAAAGTGATGTAATCTTTTTCTAGAAGTAAGTAGGCGTCAGCCCTCAATAGACAGAATGTGGTCCCTTGCAAATGTAGTTGACTTTGACCCTGATTTCCTAAATCAATAGGCACTCTCAAGTACTTGCCATCAGCCACATGAACAGTAAGCATATTATCCCAGCAAAGGTTCCTACATTTAAATCCTTAATCTTACCAAGACCTACCTCCAAAGTCGGCCACACATCAGGCAGTTCTAATTACTTTCCAAACTACCAAATGGATAAATCAACCTATCGGCAGCTGTTTCAATCTACATCATGAAATGATCAGTGTTGGTGATAGGTTGTCTTGATTGGTTCGGCTGTATTTTTTGCAACTGAAAGCTGCTGATGTAAGCAAACACACTATTGCTATGTGTGTGGCCAGCTTTAAGGTAAACCTATACTACAATCGGTGCTAACCCCACATCTAGAGAAACATTTTGTAGATCTGAAATGAAAACCCTCTAAGGCCAACCTTGACCTGTTTGATTAAATGATTGCCCACCCCAATTAGACATGCCACTTTGGACACTATGAATATAGACATGGCTAGAAGGTGTGTTTTACACATTTATTAAGCTCGGTAGTTTCGACTTTTGACACATGGAAAATGTTTTACAGCCAGCTAAAATAATCCAAAAAGTGATAAAAAACTGAAATTGGGTCCATAATGCTTTCTGTGTTTTCTTCTCCAGTATAACAGCTTTGAGCAGCTCTGCATCAACTTCACCAATGAGAAACTGCAACAGTTTTTCAACCACCACATGTTTGTACTGGAGCAGGAAGAGTACAAGAAGGAAGGAATCGAATGGGTCTTCATTGATTTTGGCCTAGACTTACAGGCTTGCATTGACCTCATAGAAAAGGTAAAGGGGTAGATAAAGTGGGTAGCCAATAAAAAGTTGTTCTTATCAAGGTCCAATTGGGCATCACCAACTCTTGATGTTGGCACATGACACACCTAGGGCACTTGCTGTCTGCTCACCTGTGTCCTCGGAATGTGATTACATTTACGGACAGAGTCATCAACAAATGCAGTAGTCTTATTCTGTTGGCTTTGAACTACTATGTACACTGGTGGGCCTTTTTTCCTGTGGGGTCCAGTAACCCCCCCCCCCCCTACAAGCCTTGCCCACTCTGTCTTATACAACCGATAGCATATTAATGAAATATTGTTAATACAGCTGGGGTATTTCTTTGGTTGTTGGGTAAAATGAATAGTTTTTCCATTTGCATTTTAGATTTTTGTTTTCATTGTTATTGCTAATTCAGTTATACATTTAAGAGACAAAATCTCAATTCCAACCTGTTTTTATTCTTCTCTAGCCAATGGGAATCCTTTCTATTCTGGAAGAAGAGTGCATGTTTCCTAAGGCATCAGACATGACCTTTAAAGCCAAGCTTTATGACAACCACTTGGGGAAATCTCCTAACTTCCAAAAGCCAAAAGTAGACAAGAAACGCAGATACGAGCCTCACTTTGAGCTGGTCCATTATGCTGGTGTGGTGAGTGTTCTTTAGCTTCATTATTCAAGATGGACTCCAGCACCACTTATTTTACTATAAGGACATATCTTGGGTTATGATTTACTTTAAAATGTTATACATTTTCTCTGTTAAAAAAAAAAAAAAAAAAAGTCACACATTTCCTCCTCTACCCTGCTCCTTAAAGTTGTGGGTATGTTTTATACTGTGTTTTCTAGTGATAGCCTTTCCTCTTCCATGCTGTGTTACTCCTCAGGTACCTAAGCCACTCATTATAATTTTGATATTATTCTAGTGATTATTATTGCATCCCCTGTGGTCCTAAGCACTACAGGAGATGTCATCATGGAGTTAGTGGTGGGCATTACTAATAGCAAGAACACTGCAGCAGTTAGGTTAGCCTGTTGGGGTATGGGTAAAGCTCAGATTCACTTTAAACTTTAAAATTTAAGAATATGTTACACTGAACACAGACTTGTTTGAACAGGTGCCATATAACATCATGGGATGGCTGGACAAGAATAAGGATCCTTTAAATGAAACTGTGGTCGGAGTATTCCAGAAGGCCTCCAACAAGCTAGTGGCCAGCCTGTATGAGAATTACATCAGCTCCTACACATCAGGTACACAACTTCTAGGATTATCACATGAAAAATACATATATGAATCATTTTTTTTATCTGGCCCATTGTGGACTTCCCCTGCATGGAAACGCCCATCAAGTTTTATGGAAAAATAGCTCATCTGTTTATATGTTTTGTGACTTTCAGATGTAGACTTAAGTCTAGTACACACTATTAGTTTTGTTTGGTTCAAGCCAGTGGGCTGAACGAAAAAAAAATGAAGAGCTCGGGAAGAGCCATTGTACTAACTATGCAATGTTAGTACAGTGATCTCCACCACTGAGCTATTGTGTTCTGACTCCCCCGCCCCCCCCCCCCACCCCACCAGAACAACCCAGTCAGCACTCTCAGAAATTGGCTGAGAGCGCTGATCGGATGCTGATCGGCAGACCTTTTTTGGTCATGCCCCTTCGATAGGACGACCCACCCCCCCGGGGAATGCCCCAGCCAATGGCTGAGAGCGCTGATCGGTAGCTGATCGGCAGACCTTTTACAGTCATGCTCCTTCAGCCTAATGGCCTGCTTCTGTCGGACCGGCTGCTGTACACGCGGGCCAGATGTCGGCTGTTTTTTATGTGCCGCCCGGTATTCAGCCCATGTGTACTAGGCTTTAATCTAAACCAATAATTCTCAACCAGGGTGCCATCTGGGTTCTGCTGAGGTGCCATGAGCATGGGGACCTAGTTTGCCCTGGATCAACGTCATGAGTTGCCATGTTGCAGACGGGTTGACAACAAGCACCATAACAAACCAATGACGCTCTAGAGCCAGGATGCACTGTCATCCATTGCTCTGGTGGTGGTGATTGGCTTGTCTGCAAAATGGCAATGCATGACTCTAATCAAGGGCAGGTGGCATGCAGGGTCGCCCGGGCATTCAGAAGAGGATGGAAATCTGCCTTCTCCAACTCTGTTCCACCTTCTAACCCACTGCCATCCTGCTGGAGCCAAAAGGTAGAGCTCTGATGTGATGGGGCGACTCATGTACAGGGGGTCTTTAATGTATAGAGGCGACTCTGATGTGATGTGGGGAGTCTGACATAAAGGGGGGGTGATGTGATTGAGGAACCCCTGAAATAAAGGGGAGCTTCTGATGTGAAGTTAATATCACCAAAGGGGTTGTGTGCATTGCCCCACGCTCAGCGAAGCTCAGAGGGGGCCAATCAGTGGTGCCTCAGTGCATCATGCTGATAGGAGGAGAGAGCAGAGACAAAGATAATGCCATCCGTCTGCTCTTTCTCCTTTCACTGTCTGGTCACCGGCAGGGGGAGAAACTTGAAAGTGTCGCTAAACTGCGGCAGAAAAAAATTAGGTCTTCTCTCCTTCCAAAACCCAGCTGTGAGGTGAGGCAGAGCTGTGTAAATATTAGAACTGGATGGACAGAAATAAAATGGCTCTCCTAAATGTAACAAATCTGTATATTTAGCTGTTTGCCAGGAGTTTGGGTCTAAGGGATTCATTGATGTAAAAGGACAGCAGAGATATCCCCAAGGTCCAGTTTGAATGCTGTCATTCTAATTATTATCATCAATACAGTAAGAATCCACATTGACCTTGTTAGAAGTAAACATCTGCTCAATAAAAATGACTTCACATTTTAAATTTTTGAAGATAACATTATTTTGGTACTGTAGGCGAGCATAAGACGGGAGTGAAGGAAAAACGCAAGAAGGCGGCTTCATTCCAGACTGTGTCTCAGCTTCACAAGGTAAATCACAGTTTATTTATCTAATATTGTGTGTTAATGTGGAACTGCAGAAATCCTTTTTTTTTGGACAGGGTTATATTGGTATTTGTGTCCCCCCTTAGGCACCATATTCCTATACTTATACTGTTGTACTGTTACAAACATGACAAAAGTAAAACTATACTTCCTAATTTTGGGACAAATTGGGATGGGTGTACTAAAGGAAAATAGACTGTGCACTTTGCAAGTGCATTTGCTCTCTTCAAGGGCATTCGCTTCAGATCTTAGTAAAAAGAGGGGAAGCTTCACTTTGCAAAGAATATCCAATAGCATTCAAGAAGAAAAAAAAAAAAAAAACAGCATTTTTGCTTGCACATGATTGGATGATGGAAGTCGGCAGAGCTTCCCCTCGTTTACTAAGCTCTGGAGCAAATGCCCTTGCCAAGTGCAACTGCACTTGCAAATTGCACAGTCTATTTGCCTTTAGTAAATCAACCTAACTGTAGCACAATGTATGCAGGGAAAGAACACACCCTAACTGCAAAGACTAGTAGTTCTATGGTAGTCCAAGGTAGGGTTCCACCTCATCCCTTTAAACATGAACACATATTAATTACACAGGTTCTGAGGCTAATTGGCACCAAGTGAGTTTAATTACCACCTTAATCAGCCACAGAACCTGTGTAATTAATATGTGTTCGGGTTTAAAGGGATGAGGTAGCAACCCTAGTCCAAGTTAGTCCTATGATTACAATGCTTCCTGTCCTAGGGGGGCTAATTGCACTCACTGTGTGACAACCCAAAGTCATCCCCCCCAGGCTGGACTTCAAACATGCCTTCATCTCTTCATTTCCAATAAATGAGGGGTGGGGGAATTAGCAGTTTACTAAAGGAGGATACATTACTTGTACTTTCAGTTCAGCTCACAGGAAGTAACAAGGATACTGTATTTCTGGCAAGATCAACAGGTGTGGTAAAGGTGAACTAAGGGATAGTTCACCTTTTACCACAAAACTGCCTATACAGATAAGGGGGCATCTGTAGATAAAAAAAAAAACAAATTGAACAGCTCTGACTAAAGTTGAATTTCTATAGGTGTAGGCCATTTACATAAATTATGAAGCCTGACTGGAATACTCCCAGGACGTTGCTAAGTGAGGCCTACTCGTCACTGCTCACCGGGGCCTCCACCATCACAGGTATTGAGCTCTCAAATTCTGAGCTCAGAGCTACTGCATCAGGGGAGAGAAAGAGAATATGTGAGGGGGTTTAAATCAGAGAAAGCTGACTACTATGATGGTGGAGGTGAGCAGTGATGACTAGGCCTCACTTAGCAATGTCCTTGGAGTACTTGGCAACGTCCTGGGAGTATTCCAGTCAGGCTTCATAAGGTATGTAAATAGCCTACACCTATAGCAAGGGTATCATTCATCTTTAGTCAGAGCTGCACAGTTTGTTTCAATCTACAAACATCCCTTACCTGCATAGGCAGGGTTTTTGTAAAGGTAAACTACATTTTAGGCTGGGTTTACCCCTCTGACGGATGAGGATCTCAGCAGGGGTCCCTTTTCTCCATTTCAGGGACGAATTTTTGCCTGAATTCGGCCCTGAAACGGAGCCAAAGACGCACAGCATTCCTGTGCAAGCCGCTCCGCAGCCGCAACAGAGATATGTGAACCGGCTCCATAGAGAGCCAGTCACAATCTCCTGTTATGCGAATTGGATGCGGGGAAACCCACATCCATTTCACATAGGTGTGAACCCAGCCTGAGAGTGATCCCAAGCAGTATCCTTATTTTCCAAAAATATTCCATACACGTCCACTACTTAATAACCGTGTGATCTATTTTTAATTAGGTGGTTTCTGACTGTTTTTCTGCCTCCTTGTAACATCCTCTTCCTGAGCTTCCGAACCTGTCCTTTTGCCCATCAGTTCAGTTTATTCATAACGAGCAGTGCATGTTAGTTGCGATCACTTACACTGCTCTATGCAAACTACAAATCCCATAGTCCATCCCAGGAGCGAGCGGGTGGCTACGTTCCTACATATAGGAACATATAAGAACATGTACTTGGTTTTTTATATATATATATATATATATATATTAGTACATATTTTTTTAATAGGGATACATTAGACCCATAAGGAGGACAACTAATGCCCACACGGTCGGAAATTCCGACGGGAAAAGTCAGATCGGATTATGTTGTCGGAAAATCCGATCCTTTGTGGCTCTGACTTTTTCCTTTGGAAATTCAGACGGAAATTTTTTTTAAAGCAGGATCTAAAATTTTCCAACAACGAAATCCGATCAGACTTTTTCCGATCGTTTGTAGAGAATTCCGACGGACAAAGTGCCACGCATGCTCAGATCAAATTACAAGACCAAAGCTATTGGCTACTAGCCTCTACGTAGTTCCGTCACACGCAACGGACGTCACCACGTTCCGAACGATCAGATTTTTTTCTGACAACTTTGTCCGACTGTGTGTATGCAACACCAGTTTCGGACAAAATCCATCTGGAAAAATCCGACGGATTTTGTGGTCAGAATGTCCGACCGTGTGTACAAGGCATAAGAAGAGAAGCGAGGCAGAGGGATCTAGTTCCCAAAGAGACCATTTAGGATCTATGGTAAAACCATTTAGCACTTTATGGAGTGGTGACCTTCGATTTACGAGTTTGAGTTACCAGTTTTGTTAAGACTGGCAAGAAGGTGGGCACCTTGTATTTTCCTGAAACTGTGAAACAACATCAGTGTAAAGTGTCTCCTCTGTACAGTATTGTCTCCTTGAGTGTGAAGCCGTTAAGACTTGCAGTGATGTTTAGTTAAAGCCATTTCTTGAACATCACTTTAAGTCTGTACTGCTTCCCGCTCTGCACACCAGCTGGAAGACAGACGGGTCGAGCTGTAAGATGTGGTAAGAATCTTGTCCTCTGGATCCAGTGCACACAGTTTGGATACCACTGACTGGCAGGGAATGCCGGCTATATGTCATTACCTAACAGCTGCTACAAATTTTCATCCAAGGTCATAGAGCCACGTGATATGTCTGTCAACTCAAACATACTTTGGGCAACACAGAGTTTCTGAAAGAAGACCCATGGTGTTCTCCATGGCAGTCAAGAAGGTTTTCTCTGTCTTGTCTTCAGGCTGGAGAATAAAAGTAGAATCTTTTAGGGTGCTATAGGCAACACAGGCAGGAAACAAAAAAAGAAAAACTAACTTATTTTTATCCAATATACTACCCAACTCCAACCCATTTTTTTTATTTTTTTTTCGTAAAATGTGGAAAGATCAGAACTTTTTTAGATTTTTAAGGCCCCTTTCAGACGAGGCGGACTCCGCTTGCACGGAGCCCGCCTCTGTCCGTCGGCTCAGCGGGAGATCTGTCCGTTGATCTCCGCTGAGCCGGCGGATGACAAGCCTCTCTCCGCTGACTGAGCGGGGAGGGGATTGCGAGCGCCGCTGATCTCTATGGAGAGATCGGATGAAAACGGACAGTGTGTCCATTTTCACCCGATCTCACCCGATCCGATCCGCCAGCGACGGATCTGGACGTGTGGCCATCCATCTGCTATTGGCGGATCGGACCGGATCGGATGTCAGCGGACATGTCTCCGCTGACATCCGACGCTCCATAGAGTAACATGGAGCGCCCGTTCAGATCCGCCGTCAAAACTGACAGGCGGATCTGAACGGGCCGTCCGTGTGAAAGGGGCCTTAATCTCCCTTTTTGTGTCCCAATTTAGCAGATTTTTCTCTATTTCCTGTCCCAGCGACAACCTCAGTCCATGAAAAATTCGCCAAATAAGAAGTGAGGGAATATCTCCCTAACTGAAAAAAAAGACAGCAAATATAAACCTAACATGAATTATAACACGCTTTACTAAAGAAGTGTTCTTATTATGCCTCCACCTATAGAGATTTGCCCCACCTTACTGTCCTAGTAATGGTGCAAGAAGTGAGCCCCCGTTCACACCTATGCGAATTAGATGCGGCTTACAACGCATCCAATTCGCAGGACATTTCAAAATACATTCATTTTAATGAGGCTGGTTCACATATCTGCAGTGCATTCGCACTCCGCATTGCACAAAAAATGTGTGCGTTTCCGACGGAAAATGTCCGATCGGACCATGTTGTCAGAAAATCCGGCTGTGTGTGGGCTCCATCTGACTTTTTCCGAGAGATCCTGCTCTCAAATTTTCCGACAACAAAGTCCGATCGGACCTTTTCCGATGGTGTGTAGAGAATTCCGACGGACAAAGTGCCACGCATGCTCAGATCAAATTACGAGACCAAAGCTATTGGCTACTAGCCTCTACGTAGTTCCGTCGTACGCAACGAACGTCACCACGTTCAGAATGATCGGATTTTCCGACAACTTTGTCCGACCGTTTGTATGCAACACCAGTGTCGGACAAAATCCGTCGGAAAAAATCTGACGGATTTTGTGGTCGGAATTTACGACCGTGTGTACGGGGGCTTAGAGTAAACCGGATTGTGCTTTATAAAAGGTTTTTAGCCTTAATCTGGATCAACTTTGGGTTTAGGGTTCTGAGGATATAGGTTTTTTTAATTTTATTTTTGCTAATCGGACAAACCCTATAGTCTTTTTTATATATTTTTTTCTTCATAACTACATAACTAAATGCACAACTGGGTGCCTTTCGGCTGTGACTGAATCCCATCTTAGGCCACATATGTAAGGCAGTGCTGGCAGAAAGACAACACAGAACAGGGCTTAGGAAGACAAGATTTTAGGGGTGCAGCAAAGTGCCAGTTTCTTTATTATTTTTATTGATTTCTGATACAAGTCTTATAGAGAAATATACAGGAAAAATAATGGTATAGTTTTAGTTCCGTCTTTTTTACCTTTGTTTGGATTCATCAAGTTAAATACCATTAAGTATATCAACCTATTAATAATAATAAAAAAAAATCGTAAACGCTTAGTATAATACTGAAATGTAAAGAACCTTTGGGATTAAATTGATATACCCAATGCAAAAAAAAAAATATATATATTATTGTGTAAGACAGAACATTACTTACTTTTATGTCTTTTTGCTGTGCAGGAGAATCTTAATAAACTGATGACCAATCTGCGGTCCACTCAGCCTCACTTTGTCAGATGTATCATCCCTAATGAGAGCAAAACTCCAGGTAACCTCAGACTTTTTTATATATAAAAAAAAAAAAAAATGAAAAAACGAGGGGAGAGTGCAACAAAACACTGTACTTGATAATCTTAAAACAAACCAAATAATGCACTGACATGCATCATGAAAGGAATAAGCCTTGTATGCATAGGCGTGCGCAGGGGGTGTGCCAGGTATGTCTGGGCACACCCTAATCACTGTGCTGTGCCGATTTTTTATTTTTTTTCCCCCTACTGCCCAGGCTTCCCCCCGTGTTATGGTTATCAGGAACCCATTTGAAGATAACACATGTTTTGAACATCTTATATATCTATTTATTCATAGATCCTTTTTATAGTGGTTAGCGCCATTTTAAAGCGGAAGTAAACCCATCGATTTAACAGTTTAAAAAAAAAAAGGCATGCCGGGAATGCTAACTGCACATTGGTTGTGCTCTCAACCAAACAGTCAAACCATCCAATGGCTGGTGTCATAACGGATCACATGTGCAGCACCGTGCTGCTGGCTTCCCTCCTTATTCCCCCCGTGTTGCCTCCCTCTTCCCACCCCGCAGTGCTGCTGGCTTCCCTCCTCTCTTTTCCCCCTGGCTGCTGCAGGGGATGATTCAGGATGGAGAGCAGGGGGAAGGGGCTAGTAAATATGTAATTTACTGGCCCCTTCCTTTTTCTAAATGAACACAGTGAACACACTCACTCAATGTGTTAATTCATAACTGAAGCCTAGTAAAATGTGTTTGCTATGCTTTTGTTTGTAAATGAACAGGAAGCCGCTCAGCACAGGGCGCTTCCCATTTATTCACTGTCCCGTGCAGCTGAGGCTGCAGAGAAAGGGATGTGTGTTTGAGCTTTGGGTGCACACCCTAATGCAATAGGCTGCTCACACCTATGCTTGTATGTATCATGGGAGCCAGGCTGGCGTAACTGTTTGACCAGAAATCTAAGTGACAATTCACACATTGAGATTGATTTGATAAAGGCAAATAGGCTGCTCACTTTGCAAGAGAATTTTCCCTTAGCTTAGTGAAAAACATATTTTTGCTTACACATGATTGGGTAATTGAAGTCAGCAGAGTTTCGCCTCATTCATTAAGGTAAGGGGAAATTCCCAGCCTTTGGTAAGTCAACCCCATTTCATGGTAAAATGCAGTGAAGTAAAATGCAACCTTTATTCAAAGAGAATAAGCTTTGTTAATGTCTGTACTAATTTGAAAACCTTGCTTCTATGTTTAGCTTGTAAATATATATTTATATAGGTACAGCCATATTTGTTTATTACATACTGGGGCTCTTTTTTACTTCTTTGCAGTGCTACACAGTGCTTTACTGCTCCTATGCAGAATGCATCAAAAGTCAGCTTATGGAAAACAATACACTGTGCGGCCAATATTTTATCTCAACAGCTGTTAAGCAGTTAGGCAGAGTCATAGTAGCAGATAATCTACCCTGACTCTAGAGCAGGGGTCTCAAACTGGTGGCCTTCTAAGTGTTGGAGAACTACAAGTCCCATCATGCCTCTGCCTGACCGAAGTCATTCTTGAAATGCCTCATGGGACTTGTAGAGTCGCAACAGCTGGAGGGCCGCCAGTTTGAGACCCCTGCTCTAGAGCCTATTTTATAAATCTCTATTTATAACACATAACAAAACTATCGAAAATGTCAAACTGTGAAAGTCATATCAAAACCTAAACTCTTGATAAGGCGAGCCGTAGATGGAGTGATTCACTTGATTCCCCCATCAACATAGACAGCGCTGACAGGGAAATCCCTCCCGCCAAGCCATTGTGTTCTCTGTCCCCACTGGTAGAAGACAGTAACTATTGCTAGTGGCTATAACAGTCGCTTGCAATATTCGCATGTAAAATCCGGCAGGCTGGTTGTACCCAAGTTGATTGATTGATCAACTTGGGTACATTCAGCCTACCCATACATGGTTCAAATCTCGGCCAGTCCCTGCAGAACCAACCGGGATTCGAACCACCTATGGCTAGTTTAAGAAATGATTACTATGTCTGATTACTATGCCCGCAGAATGTTTACCCTCAGTGAGAACCATGTGAAAATTATCTGTAGATTTAGAAATGTGGATTTCGCATCCAATTCGCATGTCAGGAGATTGTGACTGTCTCTCTATGGAGCCAGTTCACACATCTCTGAGCAGATTCGTTTCAGGTCCGAATACAGCCCAAAATTTGGGCTGGAATCAAACCTGAACAGTGAATGGGGACGCACCGGACCCCTAATGTGAGCCGCTCCTTGCTGCAGTGTGAACCCAGCCTTAAAGAATGATAAATCCCACAGTGCTTCCGCAGTGTAATTTTGTCCAATACTACATTCTAAACGACCTCGTTGATCCTGCCTGTTCCTATGTTCTGGCTATTTGCTATTTGTACTGACATGCTGATGGCTGCTGATCCATAATACCGTTGGCCAGTTTACATGCCTCCGTCATCACGCTTTGTGTACACAGTCTCTCCCTCTCTGACCTCCCCTCTTGCTGCTGCTGATCATCTGCGGCTGTAAAGTCAGATTTATAAATACCTGGCATCCTCTCTTGTAGCAAGATATAAAGTCCTGTGTGTCAGTTTTTTTTTTTTTAAATTATAATCCTTAATAACTTCTTGCACTGTGCTGCTGTGCGGCCACGTGACCTCCCTCTGTTGGCTCACGTCAGAGGGGAATATTAGCCCCTCCCCCCACTCTCCTTAGATCGGGGAAGGTCATGTGACTGCACAGCGGTACTGTGAAAGAAGGTATTTAGGATTATAATCTTTAAAAGACTGACACACAGTACTTTATATTTTGCTACAACAGGGGGGATGCCAGTTATTTATAAATCTGACTTTACAACCACTTTAAATTTTTAAAATTTAAATGTAAAAGTCAGGCTTTTCCCCATCCCTTATATATCTCAAAGGTCCCTATTGGTCCATTAACATGATAAGCAGCCTCAATGACCAACAAGGTGGTTTAGGAGGTGGCAGGAGCAGGCTTGATGTTTCTATTGCGGTTGTGATCTGAAAAAAATATCATCTGGCAAGGATCTTCTGAACTTTTTGACATACGGTCTGCATTGAAGGGAACTTCTGCTCCTGCATTTTTCATAATATGCTTAGTTTGATACATTTAGGCTTGTGAAAGATTTCTCATTTACAGAATAAGAGGGGAAAGGGGTGGATAATGAAAACTATATATGTTTATGCTGGAATCAGGTGTACTGTAAACTTAAAAGAACTTCTTCCCCTGTGGCAGGTCCGCTAATATGGTTAGGAAGAAGTTGGCTGCACGTCTTGGCTCCAAGCACATTCCCAAGACCAGCAGCGGCAAGAGGAATGCAGAGGAAGAAGGGCGTGTCAACCTCTCATTCCTCTTGTTCCCGCTTGACTTTGGAAAGTGCTTGCTGCAAAAACGAGTTGCCATTATGAAGCAGCCTTCGCCTTCCTAGCTATATTTTCAGACTGGGTGCGGGAAGAATGGGAGCACCCAGTCCGATCTCATAACTAGGGTTAGGAAGCACCTAGCAACATGTGGAAAAAGTACTACATGTCCCAGTGAAAAAATAAACATTTAATGATAGTTCTTTAATGAACATGATGGTTTGCAGTATTATTTATAGTACTGTCCCTTTCCCCAGGTGTCATGGATCCATTCATGGTCCTTCACCAGCTGAGGTGTAATGGTGTCCTTGAAGGTATTAGAATTTGCCGTAAGGGATATCCCAACAGGCTCCTGTATGCAGAATTTAAGCAGAGGTGAGTGAAAGACAACACATTGATCCACACACAGGTCAGTCCTGTCAATTAGACTCCAAGCCCAGTCACAATGGGTAGGAGGCTGTACACACAGGATTGCCAAAGCACACTTACATGCTATAAAGTACACTGTTATTTTTTGGGAGTAATTTGAGGATTAAAAAAGGTAAAATTTTCAGGGCATTGCTAGGGCACATTTATCTATTTTAAATGTTTCCTATAAAATAGCAAATCCTCACTCTTTTGCCTTGTACACACGGTCGGAATTTCCGACGGAAAAAGTCAGATCGGATTATGTTGTCGGAAAATCCGATCGCATGTGGGCTCTATCGGACTTTTTCCGTCTGAATTTCCGACGGAAAAAGTTTGAGATCTGGATCTAAAATTTTCCGAAAACAAAATCCGATCGGACTTTTTCCGATGGTGTGTTGAGAATTCCGCCGCACAAAGTGCCACGCATGCTCAGAAAAAATTTGGAAACGAAAGCTATTGGCTACTGGCCTCTACATAGTCTCGTCTTACGTTTTATTTGTCACCTCGTTCCGAACAATCACATTTTCCGACAACTTTGTGCGACCGTGTGTATGCAAGACAAGTTTCGGCCAAAATCCGTCTGAAAAAATCTGACGGATTTTGTGGTTAGAATGTCCGACCGTGTGTACAAGGCATTTGAGTTGAGACTCTTTGTCATAGTACCAGTTAGTACAGCTGGTTTACAACAAAGACAGCGATCGGTACAATATTTTCACCCCAAACACAAAAAATATTTTGTCATTACGTGTATAACTCACTTTGCCTTCTTTGTTCACAGGTATCGGATCCTCAACCCCAATGCCATCCCAGATGACAAATTTGTAGACAGCAGAAAAGCAACAGAAAAACTACTGGGGTCTCTGGACATTGACCATACCCAGTACAAGTTTGGACACACTAAGGTACTTTTCGTCTGCCTCACTTTTAAAGAAAGAACACTGGCTTAAAGTGAACCATAAGACGGCTGAAGACATCTGCTTCTTAGGAAACCTGCACTAACAAAGGCTAATGCCCCGTACACACGGTCGGAAATGCCAACGGAAAAGTCTGATCGGATTATGTTGGTGGAAAATCCGATCGTGTGTGGGCTCTAGCGGACTTTTTCCATCGGAAAAAAATTGAGAGCAGGACCTTAAATTTTCCGACAACAAAATCCGATCTGACTTTTTCCGATCGTGTGTAGAGAATTCCGACGCATAAAGTGCCACGCATGCTCAGAATAAATTTGGGAATGAAAGCTATTGGCCTCTACGTAGTCCCGTCGTATGTGTTGTACATCACCTAGTTTGGAACGATCGGATTTTCCAACAACTTTGTTCGACTGTGTGTATGCAACACAAGTGTTGGACAAAATCCGTCAGAAAAAATCTGACGGATTTTGTGGTCGGAATGTCCGACCGTGTGTACGGGGCATTACACACCCAGCCCAACCAGAGAAGTGAGCTCATCCCCTCTGCACCCCAAATGTCATAAACACAGCCTATTTGACTTCTATATTGCCAGGGGCTTATATTATAGAGCAGGGGTCTCCAGACTTTCTAAAGGACCAGTTTACTGTTGTTCAGGCTTTAGGGGGCCGGACTGTGGCCAGTGGAAGTAAACCATGCCCACTCATTGGTTTTGGTGGAAGGAATTGTGTCTCATTGTTGGTATGAGTGGGAGGAATAATGCCCCATCAATGGTGTCAGTGGGAGGAAAAAGTGCCCCATCGTTGGTGTCAGTGGAAGGACTAGCGCCCGTCGTTTGTGTCAGTGGGAGGAATAGTGCCCTATCGTTGGTGGCACTGGGAGGAATAGTGCCCCAATGTTGATGGCAGTGGAAGGAATAGTGCCTCACCAATGGTGTCAGTGGGAGGAATAGTGCCCCATCAATGGTGTCAGTGGAAGGAATGGTGCACTGTCTTTGGTGTCAGCTGGAGGAAAAGTGTCCCAAGGGCCACATCTGGTATGGAGACCACTGTTATAGAGTAATGTGCCAGAGCCTTTTATAAACCTCTTTCAATTGCCACCAGTAGTTCCTATTTTGTTGGTATCTGCCCTGGTATTTGTGGAGTTACCTACAAAACATGTGACTTAGGCTTAGCTGTGGTACTAGAACTATAGGAATAAAACAGAGCTATTTCATAATTAATATGTTCAGCTATGTTTTTGGGGCCATGATTTTGAGCGGCAGTCTCACAAAGGATGTCTAATCAGTTATTTAAATCCCAATAAAGGTATGCTGATTAAACCTAAAAAAAAACAACCTGAGAGCATAGCTTACCTGCTAATGACTTCAGTTTTTCATCCAAACATTGCTGACTAGTTAATCCCAGCACCATGGTGTGCCAAGAGTGTACACTGAGCCACGCATGTGCGGCTCAGTGTACAAAATTACAAATTTTGCTTGCAGGAGGGGCAAGGATACATTGGCCTAATGTACTAAAGTCTGGGTACCACTGGCAGGCCTGGAGCCTTGTTCCACGCCAATGTGGACCGCCACCACTCATAGGGAGACTTATGCTTGCTATATTCTGGACCATGCTGTGAAACAAATTATTGACTTAGGACACCACTGCCTATTTCTGACTGCACCAGGTTCATATACACTTGTCCTGAACATAGGCCACATCGGAGGGAAATAACTGGAGGAGATTTACTAAAACTGGAACACACAGAATCTGGTGCAGCAGTGCATAGTAACCAATCAGCTTTAAACTTCAGCTTGTTCAATTAAGCTTTGTCCATGAAACCTGGAAGCTGATGTGCACCAGTTTCAGTAAATCACCCCCAGAGTCTGTTGTACTTTGCGTTTTTTTACTAAACATCAGAATTCACAAATGAATAAAACTCTCTTCATGGGCACATGAAGGGCACATCACACTTAATGAGTTTCCGATAGTCCATCCTCCACTCACAGCAACGTTATCCAGGATCTTACAGTTGCCTTGGCTTGACCCACTAAATTGGAGAGGAGCTATCTCTGCATTACTAAGAGGGGAATGTCGGCTTTTAAAATGCTACATCTTGTCAGACAGCAAGGGTCTGTACTTCCCAAAAGGGTCTAATGTAGACATTACTAATCATCTCTTCTCCTTTCCTAACTACTCCACCATCAACCACTTACTCCTCCCAGTCCCCTCTTATATACCCCTTTACCTAGCCTAGGGGGACCCCCAGTGGCCAACCTGGGTGCTACCGCTGATGGGCAGAAAAAGAGCTCCTGCCTATACCTCTTCTACAATTAAAAGACTGCCAGCATTTTTTTTTCCCTAAGTAAAGTTCCATTTACCAAAGAAAAAAAAATGTCTGTTGCAAAGCCCCTCCTAAAAAATGAAACATATTAAACTCTAATTTTATTTACATGGATACAGGTATTATCTACCAACATTTTTAAGTCATTTCTGGTAATTACTTGTAAAATATATGTGGCATTTTCCTTGCTTAGGTCTTCTTCAAAGCTGGTCTGCTAGGTCAGCTGGAAGAGATGCGAGATGAGCGTCTGGCCAAGATCATCACCATGTTGCAAGCCAGAAGCCGAGGTAGACTCATGAGAATTGAGTACCACAAGATCATTGCTAGAAGGTACATATGGCGTTACATCTTCACTTTCAAACTTTCCAGACTGAAGATGTACTACTGTAAAGCCAATGCTGCCACAGTCTGCCAGGTCTAAACATTATACTTTGTATCTTTGCAGGGATGCATTGTTGGTTATCCAGTGGAACATAAGAGCCTTCAATGCTGTCAAGAACTGGTCATGGATGAAACTGTTTTTCAAGATTAAACCACTACTGAAATCAGCCCAGACAGAGAAGGAAATGGCCAACATGAAGGAGGAATTCCTGAGGCTGAAAGAGGCTCTGGAGAAGTCTGAAGCTAAGAGGAAAGAGCTGGAAGAGAAACAGGTTACTCTGATCCAAGAGAAGAACGACCTGGGTTTGCAACTTCAAGCCGTAAGTCATAGTCACCATTTCTTTTACATTGAATCTTAAATACATAAGAATAGACAAGTGTATCAAACTGTCACAGTCAAACTTCAAAACTTCAACTTCACTTTCTTTTAAGGCTGTTTGAGTGTTTGCACCTGATTATGCATTTTAGGTGCAACACAGCTTTGTAATACCAGAGCTCCAGCAGTACCTGGCCTATGTTCCTATGACACAACTGATTATTGGACTGGTGGGAATAACCCAGGCATTTGGAATCAGCCCATCGATGGGGTTTCCTGCTTGTTGATAGAAAAGCGTTAATTTATTACTTGTACATTATACAATAGATGTGCCATGTCTTATTTCCTTGAATACATTTTTCACTATATCAAATGGTTAGCCCAACCAGATATAATTTTTTAGTTTCTGGTGGAGCCTGGAGGCTGACTCAGCCCTTAGGTTCTTTTGTGCCTTGGTTACTCTAACATTGAGATCTTTCTTTTATTATACCTAATATCTTCTTATCCACTTGGCAGTTTTGTGTTTTCCCCTCCACTTTCGCATATACCACAGAGAGTGGTAGCCCCTCAAATGGACACTAAGTCTTCACCTATAGTGTTCTGGAGAGTTATACCAAGTTGTCAGATATTTTAATTCTCCAGCATCTACCAAATGTGGCCTAAATTTTAAAAATCCACTTGTTTGGCTGCAGGAGCAAGACAATCTTGCTGATGCAGAAGAGCGATGCGACCTGCTGATCAAGACTAAGATCCAGCTGGAGGCCAAAGCGAAAGAACTGACTGAGAGGGTGGAAGACGAAGAAGAGATGAACTCAGACTTGACTTCCAAGAAAAGAAAACTGGAAGATGAGTGTGCGGAACTAAAGAAGGACATTGACGACTTGGAAATTACTCTGGCCAAAGTAGAGAAGGAGAAACACGCCACAGAAAACAAGGCAAGCAAAGAACTAACCTTTATATATTTTGTACAGAGTGGGGAAGATATAAAGATTCTGTCAGGGTTTTATTTGTACCCATGACCCCCATACAAGAAATGGTAATAGGAAACAGCTGCATTAAAAAAAAAAATTATCAGATATTCCTAACCTTCCCCACTCTACTAAAAATTTGTACTTTTGGCCTACTGTTCCTACTGGAGGGATTTTCTATCACTTCCTATCCAGACAAGAAGTGAGAGGGAATATCCAGTGAAAGGACATGGATGCCAGTAAAAACCTGACAAAGGCTTTAACCCTTCTCCGTTAGGC
The DNA here is from genome assembly GCA_028564925.1 of Lithobates sylvaticus. Taxonomy (NCBI): domain Eukaryota; kingdom Metazoa; phylum Chordata; class Amphibia; order Anura; family Ranidae; genus Lithobates; species Lithobates sylvaticus. The sequence goes on along the minus strand of CM053037.1, from coordinate 168,089,639 downwards.
TAAATAACACTTTCTGGATTAAGTTGGGCTTTTGCCCTTGAGCTAACGCCAACAATGTGCAATAATTCATAGCAAAAAGTCTCCGATACCTTCAATATTTCTATATTTGTTGTCTCATCTCAGGTGAAGAACCTTGTTGAAGAGATGGCAGCATTGGATGAGATCATCGCCAGGCTGACAAAAGAGAAGAAAGCTCTGCAGGAAGCTCACCAACAAGCTCTGGATGACTTGCAGGGAGAAGAAGACAAAGTCAACACTCTCACCAAAGCCAAAGCTAAACTAGAGCAACAAGTAGATGATGTAAGTTATGTTTTCACATGATTTCAATATTTCTAGCATATTAGTTAGGAATATAGAGCTGTGGTTCTCAACCTTATTGAGGCAAGAACCTAGTAAATTCTTACCTCTGAATGGGTGTTACTATAGGAGTATGAGGGTTCTTTGTGGCAGACTGTAAGGGGTAAGGCTTATGGAGGGAGCTGGAGGCAACTGTGTGGAATGAGGTCTCTGTAGGGGGCTGGGGGTTTTGCAGAGGCAATGGGAAAGACTGGAGGGCACTTCAAGGGCTAGGAAACACTGTGGGAGGCACAGTAGTTGGTGGCACTATGGGGGCATTGTGGGAACTTAGGGGGCACTGTGAGGTGTTGAAGGGCAATGTGGGTCATTATAGGAGGTAAGGGGATCTACAGCTAGTTGGGCCACGGCCCAGTGCTTGAGAACCACTGATCTAGATGTGTGAATATGTAAAAAAAAAAGCTTATTACTAAACTTTCATACTGTGTTAATGCCTGTAGCTGGAAGGATCCCTAGAACAAGAGAAGAAACTCCGTATGGATCTAGAACGTGCAAAGCGAAAGCTAGAGGGAGATCTAAAGCTCACCCAGGAGTCTGTGATGGACCTGGAAAATGATAAGCAGCAGCTGGAAGAGAAACATAAGAAGTGAGTAGCAGATTATAGGGATAGGGAAAGACCTAAAATAATCCTGATAAAAAAATGTATATTCAGAAGTAGACCTTTGTATCTTGACTTTAAGAGATCTCTTGCAGATATTCTGTGAATTTTTTTTCCATTGACCAGGCCACTATGAATGAGGAGATGATTTAAGGCACTATTGCTAGGTAGAGAAGAGTTGAAATAGTATGTGGTGAAGTACTTCCATCAGGATTTATGGAGGATTATCTTGACATAACTAAACCTATAAGCACTGGGAAATTTCTCAAGCCCCAAACTAAGTGAATTAAAGGTGGCTTGCCCCATCTTACTTTTCCCCTTTTTGTGGTCTCTGCAATGTCTCCCCATGATCGCGGATGATAATGATAGTTCTCCCTGGAGTGAATTTGTTTATGTCTGGTCTATATATGTAGATGGATTGTTTTTTTGTCAAGTAAGGTCCAGTCCTGAAAAAGCAGGAATCCGTCAAACACATTGAATTTGAATTGAATTTGGACATGCGTTGTCATAATATACTTTGTTTGAATGTATTTGATTGCAAATCAACCACATTTTTAAAAGAGGATTTGTAATAAAGCACTGAAGCTGGTTTTATATGACAATGAAAAGTGTTCTATTAATATATTTCTGGGATAATCACGGTAAATCAAATTTTTTTTATCCTGTGTTTAGTTTTTGTATTTTTATGTGGGATAATAACCCCAGAAAGATACCACAAAAATGTGTGGCATATTCCCCAGTATATTTAATTAAGATGTTATATATTTATTCTATTGTGATTTTCTCGGTCTAGAACTAACTTGTTGTTTGGTTTTCCTTTTTTCTGCCACAGGAAGGATTTTGAAATAAGCCAGCTAAATTCCAGAATTGAAGATGAACAAATGATGTCTGCCCAGTTACAGAAGAAAATCAAAGAGCTACAGGTGATACAGAGGAGATGCATTTTTAAACTTGTTGATTTGCTTTTATCAGATAATGTAGTGCCCCCTATTCTGCAGAACTTCAGAGTACATAGAACCATTCACATCAATCCTGACCCTCAAAAGATCTCATAGTCTTAAATCCCTTACACAGCCATACAAACTCACACACTTCAAATAGAACGTAGGGCAAAACTTTGTTCTCTCTTTATAATGAAGAGGGATTAGAACATCTGTCAGATTTTCTTGTTCAATATATTTTGTTGAAAGTAAGTAGTAGGTAGTAGGTAGAACATTACACAAGAGTCAAAAGGGAAGAAGGAGACACGCATGGTCGATCATCTATACATATTCATAGAAAAGATGGACAGATTCATACGTTCAGTACAATGGTACATAGATACTGGATGACAACGGTTCATCAAGAGGAATAGGGAAAAAAAGGGGAGGGGAGGGTAGGTTCCCCATATTGTGTAGATAACGTAAATATCCATTACATACCAGTTTGCAAGAAGTGCGGACAGTGTATAAGAACCCATGGGGTAAACACATAGGGTCATAACCACACATCCTGAGTAGAGAAAAAAGTATAAAGGTCAAAAAAGGGAGATAGAAAGAGGATGAAGGCCGGTAAGCCAGCAAAAGGGGGAGAGGGATCGGGAAAAAGGATCTGTCAGATTTGAAATGCTATCTGTGTACTTGTTAGAAAGATTCACCCCCTCTGTGTCCTGGTGACCGTTATCACAAAAAGTTAAAAACATTCCAGATTTTGAGGGGTCACCAGAAAATGATGAGAGGGAAAAATCTACCAATGGGGACACGTGACAACCAGTGATTTCCCTCAATTTGAAGGGATTTCCTCTCACTTCCTGTTATAGCTATGGGACAGAAGTGAAGGGAAAACTCCCCCATGGGATGTATATGGAAACAAAAAAAAAAAAACATGACATGGATTATAAACTTCCTTAATCTATCCAGAATTTAAAAAAAAAAAAAAATTGTCTTCAGTGCTACTTTAAGTTGGCCATACAATTGTTCCTCAGAGCATTCGATGATGCCATCATGGAGTTAACATTCTTTTCAATGCCCTTAAAAAAATATTGTGGGGATTGCCATGCCAATATATCTAGAACTAACATTTGATTTGCAAAGGTTACAATGGTATACAAATGCGATACAATTTATTCCCAGCTAAGGACTACATTAACAGTTACAGGCAGTCCCTACTTACAAACATCTTACTTACAAACGACTCCTACTTAACAAACGGAGGGAGACAACAGGAAGTGAGAGGAAATCTACCCCTAGGAAGGGAAATTCACTCCTGTAAAAGTTAATATGGGAAAAAAGGTGTCTCCACTGATGCTTTATCACCAGTCCATGTTTCCCTAACAACCCAAAATTTTCAAAATCCAATTGTCATTGGGACAAAGTGAGGTGAAATCTTCTGAACAGGGGCACAGACAGCAAAACAAATGTTACAGGGATGATAACCCTTCCCTATGTTATCCAAAAAGCTTAAAAATAGAATTTTTTGGCTGGAGCTACACTTACAAAAATGGACCTGTTCCGACTTACAGATTCAACTTTAGAACAAACCTACAGTCCCTATCTTGTTTGTAACCCGGGGACCACCTGTACAATTTTGTTTAATCAGATAAGAAATAAGAAAAATGATGTTCATATTTTCTCGGCCATATAGTCGAAAACTGTCACTGACAACTGAAATTAATTTTTTGCAATGAAAATTTACTGGTGTATGGCTAGATTTATGCTGGTCTTGAGCAGAATATGATAAACCTATAACAGTGTGTTTCTGTTGCAAGAGGGACCTAAACATATATAAACTCTATGCAGATAGTTTCCGTAGGGGCAATTCGCCCATTACTCCAGTTCCAAAAGACAAGACCAACCACTAAACACACGGTCGGAATTTCCGATGGAAACAGTCCGATGGGAGCTTTTCATCGGATTTTCCGACCGCGTGTATGCCCGTCTGTCTTTTTCTGTCGAAATTTCTGACGGACTTTGGATTGAGAACCTGTTCTTAATTTTTCAGGCGGAAAACCTTTCTATCGGATTTTCCGATCGTGTGTATGCAATTCCGACATGCAAAATTCCGACGCATGCTCGGAAACAATTCAACGCATGCTCGGAAGCATTAAACTTCCCTTTTTATAGTGCAGTCGAACGTGTTGTATGCCGTGGTGTTATTGACCGTCGGAATTTGGTGTAACCGTGTGTAGGCAAGACAGTTTGAGCGAAATTCCGCCGGAATTCTGACTGGAAAACCATCAAAGCTTTTTCCAAAGAGAATTCCGACCGTGTGTACGCGGCATAAGACACCATGCTGCCTTTAGACCCTTCACATGGTTGGCCAGGAAGGGGCAGAAAAACGAGTTTTTGAGCCACAATTTTACAGCCTATAGCACAGCCGACGAGGACTATTCACATGCTGCTGCTGCTGCAATGCTTTGCATCTTGGCAAATTCAATGCAATATTTTAAGCGACATGTCAATGCGACAGCACAGCCTGTCAAACTTGGTCATTCAAGTCAATGGGCCAAGGCATAACTGCACCTTGTGAAAGCCTGACGGTGGCTATTTAGCTGCATTCTGAAAAACGTTCACTTTTTGCTTTTCAGAGAATGGGCTAGTGTGAACATATTAATATACATTTGAAGCACGCAGTTGGATATGCTTTATAAAGATTTAAAAAGAGATCAAATAGATGAAATGTTATGTTTATAATAACTTTTAAGATTCCAGCTGCCACTTTTCTAGCACAGGTTAGTCATTTAAAGAAGGATCTGGTCTGGCCGTTGGAAGCAGCAGGTGTTTATTGAAAATCTATGAATACAGAAAGCAATTATCAGCTTGCAGAATTGTCTTTTGCATAGTGCGCATAGCAACGGTCCAGAGCCAACTCATCGGCTCAAATATCAAACAGGCAAGCTGGAAAATAGTCATGTGTTACCACTATACACACCATCATGTGACTATTTTAATTGCTCTTGTAATTGCCTAAGTGCTGAAATCTGTCACATTCTGCGTGCCGAGTTTAGATTTATAACACACCCACTATACAAAAGGGCAAGCTCTTGAAAAGTATATTATGTGTAAGGGCAGTTTGGATTGGTTGCTTTGGGCATGGTACATCATTCAGCATGTTGTTGCATTAAGTCCATTGTCCAAATGTCTGTGTTGCCCCCATCAACCTGACTACATGGGACATCCCGATAATTTTTTTTTCCATGCGCTAAGGCACAGCTACAAAGCATATGCCAAGGATCCGCATCCTGACCCTATGCAGACTAAGGGGCCTAAGCATGACAGTTGTGCCCTTTATCTTTCAACTGTCTGCGCACATTACATTTTTAAAAAAGTTTTTTGTCCACAACCCTTTTGAGAGAGTTGTCCTTATTGTATTCAAACTTAAGAAACAATTTTGGCTTGAGTTTTACTTTAAGGAAAACCTGTGCTGGATGAAATATGGAGTCTGCCATGCAAGATCTTGAATTCTGAAAATAATAGGTACCTGGCTGTTACTCTGAGTGAATGGCTTCAATTCTTTCTAAGTCCTTGAATAGAACAAGAATGCAGATAAGGAAATGTCACTTTACTCAGATTTCATTGGCTGCAGGCTTCTTCCAGGTCAGTGACTCAAATGCCGCGTACACACTGTCGGACATTCCGACAACAAAATCCTGGATTTATTTCCAACGAATGTTGGCTCAAACTTGTCTTGCATACACACAGTCGCACAAATGTTATCGGAAATTCCGAACGTCAAGAACGCGGTGACGTACAACATGTACGACGAGCCGAGAAAAGTTAAGTTTTATAGCGAGTGCGGCTCTTCTGCTTGATTCCGAGCAAGCGTGAAATTTTGTGCGTCGGAATTGTTTACACATACTCGGAATTTCCGATAACGGATTTTGTTGTCGGAAAATTTGAGAAACAGCTCTCAAATTTTTGTTGTCGGAAATTCCGACAAAAAATGTCCGATGGAGCCTACACATGGTCGGAATTTCCGACGACAAGCTCCTATCGAACATTTGTTGTCGGAATGTCCGATCGTGTATACGCAGCAAAATAGTACTGAAGTCTGAGAACTTGCTATGACTGCATGGTAATTGGTGTATTCAGAAGAAGGTCAGCAGTAACAACCCTCATCTATTTTTTGGCACAGTTGACAATAATTCAGTATCCACTATCCTGTTCAATGAATGGCTGCATTTTTTGCCAGTAGTCTTCTAATAAGCTTCAGTTAGTAATGGCTGCTTATTCAAACACACAGGCCCGCATAGAGGAGCTGGAAGAGGAGTTGGAAGCAGAGAGGGCCACCAGAGCGAAGGTAGAGAAGCAGCGATCTGAGGTGGCTAAAGAGCTGGAAGAACTGAGTGAGCGGCTGGAGGAAGCTGGCGGGGCCACCTCTGCGCAGATCGAGATGAACAAGAAGCGAGAAGCTGAATTCCTGAAGATGCGCAGAGACCTGGAGGAAGCCACACTGCACCACGAAGCCACCGCGGCTGGCCTGCGGAAGAAACACGCGGACACCGTGGCTGAGTTGGGTGAGCAGATTGACAGCCTACAGCGGGTGAAACAAAAACTGGAGAAGGAAAAGAGTGAGATGAGGATGGAACTAGATGACCTGTCTTCAAATATTGAGCAACTCATCAAAAATAAGGCGAGTAATTGTCTTCTATAACACCTGACCATTCCCCTGTGTGGGACCTGAAGGTTCAGACATGTTGACCTGTGTTTATGAATGTGAACACTGTATTTTCTCTCACAGGGCAACGCTGAGAAGTTGTGTCGGACTTATGAGGATCAGCTGAGTGAGGCCAAAAGTAAGGTGGATGAACTGCAGCGCCAGTTAGCTGATATGTCCCTTCACAGAGCCAGGCTGCAAACTGAGAATGGTATGTTCGGTTATAGATTGTCCACCTTCATGCCAAACATATTTCTTTTGGAAAGCTGTCCACAGTCATTACACTGAGGTTGAACAGCAGAGCTGGATCATTCACAAGACACCTGGGTAGTAGCTTAAGGCCTGGGGGATGTCTAGAGGACCTAGATACACCTTTCATGCTCCTGCAGAAACCAGGGTATTAATGCAATTGATCAAAGCTGTGCAACTTCCCGTTACATTACATAGAAGAATACACAGTACTTGTGGGCAGTTGGTGTCTGATGGGGCTATGCCAGTACAGACAATATAAATTGTCTGTCTTTTCTCTGCCTATTGTATCCAAAGCTCCAACTTGCCTAGATGCGCATTTCGCCTTAAACCATCTCTGAGCAGAAGACGCCAGTCAAGCTGAAGGTGAAAATGTCATGGGGTTTGGCCTGGTTATAACTAGTCTAGCAAGGATGGAGGACTGGCTACCACCAAACAATATCCTGGCCATCCATAAGGAACACAAACACGTATACTTGTTGCTGCTATTGTACATCCAGGGCTGAACTTCTCTCTGGAGCCTGTAGACACAAACCCTTTGGTACCCAAAGCAGTCCCCCATCCCTACTAGGATTATCCTGTTACATGCAACATTTTTGTTTTACTGGTCCTAACCTAACTTACAAAAATTGTGACAATGTGTAAATATACCCTCTGAAATAACTGTGATCAGGGCTTTTTTTTCAGGTGGAACTTGGTGGAACTCGGTTCCACCACCTCTGGCTCAGACCCTTTTGGTGCCTGCTCACCACAATCACTTGTAAACACAGAAGTCTGGTTTCTGTGTTTACAAGTGATAGCTCTGCACTCTGCGTGTAACCCCCCTGAACTCTGCACTCTTTATGTAATGCAATCCTGGTATTTATTGCCCCTTTAAGATCCTCCTACTGTTCATGAAATTTGACTGACCACACCCACTATTTTATGTGATTTGGAGGGTGTGTGTAGGGGAGGGGTTTTGGGGGGTCGTGGTTGAGTTCCAGCACCTATTGTTTGAGAAAGAAAAACCCTGACTGTGATCCTACTGGCATGAACAAATGTGTGGCTCAACACTGTACAACAACCTCTTTGCCTCTACCCCCTTTAGCTCCACTGTGCCTAATGCTACATTAAGCCCTGCATGCAGGTATTTGTGCATTGCAGACCTCCTTGGTGTTGTAAAGAATACAGATTACTGTCTTAAAAAAATTATAACCAACTGATAAGGTTTTTAGTAGAGATACATTTTTCAGACATATTCTTTAAGGTCTATGATATTTTTGGGAGGCCAAAAAAACTTCACTTTAAGGACACAAGTTAAACATCACTATGGAACTTATAAACTGCCTGAAATATGTGCTGTTTGCATTGCCTATAAAATTCAAGCTATGCATAGAAAAATTACAAGAATGTGAAAGAAGGAATACATACAGTATCTCACAAAAGTGAGTACACCCCTCACATTTTTGTAAATATTTTATTAAATCTTTTTTCATGTGACCGTGCTACAAGCTCAGTTTCAGGGTCTTGGCAATCTTCTTATAGCCTAGGCCAGTGATGGCGAACCTTGGCACCCCAGATGTTTTGGAACTACACTTCCCATGATGCTCAACTACACTGCAGATTGCATGAGCATCATGGGAAATGTAGTTTCAAAACATTTGGTGTGCCAAGGTTCGCCATCACTGGCCTAGGCCATCTTTATGTAGAGCAACAATTCTTTTCCGCTCCTCAGCGAGTTCCTTGCCATGAGGTGCCATGTTGAACTTCCAGTGACCAGTATGAGAGAGAGAGTGATAACACCAAATTTAACACACCTGCTCCCCATTCACACCTGAGACCTTGTAACACTAACGAGTCACATGACACCGGGGAGGAAAAATGGCTAATTGGGTTCAATTTGGACATCTTCACTTAGGGGTGTAGACATTAATGGCTGTGTGTTGGGTTATTTTGAGGGGACAGCAAATTTACACTGTTATACAAGCTGTATACTCACTACTTTACATTGTAGCAAAGTGTAATTTCTTCAGTGTTGTCACAAGAAAAGATATAATCCATTTTACAAAAATGTGTGGGGTGTACTCACTTTTGTGAGATACTGTATTACTTGGTTGTTACAGGCAATACAGTTATTAGAGGCACTGTAATAGAGGAGGTTGAGAAGGTAGAAGGTAAATGCATAGAATTTTATCATTTGCACATGATATGACCTGCAAAAGAGTTGTAAATGTATTTATTTACACTTTATTATTTAGCACTTATTAAATTGTGTTTTTTTTTTTTTTTGGTTAGGAGAGCTATCTCGATTGCTGGAAGAGAAGGAATCTCTTGTCAACCAACTGAGCAGAGGCAAAGCCTCCTTCACGCAAAGCATTGAAGAACTGAAGCGGCAGTTAGAAGAGGAGACAAAGGTGAGTCTGTGATTTTAAATGTTTAATTGTGTCTACTAGATGGTATTTTAGGACTTAAAGCCATAACAAACCCAAACCAAAAATGTAATATATTGCAGCATACCAATCATTGTGCTGGCTGCATTGTTTTTTTTTGTTTGTTTTTTTTGTTTGTTTTTTTTAGGCTTCTAGGTTTTTTCACCTCTGTGATCTGGCCAGTAACACTCCTGTATTAGAGTGTCCCCACTCTGGATGAATGAGGACAGGGGGCACAGCAGATAGCAGCATTGCCAGTCTGGGGGAGGGGAGTGTTAGATATACTAGCAGATTGAAATATACTAAAAAATTTAAGCCAAACTCCAGCTCACATTTTATAATCAGAGCAACAGTTTCTTTTGCGATAAAGGTTTTTCATAAATAAATAACTGATCATTGTAAGGGCCCCTGACCGTTGTATAAGGTTTGTCTCATTCCTGTAAACTCATACACTTGGAAGAGAGATTGCTCTATTGAAAAACACAGACTTGGGGGCGCATGCATGAGATTGGGGAAGATGGCCACATAATCTCCCTGCTCTGCACCGTCGGACCGCTCACACTCGGCTAGCAAGGCACAAACCAGCTCCCGGGGCGGCGGACACCGCAAGGCTCCCGGTGGGTATGCATTGCACACCCTGCAATCGGCAACGCTATCGCTCACAACAAAAGGCCTCCCCCGCTGCAGGAAAGGGGAAAGGTAAAATGACGCCCGAGCCTCCGGAGCCAGACGTTGCCACGCAGCATTCAGAGGACAGCCTGCACCAGTTCCCTTCAGACCTGGTAAACCCCATGACTATAGTTCATAGTACTATAGCGCTTCACCATTATGGATTTGGGGCCTCATTTATGCAATGGATGACAGTACTTTACGACTCCCGTCAGGCTAAAATAAAATATTATGGATTTGAATCTCCTCTCTTCAATGTTAAGAGGGGCTCCTGCCAGGGATGTCCACTTGCGCCACTTCTTTTGTTCTGGCTCTAGAGCCATTGGCGGAGGTGGTTCGCTCCCATCCAGATATAAAGGGTATTGAATTTGCGGGCTCAGTCCATAAAATATCTTTATTCGCCGACGATATCTTATTAACTTTAACCTCCCCTAGAATTTCTTTACCAAACTTACTATGTCTTTTAGACACCTTTGCTTCTCTTTCAGGGCTCCATGTTAACCCTTTCCAAATCTAAAGCTCTGTCGGTCAACCTTTCTCCCCAACAATTAATGTATTTGCAATCAGCCTTCCCCTTTTCAGTGGTACTCCTTGCTACCTTATCTAGAAATTCGCCTTTCCTCAACATATACTGGATTGTACCAGGCTAATTATCCACCTTTACTCAAAAGACTGTCTGATATGTTGTCATCCTGGTCCCACTTACCCTTATCCTGGTTCGGCAGAATAACAGCAATTCGTATGTCCTATCTCCCAAAACTACTTTATTTTTTTCGGGTCTTGCTCGTTTCAGTTCCTTCTTATATTCTACGCATTCATCCGCATTCCTTCATTCTTTTCTCTGGACCAACCTGTCCCCGGATTAACAATCAGATTTTGTATGCCAAACGAATGGTGGCCTCTCGGTCCCCAACTTGCAGGCTTACAAAATATACAAAATAAATATAGCTCCACTTTTCATCTCCATGATACATATCAGCGCCCACTGTGGGCCACGATAGATCTCGTTGATTCCAATCCTATTCCTGTTTCTTCTTTGCCCTGGCTCCCTTCCGTGCATCGCCGACAAAAAAAAGGGCCATGTTTAGCCCACTCTCCACGATTGTGGCACTATTTTGCAGGTTTGATTTCCCCCCCATCTTCCACTTTTGTGACTTTCACATTGCCCATTATTCACTCCAGGTTATGAAAACCCCACCCAATTTTCATGGCGGACCACAAACTGGTTCACCGATGTTCATTCCCTGTTTACCCCTACTAAAATTCTGACATTCAATGCCTTACACAATTCCCATAATATCCCCTTGCGAGAGCACTATAGCTATTACTGTAACCATCTTATTTTTAAACTGAAATGTTGGATTGTATGCTAATAAACCTTTGTAAAAGAAAAACAGACTTAAGATCCGTACACACAAATCAGAAAATTATACAAAAAATACCGCTTTCAAAGTGATTACAGTTGTCGTTCGAATTTTCGTGACTTTAGTAAACTCTTCATTTTATGAGACTAGCACGCAAAAAAACAAATGGACAATCATTCAGCCGATAATCTCATCGTGTGTACCAGGCATTACTGGCTGTATCACTAGGTAAAAATAGAGGAAAGAAAGCCTAAAGAAAAACAAATGTAGCCATAACATATAAGAAGTGGTAAGCTTCGATATAATATAATAAATGTTTTGCTTTTAAGTTTAATACCACTTTAAAAGGTGTCAGTGACATAAAGTCACTCTTCATGGAACCAACATCCAGAGTGTTACAAAGCTTTGAGATTCTAAACCATAATGAAATATAATGCTAAAAGCAATCATCTTTTTTCCAGTATATTGGTTATACTCCTCCATTCATTGTCAAACATAAATGCAAGCTGTTTATTTAGGCTATCACAGAAACTTTACATGAGCTGTTCCCTTTTCTTGGACTTTAGGCTATGACAATGAGCAAAGGGTTATAACAATTCTTACTTCTCTTCCAGTCTAAAAATGCTTTAGCACATGCATTACAAGCTTCCCGCCATGACTGTGACCTCATGCGAGAACAATATGAAGAAGAACAGGAAGCCAAAGCTGAACTACAGAGGTCTCTATCAAAAGCAAATGCAGAGGTAGCGCAGTGGAGAAACAAGTATGAAACTGATGCCATTCAGAGGACAGAAGAACTGGAAGATGCCAAGTAAGCAAAGTTCAGATACTGATCACATCGGTGACTCCTATCTTTTTGTCATCCTGTTAACATTTTGTAATGCCTCTTTTCCAGGAAGAAGCTGGCAGCACGGTTACAGGATGCTGAGGAAGCAGTGGAGTCTGCTAATGCCAAGTGTTCCTCACTGGAGAAGACCAAGCATCGACTTCAGACTGAGATTGAAGACCTGGTCATTGATCTGGAACGTGCCAACTCTGCCGCCGCAGCCCTAGACAAGAAACAGAGGAACTTTGACCGAATCCTTTCAGAGTGGAAGCAGAAATATGAGGAGACACAGGCCGAGCTTGAGGCTTCACAAAAAGAGTCCCGTAGCCTGAGCACTGAGCTCTTCAAACTGAAGAACGCATACGAGGAGTCTCTAGATAATCTGGAGACAATGAAGCGCGAAAACAAAAATCTACAAGGTAAATGGCACTTAGAGACAAGCTAAAAATTAAAGTGGATGTAAACCCTCTCCTATACCCAGTGAAGTGAACAGCCTCAGATGAAACAAATCTCCCTACATATGTTTTACATGTATATATCTGCTGTCTTCAGCTTGCTATATTCTTTAGAAAGTGCACATCGTGTTAGAATTTTTTCTTCCTGTTCAGCACTGGGCATACACTGTGTGACAGCTGATTGGAGGAAATGCACACACCTCCCCCTCCACATTGGTAGAGGAAGGAAGGCATGTGCAGAGCTGTGCTAAGACAAGCTCTCTGCTAATCTATTTATAGCACCCACCCGACACAAGTTTCAGGCTGGTTTTATCTCTGTGAGAACGGAGAACTTGTCACAAGTTATGCTGATAACAGAGGAACGAAACAGCAGAAAGACAGGGACTTAGGGCTTTGGAGAGAAATAAGTAAACACTACAGATAGATGTGCTTAGGTCAAATTTACCGAATCTGGTTTACATCCACTTTAAACTGATTAGTCACACCATTGCAAAGATAATGCATTTTTCCTTTACATAATTATAATCAAAACAAATAAAATTTATGCATTTTCTCATATACTACAGGAAATAATATATTTAAGTACAGTAGGGATCAGTAAATGGCCACAGTTGTTCAGGTGTGTTTTAAAGTACAATTTTCAGTCCTATCGATCCAGACCCTAGCAGGCGCCCTACAAATAATGTTGGTGGCCAATGTTGCATTGGATTGCTAGAGGTTCCTTTTATGGACTCGGACCCTAAATGGTTCTATTCATGTGTTACACATCAAAATGCAGAAAACGACATACTTCTAATTTTTATAAATCATGAACATGCATTAATAACTTAATTTGTGTGTGTAAAAAAAAACACACACACACACATATATATATATATATATATATATATATATATATATATATATATATACACACACACACACACACACACACACACACACACACACACACACACACACCATATATTCAAACCGTATCTATTACTTGCCACCCTATGGTTGGCCCCCCATAGTGTGCTTTGTTGGTTGGGCCCAGTCTGAAGCTGTAGTTCCCTAAAGGCTTTCTAACCCATATGAGCTATGTTTAATTTCTCCCATTCCAGAGGAAATTGCTGATCTCACTGATCAAATCAGTGCCAGTGGTAAAATGATCCATGAACTGGAAAAGGTAAAGAAGGCCCTGGAAAGTGAGAAGACTGACATCCAGGCTGCTCTAGAGGAGGCAGAGGTAAGAGACAGTAGATGCAAGCTGGGGGAAAGAGGCGTAATATATACTGATGTGTGTTCTAGTGGCATAAATTGCCATTTCTAATCTTGGCGCTCATTTTATGGTCCTTTGAAATTTAGGGGGCTCTTGAACACGAGGAGAGTAAGACCCTAAGAATACAGCTAGAACTCTCACAAATTAAGGCAGATGTGGACAGGAAGTTAGCAGAAAAAGATGAAGAAATTGAAAACCTCAGGTGAGACCGATTTGTGTTATGGTGGAAATGGAGGGGACTACGTAGATACATTCTTGAGAAGCAAAACAGTGAGAAGTAAAGCATTAAATGAGACATTACTTCCAATGAAAACCCATGTATACATGTACTGTATATCATAAGGGTGGAGGTATCGCAGTGAGTGGATGCTCTTTTCAATGTTCCTTTACACAAGAACAATTTTGCATAAAATCAGATTTAAGAAAATAGAAAGTGTTAAAGAATATAATTTTAAACTATTTCTAGTAGTTAAGAAAGACACTGAAACATTTATTTTATGGCATTACCTAATTTTCCTGCTAAATACATTATTTCCTGAAGACGTAACCACCAGCGCGCCATGGAGTCCATGCAGGCAAGTCTGGACGCAGAGGCTAAAGCCAGGAACGAGGCCATCCGCCTCAAAAAGAAGATGGAAGGCGATCTGAACGAGATGGAGATCCAGCTCAATCATGCCAATAGGCAGGCTGCAGAGTCTCAAAAAATGGTCCGTCACCTGCAATCCCAGATGAAGGTTTGTTCTTCTTGATGTTATGCACAATTGAGGAAGAGCCCAGGAACCGTTGAGGACACGAGAACTCATATGTTGATATATTAATTCCAGGACTTGCAAATTGAACTAGATGACACTCTCAGACACAACGATGATCTAAAAGAACAAGCTGCAGCCCTTGAGAGACGTAATAACTTGTTACTGGCTGAGGTGGAGGAACTGCGGGCAGCACTGGAGCAAGCCGAGAGAGGAAGGAAACTGGCAGAGCAAGAACTACTAGAAGCCACTGAGAGGGTCAACCTACTACACTCTCAGGTCTGTAAATAATGTCTCTGTAAAAACTTATGTTTAAGGTCACATTTGACCTTGAACCTACTGTATGTAAAGTCTCGGTCATTAAGCTTAACAACGATTACTGAGCAATATACGGGACTAATAGGGTCATCAAGTTTAGAAAGATCTGTTTAAGATGGTAATGTGTCTCAATTTTATATTACAGGGGCATAGTGGGAATTCCTTAGTTATATGAGTGATATTGTAGAAAAATATATGCTATCCTAAAGCAGTCATCCTTTGTATCCTGGCTTAAAGTGGCAGACTGACATTCTGTAGTGCAACTGTGCATCATCTTCCCTTCGCATCTTCTGTATTACAGCCAATAACTGTATCGTATGATCTTGGATGTTAGTTAGGTTTATGATGTCAGAACTACCCAAGAAAAATTAAAGTTAGAAGGGCCAGAACACTATCCAGACTTAAAGTAAATCTATAGCCAATATTTTTTTTTTTTATTATTTGGGTAGAATAGGGAAGAGTAAAACCCCCAAGCTAATGTTTGCTGTCCGTTTACCGTTGGGGAAATTCTCATCAGGAGATAACAAAACCACCTTATCCTAATCATACAACATCTATGCCAGGGATATGCAATTAGCAGACCTTCAGCTGTTGCAAAACTACAACTCCCATGCCTCTGCCTCTGGGTCTCATGTTTGTGGCTGTCAGAGTCTTGCAATGCCTCAGGAATTGTAGTTTTGCAACAGCTGGAGGTCCACTAATTGCATATCCCTGATCTATGCAAGATTAAAGTCCTCAACCAACTGCACCCTGAGGGGTAGGATGATGGTGTACAGAAAGCACTGGTTGGGGTCATCCATATGCTGTGGCAAATTTAGGGATTATAGTCTCACAAAGTATATTGCAGATCTACTATGCATGTATTGTTCTTAAAAGGCTATGAAATCAGGTTCTATAAAACTGAACAAAGTTCTCAGTACCAAAACAAGAGAACACCATGCTTCCATATTTAGTCCAGTTTAGAAAAAAAATAAACTCTTAAAGCCTGCACCAAAACATTCCTGGGGAATTAGTATAACATTGGGGAAATTTTACTTTTTCATCCTGTCCCAGAAACACAAGAAAATAAAAGGAAATTATCCTCCTATACAGTTGTCCCTGGAATGGGTGTTCCCATTGGAAGATTTCCTCTCGCCTCTTGTTCTGGCAACAACTCTAAAATTTGTAGATCGAATGAAAGGGAGGGAAAATCCCAAATAGGAGTGAATCTCCCCAATGGGGACACTGACATAAACTTGATAGAAGGTCTAAACCTTTCACACTCTAAGTATTGCCTAAAGATACCCTTCAAACCCTGAGCAAACAAATTTCCAAACAAATTGTGGAAAGAATGCCACGTTGTGATTAGATATTAAATCTACAAAAGGTGACTACTTTGATGGGTCAAAAATGTCAATTTAATTTCATTACCCATTTTTCCATTGTTTAAATCATGGAATTGTTTATGTTCCAAATCATTTGACCAGTAGCGGTGGGTTGGTGTGTTTTTACAGTATCGTGGGTAGGGTAAAAGGTGTAACTTAGATGTAGGAGGAAACAATTGGTTGTCCTTATATATACACAATGTGGTACCATTTACCTCACCAATATAAAAACGTTGACCTTTTCCTCCTTTAGAATACTGGACTTATTAACCAGAAGAAGAAACTGGACGCTGACATCTCTCAGTTAAGCTCTGAAGTGGAGGAAGCAGTTCAGGAATGTCGGAATGCAGAAGAAAAGGCCAAGAAAGCCATTACTGATGTAAGAAACCGATTCAACTCTCTACTTCCATAGATTCATTGTGGGAAAGGCTGGAAAATGAATCTGAAGTATATCATATGAGACAAGGGAAGGAACAGTGGACATGGTTACTAGAACCTTTTGTTTGCAACCATGTTCCATCTACAGAAAAATAGATATGGCTAGTTTAGTCCAAGTTATGAAATATTGAATTGGACCTGATTTGGGCAACCAGTTGAGAAGTCACTCAAAGGTCTTGGCAGCATCTTGCTTTTCAGTGATATTAACAAAACTTAAGACAGCTCTAGTTACATTTTTATAAAATATATTTTAAAATACATTTTATGGGGGTTTACCATTCTCACCTCTGACACTCTTCCCCACTACTACGTCCATAGTGCTCTCCTTTCCTCATCTGACTAGGGCAGCCCACAGATGATTCATTTTTCTTTCCATTCAACCACCAGTGGGTTGAACGAAAAAAAGTACTCCTCCACCATCCACACACTCGAGGTGGTCGGGGAAATCCTACCCCACTGAGCCTTTGTATTCTGACAGCAGGGAAAACTTCCCCACCATTAGAATTCAATTATCAGTGCTGCCAACGTCACTGATTGAGCAGAAACTTTCCAACACGGCAGTTGTAAAGAAGTCGATGGATACATTTATTTTTTCTTTCTCTTCCTTAGAGATTGTCTTACTTAACATTCTGCTAGAACTGTGTATTAGTACTGCTTTGACCTTGAAGAAGGGAATACAAAGCTTGTCCTGAAAAACTGGATGTTAGTGCTACCAAAAAAAATAAAAAGAAGTACAATTGACAGCGCTCAATTGTTTCTGTTGCAAGCGCACTAATACGGCTCAAGTATAAACTGGGATCAAGCATTGGTTTAAATAGATTGTTCATGTCACCCTTTCCAGGCAGCCATGATGGCAGAGGAGCTGAAGAAGGAGCAGGACACCAGTTCCCACTTAGAGAGAATGAAGAAGAACATGGAGCAGACAATCAAAGACCTGCAAATGCGTCTTGATGAGGCTGAACAAATTGCTTTGAAAGGAGGGAAGAAACAGATCCAAAAGCTAGAAGCAAAGGTTTGTCACCTGATCTTTCCCTGCTTTATTTCCATAATGTTTGCCAGTGGTCTCTAAACTGCGACCCAGGGGCCGAATCCGGCCCTTGGGACACTATTCCTCCCACCGACAGCAATGATGAGGAACTATTTCTCCACTGCCACCAAAGATAGTACATTTTTTATCTCACTGACAGTATCAATGAGGCATTATTCTATAGATTTATATTCCATTTTCTACTCCCACGAGCCACAGTCTGGCCCCCCTAAGGTCTAAAAGGGCAGTAAACTGGCCCCTTGTTTATAAAGTTTGGAGACCCCTGATGTATGTCATCCCATTCATATGACATAGGTATATACTACGGACAGTATCTAAAAATTATAAACCCACTCAGAGATATTTTACTAATTGATGGAGCTTGGTGGGCTGGGCCTCGGGTTCCTTATACACCAGAGATATGCAATTAGCGGACCTCCAGCTGTTGCAAAACTACAAGTCCCATCATGCCTCTGGGTGTCAGGCTTGTGGCTGTCACAGTCTTGCTATGCCTCATGGGAGTTGTAGTTCTGCAACAGCTGGAGGTCCGCTAATTGCATATCCCTGTTATACACTATATTTTTGATACTCCAACACAGTGAGATCTCTCTACCATATTTTCTGACTCTGATCCTTTGCATTTGAACGTTTTTTGCGTGTTCTAGTCCCTCCTATTACATTCTACATAGTATAAAAAGCATAAGTAACAACTATAGCACACTTCATAACGGTCTGTAACCATGACTATTTACAATAGGGATCGTTAAACATACTTTTCATATTGCAAGATATGGTTCAATGCTCTTCATTTTGCTTTGCTGGGGTTGGCACACTGCTGCTCCCATTCAAAGTCCTATTCATAAAACAAGCTGTGATGTGCAACCTCTTGTACCCCATGGAGTTCTGTTGGCTTAGCGCAGCAAAGAGCTCCTGATTGGAGGAGACAATCATGCAAGATTTTCAGGCCACATTCTCCAGGATTTTTTTTTTTTTCTCCAAACAACTTTTATTCCTTGTTATTCCACCGACTTTGGACTCCCAAATGTACAGTTGTACAGCATCTTGCGGTGTTGTATTGGACCCCTTTCACTCTGGGGCGGTTTCAGGCGCTTTAGCGCTGGAAATAGCCTCTTCTAAATGCCTGAAAACCACCTCCCATTTCATTCCAGTGTGACTTTTCACACTCGGGCAGTGTGATGTTATGAAAAGTCCTGCAAGCAGCATCTTTGGGGTGGATTGAGAGCGCTGTATTTAGCGCTCCCATAACGCCCTGCCCATTGGAATGAATAGGCAGCGCTTTGAAAGCAACGCTAAACAGGAGTTTTTAACCCATTTTTTGGAGTTAAAAGCACCCCGCTAGCAGCCAAAAAGCCCTGTTTAAAAAGAGCTAAAGCACCACTAAAACGAGCTGCACTTTAGCGCTAAACGGCCAGTGTGTACAGTGTGAAAGGGGTCTTAAAGCAGGGACAAAAGAGGTAGTCCTGCCCCATTTTGGTCCAAATGCAATGCAAAATTCAGCCATACAATTTGTATGGCTGATTTTGCATCGTACAGACATCGCATGTGATCTGCACAGCAATGCGAATCACATGCAATGTCTGACATCGCAATAGTGTGAACCCAGCCTTAGACTTACCCAAAACCATAGAATATGGAGGTCAAACCTAAACACTTTCAATTTGTATGCAGTCAGGCCAGCCCTTGCACTACATAGTTGAAAGTAAATCGAAAAGGAAATTGAAAAAGAAAATTGTATTTATGTATGTATAAAGCTTTACTTTCCCTGGGTAATTATGAATAAAGAACATGAAGGAATTAAGGTTCAGCAAGTGGTATTATCCTATATACTTACCCATATTAAAGTAAAACTATGGATTTTGGATAGAGCAAGGGATGGTTATAACACCTGTCAGTTTTTTTTCCCCGCCATCTGTGTCCCATTATGGATATTTTCCTTCACTTCCTGTCCCATAGCCGAAACAGGAAGCAAGAGAAAATACCTGCAAATTAAGAGAATTCCTTGGAGATCCCAGGTCACCAGAACTAGCGTCCCCATTGGAAGATTTCCACTATTACTTTTTTCGGGGGTTGTGAATTTCTCTTACTTTCAATGATAATGATAAACGGGACAAATCGAGAGGGTGAATGTACCCAACGGGAAGCACAGACTGCAATAAAAACTGACAAGTGTTCCAATCCACCACCACACTATCCAAAACTTAAAAAATAAAAAAAATAAAGTTTGCCTTTAGTTATACTTTAATGAAGCAAGTTCTAAATGCTCTTCTGTGTTTGGTAACTGTTCACATCATTACAGGTCAGAGAGCTGGAAGGGGAGCTGGAGATTGAGCAGAAGAAAAACGCTGAAACTCAGAAAGGAATTCGAAAGTACGAGCGGAGGATAAAGGAACTCACCTATCAGGTAAAAACGTAACCACGCCAATATACGTCCTTATTTTGAGGACGGATATCGTTGCTTTGGCAGCAGCTAGCTGCCATAACCCCAGTATCCTTGTATTCGGCCGGCGGTCCCCTACAAGATAAAAGTGGTCTCTGCAGTGGATTTGCTGCAAGATCACTTTTAATTGGCGGCGGGAGAGGGGGCAGTTCCCCCTTTTGGAAACGTTTGACTCCTGGCTGTCTGCTTTTTAATCATGGACCCAAAACAACCTTTATCTATACTTGTTCTGGGTCTTCAACTCATCAGCATTAAAGACAAAGCATCAGAAAAGGCAACCGGGGAATTATTTTCAAAAGGCAAGGTCAGCAATGGTAACCTTCATTAATCTTTCTTGCCAAATTCCCTTTAAAAACTCAACCTTACCCCCAACTCTACTGCTGGCACAAAAAACGGTCTGTTTCAAAGCTGTTGTCCTGATTACAGCTGATCTCAGAACAGAGGAGATCGTTGCTTTCTTCAGGAAATTTGAAAAGCTTCTTCTAAAATGAGGTTTAGCTTCTTTGGCAAATGATACTCCATAAAGACCATAAGAAGACCAGACATTCTAAAGCATATTTTACTTTGGCTGTGCAATTGGATTGAATATATCAACATAAGGACGCCATTCTGATTTATCCTTTTGGAAGACCTCAAAGGATGTGCGTTTATTGGAGCTAGCAAGCGCCACATTATTATTTACTTTTATATTATTGCTTGGTGTGAGAACACTTTTATGGTGGCTGCTGCATTTTTTAGCTTTCTAGTGTATTTTGGCTTGCATTTTTTTCCCCTGAGTGGTTTGCGCAGTAGTCACCCCACATTTTACATATTTACAGAGAGATCATTTTCTGCCCTGTCCTTATTGCAGACTGAAGAAGACCGGAAGAATTTGGCACGAATGCAGGACCTGATAGACAAACTCCAGATGAAAGTCAAGAGCTACAAGCGCCAGTCAGAGGAGGCTGTAAGTAATAATATACCTATGTAAAACTAAATAGATATTCTGTATAAGAAGGTAAAGCTTGATGCATATTTTCACCAATTATTTGGGCAGTGACATTCAAAGAGAGCAAAAAAACGTGCCAGTTGGTGTAATGGCGCCTTCCATAACGTGCAAATATACACAACATACTTGTACAATTTGGAATAGTTTACTCCCAGTTTGCTCTTCTCCAACATTGACCGATCCAAATTCACTGTCCTTGCCCCATTGCCATTTATTTCTTCCAGACCAGTATCTTCTTTATTCAGTTACTGGGTGTCCAACTCTCTCAAAACGCGCACAGGAGTTACTGTCCTAGCATCTAGCTCCATTCTCAATATCTTAGATTCCCTAAATTGCATTGTAAATTAAGTCTCCTTTTATTTTGTAAAGCGCAGTGCAAATTGTTGGTGCTAAATAAAACCTGTATTATAATAATAATAATAATAATAGTATGATGCCAGGAATGGACCAGGCTTGTACACGGTACATGCACCACAGGCAGGATACCCACACAAAAAATTGCTCGTAGAAACAGAAGAGAGATTTATTTACTTACAGAATTGACATGAAGTCTCTGTATCAAAAAACTCCCTTCATTTTTTGAGACTGAAGTACAAATAAAGGTCCCTTATGACAATCTAAACATGTACCAAAATCCAATAATAAATAAATGCAGAGCAAGACCAGAGCTGTCAAACCGATTTATCACTTCTGCAGATTACACAGGGTGAGAACGCAGCTCTCTCTCTCAGTGAGAGGCAGGCGCTCTGCTCAATTACACAGACAAATACAAAATCTCCTAGTAATCTGCAGTTGGACCGCTCCATCCTGCACAGTGCATGAGACACGGGTGGGCATTGCAAAAGTAGAGAAGGCTTGTGCCCCCCCACAGCATGACGCCCGAGGTCGGTGCCTCGGCCCAGCATGTGTATGTTCAACAAAAAAAACACCACTAGAATGGTCTATCGGAGACCGCATTCAGTCTGTTTTATAGTCGCATCTACTTGTTGATAACACAGACCAACAAGCAAGAGAAAGCAGAGATTAGTTCTTGTGTCAGCTATAAAAAAAAGCAAAGTTTTGGACTCCTCTTGACATCCCTTACATCCCATTCCTCCTACAGTTTTATTTCTAAATGTAGACACAGATGTCCAGAGTTGGACCAAAAATCGAACATTGATCACAATTTGTACCTTTTTTAAGGCTTTGTAGTGCATCTCTCTAACCCTTCCGCCCGAGGCAAAGGCCCACAGGAGAAGGTTAACAAGCTTTATTGAGCAAAGACAAGTTACAAGAGCAGGGGTACAAAAAGGTCTAGGGAGTGTGTAGGCCACGAGATATGTAAATCACCTGTCAAATCACAGCAAGGGGGAAGAACGGACAAAGTTTTTACAGTTTGTCCGTTTCATTTCACTGAAAAAAGATATGAGGATTGATCAGAGCTGGGATTCATTTTTTGTGGCAAGACTGGGCACAGCTGATCTGAAATCCCATACTCTATATTGTGGCAGACAGAAAAAATAAATAAAAAATTTGGGTTTATATCCACTTTAACATTGTGCTGATTTTACGTTTTATGGGATGTGGGGGTTCATAAATTTTTATTTTTTTAACAAAATGGGGTTCGTTCATTTTTAGTACAGACAATTCACAGACTTTTGTCCACTATTCATAACAGGAGACTCAGGCCAACTCCAGCCTTGTAAAGTACAGGAAGGTCCAACATGAACTCGATGATGCAGAGGAGCGCGCTGATGTCGCAGAGGCGCAAGTCAATAAACTGCGTGCACGGACTAGAGAAGTTGTTTCTACCAAGGTGATAAGCGGGTAATTATGTTCGTGTGTATTGATTTTTTTTTTTTTTTTTAAACGGACAAAAAAAAAAAAAAAAAAAAACCTTAAATAACAAAAACACAATTTAAGTAGACACATTTGATATGCACAAGAAGGCTTCAAGGATCTGGGATCATGAAAGGGTTAAAGTGACCCTGTATGGAGGAGTCACTTTTTATCTCAATAAATCAATAGATGTTTTGATTGACAGGTTACACAATTAAAAAGACCCTATCCGTACGTTTCCAAGTATATGCCTGACATGTCACAACATACAGGAATAGTAATAATTTACAAATAAAAAAAAAAACTATCAATAGAATGCATTTTTTGGGCTCCAGGCAAAAGTAACTTTGCCTGACTGAGAGGAAAGAACAATGTCATCCATTTGCTGCAGGCAGGATGAAGAGTTTACCGAGTCGCCTCTACCCCAGGGATCACTCAGACCCAGAACATTTTTCCTTTGCACAAGGTGAGGATGGAGGACAAGAAAATTGTGAAAAAGGATTTATACCCCTGGAAATTTCACGTTTTGTCATGTTACAACAAAAAACGTAAATGTATTTTATTGGGATTTTATGTGATAGACCAACACAAAGTGGCCCATAATTGTGACATGGAAGGAAAATGATAAATGGTTTTCAAATGTTTTTTTACAAATAAATATCTGAAAAGGGTGGAGTGCATTTGTATTCAGCCCCCTTTACTCTCATACCACTAAGGCTACTTTCGCACTGAGGCGCTTTACAGGCGTTTCAGCTCTAAATATAGCACCTGTAAAGCGCCTCTCCTGTCACTCCAGTGTGAAAGCCTGAGTGCTTTCACACTAGAGCGGTGCACTTGCAGGATGCTAGAAAAAGTCCTGCAAGCAGCATCTTTGGGGCAGTGTGGGAGTGGTGTATACACCGCTCCTAAACCGTCCTGCCCATTGAAATGAATGCAGGGGCGCTACATGAGCGGTATTAACCCCTTCTGCAGCCGCTAGTGGGGGGTTAAAATTCGCCCCACTAGCGGCCGAAAAGCACCGGTAAAACGATGACGCTCTCACCGCCCCAGTGTGAAAGTAGCCCAACCAAAATCTAGTGCCTCCAGAAGTCCTAATTAGTAAATAGAGTCCACCTGTGTGTAATTCAATCTCAGTACAAATACAGCTGTTCTGCAAAGCCCTCAGGAGGTTTGTTAGAGAACCTTAGTGAACAAACAGCATCGTGAAGGCCAAGGAACACACCAGACAAGTCAGGGATAAAGATGTTGAGTTTAAAAATTTATAGCAGGGTTAGGTGATCAAAAAAATATCCTAAGCTTTGAACATCTCACGGAGCACTGTTCAATCCATCATCTGAAAATGGAAAGAGTATGGCATAACCTACCAAGACATGGCCGTCCACCTAAACTGACAGGCCGGGCAAGGAGAGCATTTATCAGAGAAGCAGCCAAGAGGCCCATGGTAACTCTGGAGGAGCTGCAGAGATCCACAGCTCGGGTGGGAGAATCTGTCCACAGGACAACTATTAGTTGTGCTCTCCACAAATCTGACCTTTATGGAAGAGTGGCAAGAAAAAAGACATTGTGGAAAGAAAGCCATAAGAAGTCCCGTTTGCAGTTTGCCAGAAGCCATGTGGGGGACACAGCAAACATGTGGAAGAAGGTGCTCTGGTCACATGGGACCAAAATGCTACTTTTTGGGCTAAAAGCAAAAACGCTATGTGTGGCGGAAAACTAAACACTAAACATCACCCTGAACACACCATCCCCACTGTGAAACATGGTGGTGGCAGCATTATGTTGTGGAGATGCTTTTCTTCAGCAGGGACAGGGAAGCTGGTCAGAGTTAATGGGAAGATGGAAGGAGCCAAATACAGGGCAATCCTAGAAGAAGTCTGCAAAAGACTTGACTGGGGCGGAGGTTCACCTTCCAGCAGGACAACGACCCTAAACATACAGCCAGAGCTACAATGGAATGGTTTAGATCAAAAGCATATTCATGTGTTAGAACGGCCCTATCAAGGTCCAGACCTAAATCCAATTGAGTATCCGTGGCATGACTTGAAAATTGCTGTTCACAGACGCTCTCCATCCAATCTAAGAGAGCTTGAGATATTTTGCAAAAAATGGGCAAAAATGTCCTCTCTAGATGTGCAAAGCTGGTAGAGACATCCCCAAAAAGACTTGCAGCCGTTATTGCAGTGAAAGGGGGGGTTCTACAAAGTATTGACTCACGGGGGCGCTATACAAAATGCACTTTTCACATATTTGTAAAAAAAAAAAAAAAACATTGAAAAACCATTTATCATTTTCCTTCCACTTCACAATGATGTGCCACTTTGTGTTGGTCTATCACATAAAATCCCAATAAAATACATTTACGTTTTTTGGTTGGAACATGACAATGTGGAAAATGTCAAGGGGTGTGAATACTTTAGGGCACTGTAATAAACATGTATGCATATTTTCTTTTTGGAGAGAATAGAAAATGGTTCAGACCAGTTTTTTTTTTCTGTATGTCCGACTTGAGCGGTTTCACTTGCTCTCCTACAGAGGAAACAGTAAGAACTAAATCCAAAGTGATGAAAAAAGCCCTCAGACAGCGGTCACCAAAACCAGTGTCCCCATTGCCAGATTTCCCCCTCACCCCCCATTCCAGTGACACATTTTGGATTAGCAAATAGCCATCAGTTGGAATAAGGGGTATAAACAGCAAAAAAAAAAAACTCACATGGGTTAAACACTTTAACCGCTTCCCGACCGCCTCGCGCCAATGTACGTCGGCAGAATGGCACGGCTAGGCAAAACCACGTACAGGTACGTGGCCCTTTAAAAGCCCAGCCGTGGGTTGCGCTCACGACCCAGTTGGGAGCTCCGTGACCACGGGCGGGACCAGCGGACCCGATCGCCGCTGGTGTCCCACGCCCGGGTCACAGAGCTGAAGAACGGGGAGAGGTCTGTGTCTGCGCTTCCTACTCTGCCTGTCATTGATCATCTGTTCCCTGTCATCGGGAAAGCCGATCAATGATGTCAGATGTCAGCCCCGCCCCCTAATGTTAAAAAAAAAAATCACACACCATAACCCCTCCCTGCCACCTAGTGGTTAACTGTTTCACTGCCAGTGTCATTTATACAGGAATCAATGCATTTAAATAGCATTGATTGCTGTATAAATGACAATGGTTCCAAAAATGTGTCAAAAAATGTCCGATGTGTCCGCCATAATGTCGCAGTCACAAAAAAAAAAAAAATAATAAAAATGCTATAAATCTATCCCCTATTTTGTAAACGCTATAACTTTTGCGCAATCAATAATCGCTAATTGTGATTTTTTTTGTACCAAAAATATGTAGAAGAATACGTATCGGCCTAAACTGAGGTAAAAAAAAAAAATTTTTTATATATTTTTTGGGGATATTTATTATAGCAAAAAGTTAAAAATATTGCATTTTTTTTCAAAATTGTCGCTCTATTTTTGTTTATAGCGCAAAAAATAAAAACCACAGGGGCGATCAAATACCACCAAAAGAAAGCTCTATTTGTGGGAAAAAAAAAAGGACGTCAATTTTGTTTGGGAGCCACGTCGCACGACCGCGCAATTGTCAGTTAAACTGACGCAGTGCCGAATCGCAAAAAGGGGCCTGGTCCTTTGGCTGCAAATTGGCCTGGGGCTGAAGTGGTTAACATTCAATCAAAAATGAATATTTTTAGGTTTCCATACTTTAAGTTTTCGCTGTTCTTTTTGGTGCTGTTGCCCCAACTGATACAGAAATGTTTTTTTTTCCTCTGTGCAGGGGGGGGTTTACTCCGTGATAGGAAAACACAGACTGCAGGACTCAGCCCAGGTAAGCTGTAAACAACATTAAAAATCCTCAATGCCTTGTGATGAGGGATGAAAACAGATCTAACAGCAGAATTGGATATTGCAAAAACACCACAGCATGATGTCGCGTGACATTTCCTGGTGTGAACAAGCCCAAAACCCAC
The DNA here is from genome assembly GCA_028564925.1 of Lithobates sylvaticus. Taxonomy (NCBI): domain Eukaryota; kingdom Metazoa; phylum Chordata; class Amphibia; order Anura; family Ranidae; genus Lithobates; species Lithobates sylvaticus. The sequence continues at coordinate 168,062,695 of CM053037.1, read as the reverse complement.
CAACGCATGCTACAATCTGGTTGTACAATCGTCTTTTCGATTTGGTAAAGGGAGGGTTTGCTAGATTGGATATGAACTGAATGGATGGTTTACATTAGAGTTTTGGTAGCTCTAAGATTGTAGCATGTGTGGCCAACTTAACGTAACCTTGTCAATGTATTATAGAGCCAATGTACTTCTTGGCTGCCCATGACTTGAAGAGATGCCGTTTTGATGTCCCCATTCACTGCATGTATTCCACATCATCTACCCCGTCACACACTGTGGTTCCTTTACATTAAAGGATAACTGTACCTTTATACCAGTTGTGCTTTAAAGTGATTAAAAAAAACACTTGAATATTTACAAACCTGTTATACCTCTTCGCAATGGTTTTGCACACAGCAGCCCCAATCCCCCTTTTCTGGGAATCCCCCCCACTGGTGCTCCTGGATCCTCCTAGCCTTTGTGTGCCCCCATAGAAAGCCACTTGCTATGGGGGCACACTAGTGGGCTTGACCCCCGAGCCAGGCTATGTGCATCTATCGACATACACAGCGTGGCCTGCCCACCTCCAGAGGATTTGATTGACAGCAGCAACACCAATGGCTATCGCTGCCGCCTCCAAGTTCTGTGAGGGGAGAGAGAAGCACAAAACACTTAAAGCGGTGTTCCGCCCAAAAAATAAATTAAAAGCCAGCAGCTACACATACTGCAGCTGCTGGCAGCTGGCATTTAACAATAGTACACTTACCTGTCATGGAGTCCCGCGATGTCGGCACCGCAGCTGATGTTTCCATCAGCTGTCGGGTGTTACCACCGCCATTGTGGGTAAGGGTACCCAGCAGTGTAGCCTTACGGCTTCACGCCAGGAACCCTACTGCGCAACACGCGAGGCCCCGCTCCTCTCTCCTACTGGCCCGGTGACAGGGAGAGGAGGGAGCCCCACCGTGATGTCACAGGCGCAGCCCGGACTCCCGGAAGTGGGAACAGGATACCTGTCAGAAAGGTATCCTGTCCCCTCCCTCCCCCCCCAGAAAGGTGCCATTTGTGACACCAGAGGGGGAGAGGAGACAAAATGAGCGGAAGTTCCACTTTTGGGTGGAACTCCCCTTTAAGTTTTTTTTAACCTTCATGCAGGTTAAAAAAAAATAAAAAAATAAAAATAAAAAAAAAATAAAAACACCCCCCCCCTCTGTACAGCAGCCACCCCCCAAAAAATACTTACCAGAGCCCCATCACGATTCGGCTCTCCTGGGACTCGCCCTCCGTGCTGGCAGATGCAGGAGCCATTGGCTCCCACTGCTGTCAATAACAGCCAGTGAGCCAATGAGGATAGAGAGGGGGCGGGGCCAAACCACAGCTGTGTGTGAATGGACATGCAGGGCAGTGGCTCGGGAGTGAGCCTCCTTGGGTGCCCCCACAGCAAGCTGCTTGCTCTGAGGGCACTCGCCAGGAGCGCTGGCGGGGGACTGGAGAAGAGCAGGATCCGGGCTGCTCTGTGCAAAACCATTACACAGAGCAGGTAAGTACGACATGTTTGTTTTATTTTTTATTTTTTTTTAATTGCCTTTCATATCACTTTAATCAAAAGAGAAAAAAAATCCTGAGGTTTCACTTTAAGTCTCACATCTGTTGTGCAGTGGATAGTGCTATTAAATATTTCAAGCAGTTATAGTTTAATGTGTTAATTCTGCTATCATAACTATCATATTTGCTGTAAAATTATAACAAGTTTTTTTCTTTCTATCCCGGCAGTTCGAAGAATGAGACTTCACAATCCCTCCACAGACGGCTGCAACAGCTGAACCAGACTCCCGATTCTGCCTGTACCTTCCTCCCTCCCCATCCCTGAAGTTAAATAAAAATCTATTGAGGCACAACGACTGGTGTTGTCTGTTAGCTGAATATCCTCATAGTAAAGCAAGGAAACACTCAGAAGGGACTATAATACATTTACCCTTAAAGTAGAAGTCCGGGCTAATACTGTCTAAGCTTAGACCTGTTCAAGTTCCTCCACCCCAAACTCACTCATCCATGTCTTTATGGATCTTGCTTTGTGCTCTGGTGTGCAGTCATGTTGGAACAGGAAGGGGCCGTCCCCAAACTATTCCCACAAAGTTGGGAGCATGAAATTGTCCAAAATGTCTTGGTATACTGACACCTTAAGAGTTCCCATCACTGGAACTAAAGGGCCAATCCCAACCCCTGAAAAAACATCCCTACACCATAATCCCCCCTCCACCAAATTATTTGAACCAGGGAACAAAGCAAGATCCATAAAGACATGGATGCGCGAGTTTGGGGTGGAGGAACTTGACAGAGTCCTGACCTCAACCCAATAGAACACCTTTGGGGTGAATTCGAGCGGAGAATGCGAGCCAGGCCTTCTCCTCCACATCAGTGCCTGACCTCACAAATGCTCTTCTGGAAGAATGGTCACACATTCCCATAGACACTCCTAAACCTTGTGTACAGCCTTCCCAGAAGAGTTGAAGCTGTTATAGCTGCATAGGGTGGGCCGACTCAATATTGAACCCTACGGACTAAGTCGCCATTAAAGTTCATGTGCGTGTTAAGGCAGGTGTCCGAATACTTTTGACAAAATAGTGTATTAGAACCCCACAAAAAAAAAAAAAAAAGAAGAGGAAATAAAAGCATTTAAAAATGGCTTTCACCTAGTCCAGAATTGTGCATTTAATTTCCACCGATTTCCAACATTACTGCACCTAGTGGGCACTTATTTTCTACAATGGTTGCTACAACTTGGCACCAATTTTCTGGGTGGGCAGAGGGAAGCAGATACTCCTTCCAACCAATCAGCTCTGCTGGTAAGGTTAAGAACTCAGCTAAGCCTCCAGTCTGAGGGAAAGTAATTTTTGGGTGGGAGGGATATTCCTCCCGAGGCCACACCCATGCCCTCCAGTTTGTGCTCTTAGCAGATTCCCAGCTTTGTCCTGCATAAACCCAGGATGTGGTTATTGGAATGTGGGATAGATTGGAGAAGTGGTGGGGTGCAGTGGGTGCAGTGGGTGGATGGGGGCAATAATGAATGGTGGAGGGGTAGCACAGTACATTAAAGTGGATGTAAACACATTATCTCAGTTGTCCGAGAACTTGTCAGGAGTTATCAGGCTGATAACAGAAGAAAGGAGCAGGAGAAAGCTACGGGACATAGTGATTTGAAGAGAGATAACAAACACACTGCAGATATATGTGCCCAGCTCAAATTACTTGAATCCGGTTTACATCCACTTTAAAATCGCTTGCCGACCAGCCGTCGCAGTTATACTGTGGCATGTTGGCTTGGCAGATCGCTGTAGGTGTACACCGGGCTCGTACATGCCGATCTTGTGGGCACGCGCCAATTGGCCAGCGGGGGACCCAATAAGCGTTTTCTGGCGGACTACATCCGGACGCCCGCGATTGTTCCCTGCAGAGACAGAATGTGGATCTGTCAAAGTAAACAAGGCAGATCTCCGTCAAGGGATGACACACCATTTGCACAAACCAATCAATATACACTTATTGTTTTTTTTTTTTTTTATTTTAACAAAAATATGTAACCGAATACATACTGGCCTAAATTGATGAAGAAATTAGATTGAAATATTTTTATTGGCTATGTTTTATAGCAGAAAGTAAAGTTTTTTTTCAAATTCTTTTATAGCGATAAAAAAAAAAAAAAAAAAAGACAAATGTTATTTGGGCACAGCATTGCACGACCACGCAATTGTCAATTAAAGTAACGCAGTGCCGTATCGCCAAAAATGGCCTGGTCAGGAAGTGGGTAAATCCTTCCGGGGGCTAAAGTGGTTAAAGCAGGGGTCTCAAACTGGCGGCCCTCCAGCTGTTGCGAAACTACGAGTCCCATGAGGCATTGCGAGGCTGACAGTTCCAAGCATGACTCCCACAGGCAGCGGCATGATGGGACTTGTAGTTTCTCAACAGCTGGATGGCCTCCAGGTTTGAGACCCCTGGGTTAAAGGGTAGAAGGGGTGCAGCAGAGAAGGCACAATACTTTTGACAATATAGTTTGTGAACCCGGTCTTATGGAAAGACACAGGAGAACAATGCGGCAGTGTGAGCCGTGAAATTGGACCGCAGAATCTCTGGCAAGTGCTCTACTCCTATACCACCAGGGTACTCATTCTTCATTAGTCTAAAAAACAAAACAAAAAAATAAATAAAAACAGTCACGACACTAAAAATAGGTATTGGCAAGTACTTAAGAAAAGTATTGCTATTCTTAAAAAAAAAAAAAAAAAAAAAAATAATAAAATAAAAAAAACTGGTATTGGTGCATACCTACCACACGCTATCCAAAACTTCAAAAAAAAAAAAAATAAATAAATCCATGTTTGCTATGAGCAGGGTGCTTTGATAATGCAGCGTCCAATCAACACACAAGTCAAGGTTTTTAAATTAGAAGCAGCTCTTTATTTACATAATTTCTAAGACACAAGTAACCTATATATATATTTATATATCAAACAAACCAAAATATTCCTGGTGGGGGTCAAAAATAAATTGTACGTAAACATCAGATCAAGAGGATGAAATGTGAAAATTCTCTTTTGAAAGGTTGGGGAGTCTTTAAAAAAAAAAAAAAAAAAAAAAAAGAATGAGGGTTACAGAAAATGCTCAGTTGGAATTAGTGTAGCCAATACCATAGAGTAACCGGCAGCATTCATCCTAGCACATGGCTTTCCCGACATCAGTTTTCACAGAGATTTACAGCTACTGGAGGGCAATGCTTGAGAGTGTTTGGAAATGGAGAACACTGGGTCCAAATTACTCCGAAACAGACCAAAAATGTCAGGAGTTCAACAGACTGAAGATTACGAACCGCATGGCGATACATTTTACCTTGGCAACAACTCCACCATGACTTTTGCCAATCGAATGTTAAAAATACAGCCTCCCAGTAAAAAAATACTCAAGGTTTCGAAACAGACTGTACGGATTAAAAGAAACAAAACAAAAAAAAAAACAAATATATATATTATATACACAAGTTGTGTAAGAAGAAAACACACCGAAGGGCACGCCAGACTACAATGCAATTAAAAATAGTCCGTTCCAATGTGGCATCAGATCAGACTGACCTCTGTAGAATTTAAAAGATCTCAGGTCATCATAAAAAAAAAAACAAAGGAGATCCGTTCACTCATTTTGCTGGTTTAAAAAATGATTATGAAGCTAAAGACTACAAAATAAAAAACACACAATAAAAATGTGGATTTAAGCCAGGAGGTCAAAAATTTCAGAATTCAGAAGCCATGGCCAGACCTCAGCAGGGGGTTTTAGTGAAGAATAATATTATTCTTGACCAATGAAGCAAATCTGGACCGGTTTTCAACAAAAATGTTCAGAAAGCAAATAAGTTGTGAGAAGCCTCTGGTGGAAGCTGCCATTTAAGGTTTGTGATGTTTACTAATGGCTGGGGGGGGGGGGGGGATGATGAATAGCGTTTTAATGTCCTGCAAACAGTCAAATTCAGCAACCACCTGACATTTCTCGAAATGTAGGATTTGCTTTGTGGCAAATTATGTGCGCCCTCATGATGCTTTCTGGTTACCAGGGCAGCACGGGGTGGGGGGGGGGCGCTTTCTGGTTACCAGGGCAGCACGGGGTGGGGGGGGGGCGCTTTCTGGTTACCAGGGCAGCACGGGGTGGGGATGCTTTCTGGTTACCAGGGCAGCACGGGGTGGGGATGCTTTCTGGTTACCAGGGCAGCACGGGGTGGGGATGCTTTCTGGTTACCAGGGCAGCACGGGGTGGGGATGCTTTCTGGTTACCAGGGCAGCACGGGGTGGGGTGGGGATGCTTTCTGGTTACCAGGGCAGCACGCGGTGGGGATGCTTTCTGGTTACCAGGGCAGCACGCGGTGGGGATGCTTTCTGGTTACCAGGGCAGCACGCGGTGGGGATGCTTTCTGGTTACCAGGGCAGCACGCGGTGGGGATGCTTTCTGGTTACCAGGGCAGCACGCGGTGGGGATGCTTTCTGGTTACCAGGGCAGCACGGGGTGGGGATGCTTTCTGGTTACCAGGGCAGCACGCGGTGGGGATGCTTTCTGGTTACCAGGGCAGCACGCGGTGGGGATGCTTTCTGGTTACCAGGGCAGCACGCGGTGGGGATGCTTTCTGGTTACCAGGGCAGCACGCGGTGGGGATGCTTTCTGGTTACCAGGGCAGCACGCGGTGGGGATGCTTTCTGGTTACCAGGGCAGCACGCGGTGGGGATGCTTTCTGGTTACCAGGGCAGCACGCGGTGGGGATGCTTTCTGGTTACCAGGGCAGCACGCGGTGGGGATGCTTTCTGGTTACCAGGGCAGCACGCGGTGGGGATGCTTTCTGGTTACCAGGGCAGCACGCGGTGGGGATGCTTTCTGGTTACCAGGGCAGCACGCGGTGGGGATGCTTTCTGGTTACCAGGGCAGCACGCGGTGGGGATGCTTTCTGGTTACCAGGGCAGCACGCGGTGGGGATGCTTTCTGGTTACCAGGGCAGCACGCGGTGGGGATGCTTTCTGGTTACCAGGGCAGCACAGGGTGGGGATGCTTTCTGGTTACCAGGGCAGCACAGGGTGGGGATGCTTTCTGGTTACCAGGGCAGCACAGGGTGGGGATGCTTTCTGGTTACCAGGGCAGCACAGGGTGGGGATGCTTTCTGGTTACCAGGGCAGCACAGGGTGGGGATGCTTTCTGGTTACCAGGGCAGCACAGGGTGGGGGCGTTTTCTGGTTACCAGAGCAGCACAGGGAGGGGTTGGCTGTCAGTTAGGTGGGAGAGGAGCAGAAGTCCTCTAGCACCACAGAGAACCATTTAACTTCCTTGCAGCTGAGACCATGTTTTTTTTGTTTTCTTTTTTTGGTTACAAAAAGCAAGCTAACACACAACTTTAATAAGAACAGTTTGAAAAAAATCATCCTCACAGAATGGGTTCAAAGCAAACCTTTCCTAAAAGAGGAATCGGACATTGCCGGTCCCCTTGTGAAGATGGTGGTCTGGCTACTAACCTGACCAAGCTGGGTTCAGTAAGGTTCGAGTCACCGACCTAAAACCATTTATGCATTTTTGTAAATTTGTGTGGTTATTCCAGGTAGGTGGCACACGGATTCAAAATAGATTTCCACTTTTGCAGCCAAAATTGGGAGAACACCTGCTTTATATTTGTTACATGTTCTCAATCACCTAGCCAAGAAAAAAAAAAAATTTTAAAATTCCTACATTCTTATGACTCCAGCACAGATAATCCTACTTTGCTCTCTTTGCTTACAAGGGGGCTGGGGGAGCGGTGTTTGCCATAATTATCATGGCCTGTACAGTACTGGCAAATCTCATTATCAGTTGTAAACTAGATTTGAACGGTCTTGTCCTAACAAAGGTTTAACATAGATCTCTAGGTTTTAGTGAAGTTTAACTAGTTAATTTGGACCAAGGTGTTCCACGTGAACTTCTTACTTCACCAACACATGCAGCAGCTGTGTGCATTGCATAAAGTGTATGTAGCCTCGGCTGCATACGATAACCAGCACTGTGTTATGCCAGCGGGATGGAAACTTCCCACTTCTCATCCCGTTTCTGGAACAAGACTGAGTTGGGTTGGTTTCACACGGGCTGCCCGATCAGGTCTGCCTGTCAGTTTTTGAGGTGGACCTGATCGGACCACCCAAAGCTCTCTATGAAGCGGCGGATGTCAGTGGACATGTGTCGGCTGACACCTGATTTGGCAAAAACAGTGGATCGGATGACAGTCGGATGGAAACGGACAGGCGGTCTTTCCAGCTGACTGCCCCATAGAGAACAGCAGGGCTGTGTCCACTCTGCATGGCGGACCAGACATGGACCCGTCATCCACCTGCTCAGCAGGGAGATCCTCTGCTGAGCAGGACGACGTGGACTATGGAGAACGCCCATAGGAAACCAGCGCAGCCATGAACAAATCTGATAATTGGCAAGCAGACTCAATTCCCAGCATAGCTGGAAAACTGACCACACTGTGCTCCCATGCCTAGTGTTGTCAGATTTGAATAAGGAAAGCAGAGGGACTGGCAGGAACACCAGGGATTTCACACAAAGGAAGCCATACAGAGAACAGGAGACTCTCATACAAGTACGAGGTACAGCAGGCAAATATCACCAATATAAAATATTGGGTTTACATTCATTGAGAGGAATCTCAGCAATTGCTAAACCTTTGTATTGGGACAACCTCACCCTAAACTTGTGCAGAAATGCCGCAATGACCTTCTACTAAGCAAGAAAACATAAGGCAAGAATTATTTATAATTATTTTTGTATGTAGATTTTATTAACAGATCAGATAGGGAAGCATCCGTGGAAAACCTTTTAGTCCATTTTTTTTTTTTTTTAGGTATGCTGTGTGACTGAGAACATAAAACGTAGGACTGCAAAAGTGGAAATACCCTTTAAAGTACATACAACAGCCAGGAAGCTAGCATTTGCAGAATGAGAAGCAGCAGCGGCTGCCTACATGCTTACCTTAAAGTGGAGCTCCACCCAAAAATTGAGCTTTGAACGCTGTCTGGATTCCTCCCCCCCTCCGGCGTCACATTTGGCACCTTTCAGGGGAGGGGGGGGGGGTGGTGATACCCGTCTAATACAGGTATTTGCTACCACTTCCGGCAAAAGACCGCCGCAGTATCCCCAGCGATCTACGCCATGTCCGGCCCCTCCTCCGACCCCCACGATGTCGTCTTCTGGGAGACACAGGTCCCAGGGGACAACAGGGACCACTCAGAGCGTGCAGTGCGACTGGCGCATGCACAGTAGGGAACCAGGCTGTGAAGCCGTAAGGCTTCCCTTACTAGCAATGCCGGCGCCTCCACCCAGAGCCGAGGGATGGATTGCGGGCGCCCTGGACAGGTAAGTATCATTTTAAAAGACAGCAGCTGCAGTATTTGTAGCTGCTGACTTTAAATTTTAATTTTAAATTTTTCAGGCAGAACTCTGCTTTAATCTGCTGAAGATTGGACTGACTGAACACTAAATTGATTTCTTCTGCTTTAGATTAATTCATTTTAACAATAATGAACCTGCACAAAAAAAAAAAAAAAAAAAAAAAACTAATTTTGAATGACAAATACCCCCTTCTCAAGGTAAGAAAAACATATCGGGTCGTATACAACATTAAAAAACAAAACCTTCAATCAGTATTAGTTTTCATTTGATACATGTGGAAAAAACGAAAAAATTAAATAAAAAAAAAAAAGCCCGTTGGGAAAGCCACGTATTAAAATCCAGACAACACCCAAGTAAAACAAACGGCATTGTGTCTGATGGCGATAAAATTACAATTACAAATCAGTAATGCGTTTTGTGAAAGCGAGCCTGGCACACGTGTAATAAAACAAAAAAAAAAAAAAAATGGCTTAACCCCACTAAAAAGGAAAGACCCTAAAAACGCCAGCAGGATGCCCTCTGTGCATTATCCTTGGCTTGTGCTTTGGCAGCCCCTCCAAGATCCCACACTGAACTTTGCCTTTGTCAACCGAGTATCCTCCGAGCATTACCCTTGACTTGTGCTTTGGCCACCTCCCAACATCCTGCATTGAATCCTGGGTGCCTCAAAAGACAATAGAAACGGTGCCCATGATGCTCTGGGGCAGAGCAGCAGGATACACAATTACAGCCCAAGGCATCAATATACAGAGCATGCTCAATATTGGGGGATCCCCACAATGTTGACATTTGAAGGTCTGGGAACCAATAGTCCCCGACTTCAGGGAGCCAACTATCTTGTATATTCTTAGGTTTGCTTTAACCAAAAAACGTACAAAAAGACACAAATCATTAAAAATATGGACACTTTACTGTGAACATTTCACTTCCCTTTTTCTTTATGGTCCCCAGTATTTAATTTTAATCCGAGAACGTCCTTAAAGGGATAAAAATACAATTAAAAATTCATGTAATTCATTCATTGGTTGCTCTCAAAGTTTTCTTATAAGCCTAAACTGATCACCAACGTTGGAGGACACCATGGCATTTACCGTTTCTTTTCCATCATTAAATGTAATTTCCTGATCACTAATGAAATTTGTTTTGTTCTGTAGAGGCAAGGGGTTGCTCGGGGGGTCAAACACCAGGGTAAGCCAAACTACTAGTTTAAATTGAATCTTTCTACAACCCATTGCTCACATTATGGTTAAATGAGCTGTAGGTAGACTCTTTTTTAAAACAGAGGTTTTCCCTGAGTCCTTAAAATTATTTGAAGGGTTCCTCCAAGGTAAACAGGCTGAGAAAGGATGCAGGACACACAAGGTTGCGTCATCTGCCCCCTAGTGGATTTGCAGTAGAGAATGTACTGAGAACCCTCCAACCAGAGAGACGATACATGCGGCTGAAAAATAAAAATGACGGCCAATCACAGCCCTGCTAGAGTGAATAGGTGACACCCCCAATGTACTCCCAAAAGGCTGTAAAAACACATTAACAGAATCCCATTCTGCTTTACCCTATTCCAAAATTGGAAAAAAAAAAAAAAAAAGTCTAGAGCAGCATCCAATTAAATAATGAGGGGAAAAAAATAATCAAAAACGGTCACATTGCGATTATTGCCGGTGTCCCACTCCTGCTGTGAGTGGGAAGACACCAAAACCGAGTCGGTTCCATGCTAGCCAACTATGGCGATCATGTTTCCTTTCCGCTTTTCCTTACTGGTGCTGGTAAAATGAAAAAAAAAAAAAAATAATAACGTAAATTATAAAATAGTGAAGATCCTGGAGATGGATCTTTAGTTTCAAGACCAGACTAGGCCCTTGTGGCACTTCATGTGTAAAAACACCTTTCCATATATATGGAGGCAGGAGAAAAAACAAAAAAAAAAATGTTTTAAATTGTCCTGAAGGAAGAAATAAGTGTTAATTGGATGACGACGTCCCTGAATATATTGCACAGACGTAGCATATTGTGGAGAGTTATCAGCAGGTAATGCTGGACACTACGCGTTTCATGTGCATTAGACATCCCAGGACAGACACTGCATAGCGCCTCATCTGAATATCTTGTTCATTTGGAGGAAAACAAATTGTCTGCTTGGCCTTAGTCCTCGGAGAAGTCTTTGTCCACGTCCATATAGGCCTCATCTATGTAGCTTACTATGGCACACGGTGATGTTCTGTCTGGATTTAATAGTACAGATACAGTCTCTTTCCAGTAGCTGAAGTTGATGCAGGAACTCTGGCAAAACAGACAGAAGATAAATGATCAGGTTGTAGTGCTGAAATGTGCGCTTCATCGCCATATACATAACTCGCTTCGCTAGCCAATCACTGGACCTACATCATGTTGGGTAACGGGTACACAGACATTTCAGAATGTCAAATTGCTGAGGTCTAAATTGACTTCTACACCAGCAGCTGCGTGTTTTACTGGACATAGAATAGCACTAAAGGCCCGTACACACAGACACAGACTTTGACAACAACGGTCCGACGGACCCGTTTTAAAATCGGACAATCCGACTGTGTGTATGCTCCATCGGAAAACGGTTTCCGTTTTTTCATCGGAAAAATATTCGCTGTGAATGCTCTCAAACTTTCCGGCAACAAATGTCCGATGGAGGGTAATCCGATCGTGTGTACAAACACGCATGCTCAGAACCAATGCTAAAGATCAGACAAAAAGCAGAAGTTGCCCAAAGGGTGGCGGTAAAGAGCTGAAAAACACATGATTTGGTTAAAGCGGGATTCCACCCTAAAGTGGAACTCCCGCTTTTCGGAACCCTCCCCCCCTCACATTTGGCACCTTTCAGGGGGGGGGGGGGGGGGGGGGGTGCAGATACCTATCCAATACAGGTATCTGCGCCCACTTCCGGCATAAACTCCCACGGGAGTTTACGCAAGTTCCTGTCCCGGCGCGCTGTCTGCCGGGATACACATGTGTCCCGGCAGACAGCGCTGAAGATTCTCATTGCGACTCGCGCATGCGCAGTAGGGAATCGGGAAGTGAAGCCACTTCCTGATTCCCTCACTGAGAATGGCGCCGGCTACAGCAGAGAGCCGAGTGATCGATCGGCCTCTGCTGCAGACACCGCTGGACCCTGGAACAGGTAAGTGTCCATTTTTTAAAAGTCAGCAGCTGCAGTATTTGTAGCTGCTGGCTTTTAAAAAAAAAATAAAAAATTTCAGTACAGTCCCGCTTTAAAGTTGGCTGAAAATGTTCTGCCGTGTGTATGCATACCAAGTTCACGGCCAACTCCCCTTCAAACCAAAATCCACGGTAAAGTCCGTTGGAAGTCCGATCGTGTGTACAAGGCTTTAGTTTGTTAAAATGCATCACTCCCGGGAGCAAAGCATTAGGCTAGGTTCACACTACTGTGGGTATGCATGTACAGTGAGAAATCAGTCCATTTAGGTTTGTTTGAACAATGAAAGACAGAACAAAAAAAAATCTTGAAAAACGCATTTCAAAAAAAGTTATAAATTGATTGCATTTTAATGAGTAAAATAAGTAGGGCTGAAACAACTAATCGATTAATTTTATAATCGATTAGTTGTCGATTAATCGATTACCATTTTCATAATCGATTAATCGGCCAGTAATATAATGGGGGTAAAAAAAAAAAAGAACTATAATGAGCCCTTTATAGTACAAAAAGAGCAAATAATCACTACTGTAAATATTACTTTCACAGTTCTACGGTAAAAAAAAATTAAACCCTTACAGTAGTGATTATCTGCTTTTTTGTACTATAATGGGCTCTTTTTAGTTATTTTTTAACCCCCATTATGTTACTAAACATCTTAGACCTGGTTCACATCTATGTGTTTTTTGGTGCTTTTTGCAGAAACGTACTACAGTTTATTACAGGGTTTCCTATGGGACACGTTCACATCTATGCTTTTTTCAGCTGCTGCGTATTTGGAAAGGGTCAGGGACTTTTTTTTTAACGCAAAACTTTTTTTTGGTTCAGTATACTTCAATGTAGAAGCTGCAGAAAAGCATGTAATGCGTTTTTGCAGCAATTTGTGTTTTTTATTCTGCCCAACAACAAATTGGGCAAAAAACAGTATGTCTCTTCTAATTATGTATACAGTCTATCTCCTCTAATAGTGTATACAGTATATCTCCTCTAATAGTATATACAGTATATCTCCTCTAATAGTGTATACAGTATATCTCTTCTGTCTGTTATTCTCAGAGTGGATTTGATATTTTGCTCCCTAACCATATAGTTGGTTGTTTATATTTACCACTGCATAGAGATATTCAAGAATAAATTGCCTTTTTTTTTAACTTTACATATTAACTAAATTATACACCACACATTTTTTTTAAGGTTATTAACCGATTAATCGAAACAATAATCGGCCAACTAATCGATTATGAAAATAATCGTTAGTTGCAGCCCTAAAAATAAGTATTTGACCCCTTCACAAAACATGTCTTAGTACTTGGTGGCAAAACCCTGGTTGGCAATCAGAGGTCTCTTGTAGTTGGCCACAAGGTTTGCTCACATCTCAAGAGGGATTTTGTCCCACTCCTCTTCGCAGATCCTCTGCAAGTCAATGTTTTGAGGCCGATGTTTGGAAACGCAAACCCTTCCCTCCACATATTTCCTATGGGATTAAGGTCTGCAGACCGGCTAGGCCACTCCAGGACCTTAATGTGCTTCTTAAGCCACTCCTTTGTTGCCTTGGCTGTGTGTTTTGGTTTCATTGTCATGCTGGAATATCCATCCACGACCCATTTTCAATCACCTGGCTTTGGGAAGGAGGTTCTCATCCAAAATTTGATGGCACATGACCCCGTCCATCGTCCCTTTGATACAGTAACGCTGTCCTATCCCTTTAGCAGAAAAACACCCCCAAAGCATAATGCTTCCACCACCATGTTTGACTGTAGGGATGGTGTTCTTGGGGTCAAAAGGCAGCATTCCTCCTCCAAACACGGTTGAGTTGATGCCAAAGAGCTCGATTTTGGTCTCATCTGACCACAACACTTTCACCCAGTTCTCCTCTGAATCATTCAGATGTTCATTAGCAAACTTCAGATGGACCTGTACATGTGCTTTCTTGAGCAGGGGGGACCTTGTGGGCGCTGCAGGATTTCAGTCCTTTCCGATGTAGTGCATTACCAATTGTTTTCTTGGCGACTATGGCCTCAGCTGACTTGAGATCATTGACAAGATTCTCTCATGTAGTTCTGGGCTGATCCATAATTTTTCTCATCATCATTGAAACTCCATGAGGTGAGACCTTGCATGGAGCCACAGACCAAGGGAGATTGAATTGTGTTTCTTCCATTTGTGAATAATCGCACCAACTGTTGTCACACCAAGCTGTTTGTCGATGATCTTGTAGCCCATTCCAGCCTTGTGTAGGTCTACAATCTTGTCCCCGACATCCTTGGACAGCTCTTTGGTCTTAGCCATGGTGGAGAGATTGAAATCTGATCGATTGCTTCTGTGGACAGGTGTCTTTTATACAGGTAACAAGCTGAGATTAGGAGCACTACCTTTGAGAGTGCTACTAATCTCAGCTTGTTACCTGTATAGAAGACACCTGGGAGCCAGAAATCTTGCTGATTGATAGGGGATCAAATACTTATTTCACTCATTAAAATACAAATCAATTTATAACTTTTCTGAAATAATTTTTTCTGGATATTTTTGTTATTCTGTCTCACGGTTAAAATAAAACTACCAATGAAATTATAGACTGATCATTTGTCAGTGGGCAAACGTACAAAATCAGCAAGGGATCAAATACTTTTTTTCCCCTCACTGTAAAGAACCTGTTGCTGCACCTCAGGCATCCACAGCCAAAGGCCAAGTTGCTCTTCAACTCCCAATGGCACTGCCACATGTCTGAAACACAAAGCGTTTTCAGGCGCACAAAACCATATGGTGCCACAGCAAGTGGCTGTCCTGCAGTTGCATTTTGGAAGTAGAGTCAGGGACCTTTTCCCTGCATTTCCATCAGGACGTTCAAATTAACGGGCTGCCATGTCCATGCAAATGTGGCATGCAGGAATAATGAAAATTTGAAAAAAAATGGGGGGGTGGGAATGTATTTTTGAAAATGACAAAGCCCCATCTCCTTGTAGACACTTGGCAGTTACAGTACCCACAGTAGAACTATGGGCAAAATCAAAAATGAAATAGGATTGAGGCTGTCACAGTTATATTACCTGTTGGTTATTTTTCCACTTCCTTTAACAGACAAAGTTGATAGCAAAAGTTTCTATTAGGCCCCTTTCACACTTATATGACTTGTCCCACAATTTGGGACTGCAAAGTAGCATGACAAGTCGTTCCCCATGATTTCCAATGACAGCCATTCATATTAGTACCACTTCAAGTCGTTCCGATTCAAAGTAGTCCCTGCAGTACTTTGGTCCGATTTTGATGCCACTTACACAGGCGTTCCTTGAAAATCGCGGCCAAAATTGCGGTAAAAATTGCACAACTTTGAAGTCACACAAGTGTGAAAGGGGCCTTACAGGGGTTGGGAGGAAAAAAAAAAAAAAAAAACACTGACAGGTGCATTACAACTGTCACCTTCTTCTCCTTGACTTAAAGCAGAACAAAACCATCTAATCCTTTACAGTCAAGGAAGTGGCCATCTTAGCCTAGGTTTGATCTGAAATTGACAGTTCAGCTGAGAGCAGAAGCAACTGACAGTTCTCATTCCCCACATGCCTTAAACTTTTTTTGCTTAAAAATAAACAAACCTGTTATACTTACCTGCTCTATGTAGTTGGTTTTGCACAGAGCAGCCCAGATCCTTCTCTTCTCAGGTCCCTCACTAGCTCTTCTGGCCCCTCCCTCCTGCTGAGGGCCCCCACAGCAAGCAGCTTACAATGGGAGCACCCAAGCCGAGCCGTAGGGGACACCCAAGCCAATGGTGCCTGCTGTGTGTCTCAGCCAACCGAGCCTCTGGTACAACATCTCTGGATCGAGATCAAGCTCAGGCAAGTATTAGGGGGGCTGCTGCAAAAAGTTTGTTTTAACCTTCCGCCTGTACAATCATTTTTAAATCAATGGGATTAGCTCGGCTTTAAAAAAAAAAAAAAAAAAAAAAAAAGGACAACTCTAGTTTTTTTTTTGAACTTCAATCTAACCTCCCTTCTGAACACTGTCTACCACCACAACTTAATACTTTAGCTCCAAATCCAGCAATCTTCAATGTGTGGCCCTGCTCTAAGCTGCATGGCCTTTGCTCTGAAATTGGCCAGTTTGTACCGAATATGTGCAGCAGTCTAGTTCATGCTTACTGGAAAGTCATATTCTGAGTGGCTATTTAAAGTGGTTTTAAGGCTGAAGGTTTGTTTTACCTTCATGCATTCTATGCATGGGCGTAAAGCCAGGGCTCTGTGTCTTATGGACACAGAGCAGGGCTCAGGAGCAAGCTTGCACCAGTGCCCCCCATAGCAAGCAGCTTGTTATTGGGGGGTAATGGTCTAAAGGGAGGAGATTTGAGGATCGAGGCTGCTCTGTGGAAAATCCCTGCAAAAAAAAAAAAAAAAATACTGGCAGGATCAATAGATAATAAAATTACTTTAAAAGGAGAAAAGAAAAGGCTGTGTTAATGCTAGTGGCAGACTGCAATAAAATCTGTTGCCCACAGATACATTTTTAACCTTACTCGCTCAAGTCCAACAATTTAGCTGGAGTGTCAGAGGTCACCTGAGATCTGACAGTTGTTGGCTGTCAGTTGCCTGGCCTGAAACTACAGACACAGACAACAGATGTCCGTGAAAGAGATTAGGCAGTTGGCAGGCCCTCTTGATCACCCTAGCAATGGCTGCATACACATATCTAGAACAGGTTTGTTTTGTTTTATTATAAGCAAAAAAATTACCAAAAGCTTAAAAATGAAAGCGATAAGTGTTGGAGAGTTAATGAAGGATCAAGAAAAACTCACATTCTCTAAACAAGTGCTGTCTTTGTCCTTGTTGAGGTAATGCTGCTGCCAGAAGCGTAGCAGGTTGTGGAAGTTGTTGAGGATAAAACCTGGGTATTTCTCCACACACTCCATGTCCCGGATAGTCTGCAGGTAGTTGGGTAGCCGTCCTTTCCTCCGTGCCAACATTAAGACAACCAGACTTGTGTTTAAGCAGCTGACATTCTCCTGGAGGAGAAATGCGCATGTGTCAGTTTTAGTCATTTTAAGATTCCGTATACTACATGCTAAAAACGTGAAATAGTTGCTGGAAAGTCAAATCTCAACCATTACCGCTTGCCTACATACACACACACACAATATAATATATATATATATATATATATATATATATATATATATATATATATATATATATATATATATATATATATATCTATCTATATATATATATATATATATAGGCGAGGAGGCTCTCCTGTGCTGGATCACATATCTAGTACATGATCCATCACTTCTGGGTTGGGACGGGGTGCGCTGATCCTCTCCAATTATTCACACGAGAGACGATCAGCAGATATCGGACGAGATACCCACCGATTATTACACAGGCAGAACGGCAGTCTATGTAAACAAGGCAGATTGTTATTCGGGGGGGGACATTGATCCTGTGTACCTGATAAGCAGGAACACGGATCTCTGTCTTCGCCCTAGTACAAGCATTTCCCAGTTTAGAAAAACACTGGCTAGGCGCACAGTTAACTCTTTGATCGCCCCTGCTGTTAACCCCTTCCCAGCCAGTGTCATTAGTACAGTACAGCACAGCGACAGTTCATTTTTTTTTTAGCACTGATCACTGTATTAGTGTCACTGATCCACAAAAAGTGTCAGTTAGTGTTCTGACTGTCCACCTATAAGTGGCTGATCGCCACCATTACTAGAAAAATAAAAATAATTCCATAAAAATATTCTGTAGTTTGTAGATGCTATAACTCTTGCGCAAACCAATATACGCTTATTGGGATTCTTTTTTACCAAAAATGTAGCAGAATACATGTTGGCTTAAACTGATGAAGACATTCGATTTTTGTTAGTAGCACAAAAAATAAAACTGCAGAGGTCATACCTACAAAAGAAAGCTCAAATTGTGAAAAAAAAAAAAAAAAAAAAAAAAAAATAAAAAAAAAATGTTATTTGGGTACAGAGACGCATGACCACGCAATTGTCAGTTAAATTAACGCAGTGCCGTATCGCAAAAAATGGCCTTGTAAGGAAGGAGGGGGGGGGGGGTAAATGTTCCAGAGGTCAATTGGTTAAGCAATTAATAACTCAAAATAGTTAATTGAATCAGTTAATACCAAACTTTTATTTTCGTTCTTTGATGCTCAAATTCTATACCCCTCTCACATGATACACGGTGTCAATTATACAGACTCACAGACCTCCATGGGCGATCATCACGGAGGCAACCTTCAGCCTAGGGTCACACTGATGCGATGCAGAACCAGCGTGATTACAGTGCTGGTTCCCGCATCGCTCCACTCCCGCAGGCAGTTAACATTGCCCTATGGCGAACCGCTGCGGGTGTCATTACATTGTTAACCACTTTCAGACCGGACCATTTTGCTGGCTAAAGACCAGAGCACTTTGTGATTCGGTACTGCGTCGTTTTAACTGACAATTGCGTGGTCATGCGATGTGGCTCCCAAACAAAATTGACGTCCTTTTTTCCCCCCACAAATAGAGCTTTCTTTTGGTGGTATTTGATCACCCCTGCGGTTTTTATTTTTTACCATAATAAATATATCTCCCAAAAATATATAAAAAAAAAACATTTTTTTTCCTCATCAGTTTAGGCTAAAAAAAAAAAAAAAAAAAAAAAATCGCAATAAGTTATTGATTAGTTTGCGCAAAAGTTATAGCGTTTACAAAATAGGGGGTAGTTTTATAGCATTTTTATTAATAATTTTTTTTTTATTATTATTAATGGCGGTGATCAGCGATTTTTATTGTGACTGCGACATTATGGCAGACACATCGGACATTTTTGGGACCATTGTCATTTATGCACTGATTCCTGTGTAAATGACACTGGCAGTAAAGGGGTTAACCAGGGGGTGGCAGTGTAGGGGTTAAGTGTGTCCTAGGGGCGTGTTGCCAACTGTGGGGGGCGTGGCTGCGTGTGACAGTCACTGATCTCTGCTCCAATCACAGGGAGCAGAGATCAGTGTCACTTGTTCCTAGGCAGAACGGGGAGATGCTGTTTACTTCCGCATCTCCCCGTGCGTCCTCCCTGTGAGACGATCGTGGGTATCCGAGGCGATCGAGTCCACGGGACCCGCGACCAAACTCACAGAGGTCCTGACCGGCCCGCCGCTGCGCACGCGATGGCACGGCGGCATATTCAAAGGGACGTACCTGTACGCCCTTATGCCTGTCAGTGCCATTCTGGCGACGTATATGTGTGTGTGCCGGTCGGGAAGCGGTTAATGACACCCCCAGATCGGTTCACAGATCTCAGTGTGAAGTCGCACAGGAATCGGATGGGCATAGGTGAGAACACCCAATGCGATCCGATTCCAGTGCGGGGCAAAAAAATAAAAAATTCCCTACACTTTTTCCTGTGAATTTAATGCGAGTTCAGCAATAAAACTGTATGGCTAAACTCGCTATATCACAGACATCACATGTGATCGGCACCTGCAGTGCGGCTGCGAATCACATGCAATGTCCAAGATCACGCTAGTGTGAACCTGGGCTTAAAGGAGAAGTATTTGAGGTGCAAAGTGTGTTTGATCCCTGCAGGACCTTAGTGGGAACCATTAAAGATCAGTGTGGAGCCTTTTTTCCTGATGGGAATGATTAGTTGTGAGCGAGTTTGACCCTTTCAGGGTCAAAGAAGGAGGTGAACAGCCATTTCGCCCGGTGAAGGGAGCACTAGTCACAGATTGTTGATTTATCCAAGAAGCACTTTTTTCTCACAGTGGAATTTGAAGCACACTATAGAAGAAGATTTTTCTTTCAATCAACTTTTTTTTTTATACATTACATACGTTTATTCATTCGGCACATGCGTTTTTTTTTATTGCTTATTATTGGATTTATGCATTTGTTAGATTGCAGCAGCGCTATCATTTTTTTTTTTTAAGATGCAGACCTCCACTACCATCTAAGTTTTACAGGGCTAGCTAACCTGTGCTCCATTCTAAAGTCCTGAAGTAAACATACTAAGAGCAGAGCCGCATAAAATCTCTGTTACCTTCATTACCAAGAAAAGCTTTTTCTGTGCAACTTAATACTAAAATGTTCACTTTAAACCTAGTCTCTCACCTGCGTCAATGTCTGCACGTGAATGATATTGACAAGTCGGAAGAGAAAAGACATTTGCACAGACCCCTGAGTCATATAGGACAGCAACCGACACTCAGACAAAACTTCTGCAACTGTTAAAGAGGGAGGGAAAAGTCATCACAAACCCATTTAAGTTCAGCTGTGCAAAGCCCAGTGGCCCAGACTTGGAGGGGGGAAGGTGCCAAAGTGAATTACTCACCTTTGATATCATCTGATTGGCTATCAAACCGATCTAGAGACAGTGCAATACATCTCACCAGCATGTTGGAGTCCACCAGGGAGCTGTTTATCTGATTTAGGAAAATCTGGAACTAAGGAAAAAAAAATAAAAATAGACTTTAAAACACCAATACCCAATAGCTGTATCAGTCTGCCTACAACAGTGACAATACAGCTACCATACACTAAACTGCTTCTTTGTGGCATAAACATTTTACTGTAAAGGGTAGTGACCAACTTTTGGCAGATGCAATAAAATATATTTGACACGCTGCCAAACTGTATGACCAGAGCCGGTACTACCACTATATGGCCACCCGCCACACACATTCCTTAAGAGGAGCTGTAAAGGCAGAAGGTTTATCATCTTAATAAATTCTATGCATCAAGATAAAAAGATCATGTAGCAGCCGCCCCAGTACCCCCTCATTACTTACCTGAGCCCCATCTCTCTCCAGCGATGTCCATGAGTGTCTTAGCCGTCCGGGACCATCCTCCTGATTGGCTGAGACAGCAGCGGCACCATTGGCCAACTGACTGACAACCGCGGGAGCCAATCAGAAAGAGGGGGTGGGGCCGGGGCAGGGCTCAGTGTCTAAATAGAGACATGGAGCTGTGACTCGGCTCGGGTGCCCCCATAGCAAGCTGCTTGCTGTGGGGGGCACTGAACAGGAGGGAGGGGCCAGGAGCAGCAAAGAGGGACCCGGAGGAGGATCCAGGCTGCTCACTTTAAAGCAGGGCTGGCGCCAGCATAGTAGGAATTGCAGATAGAAGGTGGCAGACATGGCTCCTGTTATACACAAGCAGCGCTGCCTGCAGGGGGCTGGTAGCTGGAGACCCAGCCACACTGAAAAGAAAACCACAGAAACCCCTTCATGGTCGGACTGTACAGGGCTGTGTGTCATTTTGCTGCAGCAAGGGCAAAGAAGGGGGATTAAGGAAGGTTGGATTTGTGCTAGCAGGGGGGGAACTTGTGTCAGGAGAGGGGAGAGAAATTGTGCTAGACGGGGGGGAATGGGGGTATTTACAACTTACTGACCACTTAACTCTGCCTTACAAACTACATTTATGGCTTTTTCACACTAAGTGCAGCACGGTAAAATGTGTAAAATCGCACGCATTCCCACACTGCACAGAAACACCATTGCTTTTTGCAGTTGCACACGAGTGCCATTAATTCTCAATCGCACCCCCACTTATCCGGTGTTCTGCCGAAAAGTGTCCCCCCATCGAATACTGTCAGCCCCGTACTGTGCAGACGCAGCGCTTGCACAGTATGGAGGACAAGGAGACGCCGAAAGTCTCCAAAGATGAACGGCACCTGCGCACTTAATAGTATCTTCTGCCCTGAGGCCAGGTTCAAGCCCCACCATGCAAGTGGACATACGGTAGAATGTAAAACAGCACTTAGTAACAGGGCCCCTCGCGGGCTCACTTTGCTCGTCACGCAGTACAGGGCAGACACTATCCGACGGGGGACAGTATTCGACAGGACACCGGTCTCAACTTAATCATGCCAGCATCTTTTACAAGCATAGAGCAGCCTTGCGACACCCCTTGTGTGAGCAATTCTAAAAGGGTGAATGGAATACAAAAAAAAAAAAAAAAAAAAACAGAACACTGGGTTTTCCTTTATTCCATTCTCGTCATGATAGAGAAATTTATATATATATAATTAGTGTGCAGTCATCACAATCTCAAATAATTCAATTTACCCTTTTCAAGGTTCTATTATCTTGTTCGTCTGGTTCATTTTATTTTTCAAACTTTACAGCCAGTAATCTGTACCACTAGAACAAAAATAGCATGCTTTTTATATACTCACTGTGGAACTTAAGGGGTTAATCCTCTGAATTGTGTAAAAGGGCTGTTTTATCCTGTATGCACAGATCCTCCCCTCCTGCACTGTCTATCCGGGGAAAGCCAGCTAACACAGGCAGCGTAGCCAACCTGCATATGCTCAATTGTGTTTTAGGCTGGAGAGAATATTTACTTGTTCTCAGAGCTAGACAGGCCACCTGATATTGACATCACACAAGTGGGCATGTATACAGGCTGTAGAGGAAATGTCCTCCTACCTGAACGCTCAGCAGTTTATCATGTAACCGTGGAATACAGATCATCCAAAAAGATATATAGTGGCAGTATTTTATTGTACAAAGACTTATAAGCTGTGGGCACTGTTGGGGGGGGGATGGACTATTTTCATATTACTGGTTTTAGTAACAATTTAACCAACAATGGCCATAATTCTGTGCAAATTTTAACCACCTTCAAGGACCATTTCTTTGGAAATTATGAAATAAATGAACAGTGATGATCAGTTACTTATGTACAGCCACTAGAAACTATGCTTATTGAACAGCTAGCATACACATCCATCATGCGCACTGGAGCCCAGTGCAGTCTTTACATCAGAAAATGAATAAAAAAAGAGTAAAATGTTAAAATGAAAAAGAAAAAAAAAAGTAGTAAGTTACAAATGAGGATTATTTCAACATTGTGAGCAGTGGAGTTTAACATTAAACATTAATTCTACCTTCTCCTCTGTAGTGATGTATTTGTTGAATTTCTTGAAGGCATCGATATTAAACTTCATTAGCTCTCCCAGCAGGTCAAAGTAGCTTTGAAGGACGTCCCTCGACTTGCACTCACTATCCACAATACAGTAAAGGATGTGCTGCAACATAAATTGCCCTGGATTACAACCACAAACAAACAAAAAAAAAAAAGAAGGAAAAGAAAAAAGAAAAAGAAGAAAAAGAAGAAGGAAAAGCTCTGGAATGATTGCACGCTAATTTAGTGTGCATGTCCAAACCTGCTACTCCTGCTCCTTAAAAAGGAGAAGTCCAGCCTGAGCTCATTTGGCTGGGCTTTTCCTATGGGTCACAGGAGTACAATACATTTTGCACTCCTGTGACCCGTTTTCAGCAGAGAGCGGTCTGAAGTCGGCTCTCTGCTGACATCACCAAGATCAGTCCAGGCACCACATCATTCCGACTCAGGAAGCCTGGATCAGTTAGGTGGCTGGACCGATGGCAGTCTCAGTGAGCGGCCGAGACGGCTCTCCACCCCTCCACAACTCAGCACTCCAATGAGCGTGGAGGAGCAGAGCAGGAGAGCTGCTGATTGACAGTCAGCAGCTCTCGGCTCGGGGAGCAGTGAGAACCGAGCCATCGGCGGTATTCGGTGAATTGGTTCTCAGTGAAGAGGCGCCGGGGGACCGATGCTGCATCCACTAAAGTATGAATCTGGAAAAAACAGGATTCCTATACTTCTCCTTTAAAGCAGTAGTAAACTTATAAAAAAAAAAACTCATCACATCTCCCTGCAAGGTAAAGGCATAATGTGCTAATATGTATCACACACTAGCACATTATGAAAGACTTGGGCTGATCATACATTATACAATTTTCTTGTACAGGTTTCATTTAGATTTACCAAAACCATATAATAGGAGGTCAAACCTAAACGCTTTCAATTTGTATGCAATCAAGACAGGCCCTTGTACTACATGGTTGAATGTAAATCTAAATTAAACTGAAAAAAAAAGATTGTATAATTGTGCTTCTCTGCGCCTTACTTTAGCACATTTACGCTGCAGGCCTTCTCCCAAATACGTTGGCATTGACTGTGGTTTCCCAGTACTCTTTATTGGTCCCTGTATTTACAGTCAGGCTTCTCATCTGTATATTCTAAACTGTGCATTCTACCCTTCCTTCCCACCTTCTATATCAAACTTACACAACACACCTAGACCATCAACCTACGTTGCACAATCACTCTTGAGGCTTGTCCTCTTATGTCAAATGCTACTTTTAATATGAATAAGAATGGATGCTTCAATGCACGAGGTTTCGTCTTGATAGACCATATTTGTTGAAGGCTTGTAATTGCCGTCTTTTCTTACATCTCTGTATTAAACGCTGGATACTTTCTAATAGGGTATTTAACCTCTTGACATCCGTGCTATAGCGGAATGACAGTGATCACCGAGTCACTGAGACTCGGGTGATCACCGATCCGAGTAAGGGCCGGTCCTGGCCCCTTACCATATGATCAGCTGTCGGCCAATGACAGCTGATGACATGTTTAAAAACAAAAGCTCGGTGATCGGCTTTTTTTTTCCTCCTCTGTCAGCGTGAGAAGAAAAACAAAAACTAATCACCGGCTCATCTGCAAGGGACATCGGTCCCGAAGAGGAGGAGGCAATTAAGCATCATCTATGCCACCTATCAATGCCCACCAGTGCCAATCAGTGCCTATCAGTGTAACCGATCAGTGCCCAATATTGCCACCCATCAGTGCCGCCTCATCAGCGTATATCAATGACTGAGCAAAAAATTACCCATTTTAAAATGTTATAACAAAAAAAATATATATTTTTTTTAAATTTGGTCTTTTTAAAAAAAAAAAATTTTAACAAGAAATAAAAACCGCAGAGGTGATCAAATACCACCAAAAGAAAGCTCTATTTGTGGGGAAAAAAATATATAAAAATGTAATTGGGGTACAGTGTAGTTTGACCACGCAATTGTCATTCAAAGTGCATCAGCTCGGAAAGCTGAAAATTGGTCTGGATAGGAGGGGGGTTTAAGTGCAGAGTAAGCAAGTGGTACAAAAAAAATAAATAAATAAATAAAAAAGTTGTATAATATATTAGCCAACTTTACCTTGAAACAAAACCCTCCAGTGGCATGCTGTCAATTCTGCAGAGGTGGCCAAGCCTTAATGTCGTCACTCCCGGCCATGTGCCTGGGGGTCACGGCACACAGCTCTGAAGGAACGGCATGGGCTGCTGCTCACGGTAATATCTCCTAAGCGGCACACGTTTAGGCGATATTCATTTTACCTAGAAGTAAGTTTTACTACATGCTTAGCTGTAGGTAAAAATCAAATACAGGAGTTTACCACCACTTTAAACTTGCAAATCGAAGGCTCATGCTATTTTTTTTTTTTTTTTTTTACTTGATGCTCTATGAAGGCAAGTACACGGTCGATAAATATTTAGCACTGCCAGAGAAATATCCACTTGGACACCAAATCAACATTAGCAATACATTTATCTTGCCATCCGTTTCTCCAACACAAAATGTAAAAAAAAAAAAAAAAATCTGAATTATAAACTTAAAGTTACTTGACAATGCCCAATATGCAAAAATAAAATAAAAATTGTGTCTTCTACCAGAGTCACCCAGCCAGTACTGCAGTTAAATTAGTTTTAAAAGTGTTAATAAACCCACAACAGTAAAATCAGTCTGCATATGTAGTAAAGCATGCTTGTTAAATACCCACTGTGGAATCTAAGAGGTTAATCCTCTACATTGTGTAAAAAGGCTGCTTGATCCTGTATGCACAGATCCTCTCCTCCTTGCATTGACCCCAAAACATGTCTGGATAAGACAGTGGAGTTAGTCTGCACATGCTCAGTTTGGTGTGTTTTTTTTTTTCTTGGGAGGGTGCATGTGATCAGCACAGGGCCAGATGGTCAGTGGTCCTGCATCCTCATAGGACAGCAAGTGCAGTATGAAAACTCCTTCTACAATCTTTAACCAGGCATTGATACTAGTCACAAGACTGCTATATACTGCTGATGAGAAAAGGGTATTTAGCAGTTTATATTTACTAATATAATTGTGTTTCCATGTTCTGTGTACTGTGGGAGACCAGATATAGTGAATGCAGGCTCCTGGGTTTAGTAACACTAAGATCACTAGTCAATTCAAATCATAGGTAATTATTATAATACAGGATTTATATAGCGCCAACTGTTTGGTGCAGCACTTAAAATTAAGGCAGACATTAGTTACATTACAATTTGGTACAAGAAGAATCAGAGGGCCCTGCTCCCTACAACTTACAATCTAGGTTATGAGTGCAAACAGGCGGCTCACCCAGCATTTGGCTTACTCAGGGTAAAAGACTTGTATCAAAAGAAGTAAGCTTGCTGCTCCAGGCTCAAGTGTAAAGCGCTCAGGTCCCTTTAAGAGACCCTGACACCTTTGGCTCTCCAAATCCACCAATTCAGAAAGCAAATAATAGAGCCACAGTCCCTTGGGTCACTTGCCGATTTGCATTCTAGGTAAATGAAGATGCATCGAGCACTACTGGTTATGTGTTACAAGTATCCACCCTTAAAGTAGAACTATAGGCAAAAAAATGATTGTTTATTTTTAATAGCGTAAAAGGAGGGCCTGACCCCTGTCAGCTTATTTTTGCCATCTGCGTCCCATTGGGGAGATTTGCCTTCACGTCCTGAGGAGAAATTCCTTAAAATTATGGGAATTCCTTGGGGATCCCTAGGTCCCCATTGGAAAATTTCACCTCCTTTACTTTTCTGGGGAAAAACATAAAAATTTGGGGTTTCCTTTTACTTTCAATAACGGTAAGTTTGGCCTTTAACCACTTCAGCACCGGGCCATTTTACACCCTTCCTTACCAGAGCACTTTTTGCGATTCGGCACTGCGTCGCTTTAACTAACAATTGCGCGGTCGTGAAACGTTACACCCAAACAAAATTGACGTCCTTTTTTTTCCCACAAATAGAGCTTTCTTTTGGTGGTATTTGATCGCCCCTGTGGTTTTTATTTTTTTGCGCTATAAACAAAAGAAGGAGCGACAATTTTGAAAAAAAAAAACAAAAAAAAAAAAAACAATATTTTTTACTTTTTGCTATAATAAATATCCCATTTTTTTTAAAAAAAAAAACTATTTTTTTACTCAGTTCAGGCAGATACGTATTCTTCTACATATTTTTGGTAAAAAAATAAATAAAAAAAATAAAAATAAAAAAATCGCAATAAGCGTATATTGATTGGTTTGCGCAAAGTTATAGCGTCTACAAAATAGGGGATAGATTTATTGCATTTTTTTTACTAGTAATAGCGGCGATCTGCGATTTTTTTTTTTCGTGACTGACTGCGACATTGTGGCGGACACTTCGGACACTTGACACATTTTTGGAACCATTCACATTCACACAGCGTTGCTATAAAATTGCATTGATTACTGTGTAAATGTGACTGGCAGGGAAGGGGTTAACACTAGGGGGCGCTGCAGGGGTTGTGTTCCCTATAGGAGTGATTCTAACTGTGGGGGGAGGGGACTCACAAGGGGAGGAGACCGATCAGTGATCCTCCGTACTGGGATCACATGATCGGTCTCCTTTCCGCTGACAGGACGTGGTGCTGTGTGTTTACACACACAGCTCCACGGTCCCGCACAGTCCCGTTGTTTTAAACGGGCAATCGCGGGTGCCCGGCGGACATCGCAGCCGCCGGGCACTCGCACCGGGTCCCGAGCGACGCCGCGGACCGCCGGCCGCGCGCCCCCCAGGCGGCCGGGAATGAGAGGACGTCATATGATGCCCACCCAGGATGGGAGATCCACCTTGTGGGCGTCATATGTACATGGGCGGGTAGTGAAGTGGTTAATTATACTTTAAAAAAAGATAAAAAAAAAAAAGAAGAAAGAAAGAAAGAAAGAAGAGCACACCTCCCCTTGCTAGTACTGACAGCGTCACCTGGTCTTCCAGGTTCAGGATCTTCTGCCATCTTAATTGACCAGAAGGCCGCAACTCCTGCTCATTGGACTTGGTTCATTCCAGCCCCAAGATGTACCAAGAATAAAAAGTGAGACGTGCATTCTAAAGAAGATTTGTCATTCTGCATTCTCACTTTTTTTTTTACAGTTTAGTTCCACTTTAGTAGAACTCTTAGGCAGAGTGCCTACGGAATTAGTGCTGAGTGGAGGAGGATCTCCATTCCCAAATCAAACCAGTAAGACCATCTGTTTTTAGTATCGCTTTCTAGTTGGATCATACATAAGTAACCATGTCTAATGCTAACCATGGAGGCAAAACAGTACTTCTGAAAGGTAGTCTGTGTAGCAGAATTATGACAACATAAAAATTTGCAATTGCATTTACCCCACCCCAATTCAATACGAATTTGTGAGAATTATACAGACATACGATAGGGTAGTTCTGACAGAACTGATAAATGGTCTCAAACACATTTATTCTTAATCACTTGCTACCCAGGCCAATTCTGACACTTCTCTCCGACATGTAAAAATAATTGTTTTTTGCTTGAAAATTACTTTAGAACCACCAAATATATGTTTTTTTTTAGAAAAGACCCTAGAGAATAAAATGGCGGTCATTGCAACTTTATCTCGCACGTTATTTGCGCAGCCATTTTTCAAACGCGTTTAAAAAAAAAAAAAAGCTAGTAAAAATATAATAAAAATGCCCCATTTTGTAGGCGCTACAACTTTTGGGCAAACCAATCAATAAACGCTTATTGTGATTTTTTTGACCAAAAATATGTAGAATACATATTGGCATAAACTGATTAAGAATTTCGTTTTTTTTTTTTAAATTTGAGGATATATTATAGCAAAGTAAATAAAAAAAAAAAAAAGTTTTCAAAATTGTTGGCTTTTTTTGCTTATAGCGCAAAAAATTTAAATACAGGAGGTGATCAAATACCACCAAAAGAAAGCTCTCCATTTGTGGGGAAAAAAAAAAAGGTCAATTTTATTACAGTACAGCGTCGCACGACCGCGCAATTGTCAGATAAAGCGACGCAGTGCTGTATCTCAAAAAACGGCATGGTCAGTTAGGGGGAAAATCTTCCAGGGCTGAAGTGGTTAAGTAGCAGCACTAATCAGTTATATTTTAGGTGTCACAAGTGCAGTGCGCATTGATTCATTAATTAAAAATACTTATATATGGTAGCTTACTAGTCCTTAGATGTGATGACTGCATTGGTTTCTATTTTACAAAAGGAAAGCTCTTTTGTATAACTGAAATGAGGGGAGCAGCCTTGAGCAACATTACAGCATGCAAGTGCTGTCACTCTAGTGTGACATTGGCAGGATCACTAGTGGTTCTAAAGGTTTTTTACCTTCATGCGTGACAGTAAAAAAAATGTGGGTGTTGCAGCGCCCCCCCCTCAAATACTTACCTGAGCCCATAACGATCAAGCGATGTCCGGGGACTCACTCCTGACTGGCTGAGGCAGCAGCAGGAGCCATTAACTCCCACTGCTGTCAGTCACAGCCAGTGAGCAAATCAGGAGAGGGGGGGCTAAGCCACGACTGTGTGTGTAAGTGGACAAAACACACACACACACACACACACACACCACGACTAATATCACTTTAAACACACCAATTCAACCCACAACTTCCAAGTATGTGAAGGTATTATCAGAGCTGTTGTCAGAGAAAGATAACGTAGTCATTGCACCTCACCTCTAATAATCCTCTTTTCAGTAGAAACATCTGGTCTGCATATGACGTCACCCCGCGAAGAAAGCTCTCCACAGCTCGTGCTTGCCAGAACCTAGACACAGATCAGCATTAGGAAATGCAATGGCCATCAAAAGACCCTTATGGATGATGCTCATCTAATGCATGAAAGCTAAACCATGATCATTTCCTGATTAAACTAGCAATGCAATCAACACACCTGAAAGACGACTCTGCTGGCTCCTTTTTCATGACCTGCAGTAATCTGGTCAATAGTCCCTTTTTCCCATCGCACACCAAGCTCCTGAATGAAACACATGGCATGCAGAAAATTATAAAGGTCATCAAACATTGTGAAACACAAGTAACGAGTGCTAATAGAGTAAGTGGTTGAAATGCTATTTTTAAGTTCTATTTGTGTAAAATGTACTTTTTTTTTTTAAAGATTTTTGATAAGTGTACACATCAAGTATTTATTGTAGAAGGGATCAATCAAGAGCCATACACCCATGGGGCCTGGCCTTAAAGTTCCAAACCAAAATCAAGCTAATTTTTGCAAAGCCGATCGGCTCCTGCACTGTTCATGAAGTATATAGTTATACACCTGCATGGGCGTCCGCAGGTAGGGGGCAGGGGGGGTCAAGTGCCCCCCCCCCCCCCCTGTAATCAGGGATCAGATCTTAAATTCAGCACAGTTGCGTTGGTATCAGGGTGCGGGGCAGCCCACAACTGGGTGCCACCCACCAGTGGAGTGACACCATCAAGGTGCTTTCAAGCCCCCCCATCAGTGTAGTGTGACTTCGGCTTTTTTCCTTGCTCACTCCAGCAGAGAACTCGGCGGCGCTGTGACAGGAGAAAGGCGAGCTGCGGGCTGTCAGAGGTTTCCCCCCCAATCGCCACCCCTTTCTCCTGTCAGGAAGAAGATGGCGGCTTTTACCAGGTTCCCTGCCCAGCTTACTGCCCTATTGGCCATAACTGAGGGCCAATGAAAGGAGACTAGGAGAGGAGAGCTTCATGTAGTCTCAAAGATTGGCGGCCCATTTTCCACAGGGAGGAGTCTACAGCTCGATCAAGAGAGATTGAGAGACTGCAGCGTGGAAAAAAGCTGAGGGAGAGAGTGCGACAGGACAAAGAACGAGGAGTGTGCTGGGCGCGAGCGAGAGCGCGCCACTACCAGAGTACAGACATGCTACACTACTGACCCTAAAAGGATGTCCCCCCCCCCATGAACAAAAGTTCTGCGGACGCCCATGTACATCTGTGTCATCATGGTCAACATCTCATCCTAGCCCCAGGACCTTCAAGTAACAATGTGATGCCGACTGCAGCAGTCTCATAATAAAGTGAAGTCAATAATACAGCTTGTGCTTACCACAGAGCGATGGAAGGCATACTGATCTGCAGTACAATTGTTAGCATGATGAAGCAGGTAGTAAGGAAAAATACTGGTGCTTTAATCAAATGACACTCAAGTATGCCCTCAATTCAAGTATATGGAGCTGCACCTCCCCATCTCCACACACAATTTGAGGCCTTTATACATATGGAAAATCTAATTAAAAATTGTGACCGTAGCAGTGCCCTCATCTGTCACAGCTGGGCTCAGCTGTAGGATAATTGGCAGCTCTCATCTCTCCACAGTTACTCAGCCGTTTGATGATATCCTGCTCGTCAGTCCTGCCTACTTTAGCCATCCAGCCCAGGGGGGGATCTCTGCCTTCACCTTAGTCAACATCACAGAGACGCTCTCCTGCATTCCTGTTAAAGACTTGCTTGGCTAACATCCCTTCTGGCTCCAGATCCTGCTTGCTATTTTACTACGCTCATCTCCAGCTTCCTGACTTTTGGCTTGTCCGACTATCTTTTCCAGAACTCTGGCTACGTTTTGACTACATTTGTTCCATTTACTTTAATTATTAAACAAGTGTGATTTAACTATACTGCTGTCTCGGTCTGATTTCATGGTTTCTGACATTATCTTCTCATTTTCGGTCTGGCGATGGGCAGAGATCTGACGTACACACAACTTGCCTGTGCCACTACCCTTACACTGAAAGATGCAAAGGGCAGATATGGTGTGTTGGTGCACCAATAGGCTCTGCTGCTCTACAGAAACTGAGTGGATATACAGGCTTTTCAGACAGGAAGGGAACTGAAGATCCTGGGCTATGCTAGCAATGGACAAAGGTGGGGATGCCAGAGCTGCACTTTATGGGCCTCCATTTTGTAAACAATGCGGCTTACATATAAGGGAGTCTCAGGAAGAGAACTTTCAAAATAGTCTTTGCTGCCTCTTAGCAAACAGTCCAATTCAAATATCGACCAAAAAAACTGTAAAGTTCAAATTTTTATGTTTGCTACGGGGCAAAATTGAGTGTTCCATTCTGTCCAGCAGAAATTTTGCAATTAAAATTCCATGCATTAAGGTAAAAAATAAAAAAACCCTCTGCTGCAGAATCCCCCCTTTATTCTTACCCAAGTGGAATCCAATCCAGCAACGTGCACAAGAACCGCATCTAGTTGCCGTCTCCCTCCTCATTGGGCAGATTGATAGCAGCGGGAGTCATTGGCTCCCGCTGCTGTCAATCAAATGCTGTGATGAGGGAGTGGCAATGTATGCAGACAAGGTATCGCTCAGTTTTCCTCCTCCGTACTGAGCAGAGATTGGTGACTGTCACTCTGCTGTCCCCTCCAGTGCTCACTGAAGCACTGGACTGTGGAGGGGGTGGTAGGGGCCAGCTCATGCTCTCAGCGGATGGCTGAGAGGCTGAGCCAGGAACCGTGCCAGGGATCTGAGTGGATCCCTACCATATGGTCCTCATCTTTGCTGAGCCTTGACCGTCTGAATGAAGTCAGGCAAGAGAATGGACTGCACTCCTGTGATCCACAGGGTAAGTATGGCCAAAAAAGCTTTAAATGAAGTCTGAAGATCAGTGGAGCTTACCTGTCTGTATTCAATACAGCCTCAACTTCTGGGATACTGGCTTTTAAAGATATTGCACTCAGTTCATTTAATTCTTGACTGTTTAGAAGTAAATATTTATTCCTAAAATGAATACAATAGATTAGTAAAGCATTGCTCAAATGTGAAACAGATATTTGCTACAGCAAAATAAACCAAAAAGTGTTTTTACTTTCATTTAATGCAAAGGAAGGATAGGTGAGGCCAAAAAAAATATACAAATACATTTTTTCCCCACATCTGACATTATGTGGTATAAATAACAGTTTTTAGGTCATTAACTTTTCACACCTATGCAGGTGGCATATTCCAGGTGCATTTTGTGTTTTTCAATACCCGTTTTTGATCCACTGAAGTCCATGAAACCTAAAAAAAAAAAAAAAAAAAATTCCCTGGCCCTTTCCATAAAATGCATAGATGTGAACGTGACCCATAGGAATTCATGTTAAATTGACTGTAGTGCGTTACTGCAAAACTGAGAAGACAAAAAATTAAAAACAATGCATAGGTGTGAACCAGGCCTTAGTAAAGCTGGATACACACTACACAACGTTTGTGGTTTGATTTCCTTTAGATTTACCTTCAACTATGTAGTGCATACAAATTGAAGTGTTTGAGCTCATATTATATGGCTTTGGTAAATCTAAAAAGGAAATTGTATTGTGTGTATCCAGCTTTAGACCAACACAGTAGCACTGATAGACATAACGCTCAGTCAATATTCAGTATTAGTAAGCTGAAAACCAGAAAGCTTACAACTTGCAAACTTTATGTCCACTTTAAGCAGAACTTCAGTCATTTTTTTTTATCTATTAAATCTGCTGTCCTTGTTATAACTTTGGATAGTAAAACATTTTGTTTCTGCCAGTAAATACCTTGTATACAGCCCACTTCCTATTTCTGGTCAAAAGTCTCTCTCTGAGATTGTCAGCTTTCGCTGCCCAGTGAGATAGAGATAGAGATAGAGAGGTTTATTGGGGTTTATTTACTAAAGCTGGAAAGTGCAAAATCAGGCTCACGTCTGCATAGAAACCAACAAGCTTCTAACCCCAGCTTCTTCAATTAAGCTTTGGTAATAAAACCTGGAAACGCATTGGTTTCTATGCAGAAGTGAGCCTGATTTTGCACTTTCCAGCTTTAGTAAATAAACCCCATTGTGTACTTAAAAGTGGGGTATGCCTGCCTGCGCACACAACACACACACACAACTGGGAAATGCTTGTACTAGGGCGAAGACAGAGATTCGTGTTCCTGCTTATCAGGTACACAGGATCAATGTCTCCCCCCCCCCGCTGAAAAACAACAATCTGCCTTGTTTACATAGACTGCCGTTCTGCCTGTGTAATAATCGGTGGGTATCACGTGCGGTATCTGCTGATCGTCTCTCGCGTGAATAATTGGAGAGATTCAGCGCACCCCAACCCAGAAGTGATGGATCATGTACTAGATACGCCTCCTCACCGATATATATAGATAGATAGATAGATAGATAGATAGATAGATAGATAGATAGATAGATAGATATATATATATATATATATATATATATATTGTGACAGTACAGTTCCCTGTCCTAGTAAATGTCGCCCAGGGTTCTCAAATATGCAGGTTGAGGGGCTCCAGGGGTATTTAATGTGGAGGAATCTGTTTTATCAGTTTCCTCCAAAGTTCGTAAAATCCAGTTGGGGACCTGGAGCCTGGAGATTCCATAGCGTTATGGGTGGGACGGAATCTCCAATCCTGAGACCGGGTTTTGGGAACAGCCAGGAGTCTGGCTGGTTAATTGAACAGGTGGATCCTGGGCTTATAGCAGAGTCAGGATTAGGGTTCTGGGCTCCACCCAGAGTGCAGGTGTGCACTAGTGAAAGCCAAAGACCCAAGTCTGAGGATCAGAGCAGTGAGGGGCTGCTTTCTAGATAGACGCTGTGTGCGTTGAAGCTGTGCATTTAAGGAGACAGATGAGAGCCTGAAGTTGAAGGCCTGAGCAGCAAGGAAGCTGGAAAGAGGTACAGCGGTTGTACAGTTATATGGCCAAGAGGGCTGAAGTGTAAAAGCCTAGGTGGCAATACTTCTGAAGAGAGCCAGGTGGCTTGGCATTTTCCATGTGTTGTTTTTGGTAGAAGAACCCCTGTGTGGTCATCCAAGTGCATGAACTTTCCTTTATTTTGTTACTTTTTAATAAAAGTGGGCTACCATGCCCTTAAACTAAAGTTCTTGTTCGCTGTGAACTTACTGAAAAGGCATCTACCACTGAGCTAGACATCCCCCAATGTCACTATATATATATATATATATATATATATATATATATATATATATATATATATATATATATATATATATATATATATATATATATATATATATATTTTTTTTTTTTTTTTTTTTATAAAAATACACACACACACACACACACACACACACACACACACACAATATATCAAATAAAATTTAAAAACAACCACAAAACTACTCACTCATGATGGTCACTAAAGCTCTGTAGCAATCTTAGAAACTGTATCTTCAGGGAAATATCCTAGCAAGGAAACAAAGAAAGATTTACTCAATAGGTACAAATTAACCATTTTAAAAATAGGTCTCAATAGCCATGTACAGTTTTATATTTGTGTTTAGACAAAACTGGCCCATTAGCAACTTTTCCAATCTCTCCATCCTTAACAACAAAGATCAAGATTCCACACTGGCCAAATAAGGGACTTGTCAGTCACTGCAAATCATTGCTAGTTACGTTTCTCAACATTTAGCACGCATCATGCTTGCTGCATACTAACAAGACTGATTTTCAGTACTGGTCTGCAAAAAAAAAAAAAAAAAAAAAACTGCACACTTCTTTAAGATTACTCACTGGACTGCAGTCGCAGTTCTGGTTGTGCCCATGGAGTACCAGAGTGGATGCAGAGTGCTTCCGCCATATCAGCTTGTCAAACAGATTATTCAATCCTGGGATCAGTTTAAACTCGGCAATCATTTTATGGACCTGACATAAGAGGAAAATGGGAAACAATGAAGATGGGCAAATCTAAATTATAGGCATAGAAGAAGTCCAAAGAAAGAAAAAATAAAATAAATACACAAACCTGATTTCTCTGTCTTCCCATCAGCAAGACACAGAGCACATAGAGAACCTCTACTTTGTACATGATCTCATGCATGATCTTCATGGAATGTGGGAGCTGCGTTCTTGAGGTGGGATTTACCAGGCCGCCTTCATCGGAAGACTCTATAAAAAAAAGAAAAAAAAAAAAAAGTGAACAGCATGTTAGAGAAGAGCTTCACTAGATTAAGAAAGTGCTGCAACTGACAGTGAAAATCACTCAAGATCCAGAAAAAATGATTACATGTGCCCAATCAGAAATACTCATATTTGGAGTGAATGGTGGAGTTTGAGAAATTATGTAATCTTTTTTTTTGTAATTATGTAATCTTTAGACCCCCCCCCTTTCACACTGAGGCACTCAAAAACTGCCCATAAAATGTCAGCCATTTTGCCGTGTTAAGGTTATGACGTGACAAAAAACAAAACAAAAAAAAAAAAACCGGTTTGCGGTGCTTTTTATGCGCTTCCTAATCATTTTAATGGACAGGGGCGTTTTTGAGGCACTTTTTAAAGCATTCCAAACTTGCTGCTTGTAAAACTTTTTGCACCGCCCCACGTGTGGAAGCTTCCATCGAAATGAATGGGAAGCAGTTTTCAGGTGCTATTTTTAGTGCAAAGCGCCTCAGTGTGAAAGGGGTCTTATCTATGTAAACACACCAAAATCACCTGCAGAGCTACAAGGCTAAAATCAAATGCCTTAAAAATAGGCATATTTAATAAACATGTAAAACCATTATAGGAACAATATTGTCCACAAAGTTTATTTCACATACTTACTCAAGATCATATTTTCCTAAGACTTTTCAGATTCATTTTTTAAAAGTGAACCTGTTCTTTGCCTAGATGTGGTAGCAGATTCACATAAAGCTGAACACCAGGAAAGACAGATGAAGATTTAAAAACAGCAAAGCGAGAAAGGAGAAGATCACTTTTCTGTTAGTTAGGCGGCTTTCACACTGGGGCGGGCGTTGGCGGTAAAACGCTGCTAGTTTTAGCAGCGCTATTCGGCTGCTAGCAGGGCACTTTTAACACCCACTGGCACCCGTGTAGCGCCACTGCCGAAGCAATTTGCAGGTGCTTCGGCAGCGTGTGTAAACGCAGCTCCTCCACCGCCCCAAAAATGCTGCTTGCAGTCCTAGCGTCCTGCCAGCCCAGCGCTCCAGCAAGAAAGCGCTCAGGGGTGCTTTTCAGGCACTATTTTTATCCCATAAGCGCCCAAAAAATCCCTCAATGTGAAAAGGGGTCTTAAAGTGTCAGTGAACCCCCCCCAATTCTTCTCGTTATTGGCGCCAAAAAGATTTCCAATTACTATGCGTTTCTTCCAAACAAATCTATCATTGGCTAGCAAATACCTGGGGATCATGGCAGTTCCCGAGTCTTCCTTATTGTGAGCAGCAAAGCAATCCCAGCCCATCCTGAGTAAAATGCATTGCCAACCTGTGGTGCATGATCTAGTTCTTTTCTCCTCTTCTAGCCTCCCCCACCCCCATGTGGCACTCCTGAATGTCTTACAGGGTAGCTCCAGGCACGTGACATATCACATGCTTCCTCATAGCTCTCTGTCCTCTGATCACTCATTGCAGTGCAACACAGGGATTCACATGACAGCAATCTTTATAGCGTTATTTTAAATGGTATTTACTTAGCATATGCCTGAACTTGATCCAAGCAAAGCCTGTGAGACCTGGAAATGAGGGGAAGGACATGCTGCAAAAGGGCACAGTGTTGGATTGAATGAGGGCTCAGGCAGTATAAGGAGGAATGCTACCTAAAAGTTTACCTTTAAAAAGGGGAAGTGCAGCCAGGACTCGTTTGGCACTGGCCATCACCAGCTCTCTGCTCACAGAGCTCTAAGAACCGAGCGATCAGCAGTCTTTGCCCGCTCAGTTCTCAGTCTTATAGCTGGCAGGGGGGACAGACGCTAAATCCACCAGGCAAGTATGATTTCAAAAATCACAGCTGACAGGGATTCCATGTTCAAACCAGTCTTCTTCCGGGTTCTTGAGCTCCGGCCATTTGATTGGCCGAGGGGTGATGACGTCACTCCTGCGCATGCGTTTGGGAGCCCCAGGCATGGCACAGAGCTTGGAAGGAACAGGACAAGTATGCTGTTCCTTCAAAACGCATGTTTAGGAGATATTCATTTTACCTACAGGTAAGCGCCATTATAAACTTACCTGTAGGTAAAAAATGACAAAACAGAGTTTACCAACACTTTAAAGCATTTGCATAAAAAATAAAAAAATGTTTAGGCTTTATAACCACTTTAAGGAATAGAGTGGTATCCTCTCTCCATTCGCAGCCTGCTAATTGGACAGGCAACAAGTGACTGATGAGGTCATCCCTCTGCTCACATTTGCATGCAGCAGGGCCGATTGGCCCTCAGCCCTCGAGTGCTGCCGTACAGGGGATTGCAGAAGGCAGATACCAAATCATATTTAGGCAATTACATTAGTTGCAGTGAAAAACAAACATTTAATGATTGTTGAATACAATTCTGCAATAAATTGTGTCCGACATCTGCTTGCCTGAGTTCAGGTTTAACTGCCACCCTCTGAAGCAGCTCATTCCTTGTAATGATTAATACACCTTTGCATTCTTCAGTTGCTTTTAAGGAAGCTCACCTGTACCACTCTGTTCCGTCTCCTCATGGGCCACACGCATCAAGGCATCCAACACCAAGGCGTTATCTAACCACGTGTACCACTCCTCTAGCTCCTGGAGGAAAGTGGCTGTGCCTGTAGATTCTGACACTTTACGGGTGGCAAGCTTGCATAGTCTTTCAATGAAGCCTGGGATATTCAGAAGTGTGGCTATAACAAAATAAAACAGTATTCTTTTAAGAACATGAACTGCACATATTAACAGAAAGTTGACTAAAAAAATTGTAAAACTAAGACCATTTTAAAAAAAAAGTTCTTATTGCTAAAGTTCTGGGATCAAGCATGGATACTATTGCATTTTAGGTTAAAATGTGTTTTAACACACAATATAAGTGGCTATTAATATTCATAAGACATTGCCATAGGGGATCTGGAGAGAATTTCTTCCCCGTTTGAGTAAATTGATTAGAAAATTTCCCCTCACATGGCAGGCATGAAGTGTGAGACAAGTCATTTTTTTAAAGAAAAAGTATAAAATATTTTTAACAATTCAAAAAAAAAAAAAAAAAAAAAAAGGAGAAAAAAAAAAAAAGAAGGCCATCATTGTTACATATATACCTCTGTGTAGGCATATTTTTCTTTTTGTGAGTGCTTTGAAATACTATGCACTCAAGAATATACTGTACATTCATTTTTTTAATATGATCTTTAGCACTTTAATTATATATTAGCCTTTTTTTTTTTTTTGATGAATTGTTAAATAAAAATATTTCAGACTTGTCTATAAAAAAATTACTTGCGTCACACTTCATGCCTATAAAGTCCCGCCCTGTGAGGGGAAATTTTCTAATTGATTCTTGATTGGGATGTTGGCTGTCAAGCAGCAGAATTTGTTATAACCCTCCCATCAATTTTGATATCTGTTTGAGTAAATTGGATCTCTCTTTATAAGATCTGGATCTACGGTAGGATTAAGCTGGCCATATATGGATCTAATCTTGGCCGGTCGAGCAGAGACTGGCCGAGATTTAATCCAACTACAGTATAGGCAGGCTGATTCTATCCAAGTTGATCCAATCGATGAACTTTAGTACAACCGGGATTCTCTGATTTTTAGCATATTACTACCAGTGGCTATAGCCGTGTTCTACCAGTAGGGACAGCACGTCAAATGTTTTACAACATTTGGAAAAAAAAAAAAATGTTTTAACTCAACTCTAAATGCCTGTCGCTAGGGGGTCCCTCGTAGTCTGCCTCCTTCAGTGCCTGGGCTGGTGACATCACATCCCCTCGGCGCAGGAAAGGCTCCCTCCCTCCTGTCAGTCATCTGGAACACGTGACAGGTCCCAGATGACTGCGCGTCCAATCACGGCGCGCGGCACCGCTCGCGCATGTGCAGTGGGTGCCCGGCTGTGAACCCACAGCCGGGTGCCCACAGTTAGAATGCCGGCGACGCTGAGTGGAGGGGGAGGAGGGGAATGAGAAGAGCGTCATTTCCCCGCATCGCTGGACCCTGGAACAGGTAAGTGTCTGATTATTAAGTCAGCAGCTACAGTATTTGTAGCTGCTGACTTTAAATTTTTTTTTTTTCAGGGCAACTCCTCTATCTACAAATTTCTCAGAACTAAGGCAATGTTTTCCCAGCAAAATTATGTGCAAAACAGGTTTTCTAATAAGCTTAGCACCAAAGCATATAGATTACTAGACGAAATTGATGCAAACGAGCCAAACCTTGATTTATTTCCGCTCTCGAAGGGCTCTGAGACTTCTTCTGCTGTGCGTCTTTAGCAAGCAGAGTGTATTTATCGTCATTTCCAGTGTCCAGCTCGGATATGGTGACGGACAGGATCCGGCAGAAGTTTGCCAGCTGCTGTTGATCAAAACTGGAAACGAGACTTGCAAGGTTGGGAATGTCCTCAAGCTGGATCATCTCCTGAATTGCAGAGAACATAAAACACCATTAGAACACCTTGAAGTGTATGTGGACAGTTGCTCTGAAATATTCGTTATATATTACACATTCTCAGAGTGACGGCACAGGGGGATTTTTTGTATCCGAATTGAATATTTGAAAGTGTCAATTCCTAATCTGTTTGCTCCAGGTAAGGGACTCAAAGCATTAAAGGGTTAGTTCACCTTTACATTCACACAAAAAAAAAAAAAAAAAGCCTATGTAGGCAAGGGGCACATTTAGATAAAAACAAACCGTGCAGCTTTGACTAAAAGCTGGATAATGCTCTTGCTATAGGTGTAGGGAGAGGGAGGAGAGGGAGAGGGAGAGAGGGAGAGAGAGGAGAGGGCGAAGCAGACAGCGGTGACTGACAGTCACCAGCTGTCTGCTCAGGGAGCTCTGAGAACCGATCGATCGGCTGTTTGATTCTTAAAAGAAGAAAAAAAAAAAAAAAAGAAAAAACCAACAAAAAAAAAAAAATCACAATTCATAAGCCAAGAACTTCTATTGAGCGAGTTACATGTGTGCTAACTAATGCAGATGCCAGCAATTCTGGCTAGAGGATAATTAGCTTGCATTGGTCAGAAACAATGGGGGAAATTTATCAAATCTGTTATACAGCAAAGATAAACAAGAGAAGCAAGACAATTTTTAGACAGACAGATTTGCGGGCCAAATATCAGGCGGTATCGGGTAATTCAATAGAAACAGTCTAACATTCGGTCCGTGTATATGCAGCAGGTCCAGCTTCTGTCAAAGGGGCATATCCAAGAAAGGTCTGCCGATCGGCATCGGCAAAGGTCTGTGGGTACTGACCAGAGTGTTCTGGTGGGGAGCCTTCCCCTCTGAGAACACAATAACTCAGTGGGGAGATCACTGTACTAACATCGGATTGTAAGTACAGGATTTCCTTCTGAGCTCTTAGTGTTTTTTTTGTTCCCCCATTCAGCCCGCTGGGCTTTACTTTAAGAGTCCAGCCTAATTCTCCAAAACAGCTCTGCAACAGAACAAAAACCTAAACCTGACCATTTTTTTCTGGTGCAACAGGAAAAAAAAAAAAAAAAACCTTCCCTCACCACTTTACTATGTTTTATTTTTTTATTTTTTTAAGATTCATACTTACCTAGGTGTCTACCGCCGCCTCTACATCGAGAGCCAAGCCACCAAACATCACCAATGGCTCCCTGAGTGTAGAGCTGCTGCCTGTCATATGACACGCTCATATGAGTGCTGAGCTGTGAAGGGGCGGGGAGTGGCTGTCTCAGTGGCTCGCTGAAAGGCTGAGACTCGTCAGTCCAGGCAGCTGACAGATCCAGACTCCCAGAGTCGGGATGACACGCTGCCTGGACTGATCTTGGTGACGTCAGTGGAGAGCAGACTTCAGACCACTCTCCGCTGAAAATGGGTCACAGGAGTGCAAAACAAATTGTACTCCTGTGACCCATAGGGGAAGCCCAGCCAAACAACCCCCAGGCTGGACTTCTTTAAAGTTGAAGTTTAATCAGGTCAGAATTTGCCTACAGTGGTTCCTCCCTTAACCCCCCCCCCCCTCCAATCATCATGACGCTAATGACATTTTAAATACCTTTCCTTTTTCATTACACATCTTAAACGCCATGATGTGCGATCACTGGGTCTCTGTGCTTCTCTATACAATGTAGTTGGTGAGAGAGAACCATAGGGTGTTGCTCCCTGAAAACATCACAGCACCCTGCTGTCATACCCCTCTTAAG
The DNA here is from genome assembly GCA_028564925.1 of Lithobates sylvaticus. Lineage (NCBI taxonomy): Eukaryota > Metazoa > Chordata > Amphibia > Anura > Ranidae > Lithobates > Lithobates sylvaticus. The sequence continues at coordinate 168,020,647 of CM053037.1, read as the reverse complement.
AGGATGCAAACAGTGGTCTGGTTCCTGGGAGGAGTTATGTAAATATCTTTAATGGGTGGATTTCAGTCTGGAGCAATTGACATTCCTTGGCAGGCTGTATTTGTATGCAGCTTGCTGTAAATAAGGTACACATGTGAGGCTATGCCTTGATTCAAAATCCCTGTAGTAGTGACTGCTACCACAGTGATCTCGACTAGTGCCCGGGTATCTGTCCTTTATTGCAGACACAGTAGGTCGCTCGCTTGGCACAGGCACCATTTAGGGAACACTTTCTATTTTCTCAATTCATACAAAGCGTCGGGGTGGTGACATAATCCCCACCGACCAAATCAGATAATGCTTTGAATTAATTGAGAATTGAAAAAAAAGTGTTCCCTGAACGGTGCCTGTGCTGAGCAGGAGACCTCCTGTGTTCAGTAAGCAGCAGGGCAGCCACTTGGAAAAAGACCTGGAAACTATCGTAGCGATGCCTACTGGTCATATCAAGTCAGGACCAGTTCTTCAAGACTGATCTAGATCTACATTTATTTTAGAAAGCATTAGCACCAGACTGGAGTTGAATAAATATTAAAAATGAAGAGTACCTTTTTAACCCCTAGGATGTCTTCAATGAGGGTTGCCGTTTGCAGGAACGTCTTTTTGTTTGTCATTAACGTGAACAAGAAAAGAACAAAGTCATTGCGTTCTGCCAAGCGTTTGGTGACACCTTCCGTCTATATAAAGAAAAGAAAAAAAAAAAAAAAAAGAAGAAGTTTGGTTATTCATGTGAAACAAACATTTGGGAAGTAAAAGAGGACACAGACAAGCTGTCCTCACCACAACTGCTCCCTGCAGTGTTGTACATTCCTTCCTCTAATGACAACCAGCAAATATGTACATTTCTATTCTTGGATCAAATCAGACAATAGTGGTTCCGGAGGGCAATTGGATTTTGCATGCGCGTAAAAAAAAAAAAAAAAAAAAAAAAAAAAAAAAAAAAGGTACCCCACAGACAACAGACAGACATTTACCCAATGTTTAAGTGGATACTGTTCAAGGGGGGAGAATTATCCTTACTTTGGAGGGATTTCATCCTACTTCCTGTATTTACAGGACATGAAGAGATAGGGAATCTTCCCCATTGGAAACAGATGGCAAAACACACCCCTCAAAAAAGGTATAAACCATTTCCTAGTCCAAAAAGGAAGACGAAGAAAAAATAAAAAAATAAAAAAAGGGAAGGCGAAAAAAAGAAGAAAACCCCCCAAAAAAAAAAAAACCCATCTTGGGTACATTTGAGGCTTCATGCACATAGGACATTATGTAAACTCTCCTAAAGCCTTTCATGCTGGCAGCGGCATTGATTTAGGCAGTGGATTTGTGTGAAATATGTGACATCACATTCAAAAATTACTTGAAGCCAAATGCTTTACTTGTGTGTAGAATTTTAAGGATGAGCTCTGGCGTGTTCGCATACTCCACGCGCAGAGCCCGCCAGGAAGTCGGCGCGGCGCTAATCACAGGCAGTGAGACATTGCCCGATCTCTGCAGCCGTGCATCGGGGCAATGCCTCACTGCCTGTGATTAACGCAGCGCCGCCTTCCTGGCGGGCTCTGCGCGTGGAGTATGCGAACACGCCAGAGCTCGTCCCTGCTACTGACCAGTAATCCATTCCATCTGTGACCCAACTTATAGCAGATAAAATTCCTGCATGCAAACCTACCACAACCTCATTATGTGACTAACACACCCCACATCTCCTCACTGGTGTGGTCACCTCTTAAGCAGATAATTGTTATTAGGAACAGAAAAATGCTAATTAGGAACACTGACTTCCAAATGACGACAATCATTCTTGCCAGCCCAGAGCAGCACCTCGACCCATACGTAACAAATACAGGTCAATTACAAAACCCATTTTCAGTTTTTCAGAAACGCATTACAGTCCATTTAACATGATTTCCTCACATAAATTAGTTCACATCTATGCGTTTTTCAGCTGATGCATTTTTGGAAAGTGTCAGGGACTTTTCCCTGCAGCAGATTGTGTTTTGCACGTAATAGACTTGAATGGAGTCGCACCAGAAATGCAAACGCTGCATTTTTGATTAGTTTTCCCCTTTTAAAACAATGTTTATAGCTGGTTGCTAAGGAGCAGGCCGGCAAGCCGCATCCTTAACAATTGAGGAGTCATCGGCTAATAAAAAAATAGGATTTATATATGCATTTATCTAAAAACCAGCGTGGGCTCCCCCAAATCTATACCAGGCTCTTATCCGAGCATGCAGCCCAGCAGGTCAGGAAAGGGAGGGGACGAGTAAGTGCCCCCAACCCCAAAGCACCTTGTTGATGGGGACAAGGGCCTCTTCCCCACAACCCTAAGCTGTGGTTGTTGGGGGCTGCAGGCAGGGGGGGGGGGGGGGGGGGGGGGGCCGGCAGGGGGGGGGGGCTTATCAGAATCTGGAAGCCCCAGATCCCCCATGTGAATGAGTATGGTACCCCTACCCATTCACCAAAAAGGTGAAGACAGTAGGAGTTTGTTTTTTTAATAAAGGAATTGTCAATGTCCACCCCCCCCCCCCCCCCCCCCCCCCCCGAAATGTAGATAAATTGTCAAAACGCCACTACCACCGGACACGGTCTGCCTGTCTCGCCGTGCAATTTTTTAATTTTTTTAAAGCTATAGGGTGGAGCCACCACCCCCCGGTGAGGTCATCGACTGGTGCATGCTGGGCTGCCAACGTCACGGGGGGCAGCGCCACATTAAGATGGTTGAAATACTGAATATATGCAGTGTCAATCCCGGGAATCGAACCGACTGCCTCGTGGGGTCGGCGGGCATGGTGACATCACGAGGGTAAACTCCGCTTTAAGCGTTTCATCAGAAATTTAGTTATCTGATGAAACATGCAAGGAGTCTGCGCTCGTCACGCTATCACACCATACTTTTTTTTAACTTTCTTAATGTGAGTAGTTTTTTTTTTTTTTATTTTTTTTTTTATCTACAATACATTTTACACACAGTATTACACTATGGGAATGTTGTTATTTTTTACCCATGATATGCTGGATTAAAGGGGGTTTTAAACACTCATGTTTTGGTGAAAAAAAAATAAAGTCACTGACCAGCCCCCCAGTTTTACTCACCTGAGCCCCAAAATTCCCAATACTAGGTATGTGATCTGGCACAGAGCGGCTGCAAGTGGTTAAATAACAATGTAAATTGTATTTCAATAAAATAGAAGGGTACTTACGCATATACAGGTGTTGTACAGGATGCTGAGGCAGTCCTTGATTAATTCATCACTGACTGAAAAAAAATAAAAATTTATAATATATATATATATATATATATATATATATATATATATATATATATATATACACACATACACACACACACACACACACACACTATAAAAAGCCTAATAGTGTAGTAGCACAAGAGTTTCCCTTTAAAATCAACAAAGTGCAGAAGTATGGTTGCCAAAAGGTCCACAAAAAAAAAAAAATAATTGGATTTACATCAAACCTACAGGAAAGAGTTTGTACACATCTCATGGCTGGAGACCGAGCAGACAAAAAAAATAAAAAAAAAATAAATAAAAAAAAAATTCAGCTTGCGATTTAGGAGTACGCCTATTCAGCTTGCAGTTAAAGTGGAAAATTAAGTCCAGCTAGATCACATCAGGCTGCCCCCTATGCAGGTATAGATATGTAAAACATTAAAAATAAATGCCTATATGGTTTAAAATCCAGTAATACACTGTCTCACCCAGCTCTGCACATGCTCATTTGCTCTCTTTTAGGCACTGTGCCAAAAATGTAGAGGCCAAACTACTGAGAGCCTAAAGATTTACTGCTGTTTAGCAGCGCTGGACTTCAGAAAAATGGCAGCCTTCAGCAAGAAGAAACAGGAACAATGCTGGAGGCACTTTACAGCACACACTGATTTTGGTAGTATAATTAGAATGCATGTTCCTTGTTAAAGATCAAAACTTCCACTTTAATAATATTAAATTATGAGCAGCTTCCGATTTGGATTTGCATTCCCATTGACTTGTATGGGGGGTTAATTGCATTCTCCTTTTTAAGGGCTCATGTACAACACAGGGCTTAAAAACCCAGCGCTTTTTCCTCTGTAAAAACACACCTCTATGTTAGCCTGTGGAAAGCAAGAGGGTAATGGGACTTTAAATGACGTGCACGATTACATACACCTCCATTCCTAAATCGGAAATAAAAAGTAGTGGGTTTTTTGGGACTTTGAGTGAGGCACAAGACACGTGGTAAGAGAAATTATGTAAAATTATTTAAATTGGCATAAAAACAAAGCATACCTCCTAACATGTAATACATGATTGAACATGAGTATTTTAATCTATATACAAAAAAAAAAAAAAAAAAAGAAGAAAGAAGAAGAAGAAAGAAGAAAGAAGAAAGAAGAAGAAAGAAGAAAAGAAAAAAGAAAAAAAGAAAAAAAAAAAAAAAAAAAGAAGAAAAAAGAAAAAAAAGAAGAAAAAAAAAGAAAAGAGAAGAAAAAAAAAAAAAAAAAGAAGAAGAAGAAGGAAGAAGAAGAAAGAAAGAAGAAGAAGAATTCATATATGTATACATGCACGCATCTGAAATCGCATAGTGTCCCATGAAAGTAGCTGGTATAAAAAGCCAAATGCTTGTTTCGGTAATGAAGTAAAACTGGGCTATAGAAAACAGAGGAATCACAGCTAAGGTCAAGCTATGTATTGGGAACATGACGACATTGAATAGGCTCGACGCGTTTCGTGGCCAGTTGCCACTTATCAGGAGCAAACACATAGCCTATCTGAAATTTTTTTTGCAATACTTTTTATTGCATTAGTAGTATTAAACATACAACAATGTCAAAGGCACCTAGATCGCCCACTCAGGTGCTGGAACTGGGAAAAAATTTTATTTTTATTTTTTTTAAAAAAGGTACCGAATAGGATCTTGTGTTTAGCCCAGATGGTAAGGAAAAAAAAAAAAAAAAAGAAGGGACAAGGGGAAACGAGAAGTGCATCTCCCTAGAATACTTACGCATAAATTGTTCTAAATAAGCTGTGTTGCAAGTCTGGATCTGCGAAGCAAGTCTATTCTGAGAGCTGAGGGAATGAACCCAAGGAAAACGCAAGCGCACCGACACACTCCAGGAACACCCTCCAAAACGTAGTGGGCAAGGGTGGAAAAAATCCAAATAGGTCTGTAGAGTAAATGATATAGGACCAATATTTGTGAATAGTACCAGTGTATACATATTCATGGACTATAAACCAACACCCATTATTGCCTGAAAAAGTGAAGGGAATCGTAAACCACATAAAGAGAAAAATAAGAGAAGGGTGAAAGGGGAACAAAAAAAATAAAGTGAACGGTCTTGTTGATAGGAGGAAATCACAGGGATAATTACCTGTAGACATTGCACAGAGACATGCTCTGGAAATGTGCATGTGTGGAGGAGAAAAGCCGGAGTATAAACAAGACTCCCAGTGGGGGTATAGGTAATGCCTGACACTCCCCGGGCTCCTCCCATACATATTTATTGGATTATAAACCAACACCCATTGTTACCTGAAAAAGTGAAAAGCGTGGTGGATACAAAGTGAAGAAAAACATATGTCACATAGGAGGAAAAAAAAAAAATAAATAAAAAAAAACGCATGAAAGTCATGCATTTCCCCAAAGGGGGAAGGGGAGAGGAGAAACAGAAAAGGTGCTTCATGTCTTGGTGATAAAAAGTAAAATTGCAGGGATAGTTACCTGGTGACACTGCACAGAGACCAGACCCAAAATATGGTGTGCAAGTGTGGGGAGAAAAGTCAGAGTGTGAACAGGACTCCCAGTGGGGGTATAAGTAATGCCCGACATTCCTGGGCTCCTCCCAGCGTCACGCTAAGCATGGAACATCAAGGAGAGATGGCCTCATCCACAAGAATGTGCTTCGTACAGACCGATAGCTTTACTCAACACGGACTTGAAAATCTTGACCAAGATACTAGCCCTTAGACTGGCGACTGTACTCCCATCCATTATTAATATTGACCAGACGGGCTTTATGCCGGGAAAATCGACAGACACAAACCTAAGGAGACTTTTCACGCACCTGCAAATCCCACCAACACCCGACAGTAATAGAATTGTAGTGTCAATAGATTTTGAGAAGGCCTTCGACTCAGTCGATTGGTTGTACATGTTCAAGGTCTTGGAGACAATGGGGTTTGGACCACAATACAGGAGGTGGGTATCCCTGCTCTACAGAAGACCGAGAGCAGCAATCCGGCTAGGAACCTCCACCTCGGACTTCTTTGAGGTGGGTAGGGGGACTAGACAGGGATGCCCACTGTCCCCTTTTCTGTTCTCTCTCGCCCTAGAACCCTTGGCAGTTGCACTTAGGTCTGATAAAGACAAACTCCATCAGGGTGGGTACAATTGATGAAACCCTGGCATTATATGCGGATGATATGCTGCTGTTCCTGGATGACCCGGGGGAGTCCCTGAAAAAAGCGTTAGAGACAATTGACCGCTTTGCCACCTTCTCGGGTCTGAAAGTGAACTGGAGCAAATCTTCCATCCTGCCGATAGACCCCGGGGCTAAGGACAAAGCTGATCCCAATCTACCGCTCCAGTGGGTCTCTTCTTTAAAATAAATAGGAGTCCAGGTGACAGTAAATGTACAGGACTATATACCTCTTAACATACTCCCCTTAATTACGCGACTGAAGCGGAGGATACAAACCTGGTCCAAGCTCCCATTGTCTCTCGTAGGCAGAATAAGTCTCCTAAAGATGAAATTTCTTCCCGTGGTCCTGTATTTCCTACGACATGCACCTGTCTGGATTCCGAAAACTACTTTTTGGAAGTTTGACAGTGTAGTCTCCACCTCCGCCCCCCCGAATAGGCCTAAAAGTACTGCAGGAACCAGGAGAAAAAGGGGGTCTGGCGGTGCCAGACTGGCAAAAATACTACCTGGCTGGACAAATTGTCTTTGCCCGCAGGTGGTTGATGACGGTGACGCAGCTACGGTCTTGGAGGCGGCTCATCTGGGATCCTATGACAGTCTGCGATTTGCGCTGTTTAGAGGCACTAGATCTGATCTTCCGCTGACATTGACAATGAAGGCAAACATTAAGGCCTGGGAATTGGCGGTGAAAACCGCATGCCCAAGCTATCAGGGGGGTGTCACCCTCAACCCCCATTTGGATGAACCCAACCTTACCCCAATTCTATAATCTACCAGATCCTATGATCTGGGCGATTAAAGGAATTAAGACGTTAAAAGACATAACATCTTTTGGAGAAATACAATCCTTTTCACAACTTAAATCTAGACATGACCTCCCCAATCATTACCTGTTTAGATTTCTACAGGTCCGACATGCTTTCCAAGTACAATTTCATGAACTGAAAGTAGAATCTCTACCCTCGTCCCTGGAAACAATGCTGACAAGAGAGGAGCTAACAAAGCCTCTCTCTGAAACGTACAAGGAATTCTTTAAAGTGACTCCCAAAACTATTACCAGATGCAGGGAAAAATGGGTGAGAGAAGTCCCTGAGATACAGGGCGAGGATTGGGACGACTTATGGACTCAACCCTTCAAGAACCTGGTGTCGGCCAGGGATAGGTTGATTCAATTCAAATTTCTACATAGGAGTTACTACACACCGGCTAGACTGGGGAAGATTTTTCCCTCAGCCTCAACGGAGTGTTGGAGATGTTCTCATTCACCTGCTGACGCTGACCACATTTTCTGGCATTGCCACCACGTCCAGAAATTCTGGACGGATAGCCATGCATGTATTACAGAACTTATATCAGTCCCGATTCCATTGAATGTTAGAGTTTGTCTCCTGGGGCTGGTTGATGATGTGGTGCCCTCAAGGGCCATGCGTACAATGTTGAGTATACTGTTCTTTTATGGCAAGAAGGCTATTCTACTAGCCTGGAAAAAAAACGGTGGCTCCAAGTATCTCCGCCTGGAAAGGCCTAGTAAATTCAATGTTACCTTATTACAAAGCCACATATAAAAAGTGGGGGTTGTATAAAGAAATTTGACAAAGTATGGCATTCATGGCTTAATTCTGACAATACTGTAGGGTAAGAAATAGTTGCGAGATACTGGTACTGGAGGTTTGACCTGCTTCCCGAGGATGATGTGCTAGACAACATAGTTGGGTAACAGCTGAAATAATACAGAAGACACCAGGGCCCCACATTACAAGAGCACACATGCCTGTATAAATTGATATAGGACTCCGTTTCATAGTCGAGATGTGACTGGGGGGTGGGGTGGGAGGAAGTTTTAGTTAGTTGGTCTATGTTAGACAGTTGGCCTCGGCCAGTTTTTGGATGTTGTCTTGCGGACGCATCATATGTTGTATGTTATGCATATTAAAATTTCAATAAACAGATTTTTCAAAAAAAAAAAAAAAATAAAAAGATAAAAAGGAGAGATGGCCTCACCACAGCGGCAAAACCATCCTCTGATGGCGCCCAACCGCTCCCCTCATGTACCAGCTAGATGGTAAGCATGCCGGCGTCATGACGTCCGCCAGGATGGACAACACACGGCGCTGATGCATGTCAGGAAACCCGCCCGAACCCCTGTGTGTAACGCAGCAAAGAGGGAGTGCACCCGACGTGCACCGCAGCTCCCGGGTATACAGACAAGCAAAAAAAACACATATAAAATAGAAACGATCACTAAATATGGAATGATAAATGATGTTTATGTTCCAAAAACTAGACTGAGTAGAAATTGTAAAAATCAGACCGCGGACAAAATGTAAAGTATTATCCGAATCGTACACCAATATGAATTGTTCAAAAAGTAGCAAATTAATCCAAACCAACCAGTCAATTGTGCCTCCATCCCTATTAATATAGAAAGCAAGGGGGTAATGGGACTTTAACTACTTAAGCCCCACACTATTTGTCTGGCCAAAGAGCAGAGCACTTTTTGCAATACGACACTGCGTTGCTTTGACAATTGCGCGGTCGTGCGACGTGGCTGCCAAACAAGATTGACGTCCTTTTTTTTCCCCACTAACAGAGCTTTCTTTCGGTGGTATTTTATGACCTCTGCGGGTTTTTATTTTTTGTGCTATAAACAAAAAAGAAAGGAGGGACAATTTTGAAAAAATAAAAAAAATAAATAAAAGCTATATTTTTTACTTTTTGCTATAATAAATATCCCCAAAAAAAAAAAAAAAAAAAAAAAGTATAAAAACATTTTCTCAGTTTAGGCCGATTTGTATTCTACATATTTTTGAAAAAAAAAGGTTGACCGACCCCCAGGGATTCTGCCTAATAGCATTCTCCTTCGAGGATTCACAGAATTGTTGGTCTTTTATTCAAGTAGATGAAGAATGGGAAGTAGGGGTGTCATTCACTTACTTTTATGCTTCTTCCTCTGGGGGAAAAGGCTCGGCCTCATGAGGATCTCTACCAGAAGCTGCAAAGAGATTTCAGGTGAGTCACACAGATTACAGATAATGTGTCCTGCATGGTTTCCTGTCCTGCACACCCACCAAACCTCCTGTAAACCACTGAGCTGTTCCAGACTCCCCGAAGGGCAGCAGTATAATGAATAGAACTTTACTGCTGATCGTGTCAGATCCTTATATACAGGAGGCTTCTGTAAAACACATCTGACTAATGAATGCTTCTGTAATGGCCATAAATCAAAGCTGCTTCTATATAAAACTGAACATCGACAATTCCCAATGCCAAGACTTCTTCAGGAAACTTCCCCGTCAATAAACTCATGTAACTAAAGTAAGCCTCTAACTGAATATACCATAAAGTGTATGTATGTATGTATGTATGTGCATGTATGTATGTATGTATGTATGTATGTATGTATGTATGTATGTATATACACACACATTTTTAAATAGATTTATTTTAATAAAAAGGCGTTGCACTGCATATTAAATAGATCTAAAAAGGCAACTTTTTTTCTTCTCCATTTTGAAGAAAGCAAGTTCTAGACCCTGTCAAGTTATTTTGCCATCTATATCCCCATTGGGTATATTTACTACATAAAAAAACAGGAAATAAGGAGAAATCCCTGGCTGTCACCAGAACTAGTGTCCCCATTGGAAGACTTTGCCTCCATTTATTTTCTGGGGACAACTCAAAATGTGGGATTTTCTTTTACTTTCATTTTGGAGGAGAACAGTAAACGGGACAAAATATGAATCTCCATAGCTGGGGCACAGATGGCAACGACACCCTGATTGATTTTCGAATATGGTACCTCTGCACTCTACTCAAAAAAAAAAAAAAAAAAAAAAGGAGACGGGGGTAAGGAGTTTTCCCTTTTGTTATACTTTGTTTTCAGAATATTTTACTTAAAATTACTGAAAAAACAAAAAACAATTCACTTCCTCCAGTCAGCCCACATCCTTTTCTTCAACATAACATTAGTAGAGCCAGTGATGATTATACAATAACAACATTTACAGCAAAAGAACAACAATTTGTGCAATGCCAAAACAGCATACAAAAAAAAAAATGCAACACAAAAAAAATAAATAAAAAAAAGTTCTCCAGTTTCTGCCTTCTTCCTCGTTATTCTAGCAAAAGGAAATTGAGGAAGAGAAGTTAATAAAATCAGAGGATCTACTAAAGTTTGTAAACATCACATTGGTATAATTTCCCACTAAATAATCTGTTCCTGTTTAATTCCAGTAGAACCAGGCCTATATGTGCTCAAACCATTGCAGACTTCCTCTGTTAAAAATAAACATATTACTACGTCCGGAGGATTTGGTGCAATCTAGCTCAGAGTACCAAATTTTCTGACCTGAAGCCCTCGGACACATCTAAAAGAAAACCTCCAGATTCAGCTAAAATTGGAGTATTTGCATAACCACACTGTATATTGTAATAAGTGTTCTCATCTCGAGAGAAATGGCCAAGTCTTGAAAATGCTAATGATTTACTCTGGCAAACCCCAGCAAGTCAGTTGAAATACTTAACTGTCTCTTGCAGAGCCCAGGAGATGAAGAAAATTTATTTCCAGCTATGACAGGCAGAGGAATAGGGATATGTAGATAGAATGTCCAATTCTTCAGTGTCTAAATGACTGACAGAAGCTTGTGGGCTCCATAAACAAATAAGTGCTCTTATAGAGAAAGCTGCATCTATGAAATTACAGTGGAGTTAAAGTGGTTGCAAACTCTTACAGACCACCTTTACCTACAGGTAAGCATAGATTAAGGCTTAGCTGTAGGTGCAAGAAATATCTCCTAAACCTACACGGTTTAGGAGATTTTTGCAAAAGACAGGCGCTGCTGTCTACGACGCATGTGGCATAGACATCAGAGCACTAAGCGTGCCGTTGCCAACGGCGATCATGCCGTTAGTAGCGGGAGTGACGTCATCGTGGCTCCGGCCAATCACAGCGCCGGAGCCGCGGTACCCGGAAGGAAGATGGACGCTTTGTGGAAGAGGACAGCGGTGACATCGCTGGCTCCTGTGTCAGGGATAGTAGCCCATTATGCTTTACCTTTGCAGGGAAACAGAGGAAGTAAAACCCATCAGGGTGTACTTCCTCTTTAAAGGAGTAGTCCAGCCTGAGCTTGTTTGGCTGGGCTTCGCCTATGGGTCGTTTTGCACTCCTGTGACCCGTTTTCAGCATAGAGCGGTCTGAAGTCTGCTAAAGTCACTGGACTCAGTCCATGCACAGCGTCATCCCGACAAAGAAGTCTGGATCCGCCAGGTGCCTGGACTGAAGCCTGTGTCAGCAAGCCGCTGAGACGGCTGCACCCTGCCCCTCCACGGCTCATCGCTCCAGTGAGCGTAGAGGCGCAGAGAGGAAAGCTGCTGATTGATAGTCAGCAGCTCTCCTCTCGGGGATCTGTGAGAACCGAGCCATTGGCAGTGTTCGATGGATCGGTTCTCAGTGCAGAGGCGCCGGGGGACCGATGCTGCATCCACCTAGGCAAGTATAAAAAGGGGGGAGAAAACAAAAAGACAACTCTCTTTTAAAAGGAGAAACAGCACTGCTGATAAATTAAAAACGAAAGGAAAAAAAATAAGCAGAACCATCATATTAATTCATGTTCCTTAAACGTGCATGCCGATATTTACGCTTTTCAAGAACTATGGTGCCTCTTATCCACATATCTGGGAGTGTTGGATCCTTGGTCCTCCACACAGCATTCCCCTTCCTTCCTCTGGTCCCTACATTACTACCGAGTCCTGAAGAGACACGGGAACCGTTATCACTGGCATTTACAGTGACTGCTGGAGAAGCAGGATTTGGACGACAAGTATCCTCCAGGCACCATAGCTCTTGATGAGAGTGAAGGTCGGTGCGAGTTGTGGGACAGGAAACTAATAGCTTTTTTTTTTTTTTTTTTTTTTTAAAACAGGAATTTTTTTCTCATTTTAGAGAGGAACTTTGTTAAAAACTGTGGTTTCTTTATGACTTCCCATCTTAGAATCCACCAATTCTGTACCCTTTTATTTAATAAAACCAACACTAAGACTGCTTTTACACCAAGCCACGGCCGGCAGTAAAGTTGCGCTATTGTAGCGCCGCTTTACCGTCGTTTTAGCAGCTTTATTCGGCCAATAGCGGGGCGGTTTTAACCCCCGCTAGCGGACGAAAAAGGGTTAAATATGCTTGCAAAACGCTGCCGGAGCGGCGTTTTGCTGGCGGCATCGCATCGCTGCCCCCATTGATTTCAATGGGGAGCAGCAGTGAGTTGACCGCTCCTAAGGAGCTGTTGGCAGGACTTTGTGACGCACTGCCAGCGCACCACTCCAGTGTGAAAGCCTGAGGAAAAGGGTATGGGTATGGCTTTTTTGCATATTTACAGATGCAGCGTCGGTCCGATGCTGTATCTGTCCCCCGGCGCCTCTGCACCGAGAAATCAAACACCGCCGATCGCTTGGTTCTCAAAGCTCCCCAAGCAGAGAGCTGCTGTCAGTCACAGCTCTCTGCTTTGCCCCTTCCTCGCTCACTGGAGTGCTGTGCTATGGAGGGGGGATGGGCTCAAGCCCTCTGTGGCTTGCAGAGAGGCTGAGCTGGGTGTTGGTCCAGGGATCTGGCAGATCCAGACTCAGTGGTCATGATGATGCGAAGCCTGGACTTCTGACGTCAGCAGAGAGCCGACTTCAGCCGGTGGATGTACAAAACGAACTCCACACCTGATCTATAGAAGTACAGCCATACAAGCTTTGGCTGCACTTATCCTTTAAGGATTTAGAGCAGATCTGAGGAGTGGACCAAAATCCCTCCTGAGATGTGTGCAAACCTGGTCACCAACTACAAGAAACGTCTGACCTCTATGCCTGCCAACAAGGGTTTCTCCACCAAGTACTAAGTCATTTTCTCTTTGGGGGAACAAATACTTATTTTATTCACTGAACTGCAACCTAATTTATAGCATTTGTTTTAGGCGTTTGTTTCTGGATTTTTAGTTGATATTCTCACTCAATGTCTTTCTGGACCTTGCTTTGTGCACCACACCACAATCCTCCATCCACCAAATGATTCGGACCCGTGTACAAAGCAAGGTCCATAAAGCCATTGATGAGCGAGTTTGGGGTGGAGGAACTTGACTGGCCTGCACAGAGTCCTGACCTCAACCTGATAGAACACCTTTGGGATGGATTAGAGCGGAGACAGCGAGCCAGACCTTGTCCAACATCAGTGCCTGACCTCACAAATGCACTTCTGGAAGAATGGTCAAACATTCCCATAGACACTCCTAAACCTTGTGGACAGCCTTCCTAGAGGAGTTGAAGCTGTTATAGCTGCAAAGGGTGGGCCAATTCAAAATTGAACCCTACGGACTAAGACTGGGGTGCCATTAAAGTTCACATGCATGTAAATGCATTGCCAATACTTGACAATATAGTGTATATACTGTTGCCAGCAGAGAAGAAGTTAACCCCTTTCTGCCTGCTCTATAGCTGAATGACGGCTACAGGACAGGCTTCCAGTGCCAGGAGGGCATCAATAAACGTCCTCCCATGATGGCACAGGCGGCACACTGACTGCCGAGTTCTTCCAACTCGGCTGATCACAGAACAGGATAAAGAGCCAATTACAGTGGGCCCTTTACCATGTGATCAGCCGGTTATCAGATACCCCCCCCCCCCCCCCCACCCCTTAAGATCAGCGTGAGGAGAGAAGCTTCTGTTACAGGGACATCGGTGCCTGCCTTGGTGCCCGCCTATCAGAGCCCATTAGTGGCACCTAAGTGCACACCAGTGAAGGAGAAAAAAATTACTTGTTTGCAAAATAATCTTCAAAATTCTTGTTTTTTTATGAATAAATAAACCCAGTAGTTAAAAAAAATAAAAAAGCTCTATTTGCGTGAATTTTTTTTTTAACAACTTTGTTTGGTTACAGTGTTGCATGGGCAGAAAGCGGGTATAAGTGCCCAGTAGGCAAGTGGTTCTCTACCTCGCTACCATTACAAGCTAATGTGTTTTATTATGCGTGTCCTTATGCTTACGAAAATTGCTAATAGCTTTGTTTGGATTACTTGAAATGTCACTATATGCCTGACTGCATTTTTAGTTTGTTTTCTGTAAAGTAATCCGGCTGTGTGTTAAAATATTAAAAAAAACATTTTTTATTTTTTTTTTTAAAAGGAAGGACTGCTTAGTGTGAGCATTCAGTCAAGATTATATTGTGTACAATTAACATTTTTTGAGAGCAAACATTTAGTCGAGGCTTACGGGAATATCTGCAGCAAAGCATGAAGGGCAATTTCTCACACATTGGGCCCTTGTCACAGCAGATGAATGAACGGGAACCTCTGCCACCAGAAAGTATAAGCACACATTCGTCAAGTGGAGAAAATCAGCAATAGCTTTTGGCTGTAGTAAAAGGAAGAGTGCAGGAATGCCGACACATATGAAGCGCTGCAAGACAGTTCATACAGATCTACAGTGCCTTGCAAAAGTATTTACCCCCCCTTGGCATTTTTTGCGTTTAGTTGCCTCACAACCTGGAATTAACATGGATTGTTTGAGGATTTGCATCATTTAATTTATAGAACATGCCCACAACTTTGAAGATTATTTTTTTATTGTGAAGCAAAACAAATAGGACAAAATAACAGAAAAAGTCAATGTGCATTACTATTTACCCCCCTAAAGTCAATGCTTTGTAGAGCCACCTACGGCTATCACAGCTCCAAGTCGCTTTGGATAAGTCCTTATGAGCTTGCCACATCTTACCACTAGGATTTTCCTCCTCACAAAATTGCTCCAGCTCCTTCAAGTTGGATGGTTTGCGCTTGTGAACAGCAACCTAAGTCTGACCACCGATTTTCTATTGGTTTGAGGTCTGGGCTTTTGACTAGGCCATTCCAACATTTACATGTTTCCCCTTAAACCACTCAAGTGTTGCTTTAGCAGTGTGTTTGGGGTCATTGTCCTGCAGGAAGGTGAACCTCCGTCCTAGCCTCAAATCACACACAGAGTGGTACAGGTTTTGCTCAAGAATACCCCTGTATTTAGCACCATCCATCTTTGCCTCAACTCTGACCAGTTTCCCAGTCCCGACTGCTGGAAAAACATCTCCACAGCATGATGCTGCCACCACCATGTTTCACAGTGGGGATGGTGTTCTTTGGGTGATGTGTTGGGTTTGCGCCAGACATAGCGCTTTCTTTGGCCAAAAAGTAAAATTTTAGTCTCATCAGACCAGAGCACCTTCCTCCATACATTTTGGGAGTCTCCCACATGCCTTTTTTTCGCAAAGTCAAAACGTGTCATTTTGTTTTTTGCTGAAAGGAATGGCTTTCTTCTGGCCACTCTGCCATAAAGCCAAACTCTATGGAGCGTACGGCTTATTGTTGTCCTATGTACAGATACTCCAGTCTCTGCTGTGGAACTCCAGGGTTACCTTCGGTCTCTGTGCTGCCTCTCTGATTAATGCCCTCCTTGCTCGGTCTAACGTTTGGTGTGTGGCCGTCTCTTGGCAGGTTTGCTGTTGTGCCATGTTCTTTCTATTTGGTTATGATAGATTTGATGGTGTTCCTAGGGATCAAAGATTTGGATATTTTTTTTTTTTTTTTTTAACCCTAACCCTGACTTGTACTTAACAACATTGTCCCTTACTTGTTTGGAGAGTTCCTTGGTCTTCATGGCAGTGTTTGGTTAGTGGTGCCTCTTGCTTAGGTGTTGCAGCCTCTGGGGCCTTTCAAAAAGGTGTGTATATGTAATGACAGATCATGTGACACTTAGATTGCACACAGGTGGACATGATTTCACTAATTATGTGACTTCTGAAGGCAATTGGTTGCACAAGAGCTTTTTTATGGGCTTCATAATAAAGGGGGTGAATACATACGCACATGCCAATTATCAGGTTTTTATTTCTGAAAAATTGTTTTATGTATATAATTTTTCTAATTCTACTTCACCAACTTAGACTATTGTGTTCTGATCCATCACATATAAAATTCAGATTACAAAAACATTGAACTAAAGGCTGTAATGCAACAAAACTTAAAAAGCCAAGGGGGTGAATACTTTTGCAAGGCACTGTATATGTCAGAAGGAGACCTGGATATTAAACATGCAGGCTGTACAACTAGACACTTCCATATGTTGGACTATTTGGGGCTTTGGAATTGGAAGGGAAAAAAAAAAAAAAAAGAAAAAAAGAAAGAAGGAGACCAATGAGGAAGGGAGGGGGTATAAATAAATCCAGCACAAAAGACGTAGTGACACTAAACTCCTCAATTGTTCAAAAATATAATATACCATGGCTCTTGGAATTTTTTTTAAAGCCCTACTGTTTTCAAGCTGCTTTTTTTGTCCTGTTTGTGCTCCCTATCCTCCAATGATGTACCTCATTTCTACTAGTGTAGAGCAAGCAGTGCCACTATTTCTGGGTCACATGATCTACTCTATGCATAGTACAATTTCTGCAGAGCTGGCACGGCACCCGCAGATCGGCTTCTGCTGTGACTTACCATGTGTGAACCGGCGCCAATGAAATCCAGTCTGATTCACATGTTATGCGAATCAGAAGCGGTTAAATACGTGTGAATTTGTTCTAATAAATGATGGTACTTTTACTGATTCAGTGCCTTGGTACCGGTGTTCTCTTGCTAGTTTGATGGTCAGATGTGCAAACATTTGGTGATATACTGTCCAAAAAAGCATGCAATACACAAAATCAGTAATTGAAACCAATAAACTTACATCAACGCCTCCAAATAAGTCAAAAGTGTAGGTGTTGGGGTATGGGAATTCAGGGTTAGATTTCTTGTCATCTGTCACAATCGCCATCGCTTCCATAGAAAGCAGAGGAGAAATTTCCTAATGGAGGGAGATAGAGAGAAAATACAGAGAAGCTTAATGTCTTGCAGAACGCAGCTGGTGATCAAATCTGCGATCAGCCAAGTCTTAAACAAAAGGCTTTCTACATAGCTGCAGAAGGAAACCAGACACAAAGTTGTACAAGCAATGGGTCAATAATATGTTGTGAGCGCCAGTTACATACAGACTTCACTTAACCGCTTCCCGACCGCCTCATGTAGATATAAGTCTACAGAATGGCGTGGGCAGGCAAAAGGACTTATATACAAGTCCTCTTTAATTGCCTAGCCGTGGGGACAAAAATATGTAGAAGAATACGTATTGGCCTAAACTGATATATATTTTTTGGGGATAGTTATTATAGCAAAAAAGTAAAAAATATTGCATTTTTTTTCAAAATTGTCGCTCTATTTTTGTTTATAGTGCAAAAAATAAAAACCACAGGGGCGATCAAATACCACCAAAAGAAAGCTCTATTTGTGGGAAAAAAAGGACGCCAATTTTGTTTTGGAGCCATGTCGCACGACCGCGCAATTGTCAGTTAAAGCGACGCAGTGCCGAATCGCAAAAAGGGGCCTGGTCCTTTGGCTGCCAATTGGTCTGGGGCTTAAGTGGTTAAGAGGATCTTTAGGGATGCAAATGTTTTTGGTATGCAAGAAAAACAGAGGACCCACAAATGCCATAATGACACTTGGGGCATAGATCATTCATCAACCCCCTTGGTTACTAAAGTTATTAATTGGTGGATGACCTTGCTACAGGGCAACCTCCCTGAGGTCTAGGGCTGCAACTAACAATTATTTTCATAAACGATTAGTCGGCCGATTATTGTTGCGATTAATAACCTTAAAAAAATAAAGAGTGGTGTATAATTTAGTTAATATGTAAAGTTAAAAAAAAAAAAAAAAAAAAAAAAAAAAAGGCAATTTATTGTTAAATATCTCTAAAATGGTAAATATCAATAACCAACTATATGGTTAGGGAGCAAAATCTCTAATCCACTCTGGAGAACAGACAGAAGAGATACTGTATAAACTATTAGAAGAGATATATACACTATTAAAGGGTGAATCTGGTAAATGGACTTTTTTTCAATAAATAAGTCATTTTAAAAAGAAGATTTGTTCGATTTTCTAATCCTTAGTGGGGGTCAAAGCGACGCTCATTTTCAACCATGACGGGAATATTTTTTTTGGCCAATTTGTTGTCGGGCAGACCCTTTCCAAATATGCAGTGGCTGAAAAAAAAGCATAGATGTGAATGTGTCCCATAGGAAACCATGTAAATGAACTGTAATGTAGTGCGTTTCTGCAAAAAGCGCCAAAAAACATAGGTGTGAACCAGGTCCAAGACGTTTAGTAACATAATAGGGTTCTAAAAAACTAAAATGAGCTTTTTATAGTACAAAAAATAAAAAGTGCATCCTTTAAAAATACTATAGAACTCTTCACACTGGTCCGTTGCGAACATTGGGAACAGAAGATCTGACATGTCCCGTCAGAAGGGGGAGCTGCCTTGTTTACATAGGCAGATCCCCGTTCTGCCTCTGTACACCATGATCGTGGGTCCATTCCTGCGGCACGCGTGCTATATCACTTAAACGAGCTGACGTACAATGATGGTGATTCACGCTATCCTGCCACCTTGCCGCAGTACAACTGCGGCGGGTGGTCAGGAAGCAGTTAATCTGCAGGGGATTTCCTCTCATTTCCTGTTTGTCTATGGGACAGTAAGTGAAGGGAAATCTCCACAATAGAACACTGCAGTGATTTTACTTCAGAGCGCACAGCACCCTGGTGAATGAAGCTGAAAACGATTGATGTGCTAAGCAATAAAATTAGGTATGGTTCTAAATCTTGCACCCTCGTTCACACGGCCATGTCTATGGCTGCACCCTAGCAACGGATGCACAGGTTTTCCATGAATCCACGTGCAAATGTCCCAATGGCAGCTGAGCAGGTGCGTGTCCCCGCAGACGGTGTGCTTTCGAAGACCTGTTCCTCTATGGCTGTTAAAATTGTGACAAGCAGCTGTGTCCATGCAGCTGCTGCATCAAAATACACATAAGTAGGACTGTCTGCACGCGTATGCATGGAACATCTGTGCCTGCACGAGTTGCATAGGCAGCCCGTCTCATGGACGTATGCATAGGTACGCCCGTGGGAATGAGGCCTATAGGTCACTTTGTTCCTTTGACCACAGTTCTACTTTAAGCACCAAAACGCAAAAAAAAACTTACAGTGTAGGAAGGAACCAGGATGTACAATTTTGTTTTCTAGGATTTGTGACAGGAAAAAACCCTTACCTTCAAGATTCCCTGGCATTGGGAAAAGTCACTGTTGGGGTGACTGCCCTCATATAATTTGTGTAAAAGCAAAGGGATGCTGTTCCATTTTGCCTGTTTGTCTCGCTCCTTTAGCAGCGCCTCGGAAATCTGCAATGAAATTAACACAACGATGACGTCTCATAAAAATAGATCACTACATTCTTTATATGTCCACATCAGTTTAACATGGAAATGTATCATCTAAGGGCCTGGGACATGCCACCAGCATTTTCCAAAACTGCTACACACAGCAGAGATGAGGGCAACCAAACCTACATCAAGGTATTATAAACCTTCCTACCCGCCCCCCTTGTGTTTTTCACCCACATAAGATAAACATTGAATTTTGGACAAATTTCCTGCACATGCTCCCCCCCTCTTCTCACATTTACCCATCTTGGGTTCTGAATACCTTACCCCCTACCTCCCGCAATAGAGGCATACTCCCTTGTAAGTAGTTACCAATGGAGCAGACAGCGATGATTGACAGTCACCAGCTTTGTTCACATAGCACTGAGCGATTGGCAGTGTTTGATCGCTCAGTTCTCAGTCTTCAAGCCAGCAGGGGGAAGATGCTGCATCCACCTAGGCAAGTATGATGTCAAAAAACAAAAACCCATACTTATTTTAAGGCATGCAGCTTGGCACTGCACAGGTCAATGACCCGTCTGTAGTCTAAGAACGGAAACTTCCTGTAAAGAAATAACATATCCCACAATCCTCCCTGTGTCTAGCACTGGCGCAGTAAGTAGATCTGATAAAACACAAGCAAGCAGTGCAATGAAGAGAAAAAGTTGCGTTTTCTCCACAATAGCACTTCCACATTTGTAATTCAACATCTATGCATTCCCCCAGAAAAAGTTGCCTTTCCCTTTAGCCAAAAGGGACAACCTAGGTCAGGGATCATCAGACTACGGCCTTTCAGCTATTGTGGAACTACAAAACCCATGAGGAGTTGTAAAACTGACATTCACAGACATGACTAGGCATGATGAGAATTGTAGTTCCTGAACTGGAGGGCCGTAGTTGGAAGACCCCTTACCTAGGTGAACGAATACCATGGACATAGGGAAATCGATCAGCCATAACACAAACTGTAGCTACAATATGCGAGTCATGAGTTAATCTTTGATTTTCTATATATAATTTAGTTTTTTCCCGTTTTTATGCAGTTGCGTTTAACCTCGTTTTTCCAGAAGCAAAAAAAATGCGTTCAGACACTTTGCTTTTCAGACGCAAAACGCAGCTAAACGCAGGCACCTGCGTTTAGCCGCGTTTGCGTTTATAAGCCTTTTTAAAATGAACCCAATTTTTTGGACCAGAAAACTCAGAAATATGATGGTAAACCATAAAAAATACTAGAAAAAAAATTGTTTAAAATGTCGTAATTAGTTTAGAGTAATAGTAGTTCATAGAGCATATATACTCACTGTTGCATACATGTTTGTGAAATATCCAACGGACATTCGCTGTGCCATCAACGGATGGGTCCAATATCGACGAGCTCTGATTCTGGACCTCTCATGCAAATTTGCGACGACATTGCTGCCTCATCAAGAGCAACATCAGGAGCATTTCCTGACATATATTCAATATGGGATCCATTTAAAAAAAAAAAAAAAAAAACACAGAAAGAGGCAAATGCAAGTGTACAACATGCTTTCTGAGCTTGGGGAGGGTCTATATGATGTTATCTTTACAAATGCTTATAGACGCAAACGCGTCTAAACGCGGCATGAAAACACAGCAAAACGCGCGTTTTTAAACGCAGGTTTCTGCTTTTTAAAACACACGTTCACCAGAGTTTGCATCTGCGTCTCGTGTGCATGGGGCCTTAATCTTTGACTATTTCGTCAGAGAACCCCTGGGCACTTAGTATCTTTTCTTCAGATACCAGGTTGTCAAGCCTAAGGAAACCACCTGTGGGTGCGACACTGGACCCTGCAATAAGTCTCCTCTTCGGAAGACTCAATGGAGGCTCTGAGACCAGAATCTGCAACAGGGAAAACCATGGCATCTTGGGCCAGAAAAGGGCTATTAGGATAAGATCTGTTTCTTCTAGAAGAAACTTCCGGAGGATTTCCGAAATTAGCTTGATCGGCGGGAAGGCATAACAGAGGCCAAATGGCCACGGATTCGCCAGAGCATTGATCCCCAATGATCGATCCGCTGGGTTCAGAGAACAGCTATGTCTTGCAATTGTTCTCATCTGCAAACAGGTCTGCTTTGGGACATCCCCATCTGTCGCAAGACCCACAAAGATTTTGGGATGAAGGGACCAATTGCCTCAACATACCCGGTCGGTAGTGGCTGAGATAATCTGCCAGACAGTTGTGTCCCCTTCAGGTGCACTGCTGTAATTGAGGCTAGATTCCCTTCTGCCCATGATAAAATCTCCTCTTACCTCCGTTTGTTGAGGTACGCAACCACAGCGCTATTGTCGGATAGAATCTGGAGATTGTGACCCCCGATTTCCGTCTGAAATGCCTGCAAGGCTCTCTAAAACCGCTGGAGGCTCTCTGTTTCGATGAAGCTCTTGCTTCCCTTGAGGGCCATTCTCCCTGTGCCATTGTGTTGCTGAGGTGGGCTCCCCAGCCCCAGGAACTTGCATCCGTTGTGATATAGGAACGGCCCATGGTAGACCTCGTTATGTGCAGGCGTGTCCTCCACAAGCTTCTTTTTACCCAGGAGGGAAACAAGACCCTTGATTCCAGGGAACTTGCGTCTCCGTCCCAGTTCCTTAATAGAAACAGCTATAATGGAAGTTGATGAAATCTTGCCCATGGCACTGGGGAAAAGCAAGAGGTCATCAGACCCACTGCTCTTGGAACCTCTCAGCGAGACCGAATGATTGGTCTGTAAGGGTGACATTGTTTGCATCATTCTTGAGACCTTTTCCTGCGGGAGAAAAACTTTTTGGTCTACTGAGCAAAATTCATACCCCAGATATGTCACTTTCTGGGCCGGAATTAAGGAAGACTTCTCTTTGTTTATTAACCAGCCTAGAGATTGAAGGAAGTCCTGTACAGTCTAGAGATCTGCTAATAACTTTTGGTACGACTCCGCCACCACTAGGAGGTCATCCAGGTAAGGGATAATTGTCATTGCCCAAAAGTACAAAATGACCACAATAAATTTTATGCCACATACACTCCATAACACCAAGTGCAGGAGGAAAGGGAAAAAAAATATGCCTCCTTCACCTGTAGTCCCTACTAGGGGTGCAACGGATCAAAAAATCTCACCGATCGGATCGTTCCTCGGATCAGAGTCATGGATCAGATAATTTTTTGGATCAGCAAATAATTGAATTTGCAAAAACCTGTGAAAATTCTACCACCATATAGTCCCCACTGTAATATCCAAGTCATCTCCCCCACTGCAATATTGGCAGGGTACAGCAGAGTATTGGCAGAGTATGGCTGGATCCATGGATGTGACTGCAATCATCCCAGAGCAGCGCTGTGGGCACTACAGATCCAGCCCACAGCGCTGCCGCCATCCGAACTCTCCCCTCCACTGTACAGATCTGTACACAGAGGGGAGAGGAACAGGTGTCATGACATGATGCCGGTTTGTTTACAAGTGATCGCTCCGTCATTTGACGGAGCGATCACATGGTACACGGCCACCGGGTGTACCAAGACGGCCGCCGCTCCGGAGCTAGACCGAAGCCACGGCTTTTCCAAAGGCTGAGGCAGCGGAGCGCATGCTGTGCCGATCCGAACAGGTTGACCCGTTCGGATCATGAATCAGTGACGATCCGTTGGACCCCTAGTCCCTACAGGTTACAAGGGGAAGAACACTCTCAGGATATGCAAGTAAAATGCACTTCAGGCTTACCCAAGAGGTGCTGGCATTAGGGCCTGCTTCCGCTACCTGTGTAGGAATTGCAGAGGACTCCATCCTGACCCTGTAGAGGTCCAAAGCCTCTGCCGGGTTTCGCTCTTTTAAACACCAGTTTCCCTGTTCACGTTGTTTAGACACAGGAACAATCATCTCCTGCACCCGCTGATGACGTCACACGCCCCAGAAGTGGCCCTGCCGGGTACTTCCTGTGGGCCAGCTTGGAACGCATAAGTTCAGCCCCTTCACGCGCGGTTTCCTCTTCCCCTGCACACTCCAGCCATGCTGTTTAAGAGGGAGGGAACAGCCGACTGCCACCATACGGCTTGCGGACCAGAGCTCTGACTTACACTGCGGTGCTGGCATTCCCCATGCACTGAGAAGCAGAGAAGGCAGCCACAAGCCTACTCCCCTGGTGGATGTGCCACTCTGGGACCTAAGAAGGTGGTAGGAATACCACCCCAAAACACCACAGAAGCCATGCTCATGAGACCTAGGGGAACCAGTTCCAGGTAACATGTTAAACCCCCCTTCTGGAGGAAACCCTAATACTGACATAGGGCCTGGAGGACCACCCATTTATCTGGTGGGGGTTAACGTGTTTCCTGTCCTGATAGGAGGAGCCCTATGTCTCATGGGCTGTCCTGGAAGACGCTTAGAGAAAATTAGAAAAAAAAATAAAAATCATATGCGTTTTCCGCACCATTATTGGCACCTTTTTCTTTATATGCAAAATGCCAAAACATACAAACTGTATGGCTGAAATCGCATTGCAGTCGCACCAAAATGTTTTTTTTTTTTTTTGGTCCTCACTAGACTCAGATTGCATGGGTGTTCACACCTATGGGATCCGATTCCTGCACCATTTGACAGCTCGCACAGCGATCAGATTTGGGGGGGGGGGGGGGTGTCATTAACACCCCCAGCGGTTTGCAGATATCAGTGTGAACCCTAAAGTGGAGCTTCCGCTTATCGGATCCCCCCCCCCCCGGTGCCACAATTGGCACCTTTCAGGGGGGAGGGGGGTGCAGATACCTGTATACATAATACAGGTATCTGCACCCACTTCCGGGACTAGCTAGCTGCAGCTGTCCCGCCCCTATCCGTAGATGCCCCATTGTGTCTTGGGGAAACACACAGTTCCCAGGACACAACGGGGACCAATAAAGACGTGCAGCGCGATTTGCGCAGTAGGGAACCGGGCAGTGAAGCCGCAAGCAAACCTGACAGAGGATGACAGAGGATGGCAGCGGGGCAGCCAAGAGACAAGTGATTGCTCGTCATCTTCTGCCGACACCGCTGGAACCTGGAACAGGCAAGTGTGTTTATTAAAAGTCAGCAGCTGCAGTATTTGTAGCTGCTGACTTTTAATAAAAATTTCAGGTGGACCTCCTCTTTAACATGCCTCCCAGCTTCTGGCATACTGTAATCTGGAGTGACAAGACCAAAATAAAGCTTTATGGTCACAAGCATAAGCGCTATGTTTGGAGAGGGTCAACAATGCCTATAGCAACAAGAATACCATCCCCACTGTGAAGCATAGTGGTGGCTCACTGATGTTTTTGGGGTGTGAGGCAGGGGGGGGATATGGGAAAATTGATGGCAAGATGAATGCAGCAGTTTGTGCAAGTTTCAACTATTTTCTGCAAAAAAAACAGTAGGTTTACTGTAGCATAATATACACCACAATTATAAGAGATGTGTTGTATTAAAAGTATATAGGTGTAGTAACTATAGTTGAGAAACAAAGTCTACAGCTATTTTAATCACTTGCCGATCACCTACTGCATATTTACTGCGGCAGGTCGGCTCTATTGCGTGCAATCACGTACCTGTATGTCATTTTGTGCAATAGCCACTGGGGGGGAAGAGATCGTGTGCTGCGATCGTCCCAGGAGAGGCATAACCACGATCTGCCTATGTAAACAAGGCAGATCACCATTCTGACAGGGGAGAAGATAGAGATCTTGCGTTCTTAACAGGAACACAAGTGTCTGTCTTCACCCACAGGACACAGTTAACCCTTTAATTGCCCCCGATGTTAACCCCTTCCATGCAGTGTCAATACAGTAACCGTGCATATTTTTAGAAATGATCACTGTAATAAATGTCACTGGTCAAAACTGTCACTTAGGGCTCCTACACACGATCAGAAAATACCGCTTTCAATGCGATCGTACGATAATTAGTGTACAATTTGTCTGCTGCAGTACAAAAGAATAAAAAAATAAAAATAAAAAAAAATATATAATACATAAAAATATCATAAATCTCATGGATTGACAGTCTAACTTTTGCGCAAACCAATCAATATTTACTTATTGGGATATTTTTTTTTTTACCCAACATTATGTAGCAGAATACATATTGGCCTAAATTGTATATGCATTATAGCAGAAAGTAAAATGTTTTTTTTGTTCAAAATTTACATGATTTTTGGTCTATAGCACAAAAAAAAAAAAAAAAAAAAAAAACAGGACATCCATTTTATTTGGGTACAGCATCGCACGACGGTGCAATTGTCAGTTAAAGTAACGCAGTGCCATATGGCAAAAAATGGCCTGGTCATTAAAGCGTTCCACCTGCAAAAAAAAGAAAACAGCCGGGGGGGTTTGGGGGGCACACGGATTCGCTGCAGATTCTGTGGCACTCTTTCAACAGAAGTGGGGGCAAATACCTGTATTAGACAGGTATCTGCTCCCCCTGGTTAACCCCTTCACTGCCAGTGTCGTTTACACAGGAATCAGTGCATTTAAATAGCACTGATTGCTGTATAAATGACAATGGTCCCAAAAATGTGTCAAAAATGTCAATGTGTCTGCCATAATGACGCAGTCACAATAAAAAAAAGCAAAAAACACAAAATCGCTGATCGCCGCCAGTACTAGTAAAAAAAAATAAAAATAAAATAAAAAAAATGCTACAAAACTATTCCCTATTTTGTAAACGCTATAACAACTTTTGCACAAACCAAACGCTTAATGCGATTTTTTTTACCAAAAATATGTAGAAGAATACATATTGGCCTAAACTGAGAAAAAAAAATATGTAGAAGAATACATATTGGCCTGATTTTTGGGGGATATTTATTATAGTAAAAAACAAACGCTTAATGCGATTTTTTTTACCAAAAATATGTAGATATTGGCCTAAACTGAGGAAAAAAAATGATTTTTGGGGGATATTTATTATATAAAAAACAAATAAGATTTTTTTTTTGGAATACATATTGGCCTAAACTAGGAAAAAAAAATGATTTTTGGGGGATATTTATTATAGTAAAAAAAATACCAGTTACACTTACCGGTAACGGATTTTCTAGGAAATCTTCCAGGACGGCACACCTGAGAGGATGACTGGTCACACCTGGCAGGAAACACAATTAACAAAGTTTAAAAAGCCCCACCCCTCCCTCTGACCCTCAGTTATGACAAAGTAAACACCCAAACCAGTGTCAGAGGGTACATTCTGTGAAGAATAAAACATCACCAACATTTAAGGGTAGGGAAGTAGGCCTGCCGTCCTGGAAGATTTCCTAGAAAATCCGTTACCGGTAAGTGTAACTGGTATTTTTCTCTAGTCATCTTCCAGGACGGCACACCTGAGACGATGAGCAAGAAGTTAAGGCCTACCTTAGGGTGGGACCACCGCCTGTAGGACCTTCCTGCCAAAAGCCAAGTCCTGAGGGGACAACAGCTCCACTCTGTAATGCCTCAGGAAGGTATTATGGCTCGTCCATGTTGCTGCCTTGCAGATCTGATCTATGGAAGCACCTGCCCTTTCTGCCCAGGAGGTCGCCAGAGATCTGGTTGAATGAGCCTTAAGGTGGGATGGAACCGGTTTATCCGAGTGTTTATAGGCTAATGCTATTGCCTGCTTAATCCACCTGGCTATCGTAGGTTTTGAGGCCTGAAGACCCTTCTTTGGCCCCCAAAAGTAACTAGAAGATGATTTGATCTCCTAAACTCCCTTGCCCTTTCTAGATAGACTAAAAGACAGCGTCTAACATCTAAAAGGTGCAATCTTTCTTCCTTCTCATTCTTCGGATTCTGGCAGAATGATGGAAGAATAATCTCTTGTGACCTGTGGAACCCAGAGGTCACTTTTGGTAAATAAAGAGGATCCTGTCTAAGGATTACCCTGTCCTCTAGGATCAACAAAAAAGGCTCTTTTATTGTCAGGGCCTGTAGGTCGCCTACTCTTCTAGCTGTGGTAATGGCTAGAAGAAAGGCCATTTTAAGGGAAAGAAATTTAAAGATCCAACGGCTCAAATGGCCCTTTCGTCAGGGCGTCCAGAACCAGGGACAAATCCCACGGCGGGAAACTAACTGTCCTTACCGGGGTTAACCTTTCCCTGGCTAGCAAAAATCTCTTAACAAGAGGGTCTTGAGCTAACCTTGTGTCAAAGAACACTGACAGGGCTGCTACCTGGACCCTAAGGGTACTGACCGCTAACCCTAGGTCTACCCCTTCCTGGAGAAAATCCAGAACGGTTGGAATCGTCTGGATAGTTCTCTGATTTGCTTGAGCCCATCTAGAGAAGATCTTCCAGACCTTTGCATAAATCTGTCTGGTAACCTTCTTCCTACTAAGGAGAAGAGTGTCAATTACCTTCTCCGAGCATCCCCTGTTCCTGAGGATCTCCCTCTCAAGAGCCAGGCCGTCAGGGACAGAAACCCCGGGTTGGGATGCAGCACTGGGCCCTGGCAGAGAAGATCCCGCCTGACCGGGAGATGTAGCGGAGGCCCGACTGACCACCTCCACATGGTGGGGAACCAGACCCGCTTCGGCCACCAGGGTGCAATCAGGATAAGGTCTCCATCCGACTGTGACAGCTTTTGAAGCACTCGTGGGATGAGTACCAGGGGAGGAAAGGCATATGCCAGGCTGAAGTCCCAATTCTGAGCGAGAGCGTCTACTCCTGAGGATCCCTGTTCTCTCGTGAGAGAAAAGAATCTCCGCACCTTTGCGTTCCTTTGACAAGCGAATAAATCTATCTCTGGTACTCCGAAATGACGTTTTACCAGAGCGAAAACTTCTTCGTTCAACTCCCATTCTCCCAGAAGAATGGGCTGTCTGCTGAGGAAGTCTGCTTGTATATTGAGGGATCCCTTTATGTGGACCGCAGAGATTGAGAGAATGTTTTTCTCTGCTTCTCCCAGGAAATCTTGGGTCAGTGCCCTTAGACTGACTGACCTTGTTCCCCCTTGACGGTTCAAATAGGATACTGCCACCCGTTGTCCGAGAAAATTTTAGAATCCTTGCTGGACGGTCGCCCTCCATATCCTCTGCTGAAAAGAGGTGTCCCCCAGAGCTGGTCTCTACATGGCTATCTTGATCTGAGTCCTCCCCCTCCTGGAACTCAGGTCAGAGCTGCAAACCTCCTCCTCTGAATAGTATGGGGCAGGTTCTTGAGAACCCTCCTGTAAAGGTAGATCTATCTTCCTGTTATTTTGTTTATCGCCGCCATTTTGTTGAAGCCCCGGCGCGCCGGATATGACGCGGCTACAGCAAAAAATCAGCGGCCCCCCCCAACCGTCCACACCAAAAAGTGCCCCAGCCTCTCCCATTCAGCTTTCTAGGGAGAGCAGAGGGAAACCCCTTAATTTAATGGCATTTGAAAAATGCTTGAGTGGCACCACTGACTGCTCTGGGTGATCAAACCTACCAAACCAAAAAACACAATCGTTTATTGCGCAAAAAATAAAAACCGCAGTGGTGATCAAATACCACCAAAAGAAAGCTCTATTTGTGGGGGAAAAAGGACGTCAATTTAGTTTGGGAGCCACATCACACAACCGCACAATTATCAGTTAAAGCGAAGCAGTGCCGAATCGCTAAAAGTGGTCTGGTCTTAAGCCAGCAAAATGGTCCGGTCTGAAAGTGGAACATCACTCTCTGAAGCCACACTACAGATTTTTAATCCTTAGCCCCGGTTCACACCAGTGCTGCTACTTCCGTGCAATTTTAAATTCACAGATCAGTGTACTTTGGACCCCCCTGATTTCATTGCGCTTTGCGACTTAGTTTAACAAAAGGTCAAAACAAGTCACAATGAAATAGAACAAGGTTTCTGCACTACTTTTTTGCGGAGTCGCAACAATCTGAACAGTTCCATTTCCAGCAAAGGGATGCAACTTGTCATGCGAGTGTGAACTGTCAAATTGCATGACAAATCACAGTGATGTGAACCAGGGCTGACGCCGCGAGCATTTGGTAAATAGATGTGGCACTTACCCCCGAAGGAGCTGCTGGTTTGATTTGGTCTTACCGTTATCTCACCTGCTTAATCTCTGTCTCAGGGGTCCGAATGGAAAGTGGCCCAAAGAATGTGAATTTCCAATACGCAGTCCTTTTTACTTATTTATAATAAAAGCAAAGTCTCACAATAAAATAAAAAAAGGTCAGAGGGTTAAGGGTTCAGGCACTTGGTAAGTTCGGATTTAAAGTATCCTTCAGATCCAGAGGACAACAGCTCCACTGACTGGATCCAGCCACCACCCGGATAGACCGCTCTCACTTGGCCTAGCAGCCGGTGTGGTATTTGACAAAGTCTCTGCCACAGACTTGTTAATTAAATTAAAGAATTCAAAGAACCGCCACACAATACCAGTCTCTTTCAGCCAAACCGGCGATACTGTATGGGCGCTGATCCGGGTTGCATCCTTTAACCACTTGCTTACCGGGCACTTAAACCCCCCTCCTATCCAGACCAATTTTCAGCTTTTGGTGCTCTCACACTTTGAATGACAATTACTCAGTCATGCAACACTGTACCCAAATGGGTTTTTTATTTTTTTTTTTTTTTGGCGCTATAAATGAAAAAAGACCGAAAATTTAGAAAAAAAATAAAAAAAACGCATTTCTTTGTTTCTGTGATAAAATTTAGGAAATTATTTTTTCTTCATAAATTTTGGCCACAATTTATACTGCCACATATCTTTGGTAAAAATAACCCAAATTAGTGGATATTATTTGGTCTTTGTGAAAGTTACAGACTCTACAATCTGTGGTGCGAATTATACAAAATTGATCACATCTGATGTACTGGTTGCCTATCTCATTTCTTGTGACCCGAACAAGCCAGAAAAGTACAAATACCCCCAAATGACCCCTTTTTTGAAAGTAGACATTCCAAGGTATTTAGTAAGAGGCATGTGAGCTTTTTGATGTTGTCATTTTTTTCCCACAATTCTTTGCAAAATGAATTATTTTTTATTTTTTTTCCACAAAAATTGTCATTGTAATAGGTTATTTCTCTCACATGGCATGTGTATACCACAAATGACACCCCAAAATACATTCTGCTACTCCTGAGTATTACGATACCACATATGTGGGACTTTTACACAGCCTGGCCACTTAGAGAGGCCCAACATGCAGGGAGCGCCATCACGTGTTCTAGGAGCATAAATTACACATCTAACGTGTTGACTACCTATTACACTTTTGAAGGCCCTGGAGTACCAGGACAATAACACGTGACACTGATGACAGGTGGCACTGATACGTGGCACTGATGACAGGTGGCACTGATACGGGGCACTGATGACAGGTGGCACTAATACGTGGCACTGATGACAGATGGCACTGATATCACGTGGCACTGATGACAGCCGGCACTGATGACAGATGGCACGGATACGTGGCACTGATGACAGATGGCACTAACAGGTGACACTGATGACACTAATGACACGTGACACTAATGACAGATGGCACTTACACGTGGCACTGATAACAGATGGCACATTTATTAAGTATTTTTTTTATTTTATTTTTTTAAACTTATGGCCGCTGCAGCCGTTCATCTCTCCCTCCTTACACGCTGTCTGTGTGAGGAGGGAGAGCGGCGCTGAGAGATGATCACACAGAGTTTCCCTGCTGCGCGCTCGTGAGCGCGCACAGGGAGCGAGGAAAGGAGAGGACATCATATGACGCCCTCCCGGGAATTGACATCCGCGCTGAGGCCGTCATTAGTCTACGGCCGGATGTCAAGTGGTTAACTGAGTTTCCAGGCTCCTCCAGAGATACCAGCCTTGCGCTCAGTCCTCTCCCAGAAAAGTCCTCCCCTGGATCCTCTAGTTTCTTGGCCTCTCTCTCCGCAGGCGAGACGGCACAGGACCTTCCCTGGATCAGTAGACCCCAAAGCTGCTTCAGGCCTACTCTTCTCAGGTGCATAGCTTGGGGCCAGCCGGCCCCGAAGCTCAGGATACACGCGGCTCTCCCCCAGGCCAGGAGGGGGAACCAAACGTGAAAACAAAAAAAAAACACAGACCCCACCCTAAAGGCGTCGGTACTTTAACCACTTCAGCACCGGCCTGTAGGCAAATGACGCCGATGGGATCTCCTATCCTGGGTGGGCGTCACATGACGTCCTCTCATTCCCGGTCGCTCAGGACACGGTGCACGTGCCCGGCGGCCGCGATGTCCGCCGGGCACCCGCGATTACCCGAGAACACAGCAGGACCGTGGATCTGTGTATGTAAACACACAGATCCACGTCCTGTCAGATGAGAGGAGACCGATGGTGTGTTCTCAGTACAGAGAAACACAGATCGGTCTCCTCCCCTTGTGAATCCCCTACAGTTAGAATCACTCCAGGGAACATATTAACCCCTGCAGCGTCCTAGTGTTAACCCCTTCCCTGCCAGTCACATTTACACAGTAATCAATTTTAAAGCACTGATCGCTGTGTAAATGTGAATGGTGCCAAAAATGTCCGCTGTGTCCTCCATAATGTCGCAGTCATGAAAAATAAAATAAATCGCAGATCACCGCCATTACTGCGTTTCTACACTCACTGGCGGTGACAGCGATACCTACGGTCAAGGAGAAACCAGTGCAACCCAGCTGAACTGGTACAGAAACCAGAACTTTAGAATAATCAGCCTGAAAACCAACTGCGGCTTCAGACAACTTAAATAGTTTGAAAAAAACAATAGTGACTGCTCATCAGGAGCCGGCGCTACATAGATATAATGCATGTTCCTACTTACAGGTTTTAAGCCCCCCCCCCCAGATTTCGAGGCCTAGGCAAATGATGTCATACATCCCAGAAGTCCTCAGGATGGGTTTTCTAATGCCAATTTTTCCACAGCTACAGCTCATTCCCCACCGCTCCTCCTCCTGCAGCCCATTCCCCACCGCTCCTCCTCCTGCAGCCCATTCCCCACCGCTCCTCCTCCTCCTGCAGCCCATTCCCCAATGCTCCTCCTCCTGCAGCCCATTCCCCATCGCTCCTCCTCCTGCAGCCCATTCCCCACCGCTCCTCCTCCTCCTGCAGCCCATTCCCCACCGCTCCTCCTCCTCCTCCTGCAGCCCATTCCCCACCGCTCCTCCTCCTCCTCCTGCAGCCCATTCCCCACGGCTCCTCCTCCTGCAGCCCATTCCCCAAGGCTCCTCCTCCTCCTGCAGCCCATTCCCCAATGCTCCTCCTCCTGCAGCCCATTCCCCAATGCTCCTCCTCCTGCAGCCCATTCCCCACCGCTCCTCCTCCTCCTGCAGCCCATTCCCCACCGCTCCTCCTCCTGCAGCCCATTCCCCACCGCTCCTCCTCCTGCAGCCCATTCCCCACCGCTCCTCCTCCTGCAGCCCATTCCCCACCGCTCCTCCTCCTGCAGCCCATTCCCCAAGGCTCCTCCTCCTGCAGCCCATTCCCCACCGCTCCTCCTCCTGCAGCCCATTCCCCACCGCTCCTCCTTCTATGCTCCTCCTCATGATCAGTAGCTGTAGAAGAATTTGCATTAACTGCAGACAATTTTTCATCAGCTACATGAGAATTAGTTTTAGAAAATGATCATTAGGGAATGATGATTAGTGGCTGCAGAAGAATTTGCATTATCTGTATAAGAATTAGTATTAGCCGAACATCCCGACATAGGGTTAAGTTGTTACTACTACTACTACTACTAAATGTAAAATAGATACAACTAAAAATAATCATAAATTCAATATACGAATACGAAATGAATGACACAAAAAAAAAAAAAAAAATACAAAATAAAAAAAAAAAGTTATATAATTAACCTAACACAAAACAAAAAAATTACAATTAACATTATTTGTTCGGTTGTTTATTATTTCTAATAATTTATTGAATATTTTTTTGGTCAGAGGGTTTAACTATTACATATTTATGATTTCTAGTTGTTTGCAAATTTGGGGGATTTAAGAGGGTTTGTGTAGGGGGGGGGGGGGGGGGGGGGGGTGTGTAGCATAGTGTTAGTGTAGGGGGGTTGTGTAGTGTAAAGGGGGGGGGTGTGTAGTGTAAAGGGGCGGGGGGGTTGTGTAGTGTTAGGGGGGATAAAGCTCAGCCCCCCCATAGTACACAGTGGGGTGATGGGATATATACGATGTATAGATAAGATGTGATCAGAGTGTCTCCTGGGGACACAGGGATATACATACATATATATTATATTACACACACAGTAGTCAGATGACAGGACCGGTGAAGTCCCCCCTCTCTCTGTAGTACTCGGACTTGCACTAGGCCCCCCCGCCGTTCTTCTCCTCCTCACACACCGGGCCCCTCCCTGCCCTCACCTGGGTTCCTCTGGTCAGGCCGCAGCCGGTGGTCTGAGCTCTCCGGAGCCGGCCCACTATGTTCTCCCCCCGGCGGTGCGCCGGTCCCGGCCGAGTTATCGCGGCCCCCACAGCAGCCATGGATCCGTCCGCCACCCAACAAACAGCGACAGCTCAGCGGACACAGCGCCCCCACACGGCCCAACGCGACACTCAAAGCGCCTGAGAGCGGGGCATGCCGGGAAATAGAGTCCCGGAACTGAGTAGGGGCACGCAACGGACGCAGAGCGGCGCAGACTGGGGGTGGAAGTAGCGCGCTGTGCATGTTGGGCAGATGAGGGGGCGGGGCGTTATGTGTCCAGGGGTGCCAATAAAAATCATGGGGCGCCCAATTTACACCTACCTTGTCCCACTGGGCTCCTGGGTTGTCCTAGTAGTTCCCTGTGTCCTAGGTAGGGTGGCCACATTTCCAAACTGCCATTCAGGGACACCCCCCCCACCCCCCACAGAAAAAAAAATGAATTTGTAATTTTCTGGGGTAGGTGCGTATCATGAAATCAGTGGGTCAGTGTGTGAGATCAAAAGTAAAGTGGGCCCTAGGCATCGAAGTTCAACAATGTGAAGCACAAAGTGTGTTGTGATGAAAAGTGGGCATGGCTTAAATTGCGCTAAATATTGGGCGTGGCTTAAAGGGGGTGTTGTTAAATCGAGTCTGAGATGACTTATAGTGCAGAATGTGATAATGTTAAATAGGGAATGCGAAGTGTATGGTGGTGAGTAGTATGTACAGGAGAGGAGAGGAGTGTATGGCGGTGGGTAGTATGTACAGGAGAGGAGTGCGGAGGGTATGGCGGTGGGTAGTATGTACAGGAGAGGAGTGCGGAGTGTATGGCGGTGGGTAGTATGTAGAGGAGAGGAGTGTATGGTGGTGGGTAGTAGGTACAGGAGAGGAGAGGAGTGTATGGCGGTGGGTAGTATGTACAGGAGAGGAGTGCGGCGTGTATGGCGGTGGGTAGTATGTACAGGAGAGGAGAGCGGAGTGTATGGCGGTGGGTAGTATGTACAGGAGAGGAGTGCAGAGTATATGGCGGTGGGTAGTATGTACAGGAGAGGAGTGCAGAGTGTAGGTGGTGGGTAGTATGTACAGGAGTGGAGTGGTGGGTGGGTAGAGGAGAGGAGTGTATGGCGGTGGGTAGTATGTACAGGAGAGGAGTGCAGAGTGTATGGCGGTGGGTAGTATGTACAAGAGGAGTGTATGGCGGTGGGAAGTATGTACAGGAGAGGAGAGGAGTATATGGCGTGGGTAGTATGTACAGGAGAGGAGTGCGGAGTGTATGGCGGTGGGTAGTATGTACAGGAGGAGTGTATGACGGTGGGTAGTATGTACAGGAGAGGAGTGTATGGCGGTGGGTAGTATGTACAGGAGGAGTGTATGGCGGGGGTGGGGAGTGGAGTATATGGCGTGGGTAGTATGTACAGGAGAGGCGTGAGGAGTGTATGGCGGTGGGTAGTATGTACAGGAGGAGTGTATGGCGGTGGGTAGTATGTACAGGAGGAGTGTATGGCGGTGGGTAGTATGTACATGGGTAGTATGTGCAGAGTGTATGGCGGTGGGTAGTATGTACAGGCGGAGTGTATGGCGGTGGGTAGTATGTACAGGAGAGGAGTGCGGAGTGTATGGCGGTGGGTAGTATATACATGAGAGGTATGTACAGGAGAGGAGTGCGGAGTGTATGGCGGTGGGTAGTATGTACAGGAGAGGAGAGGAGTGTATGGCGGTGGGTAGTATGTACAGGAGAGGAGTGCAGAGTGTATGGCGGTGGGTAGTATGTACAGGAGGAGTGCGGAGTGTATGGCGGTGGGTAGTATGTACAGGAGAGGTGTGAGGAGTGTATGGCGGTGGGTAGTATGTACAGGAGAGGAGTGTATGGTGGTGAGTAGTAGGTACAGGAGAGGAGAGGAGTGTATGGCGGTGGGTAGTATGTACAGGAGAGGAGTGCAGAGTGTATGGCGGTGGGTAGTATGTACAGGAGAGGAGTGCAGAGTGTATGGCGGTGGGTAGTATGTACAGGAGAGGTGTGCGGAGTATATGGCGGTGGGTAGTATGTACAGGAGAGGTGTGAGGAGTGTATGGCGGTGGGTAGTATGTACAGGAGAGGAGTGCGGAGTGTATGGCGGTGGGTAGTATGTACAGGAGAGGAGTGCGGAGTGGATGGCGGTGGGTAGTATGTACAGGAGGAGTGTATGACGGTGGGTAGCATGTACAGGAGAGGAGTGTATGGCTGTGGGTAGTATGTACAGGAGAGGAGTGAGGAGTGTATGGCGGTGGGTAGTATGTACAGGAGAGGAGTATAATGTACAGGAGAGTGTAGGCAGGAGAGGAGGGAGGAGTGTATGGCGGTGGGTATTATGTACAGGAGGAGTGTATGGCGGTGGGTAGTATGTACAGGAGTGCAGAGTGTATGGCGGTGGGTAGTATGGACAGGAGCGGAGTGCGGAGTGTATGGCGGTGGGTAGTATGTACAGGAGAGGAGTGCGGAGTGTATGGCGGTGGGTAGTATGTACAGGAGGAGTGTATGACGGTGGGTAGTATGTACAGGAGGAGTGTATGGCGGTGGGTAGTATGTACAGGAGGAGTGTATGGCGGTGGGTAGTATGTACAGGAGGAGTGTATGGCGGTGGGTAGTATGTACAGGAGGAGTGTATGGCGGTGGGTAGTATGTACAGGAGGAGTGTATGGCGGTGGGTAGTATGTACAGGAGGAGTGTATGGCGGTGGGTAGTATGTACAGGAGGAGTGTATGGCGGTGGGTAGTATGTACAGGAGGAGTGTATGGCGGTGGGTAGTATGTACAGGAGGAGTGTATGGCGGTGGGTAGTATGTACAGGAGGAGTGTATGGCGGTGGGTAGTATGTACATGGAGAGGAGTGCGGAGTGTATGCCTTTAAGATTCCAGCAAACCAGAAGTGATGTCATAACGTTGCTTCCAAGTTACTACATCCGAGACCCAATCAAAGCCGATCCCAGCTTTCTTCAGGGTCGCCGGCCAGCCAGCTGGTCGCTCTGGGCTCCCGGTGGGACGAGAGAGCCTGTGCGAGGGGGGGGGGGCGTCCACTCCAGTTGCTTGTGATAACAATCGAACGGCTGCATCAGTAGCTTCTGAAGACATCACATTGCTGATGAAACGCGTCAAGCTGGGACGCACGGTGTGTCACGTTGAGCTTAGGTGGAACGCATGCTGACACTTAGGCGGTTTTGCTATCACCACTAGCGCGGACGCCTGCACAGGACGTAATTTTGAATGTTTTTTGTATGCCAAACCTCACACAAGGGCTTTAATAAACTGGCAATACTTTTTTACGCTATGAGGAGTTGTTCTCCGTTTTTACTTTCTATCCTGCCCGTTAAGAAATCCTATCTTTGGAACCACTGTGGGTCAAAAGGAGGGGACGTGGGGAGCCGGCCGGTGGATACATCTTGGTCACGGAGACCTTTTAAGCCTTGTTTGACTTTTTTTGTTACAGGTGCCCCTGGGCGACGTCAAATGTACGACGAAACGCATCGGGGAGAGTCTCGTCGGGGACGTCACTGCTATACTTGTGTTCCAGATAGACGGGTTTTTGCATGTGTGCCGGCCTTGTATACGAATTCAGGAGTTTTTACACTACAATCTTGTAAGTGCAACTTGTATTTTTTAAGTTCATTAACCACTTCAATACCGGGCTATAGTCATATGACGTCCGCAGATGGGATCTCCCATCCTGGGCGGGCGTCATATGACGTCCTCAGACTTTCGGGCGATCGGGGATGAGGATTGTCCCTCGGAAACAACCCATCCCAGATCCATGTAAGGAGCCAATAAAAAATGTCCAATCACAGCCAGTCACATGTACTGCCCCCTAGGGCGCGTGCAGAGCGGCAATCGAGGACGAGACTTGTCACCCTGACACAACCCAACCCTGATCGCAGTAAAGAGCCAATTTAATTGGCTCTTTACCAGTAATCGGCTGTGTCCAATCACAGCCCGTCAAAGAATGTCAACAAACCGCCGTAACGAGATGTTACCGGGTTCTCCTCCTCACACACCGATCGTGTGTGAGAAGGAGATTGCGGTAACATCTCGTTACCACTTATAGTGTACACCAACCGCACTGATTGCCCCCTCCCCCAATAAAGATGACCTGTCACCAGCCATTAAAGTACCTGTCACCAGCCATCAAAGTACCTGTCACCAGCCCATCTGAGTACCCGAGGACCTGAGTCCCTGTCACAGCCCATCTGAGTACCTGAGTGCCTGTCACAGCCCATCTGAGTGCCTGTCACAGCCCATCTGAGTCCCTGTCACAGCCCATCTGAGTACCTGAGTGCCTGTCACAGCCCATCTGAGTACCTGTCACAGCCCATCTGAGTACCTGTCACAGCCCATCTGAGTGCCCGAGTACCTGTCACGGCCCATCTGAGTACCCGAGTACCTATCACAGTCCACCTGAGTACCTGTCACAGCCCATCTGAGTACCCGAGTACCTGTCACAGTTAACCTGAGTACCCGAGTACCTGTCACAGTCCTATGACGTCCTTGGTCTTTCGCTGCTACTGCGGGCCCCCGGGCCCGTGGCGTGGCGACCTCGGACACAACCCATCCCAGATCCATGTAAAGAGCCAATAAAAAATGGCTCTTTACCACTTGACCGGCTGTGTCCAATCATAGCCGGTCACATGTACTGTCTACGTGAATAGCGATCGTGCACGCACCTAGGGTGTGTGCGGAGCGGCGATCGGGGATGAGGCTTGTCACCCTGACACAGCCCAACCCCAATCGCAGTAAAGAGCCAATCTGATTACCCGAGTACCTGTCCCAGTTCATCTGAGTACCCAAGTACCTGTCACAGTTCATCTGAGTACCTGAGTGCCTGTCATGGCCAATCTGAGTACCCGAGTACCTGTCACAGTCCATCTGAGTACCTGTCACTGCCCATCTGAGTACCTGTCACAGCCCATCTGAGTACCCGAGTACCTGTCACAGTCCATCTGAGTACCTGAGTGCCTGTCATGGCCAATCTGAGTACCCGAGTACCTGTCACAGTCCATCTGAGTACCTGTCACTGCCCATCTGAGTACCTGTCACAGCCCATCAGAGTACCTGAGTATCTGTCACAGTTCATCTGAGTACATGAGTACCTGAACACCTGTCACAGCCCATCTGAGTACCTGTCACAGCTCATCTGAGTACCTGCCACAGCCCATCTGAGTACCTGTCACCAGGCCATCAGAGTACCCGAGTACCTGTCACCAGGCCATCAGAGTACCAGAGTACCTGTCACCAGGCCATCAGAGAACCTGAGTACCTGTCACAGCCCATCTGAGTACCCGAGTACCTGTCACAGTTCATCTGAGTACCTGTCACAGCCCATCTGAGTACCCGAGTACCTTTCACAGTCCATCTGAGTACCTGAGTACCCAAGTACCTGTCACAGTTCATCTGAGTACCTGTCACAGTTCATCTGGGTACCCGAGTACCTTTCACAGTCCATCTGAGTACCTGAGTACCCAAGTACCTGTCACAGTTCATCTGAGTACCTGTCAGCCCATCTGAGTACCTGTCACAGTTCATCTGGGTACCTGAGTACCTGTCACAGTTCATCTGGGTACCTGAGTACCTGTCACAGCCCATCTGAGTACCCGAGTACCTGTCACAGTCCATCTGAGTACCCGAGTACCTGTCACAGCCCATCTGAGTACCCGAGTATCTGTCACAGTTCATCTGAGTACACGAGTACCTGAACACCTGTCACAGCCCATCTGAGTACCTGTCACAGCCCATCTGAGTACCCGAGTACCTGTCACAGTCCATCTGAGTACCTGTGTGCCCATCTGAGTACATGAGTACCTGTCACAGTTCATCTGAGTACCTGTCACAGCCCATCTGAGTACCCGAGTACCTGTCACAGTCCATCTGAGTACCTGTCACAATTTATCTAAGTACGCGAGTACCTGTCAGAGTCCATCTGAGTACTTGAGTACATGTCACAGTCCATCTGAGTACCTGTCACAGTCCATCTGAGTACCTCAGTACAGCCCGAGTACCTGTCACAGCCCATCTGAGTACCTGTCACCAGCCCATCAGAGTACCCGAGTACCTATCTGTAGCCCATCAGAGTACCCAAGGACCTGTCACCAGGCCATCAGAGTACCCGAGTACCTGTCACAGTTCATCTGAGTACCTGTCACAGTTCATCTGAGTACCCGAGTACCTGTCACAGTCCATCTGAGTACCTGAGTACCTGTCACAGTCCATCTGAGTATCTGTCACAGTTCATCGGAGTTCCTGAGTACCTGTCACAGTCCATCTGAGTACCCGAGTACCTGTCACAGTCCATCTGAGTACCCGAGTGCCTGTCACAGTTCATCTGAGTACACGAGTACCTGAACACCTGTCACAGTCCATCTGAGTACCTGTCACAGCCCATCAGAGTACCCAAGTACCTGTCACCAGCCCATCAGAGTACCCGAGTACCTATCTGTAGCCCATCAGAGTACCCAAGTACCTGTCACCAGGCCATCAGAGTACCCGATTACCTGTCACCAGCCCATCAGAGTAACTGAGTACCTGTCACCAGCCCATCAGAGTAACTGAGTACCTGTCACCAGCCCATCAGAGTAACCGAGTACCTGTCTCCAGCCCATCAGAGTAACTGTGTACCTGTCTCCAGCCCATCAGAGTACCCATCTGCAGCCCATCAGAGTACCTGAGTACCTATCTGCTGCCCATCCCTCATAGAATATACGTTGGGGTGTTTGCTTTCCAAAATTAGGTAATTTGTGGGTAATTCCATTGTCCTGGTGCTCAAGGACCTATAGGTAGGAATGAAATGAGATCTGTAATTTATGCTCCTAGAACGCCTCAAGGTACTACTTCAATGTTGGAAAAAAAAGAAAAAAAGATTTTCATGTACTACTTCAATGTTGGACCTCTGTATGTGGACAGGCAGTTTAAAAGTCTCACACATGTGGTATTGCCATACTCGGGAAGAGTAGCAGAATGTGTTTTGGGGTGTAATTTTTGCTATATACATGCTATGTGTTGGAAATATCCTATAAATTGACAACTTTGTGTAAAAAAAATAAAAAAAAATTAAATAAAAAGATTTTCATTTTCTTTCCAGGTTTTCTGAAGACTTGTGTAAAGAAATTAACTGTTCAAAAGATTCATAATGCTTCATAGATTATACGTTGGGGTGTTTGTTTTACAAAATGGGGTAATTTTGTGTGTAATTCCATTGTCCTGGTGCTCCAGGGCCTTCAAAAGTGTAATAGGTCATTAGGAAATTAGAGGTGTAATTTATTCTCCTAGAACGCTTGATGGTGCTCCCTGCATGTTGGGCCTCTGTATGTAGCCAGGCTGTGTAAAAGTCTCACACATGTGGTATCGCCTTACTCAGGAGTAGAATTTATTTTGGGGTTTCATTTTTGCTATATAAATGCTTTGAGTTAGAAATATCTTATAAACTGTCCACTTTGTGTAAAAAAAAAAAAATAAGTTTTAATTTTCTTTTCACGTTTTACGAAGACTTATGGAAAAAAATGAACCGTTCAAAAGACTAATTATGCCTCATAGAATAAGACGTTGGGGTGTTTGCTTTCCAAAATGGGGTCATTTTGTGGGTAATTTCACTGTCCTGGTGCTCCAGG
The DNA here is from genome assembly GCA_028564925.1 of Lithobates sylvaticus. Lineage (NCBI taxonomy): Eukaryota > Metazoa > Chordata > Amphibia > Anura > Ranidae > Lithobates > Lithobates sylvaticus. The sequence goes on along the minus strand of CM053037.1, from coordinate 167,978,963 downwards.
GCATTCACAAATGTAATAGGTCGTTAGGAAATTAGAGGTGTAATTTATGTTCCTAGAACTCCTGATGGTGCTTCCTGCATGTTGGACCTCTCTGTGTGGCCAGTCTGTGGTAAAAGTCCCACACATGTGGTATCGCCGTACTCAGGAGGAGTAGCAGAATGCATTTTGGGGTGTAATTGGAAGTATGCATATGCTGTGTGTGAGAAATAACTTGTTATTGTGACAATGTTGTGAAAAAAAAAAAAAATTAATTTTCCCAGGAATTGTGGAAAAAAATTACAACTTCAAAAAACTCACCATGCCTCTTACTAAATACCTCATTTGGGGGGTATTTGTACTTTCCTGACACTTCAGAACATTTTTAAGTGAGGTCCCCCCCCCACCCAAGACAATACCAGGCCCTTCGGTCTGGTATGGATCTTAAGGGGAACCCAACACCAAAAAAAATGGCGTGGGGTCCCCCCAAAGATCCATACCAAACCCTTATCCGAGCATGCAGCCCGGTAGGTAAGGAAAGGGGGCGAACACTACCCCCCTCCTGAACCATACCAGGCCGCATGCCCTCAACATGGGGGGGGGGGGGGGGGGGGGGGTTGGTGCTTTGGGGCAGGGGGGCCCTGTCCCCCCCACCTCAAAGCACCTTGTCCCCATGTTGATTCCCGACAACCCTTGCCTGGTGGTTGTTGGGGTCTGCGGGCGGGGGCTTATCGGAATCTAGGAGCCCCCAGATCCCGGCACCCCACCCTATGAACAAGTAAGGGGCATTGTACCCCTACCCTTTCACCTGGGGGAAAAGTATCAATAAAAAAAAAAAAAAAAAAAAAAAAAAAAGTAAACTGGTTTTTAAAGTAATTTATTAGGCAGCTCCGGTGGTCTTCTTCTGACTTCGGGGGTCTCTTCCGACTTCTCTGGCCTCTTCTCCCGCTCTCTGGTGCCTTCTGCCGGGCTCCAACGATATCTTCTTTTACTAGCGTTGGCCCGGTCTTCTCCTCTGCCTAATCTCTTCTCATGTGGACCCGACGCTCTCTCCCACTGTAATGCGGTGTAGGCGTGCGATTTGTATAGGTATGGGGGCGTGGTCATCGGACGATGTCACCCGATGACCCCGCCCCCTTATGACGTCACAGCATGCTGGGACTCTGCCACCATAAGGGGCGGGGTCACCGGGTGACACCATCTGGTGACCACGCCCCCATACCTATATAAATCGCACCGCATTACAGCGGGAGAGAGCATCGGGTCAACATCAGAAGAGAGAAGACGAAGCACACCAAGATTCAAGTAGGAATACACATGAGTATTTAGATCATTTCTGCATACGGTATCCTAGAGTTCAAAGCTCAAAACAGCCAGGAAACTAGCACATTCAGCCATTGCCGTGTAAATATTTATCTATACTTTTTTCCTTTTACAGAGGAGCACAGCCAAAGCTCATTTGGCTGTACTTCTCCTGTGGATTACAGGAGTGCAGTTTGTTTTGCACTCCTGTGACACGTTTTCAGCAGACAGCGGGCTGAAGCCTGCTGTTGGCTGATGTCACAGAGAAAGTCCAGGCTCGGGCAAGATCACAACAATATGGTCGGTATACGCCCACAACCCCGAACCAGCAAGTCGCAGAGAGCCTAAGCCCGCCTCTCCTGCCCCCTCCACAGCCGGAGGGAAAGGGGAGGGGGCAGGGCAGACAACGGTGACTGACAGTCACAAGCTCTCCGCTCATGGAGCTCTAAGCACCAAGCGATCAGCTGTGTTTGATCACTTGGTTCTCAGTCTTAGAGTCGGCGGGGCTGCATCCATTTAGGCAAGTATAATTTAGAAAAAAACACAACAACTTCTCTTTTAAGATTTTATTGTAAAAAAATAAAAGATTTTTTTTTTTTTTTTTTTTTTACCTCGGTTGGGATTTATGTACACAGAGAAGATGGCAAGAGTAGTAAAACTATTATTAACACCTTTTTTTTTTTGTTTTTGTTTATCTATCCAGAATTAGTCTAGAAACACTTGTCCTAGGACTGAGAGTTTGGAGGTGAATGGTTGGCTGGGGCAGTGGAGGAGTGATCTGCGTCTGGTTTTTGTACGGTTTTGTGAGCTGGTAGAATAGAAGTTTGGATAATTCTGATCCTTAGCGGCTTCCTTTCTGATCTTTGCTGTCTTTTTCTTCCCAGAGAAGAATTCCTTCACCAGGTCTTCTATCTCCCACCTTTCTGCATTGTCCCTCTTACAACAGTTCAGCGCCGCTGGGTCTATGGGGTGAGCTTCTGTATTAAACACATAGCCTCCGGCCCCCACCACACATTCCCCATAGGGGGTCACCACCAAGTCAAATTCAGAGCCATCGTTGTGAATAAAGTTATCTGGATCAAACAGGAGGTAGAGGTATTTTATCGTCTCTGCTAGGAAGAAAGATTCCATGCGGTTGTCCAGCTTGTGATCTCGGACATCTTTAACCTACAAGAAAATTAAAATTGCACTCTTAAAAGTAGAACAGTGGGCAAAGTAAATAAAAAAATAAAAAAAAAACAACATGATGCAATCTATCACTAGCATTAAAGTGAAAGTAAACCCTTCCAAAGCACTTTGGCCTACAGGTAAGCCTAGATTAAGCTTACCTGTCGGTCCAATAAATATCTCCTAAACCTACATGGTTTAGGAGATTCTTAGAAATAAAAAGGCGCCGCTGTCTACGGCGCATACGCCGTAGACAGCGGCGCGCAGGCGCACTGCGCATGCTGGGTTCACGGCGATATGCCGCTTTTCTGCGCATGAGTGACGTCATCGCCGCTCCAGCGAATCACAGCTCTGGAGCGGCGAGACCCAGAAGTCACTCCGGCCCTGGATGGCAGCGCAGAAGATCGTGGATAAGGACTGCTTCGGGGGCTTCGTTTTCAGGTAAGTCTTTCATAATGAGCTAGTATGCTATGCATACTAGCTCATTATGCCTTTGCCTTGCAGGGTGTCGTTTTTTTTTTTTTTTTTAAGAGGCTTTACTTCCTCTTTAAAAGCTTCGTTTACCTTTGTGGACATTTCTTGTTAAATAAGAGATGGCTGCTTAAAACCCTAAACATAATAGGACACATAAATAGTACTTTTTTTTCTTTTTATATTTTTTTTAATATACACATGTAATAGGGCGCTGTAAAGCCCCCTTCTTAATTATACTTTGAATAATGTTTTGCACAAATTGAGTTTTGGTTATGGGTAGGCAAGTGGGTGGGATTTTTCCTTTTTTCTTCTCTCTTTTGAAGAGGACATGATCAAGGATCCAGTGTGTTTTCTCGGGGTGGATGGGGGTTAGTGTGGTGTATGTTAATGAAAAGATTTCTATAGGATATATATTGTGCAATGCGTTTTTCTATGTTGTATGGTGGAATTTGTCTTAAGAAAAAAAGTCATTATATCTATCCATCAAAAAAAAAAAAAAAAAAGATGGTTGTATTTCCCAACCCCCATTTACCGCAGTCATGTCATTGCCTCCTCCCCATCGGTTTTAAACCCATGATTGCCGTGCAATACACATGATTGGAACACGGTAGTACAGCAATTAGAGGTTTAAATCAGGTGTGAGGAGGCGACACTGTGCCCGGTGATCTTTGACTTCTCCCATGTTGTCCAGGTAGATCTCCACCCCTTTAAGGTTGCCTACCCCTGCAGAGGGATATACTTTGTTCATACTTCATGTCTGAGGTTTACAACCACTTAAAAATACTGAGCGCTATTGCTGCATGCCTTAGCCATATACAGGTAGTTGTGGGACTTTTACAAGTTGACTAAGAAAAAACAAAGTGCAGATGCACTTATACTTTTTTTTTTTAAATGAGAGGCCATAATACTGCTTTAAAAAGTAGGAATCGACCGATTATAGGCAAGGCCGATATCAGCATTTTCTGAAAAATCACTAATCAGTCGCAAACTAGACCGATATTACCGATCGGGTTGCCACTTCATCCCTTTAAACCCAAACACATTAATTACACAGGTTCTGAGGCTAATTAAATGCAGATAAGGCATCGAGTTTAATTACCACCTTAACCACTTCAGCCCCGGACCAATTGGCAGCCAAAGGACCAGGCCCCTTTTTGCGATTCGGCACTGCGTCGCTTTAACTGACAATTGCGCGGTCGTGCGACATGGCTCTAAAACAAAATTGGCGTCCTTTTTTTCTCCACAAATAGAGCTTTCTTTTGGTGGTATTTGATCGCCCCTGCGGTTTTTATTTTTTGCGCTATAAACAAAAATAGAGCGACAATTTTGAAAACAATGCAATATTTTTTACTTTTTGCTATATTAAATATCCCCCAAATATATATAAAAAAACATTTTTTTTCCTCAGTTTAGGCCGATACGTATTCTTCTACATATTTTTGGTAAAAAAAAAAAAAAAAAAAAATCGTAATTAGCGATTATTGATTGGTTTGCGCAAAAGTTATAGCGTTTACAAAATAGGGGATAGTTTTATAGCATTTTTATTAATATTTTTTTTTTTTACTAGTAATGGCGGCGATCAGCGATTTTTATTGTGACTGCGACATTATGGCGGACACATCGGACATTTTTGCCCCTTTTTTGGACCAGTCATTTATACAGCAATCAATGCTATTTAAAATGCATTGATTCATGTATAAATGACAGTTGTAGTGAAGGGGTTAACCACTAGGGGGAGGGGAGGGGTTATGGGCTGTGACGTGTGTGTTTTTTTTTTTACATTAGGGGGCGGGGCTGACGTCTGACGTCATTGATCGGCTTTCCCGATGACCGGGAACAGCCGATCAATGACAGGCAGAGTAGGAAGCGCGGGGAGAAATTTGTTTACACAGACCTCTCCCCGTTCTTCAGCTCTGTGAACCGATCGCGGGACACCAGCGGCGATCGGGTCCGCTGGTCCCGCGGCCGGGGTCACGGAGCTCCCGACCGGGTCGCGAGCGCGCCACTCGGGGCGCGCGCGACCCACAGGCAGGCAAATGCATGATCACGTACAGGTACGTGATTTTGCCGACGTATATATGCAGTGGCCGGTCGGGAAGCGGTTAATCAGCCACAGAACCTGTGTAATTGATATGCGTTTGGTTTTAACGGGATGAGGTGGCAACCCTAATTACCGATATTGCTTCAAGGGGTTTTACCAGGGTGATGCCTAGCTGTAGGCATCACCCCAGTACCATTCTTGAGAGCAGATGGTTGGCTTTATTGTAATAACAAACGATGTGGCTCAACAACCGCTTGGCTGTTATTACAAGCAACGGGAGGTGACACCCCCCCCCTCCGTCCGACCACTCACCCAGGCTCTCCCGTTCCACCGGGAGGCCCGAGCAACCATCCGTCACAATTGCCGGCTGGCCGAAGACCCAGACAAAGCCGATGCTTCGTTTCGGTCTCAGAACTAGTAACCAGGAAGCGATGTCATGACATCACTTCCCGGATTACTGGCATCTTAAAATGCACCAGTTTTAAACAATTGAAAGTATGCAAAAACGCCAATCTGGCGTTTTGAATACTTTCAAGTGCAGAGGAGGAGTTTGGGGTCTTATAGATCCCCCGATCCCTCCATAAAGAGTACCTGTCACTGCCTATTACTGTCACAAGGGATGTTTACGTTCTTTGTGACAGCAATAATAATAATAGTGATAAAAAAAAAAAAAGTGTAAAAATAATACAATTTTAAATGTACAGAATATCGGCTGTCTGAGAGGTGGCCGAAATATCGGTATCGTATCGGCACCAAAAAACGATATCAGTCGATCCCTACTTTGAAGCAGAACTCTGTTGAATCAATCTTGTAATTCATACGACCCTGCCAAACTGTACAACCACTGCAAGAATAACTGAAAATGTGTTCACTGGAGACACTGTACTTAATGGGTATCTGAACACTTAAAACCCAAAAGTGTCTCATTTGTCTTCTCTCCCCCTCCGGTGTCACAATTGGCACCTTTCAGGGGGGGGGGGGGGGGACAGGATACTCGTCTTTGACAGGTATCCTGTTCCCACTTCTGGGCCGTGGACCGTGACATCACCGCGGGGCTCCCTCCTCCCCTACCTGTTGCCAGGCCAGTAGGAGAGAGGAGCGGGGCCTCACGCATGCGCAGTAGGGTTCCCGGCATGAAGCCGTAAGACTACACTGTCGGGTACCCGTTACCCACAATGGTGGCGGCAGCACTCGACAACTGATGGAGACATCAGCTGCGGTGCCGACATCGCTGGACTCCAGGACAGGTGAGGGCCCTATTATTAAAAGCCAGCAGCTGCAGTATGTGTAGCTGCTGGCTTTTAATTTTTAATAATTTATTTTTTTGGGCGGAACACCGCTTTAAAAGTTTTTTTTTCACACATTTATACAGAGAACCCATAAGTAGCAGCATAGGGAAACTTACAGTAGCATATCCACAGTAAACTTTGCTGATCTTCTCGATGGATTCTATAGCATCTCTGCCAAGCTCTAGCAGCACAGGATCCTTTGTAGCTTTGTACAGATACATTGCACTCTCGATCAGCTCTGCAAGATCGACACAAGTATTATAACTCAGCATCACACCTTTCTGTATGAACAACTTTATAATAATGCTGAGGAATACCTGGCCGGAGTGGGTAGCCTTCCCTTTTGTCCACAGTAAATCCTTGAGGGATGTTGTAGAATTCAGGTAATCCACCAAACTGTTTCCATACGGTGTAATAGTTGTGGAACGTCTTCATGGCATTTCCAATATCTCCTATCAGACTCTGAAGATCAAAACAAACAGTTAAAGAGAAACTGCGGTCTGCTCACATAGTGAGAGAGAGAGAGCTGTGTATGATGTCATAAGCCTAGTCTAATGACCAGACAAGAAACAGGAAGTGGGCTGTATAAGGTATTTACTGGGAGAAAAAAAATGGTTTTACTAAACTAAAAGTTAAAACAACAAGGGCAGAAGATTTAATAGATGGAAAGATGAAAAAAAAAAAATGACTGAAGGTCCGCTTTAAAAAAAAGAAGTCCAGTCTGAGCTTGTTTGGCTGGGCTTCACCTACGGGTCACAGAAGTGCAATTCGTTTTGCCCTCCTGTGACCCGTTTTCAACAGAGAGCGGTCTGAAGTCCACTCTCCGCTGACGTCACTGGAATCAGTCCAGGCACCGCGTCATCCCAACTTCGGAAGTCTGGATCTGCCAGGTGCCTGGACTGATGGCAGTCTCAGCCTCCCAGGGAGCCGCTCCCCGCCCCTCCACAGCTCAGCGCTCCAATGAGCGTGGAGAAGCAGAGCAGGAGAGATGCTGATTGACAGTCAGCAGCTCTCCTCTCGGGGAACCGAGCCATCGGCGGTGTTTGATCGCTCGGTTCTCAGTGCAGAGACGCCGGGGGACAGATGCAGAATCGGCTAGCTAAGCAAAACCCATACTTCTCCTTTAAGTAAAAACCCTCGCTGGTGGCTTATTTTACAGTAGGCCAATTGAAACATGGACACAGTAAACACCCTTGTATGAAAAGAATGAGAAAGACGCACACGAAAAATGTCAGCTAGTATCAGGTTGTCAAGAAGCATACTGACTATTTCTTTTTGCCCTTGAATGTTAATTAGATGTATATTAAAAAAATAAATATAAAACTACTAGAGGTTCCTGGTGGACTGCTGTGCAATGTCCCACCAGAACTAGACATGTTCAGCAACCAAAATACAGTTCAGAAGTACAATGTTTTATCTGGAGAATTATCCATTACTGGGATAGGATTGGCGGACCATTTTCACACATAAAGCTATACATCCTTTCTTTGCATCACATAATGAAGTTTGTTTGTGAGCTTTTCTGACTATCCACTTTACTGCTATGGACCAGAATGGGTTGGCAAAGCCAATCACGGTCCTTCAGTGCCATAGGGGAACAACAGGCCTCAAGATATCAAACCAGGGATATCCAATCTAACCAGCCCAAATATTTTATATTTTGAGTAATGTTCGCCTACACTGGCAGGTTATACTTTGTTTTAAGATGTAGATTACGCCATTTACCCACCCTAAACTGTCATGGGGGAGGGACGGACATAAGAATGGCAAGTGTGCCAAGCAAGCGCGCAACACCCTGCAGGTACTATGCTGAAAGATGGCCACTCGGTACAGTTCCAGGAAGATTGGCACCATCACTGTATTAGTTAAGACTACTAAAGTGATTTACAGCTCCCACAAAGGTGGATGAGCATGTCCATATCAATACTTGCGTTGTGCCAAGCCAGGCCAATGTGAATTTGCTAAATATATCATCCTCGGTTCAGCTGTAATTAAAGTATAACTAAAAGGCAAAACTTTTTTTTTTTTTTTTTTTTTGGATAGAGCCGAGAGGGATTGGAACACCTGACAGTTTTTATTGTGGTTTTGCCCCCCTTTAAAGGGCAGGTTCACCTTTATAAAACAAAGAAAAAAAAGACCATACATTTTTTCACCACACTGGAACTTAAGTGGCGATGATAAACCCCCCCGATGAGAATAGATCCCCCCCCACAGAAAAATCTGTAAGGTGAACTTACACAGGACGTCCTCCTCATCCCCCCCTGGTCCCGCTAACCTGGGAGCGTGGCGATCTCTCGCTATGTGCCCTGGTATAGCCGTCTCACCAGTCTGGGGCTTAGAAATCCCCTGCAGCTTAATCTCCAAAATGTACCTCATCAGGAGGTATGTTTAGGAGCATTTTAATTGGTTTGCGCTGTCACATGGGCGGCGCCAACCAATAAGAACCTGCTTAGCCCGTCCTGTCACCGCAGGCGAAGAGCAGAGAAAGCCGCGGGGGGGGGGGGGGGTATTTAAAATCCTCGGACCGGTACAGAAGCTATACGAGCTGTCTGTGCGGGGGAAAATCGCCAGACTCCAGGTTAGTGGGACCGGGGGGTCCAGTGTAAGTTCACCTTACAGATTTGTTGTAAAGGCCTCACGCAGATATACTGCGGCAGAATGGCACGGGCAGGCAAAATCCCGTATATAAATGTGATTTTGCAATTGCCTGCCTGTGGGGCGCGCTCGCGACACGGTCGGGAGCTCCGTGACCCCGGCCGCGGGACCAGCGGACCCGATCGCCGCTGGTGTCCTGCGATCGGGTCACAGAGCTGAAGAACGGGGAGAGGTATGTGTAAACAAACCTCTCCCCGCACTTCCTACTCTGCCTGTCATTGATTGGCTGTTCCCGGTCATCAGGAAAGCCGATCAATGACGTCCTAATGTAAAAAAAAAAAAAAAAAAAAAAAAAAAACACACGTCACAGCCCATAACCCCTCCCCTCCCCCTAGTGGTTAACTCTTTCACTACAACTGTCATTTATACAGGAATCAATGCATTTAATTAGCTATGCTATAAAACTATCCCCTATTTTGTAAACGCTATAACTTTTGCGCAAACCAATCAATAATCGCTTATTGTGATTTTTTTTACCAAAAATATGTAGAAGAATACGTATCGGCCTAAACTGAGGAAAAAAAAAATATGTTTTTTTATATATTTTTTGGGGATATTTATAATAGCAAAAAGCAAAAAATAAAAACCGCAGGGGCGATTCACCCTCTCTATTTGTCCTTTTTTTATCATTGAAAGTAGAAGAAGCTACCCAGATTTTGGGTTGTCCCTAGAAAAGTAATAGAGGGGAAATCTTCCAATGAGTACACTAGTTCCGGTGGCTTAGGGGTCCCCAAAGAATTCCCATGAATTACAGGGATTTCTCACTTCCTGTTCAGCTATGGGACAGGAAGTGAAGGGAAATCTCCGCAATGGGACACAGATGTTTATTGAATTTTGTTCTATCCAAAATTTTTAAAAACATTTTTGCCTATAGTTCTACTTTAAAGTAGAAGTTCACCCAAATACTAACGCTAAACCTACTCGCAGCCACATTTTAAAACGAAATCTATCAAGCCCTGTAAAGCGCTGTTCTTACATGTTCTGCAGCCGCTCCGGTCTGGTCCCAATGCAGAGCGGTCAGCGGCAGCTTCTCCGTTTAGGAGAGGCAGCCGACAATGGAAGCCCTATAGTAACTCTATGGGTGACGTCGTTTCTCAGCCCTTGTCGGTTCTCTCCTTCACAGAGCTTCCGCTGCTAGAGACCGGACTAGATCGGCTTCAGAAAAGGTATGTATAGCGGTTTACTCTTTACAGGGCTTTGTTTTATAATGTGGCTGAGGGTAGGCTTATGCCGCGTACACACGATCGGACATTCCGACATCAAAATCCTGGATTTATTTCCGGCGGATGTTGGCTCAAAATTGTCTTGCATACACACGGTCACACAAATGTTGTCAGAAATTCCGAACGTTAAGAACGCGGTGACGTACAACGCGTATGAAGAGCCGAGAAAAATTAAGTTCAATAGCCAGTGCCGCTCTTCCGCCTGATTCCAAGCATGCATGGAATTTTGTGTGTCAGAATTGTGTACACACAATCGAAATTTCCGATCCCGGAAATTTTTGCTGTCAGAAATTCCCACAAAAAATGTCCGATGGAGCCTACACATGGTCGGAATTTCCGACAACAAGCTCCTATCAAACATTTGTTGTCAGAATGTCCGGTCGTGTGTATGTGGCATTAGAGTTAGTTCCACTTGAATTTATATTTCTGTAGTACTATTCTCCCTAGGAACTCAAAATGCTTTATCTGCTATTGGGACAGATGGTGAGGCAGAAATCTTGGGGCGCTCAGTAGGATATCATTTTAGGGCCAGTTTTAGACAATTGATCTACCAGCATTACTTGAGGAAACTGTAGTACCTGGAGGAAATCCACACAAGCACAGGAAGAACATGCCAACTCCATGCAGATAGTTTCCTAACCAGGATTCTAACCAAGAACCCCTGTGCCACATGGCAGAAGTGCCAACCTCTGAACTACTGAAACCTATTATAGGGTAGATGTATTACCTGTAATCCTGGCCAAAACGCCTCCAGGGACTGAAATACCGGCATGGATACTGTGCCCTTGTACATCTGTACCCACACATACCAGTCATCATACTTGGTGTAGTTCTGTATAGCCTTATTGTATTCTAAAGCAAAACACAAACGCATGTTTTCAAATGTTTAAAATAGACAACTTCCGACAAATATTTGAGGCATAAGAACTACTCTAAAAAAAAAAAAGGGAGGAGAAATATGGCCAAAGCTCTTTTTACCCTACTACACTTGTGTGGCTAAAGTCCCCTGTCAGCTGACCTTACTCAACTGCTCCAGACTCTGAAAGGATCCCAACTTTATTGTTGGGATCCACCCAGATGGGCGGTAGCGCGCTGCTGAGAGCCTAAGTCAGCCACTCCTGCCCTCTGCACAGCCAGGCGCTCCAGTGAGTGCTGGAGGGACAAAACAGAGAGCTGGTGACCGACGGTCATCGTCTCTCTGCTCACTGAAGTGAGCAGAGAGCCGATAATGTGCTAGTATGCATCGCATACTAGCACATTATGAAATATTTACCTTACAACTAAGCCCTCCAGTGGCACGCTGTCACCGCTGTTAAGGCTTCCACCTTCCCCTGGTCTTCCTTCCGGGTTCACGGGCTCTGGCTGTATGAGTGGCTGGCGCTGCAATGAGGTCATTCCCGCGCATGGGAGCCCTCTGCTCCAGGACAGAGCTCTAAAGGTCCGGCGGGGTATGCCGGACCTTCAGAGCGCATGCAACGGTGGCGTCAGCATCTAGTGTGAATATCTTCTTAAAGCCGGAAGTTTAGTAGATATTCACTGTACCAACAGGTGAGCCTTATTATAGGCTTATCTGTAGGTACAAGTTTACTACCAAAAGCGGAGCTCCACCCAAAATTGGAACTTCTGCTTTAAAAGGGAGCAACATTTGGCATGTGCTTTTTTTGGGGGGGGGGGGGGTACACTTTTTTTCAAGGGTCCCAGCTCCCACTTTCTCCCGGCGCACTGCGGCACTGGAAGGGAGATCACCTCTCCCCCCTCCGTCTTGGCAATCAAATGGGACACGTCACATGTCCCAGATGATTGCCGGCCAGTTATGGCGCGCGGCTCGCTCATGCACAGTAGGTGCCCAGCTGTGAAGCCACAACCGGGTGCTGTATTGCTTTGCGTCTATCTATTTGCCCACAGTTACAATGCCGGCGCCACAGAGAAGAGGGGGGAGACAAGCGGGGCTTCGTTCCCCCACATGGCTGGACCCTGGGACAGGTAAGTGTCCAATTATTAATTATAATTTTATATTATTATTATTAAAAGTCAGCAGCTGCAGTATCTGTAGCTGCTGACTTTAAATTTTATTTTATTTATTTTTTAAGCAGAACTCCGCTTTAAGCTTATTGGACCTGATCTCCCTGTGTGGCCATTAATAGTACTTACCCAGGAACATGGACATCATTTCTTCATCTTGCAGAAGGATGGCTCCTTTAACCAGGTATTCAAAGTATGAATCTACACCTGCTCCGATCCCGGAATCTTGGGCCACCCATTTTGAGGTCATGACGTCTATATGGTTCCCTACCTGTTAAAAGAATAATAATATAGAACAGTGCTGAAAGAATATAGAGTGTGCAGATTTACTAAAAATAAAAGTTTTCATTATAGGAAGGTGACCGGATCAGCCTGCTAACATTCCCTTACCAGTCCAATCTCAGAGCGGCTTTCCCACAATCCTTTTAGAGCTCGTCTGGCCACCCTTTCAAATTCCGGATCTCCAGTTAGGCGGCTCAATGTGGCAAACTCAATGATGTAAGTCCCTATACCCGCCGTACAGGTCACCGGGGTCTCTGTGGGGTTCACACCGTTTAGGAGGTTCACCGTGCCATAAGGCATTCCAGTTAGTGTGTCAAAAGCTGGAAAACATCAATAAACAGTCAGATTTTATTTTTGATGTACACAAAACGGGTAATGGATAAAATGCAAACCTTCACCTCAATTCAGCTTGAATGATCTCCTTATCCACATGGACTGTTATTTTCAATGAGACCTGAAAATAACAGTCGTATGGCTTAACGTGATGACCGTTATAGAAAATAAAACTCGTTTTATAGAATAAGGGTGTATTTATGTATATAAAAAAACTTGCAGAGCCAATCATCCTGTGCAATTGCATGTACATTTGTTCTGTGTGGATGGGGCAAAATTAAATGTTACAAGATATTTTATCTCCAGGTTGATTGTTATTCATTGAATAAAAAATAGCAATTCGAAAACTACCGCATTATAGCCACTAGATGGAGGTGATGTAATAGGTAGTAAATACTTTTTTTACTACTTGTGCAATGGCCATAATACTACCTATTACTACCTATATAATGGCCATAATACTACCTATTACTACCTATATAATGGCCATAATACTACCTATTACTACCTATGTAATGGCCATAATACTACCCATTACTACCTGTATAATGGCCATAATACTACCCATTACTACCTGTATAATGGCCATAATACTACCTATGTAATTGTCATATTACTACCTATGTAATGGCCATATTACTACCTATGTAATGGCCATATTACTACCTATGTAATGGCCATAATACTACCTATGTAATGGCCATAATACTACCCATTACTACCTATGTAATGGCCATAATACTACCCATTACTACCTGTATAATGGCCATACTACTACCTATATAATGGCCATAATACTACCTATTGCTACCTGTGTAATGGCCATAATACTACCCATTACTATCTGTATAATGGCCATAATACTACCCATTACTACCTGTATAATGGCCATACTACTACCTATATAATGGCCATAATACTACCTATGTAATGGCCATAATACTACCTATGTAATGGCCATAATACTACCTATTGCTACCTATTGCTACCTGTGTAATGGCCATAATACTACCCATTACTATCTGTATAATGGCCATAATACTACCCATTACTATCTGTATAATGGCCATAATACTACCCATTACTACCTGTGCAATGGCCATAATACTACCTATTACTACCTGTGCAATGGCCATAATACTACCTATTACTACCTGTGCAATGGCCATAATACTACCTATTACTACCTATGTAATGACCATAATACGACCTATATAATGGCCATAATACTACCTATTACTACCTGTGTAATGGCTATAATACTACCCATTACTACCTGTGTTATGGCCATAATACTACCTATGTAATGGCCATAATACTACCTATTACTACCTATGTAATGTCCATAATACTTGCCTATGTAATGGCCATAATGCTGCATTTTCCTGAATCACTCTATATTGTTATATAAACTGATTAACATTCGACCTGCACATAAAATAGCCTTTGATTTTGCCCCTATTTGTACAAAACAAAAATGTAAATGTACTTTCACAGGATAAACAGCTCTTCAAATTGAAGTGAATTCAGCCTCAGCCATAAAGCAGGCACATTTGTAGATACGCTATATTACCAAAAGTATTGGGACACCTGCCTTTACACGCACATGAAATTTAATGGCATCCCAGTCTTAGTCCGTAGGGTTCAATATTGAGTTGTCCCACCCTTTGCAGCTATAACAGCTTCAACTCTTCTTGGAAGGCTGTCCACAAGGTTTAGGAATGTGTCTATGGGAATGTTTGACCATTCTTCCAGAAGTGCATTTGTGAGGTCATGTTGGATGAGAAGGCCTGGCTCGCAGTCTCCGCTCTAATTTATACCAAAGGTGTTCTATCGGGTAGAGGTCAGGACTCTAAAGGCCAGTCGAGTTCCACCACCCCAAACTTACTCAGCCATGTCTTTATGGACCTTGCTTTGTGCACTGAGGAAAACAGGTGCATAGGCGCTGCAACCTTCCTACATAAAAGCACCGCCCGGTGCTCAGACCTCGAGGCTGCCAACACCTCCAATGTACCAGAATAAGGAAAGGGATGGTCGGCACTCAGGATGATATCCAAAATGGTATTTCTTTATTAAATACGTGTACAAAGCTGTAAACAGCCATTTAATAGAGAAATACCATTTTGGATATCATCCTGAGTTCCGCCCATCCCTTTCCTTATTTTGCTTTGTGTACTGGTCCAAACCATTTGGTGGAGGGGGGGATTATGGTGTTCGGTTGTTTTTCAGGGGTTGGCCTTGGCCCCTTAGTTCCAGTGATGAGAACTCTTAAGGCATCAGCATACCAAGACATTTTGGACAATTTCATGCTCCCAACTTTGTGGCAACAGTTTGGGGATGGCCCCTTCCTGTTCCAACATGACTGCACACCCGTCATGTTGAAAGAAGTAGTAATTAAAAAAATATATATATATAAAAATAAAAAATGACTATTATTTAATACATAGTGTACAGAGCAAATTAAATGTCATTTAGTTGGGGTTTACAAGTATTCTAACCAAAACCGTGAACCTGAAATTCTGCTGACCTGGCAAAAGTTTCCGGGCTGCATCTTCTGCCATGCGTAACAAAGGACCGGAACAGGGCCAGCCAGGCTCCAGCTCGAGACCGGCTCTCTTGGAGAGAAGATGAGCTGACAAAAGACCCCCCACCACTGAAAGTAAATAAAATTACAGTTTAGATTATTTGGCAAACAAAAACCGTGATATAATAAAAGTATGCAACCGTGTTATTCCATTACGCTTAAAGCCGGCCATAGACCGATTCGAACCATGCATGGGCAGGCTGAATGGACGCAAGTTGATCAATCGATCAACTTGGGTACAACCAGCCTGTCGGATTTTACATGCGATTACTGTGTCACTGTGTGCTTCCTTGCTCCCCAAACCTCCCCCTCCCCCTCCCAAAGGCTTCACGGAAGGGATTCCTCAACACAGACTGCGTTTATAGGGGATTAAGTGATTTTTCTTTCCAGCAACCCATGGTTGCAGGAAAGAAAAATGACTCAGTCTATGGTCAGCTTAACCCATTCTCACCCAGCATCTCTTTAACTGGGTCTGGCTGCAACCATTTTAACTGTGGGAGGCTGAAGCTGCCGCCTGTTCACTTCCTGGATTTATACAGACACACACCTCCAGCTCTGCAGCTCTCATTGGCCCTCTTATGAGAGAGCGAGAACGAGAGAGAGAACGAGAGAACGAGAGAGAGAGAGAACGAGAGAACGAGAGAGAGAGAGAACGAGAGAACGAGAGAGAGAGAGAACGAGAGAACGAGAGAACGAGAGAACGAGAGAGAGAGAGAGAGAGAGAGAACGAGAGAGAGAGAGAGAGAGAGAGAGAGAGAGAGAGAACGAGAGAGAGAGAGAGAGAGAACGAGAGAGAGAGAGAGAGAGAGAGAGAGAGACGAGAGAGAGAGAGAGAGAGAGAACGAGAGAGAGAGAACGAGAACGAGAGAGAGAGAGAGAGAGAGAGAGAGAGAACGAGAACGAGAGAGAGAGAACGAGAGAGAGAGAGAGAACGAGAGAGAGAGAGAGAACGAGAGAGAGAGAGAGAACGAGAGAGAGAGAGACGAGAGAGAGAGAGAGAACGAGAGAGAGAGAGAGAAGAGAGAGAGAGAGAGAGAGAACGAGAGAGAACGAGAGAGAAACGAGAGAGAACGAGAGAGAACGAGAGAGAACGAGAGAGAGAGCGAGAGAGAGAGCGAGAGCGAGAGAGAGCGAACGAGAGAGAGCGAGAGCGAGAGAGAGAGAGAGAGAGAGAGAGAGAGAGAGAGAGAGAGAGAGAGAGAGAGAGAGAGAGAGAGAGAGAGAGAGAGAGAGAGAGAGAACGAGAACGAGAGAGCCGTCATAAGCCTAGGCTTTTTACCAGACAAGAAATGGGCTGTAGTAAAGGCTGTACTGGCAGAAAAAAAAAAAAAGTTTTACTATCCAAAAGTTAAAACAACAACAAGGGCCGAAGACTTAATAAATTACTTCAAAGTTCCGCTTTAATGACATTCCCAGATCGGTTCGCATATCGCAGTGATATCGCAGTGCAAGCTGTCAATTTGGACAGGAATTGGAGCGCATTCTGGTGCGGACCAAAAAAAAGGCTCCTGCACAATTTAGGTCCCAATGCGATGCAAATTCAACCATAAAATCGGTATGGCTGAATTTGCATCGCACAGACATTGCATGTGATTTGCGCAGCAGTGTGAACCGGTCCTTTATGCCAGGGAAGAGGGGGGGGCAGAAGCACTGCCTGACCACATGACCACCATAATTGGCTGTCGATCCACTGGCTGGAGACTAGGAGCAGTCTTTGACGGCTCGGTCACTTTGCTCACAGTGTGCTTTAAGCACAAAAAAAAGCCTTGACCGTCCATGGATGGGTATGTGCAGCATGGGAGATGTTGAAACTTTTTCCATCTATTAATGGATACAGCTTAGTGTGCCACATAGGCTTCTGACTTGTGCTATGGAAGCCGGAGTGGGGGATGGTGGGGCAGCTATTGATTTTTCAGATTAAAGGGTCAGTTCATTCAGGGGTTGGTAGAGGTAAACCACTGTGCAGTAATTTCCATCACTCAGGAATTCTGAGATCCTTGCGTTTGCAAGCCTGCTATGCTCATTATCAGGTACTCCCACCATCCCTGCTGGATTTTTGTATTAATTTTATATTACGAGGAATGCTGGCACACACAAAGATTGGGGAGGAACACACAAAATTCACAGCTAGACAGGAACAGAGACCGGAATTATGGCAGAGATCTCATTGTTGGAGCACCCAAGATGTGTAAGAAGCCAGGGGCCGACTCATCTTCATCTTACCAGGTTCCACCTTATTCTACAATGTCACATTTGGTTGGGCTGACCCTTTAAAGTGGCTTAAAATTCCTAAAAAAAATTATTGGAAAATAATTATTTTTAACTCACCTCTAAATGCCTGTTGCTAGGGGGTCCCTCATAGTCTGCCTCCTTCAGTGCCCGGGCTGGTGACATCACTTCCCCTCAGCGCAGTCAGTCATCTGGGACACGTGACAGGTCCCAGATGACTGCGCGGTGTACCACGCGCTGCGCCGCTCGCACATGCGTAGTGGGTGCCCGGCTGTGAAGCCACAGCCGGGTGCCCACAGTTGCAATGCCGGCGGATCGGGGGGCGAGTGGAGCTTCGACCTCCCCCATCGCTGGACCCTAGAACAGGTAAGTGTCCGATTATTAAAAGTCAGCAGCTGCAGTACTTGTAGCTGCTGACTTTTAAATATTTTTTTTTTTTTTTTTTTTTTAGGGGAACACCTCTTTAAGTACACTTATATGTTAAATGAAGAACAAATGATCACATTCCAAAGAGAACCTCGGATGTTGGTCTCAAACACAGAAGCATTGACATCAATGTCGAAATCCACGGTGTCCTGGAGAACATTCACCACTCGCTGGAATTCCGAGACATTGCCGATAATCTGCCAATTCCAAAAGTAAATTATTGATTATAAAAGGAGCACTACATTTCTATTAAAGAGGTTACATAGACAGGTGAAAAAACACTGATCGTTGTATTTTAAGCTGTTGTCTAATCAGATTGAACTGCAATTCTCACTATGGGGTGTATTTAAAGTGCATTTTTCACTTTTACAGCAAAATTGGGAGAACATGTACTTTATATATTTGATACATGTTCCCATTAACATACCGTAGCTTAAAGGAGAAGTTTGGGGTTAACAAAAAAGCAAACATTTAGGGCTAGTTTACACTTGCTTCAAAACAAGGCTTCGGACAGGCTTTGTTAAAGCTCTCTGAATGTCAGTCAAATCTCCTGTCACTAAATAAAATGGTTATCTTACAGTCCTATTTACGCCTTGCTTTTGCTTGGTGCTTCCATGAGCCTTTGGTGAGGCTTCCATGAGCCTTTGGTGGGGCTTCCATGAGCCTTTGGTGGGGCTTCCATGAGCCTTTGGTGGGGCTTCCATGAGCCTTTGGTGGGGCTTCCATGAGCCTTTGGTGGGGCTTCCATGAGCCTTTGGTGGGGCTTCCATGAGCCTTTGGTGGGGCTTCCATGAGCCTTTGGTGGGGCTTCCATGAGCCTTTGGTGGGGCTTCCATGAGCCTTTGGTGGGGCTTCCATGAGCCTTTGGTGGGGCTTCCATGAGCTTTTGGTGGGGCTTCCATGAGCCTTTGGTGGGGCTTCCGCAAGACTTTTATTGGGGCTTCTGTGAGCCTTTTATTGGGGCTTCCAGCGAGCTTTGCCATAGACTTCTATGGAGGCTTTGAAGCACAACTAAAGCGACATGAGGTATAATTTTATAAGCTAAGCCGAAGCAAAACAAAAAGCAAGGTGTAATCAGGACTGTAAGCTAACCATTTTATTTAGTGACAGGAGCTTTGAATAGCATTCAGAGAGAGCTTTAACAAAGCATGTCCGAAGCCATGTTTTGAAGCAAGTGTAAACTAGCCCTTAATGTGTGCTGAAGCCAAAGCTTGTGTAAATGAGCCCTTATAGTCACCTCTATGCTGCAGCTTTCCCCACACCAACACAAAAAATGAGAACTGAGCAATCACATGACCGCTGATCACTCAGTTTTCAGTCTGCTCCAAGCAAAGAGCGGTGACTGTCAGTCAATGCTCTCTGCTCTGACCCTCAGTGGAGTGCCCGGGATGTAGAGGGGGCAGGTACAGCTGGCTTCAGCTCTCAGCAGAGCACCGGGAGCTACAATTCATACAGAATAGAGTGAATCAGGAAAATACAACATTATGGCCACTAGATGGGGCTGATGGTCATAAGAAATCAGCATTTCCTTCCTACATTTAGTTTCACGGGATGAATATCTCAGCAAATATTTATAAATACACCAGTATGGCCACAACTCAGAATCTACTACCAAATGTTTCTGCCTTCTATTCAGAGAAATGCAGGGGGGTTTCCGAATCCTTCTTGTAATGTTGTAAAAACTATTCATCATTCAGAGATGTCAAAACTGGTATTTAAGGTAGACCTATACTATGGGGTGGTTAGATAAAGAGAAGCAGCAGGGGTGAAATACTTTTCCTGGCCTTGCTTCAGTGTTAATCACATATAAATAACCGCCAAGGTCTTTGTCTCTGCCTTTAGCAGGATCTTCTCTAACCAAGCTAAGCATCTCAGACCTAGCTTTACTCTTTGATAGTGCCTGGCCAACAATATAAGGAAGGTCTATGACGGGGCCTCTGGTCCTATAAAATACCCACCAGCAGCGTGTCCAGAGCATCAATTAAAGTCAAAGAAAAGCTGCAATAAAAAGGAGAGATTACAATGAATACTTGACCAAAAATTTACAGATACCTGTCTCTTTAGCACATGGACTAAGGGCAAGTTCACACCACATGCAGTCCAGTGCGTTTTTTTTTTTCTGCATCAAAAAAACACATAGATAGTAGGTTATATGGTTTTCAATGGCATAGTTCACACCAGTGCAATCCAGAAAAAAAATTAAAACAAAATAAAAAAATAAAAAAAAAAAAAAAAAGTAGAACGTGCTGCATTTTTTCCCTGCACTGAACTGTACTGGAACGCAATAAAAACGCATAAAAAAAAAAAATGAGAAGGAGAAGAAGAAGGAAGAAGGAAAAAGGAGAAAGAAGGAAAAAGGAGAAAGAAGGAAAAAGGAGAAAGAAGGAAAAAGGAGAAAGAAGGAAAAAGGAGAAAGAAGGAAAAAAAGGAGAAAAAAGGAGAAAGAAGGAAAAAGGAGAAAGAAGGAAAAAGGAGAAAGAAGGAAAAAGGAGAAAGAAGGAAAAAGGAGAAAGAAGGAAAAAGGAGAAAGAAGGAAAAAGGAGAAAGAAGGAAAAAAGGAGGAGAAAGAAGGAAAAAGGAGAAAGAAGGAAAAAGGAGAAAGAAGGAAAAAGGAGAAAGAAGAAGGAAAGAAGGGAAGGAAGAAGAAGAAAAGAAGAAGGAAAGAAGGAAAAGGAAAAAGGAAAGAAGGAAAGGAAAGGAAAGAAGGAAAAGAAGGAAAGGAAAGAAGGAAGAAGAAGGGAAGAAGGAAAGAAGGAAGGAAAGAAGGAAGGAAGGAAGGAAGGAAGGAAGGAAGGAAGGAGAAGAATCCCCAGTACAGGAATATACTATACAGTCTATATTTTCTGAAAGCAGACACTCTGGGGAATAAAATGGAAGTTCTTCCAAATCTTTATGTTACATAATATTAAATGATCAAGCGCAAATTTTCAGTAAAAAAATAAAAACAAAATCAATTTTTTTTTTCCTTAACTGAAGATTTGCGCTTGATTAACCATTGCATTAATATTATCTTAAAGTAGAACTATAGGCAAAACACCCCCCCCCCCCCCCCAGTAAGGCCCCTTCCACACTTGTGCGACTTCAAAATCGCGGCACGATTTTGCCACATGATTTCAAGGAATGAGTGTGTAAGTGGCATCAAAATCGGACCAAAGTAGTGCAGGGACTACTTTGAAGTCGGAACGACTTGAAGTGGTACTAATATGAATGGCTGTCATTGGAAATCATGGGGAACGACTTGTCATGCTACTTTGCAGTCCCAAATCGTGGGACAAGTCGTATAAGTGTGAAAGGGGCCTTAGGGAGGGTTACAACCCGTCAGATATTTTTTTTTTTTCTCGCCATCTGTGTCCCATTGTGGAGATTTCCCTTCACTTCCTGTCCCATAGACAAAACAGGAAGTGAGAGGAAATCCCTGCAAATTAAGGAAATTCCTTAGGGGTCACCAGAACTAGTGTCCTCATTGAAAGATTTCCCCTCTATAAAACTTTTCTGGTGACAACCCAAAATTTGGGATTTTTTTTTTTTTTATTACTTTCAATGATAATGGTAAACAGGACAAATAGAGGAGGGGCAATCTCCCTGACAGGGGCTCGGACAGCAATAAAATCTGACAGGTGTTCTAATCCCTCTCCACTATCCAAAAATAATAATAATAATAATAATAATAATAATAAAAAAAAAAAAGCTTTGCCTTTAGATATACTTTCATTTTAGGTTACACAAATGCAATAAATTACCCAATTTCTGGTAACATATAAAGGTTGGAGTTGCACCAAGAAAATCGATACCAAACATGTAAAATTGCATGTGCCGTGAGACGAGGACAAACTTTGGTACCAAAAACTTTCCATAGGCAAGGTTTTTTTTTTTTTTTTATTCATTTGACATACATTGCCCTTCCATACGTTGCTGCAAAGGCCAGTTATATGTGAGAGCAGTGGCAAAAAAAATTGAGCCCAAAGGCCAACGCTGCGCTAGAAATGTAGAATATAAAATACAGCCGCTAGCACCTTCAAGTCAGATATAAACTCAATAGATATAAAATACAAAGTATAGTGTTGCGCTAATACAATTAAAATTATACAGGTAAAAAAAGACTGAAAAAGGAAAACTAATGGATGAGTCCCAAATGCACAGTCCATAGGAAAAAAGCAGAAATCAATATCCGTGTTTCATATAGATGGAAAAAGGTAAGGAAAAAGGTGATGATCCTTACGCAATTGTTTTTCATACACGGTACTGTAGCGAGTTACATTTCATTTGAAAGCAGAAAATAAAACTGCAATAAAGTGCGTCACTCGGGGAACCCCAGCAGAGCGCTTACCTGCCCCAGGTGTCCTGGCCATCGCATGTTAGCGGCCTCAGCTCGTCATACGGAAACGCGTTGTCCAGGTAATTGTTGTAAGCGTGATAAAACATGGACTTTACCCGATCCCTGGAAACAAACGTTCAGAATATTATCTGCCACTATTTACATCATCCCCACACATTACAGTCCTCACCGCTCCCCGAATTACAGTCCTCACCTCTCCCCGCATTACAGTCCTCACCGCTCCCCGCATTACAGTCCTCACCGCTCCCCGCATTACAGTCCTCACCGCTCCCCGCATTACAGTCCTCACCGCTCCCCGCATTACAGTCCTCACCTCTCCCCGCATTACAGTCCTCACCGCTCCCCGCATTACAGTCCTCACCGCTCCCCGCATTACAGTCCTCACCGCTCCCCGCATTACAGTCCTCACCGCTCCCCGCATTACAGTCCTCACCGCTCCCCGCATTACAGTCCTCACCGCTCCCCGCATTACAGTCCTCACCGCTCCCCGCATTACAGTCCTCACCGCTCCCCGCATTACAGTCCTCACCGCTCCCCGCATTACAGTCCTCACCGCTCCCCGCAGTACAGTCCTCACCGCTCACCGCAGTACAGTCCTCACCGCTCACCGCAGTACAGTCCTCACCGCAGTACAGTCCTCACCTCTCCCCGCAGTACAGTCCTCACCTCTCCCCGCAGTACAGTCCACACCGCTCCCCGCAGTACAGTCCACACCTCTCCCCGCAGTACAGTCCCCGCCTCTCCCCGCAGTACAGTCCTCGCCTCTCCCCGCAGTACAGTCCTCGCCTCTCCCCGCAGTACAGTCCTCGCCTCTCCCCGCAGTACAGTCCTCGCCTCTCCCCGCAGTACAGTCCTCGCCTCTCCCCGCAGTACAGTCCTCGCCTCTCCCCGCAGTACAGTCCTCGCCTCTCCCCGCAGTACAGTCCTCGCCTCTCCCCGCAGTACAGTCCTCACCGCTCCCCGAATTACAGTCCTCACCTCTCCCCGCATTACAGTCCTCACCGCTCCCCGCATTACAGTCCTCACCGCTCCCCGCATTACAGTCCTCACCGCTCCCCGCATTACAGTCCTCACCGCTCCCCGCATTACAGTCCTCACCGCTCCCCGCATTACAGTCCTCACCTCTCCCCGCATTACAGTCCTCACCGCTCCCCGCATTACAGTCCTCACCGCTCCCCGCATTACAGTCCTCACCGCTCCCCGCATTACAGTCCTCACCGCTCCCCGCATTACAGTCCTCACCGCTCCCCGCATTACAGTCCTCACCGCTCCCCGCATTACAGTCCTCACCTCTCCCCGCATTACAGTCCTCACCTCTCCCCGCATTACAGTCCTCACCGCTCCACGCATTACAGTCCTCACCGCTCCCCGCATTACAGTCCTCACCGCTCACCGCAGTACAGTCCTCACCGCTCACCGCAGTACAGTCCTCACCGCTCACCGCAGTACAGTCCTCACCGCTCACCGCAGTACAGTCCTCACCGCAGTACAGTCCTCACCTCTCCCCGCAGTACAGTCCCCACCGCTCCCCGCAGTACAGTCCCCACCTCTCCCCGCAGTACAGTCCCCGCCTCTCCCCGCAGTACAGTCCTCGCCTCTCCCCGCAGTACAGTCCTCGCCTCTCCCCGCAGTACAGTCCTCGCCTCTCCCCGCAGTACAGTCCTCGCCTCTCCCCGCAGTACAGTCCTCGCCTCTCCCCGCAGTACAGTCCTCGCCTCTCCCCGCAGTACAGTCCTCGCCTCTCCCCGCAGTACAGTCCTCGCCTCTCCCCGCAGTACAGTCCTCACCTCTCCCCGCAGTACAGTCCTCACCTCTCCCCGCATTACAGTCCCCACCTCTCCCCGCAGTACAGTCCGCACCTCTCCCCGCAGTACAGTCCTCACCTCTCCCCGCATTACAGTCCTCACCTCTCCCCGCATTACAGTCCCCACCTCTCCCCGCATTACAGTCCCCACCTCTCCCCGCAGTACAGTCCTCACCGCTCCCCGCAGTACAGTCCTCACCGCAGTACAGTCCTCACCTCTCCCCGCAGTACAGTCCTCACCTCTCCCCGCAGTACAGTCCTCACCTCTCCCCGCAGTACAGTCCTCACCTCTCCCCGCAGTACAGTCCTCACCTCTCCCCGCAGTACAGTCCTCACCTCTCCCCGCATTACAGTCCTCACCTCTCCCCGCATTACAGTCCTCACCTCTCCCCGCATTACAGTCCTCACCTCTCCCCGCAGTACAGTCCTCACCTCTCCCCGCATTACAGTCCTCACCTCTCCCCGCATTACAGTCCTCACCTCTCCCCGCATTACAGTCCTCACCTCTCCCCGCAGTACAGTCCTCACCTCTCCCCGCAGTACAGTCCTCACCGCTCCTCGCAGTACAGTCCTCACCGCTCCCCGCAGTACAGTCCTCACCGCTCCCCACAGTAAAGTCCTCACCTCTCCCTAACTTTAATCTCTTCATTACCCCACAAATTACAGTCCTCAGCTCCCCAACTTTAATGTCATTAGCCCCCCACATTATAATCATCATGCTCCTCCTCCAACTTTAAATATCCTCAGTATTATTATACCGCTGTGTCCCCATTAGGAAGATCTCCTTTCATTTCCTGTTCTGAGACCAGGAAGTGTGCAGAAATCTCTCCAACACACAGTCCTCACCGCTCCCCGCAGTACAGTCCTCACCGCTCCCCGCAGTACAGTCCTCACCGATCCCCGCAGTACAGTCCTCACCGCTCCCCGCAGTACAGTCCTCACCTCTCCCCGCAGTACAGTCCTCACCTCTCCCCGCAGTACAGTCCTCACCTCTCCCCGCAGTACAGTCCTCACCTCTCCCCGCAGTACAGTCCTCACCTCTCCCCGCAGTACAGTCCTCACCTCTCCCCGCAGTACAGTCCTCACCTCTCCCCGCAGTACAGTCCTCACCTCTCCCCGCAGTACAGTCCTCACCTCTCCCCGCAGTACAGTCCTCACCTCTCCCCGCAGTACAGTCCTCACCTCTCCCCGCATTACAGTCCTCACCTCTCCCCGCAGTACAGTCCTCACCGCTCCCCACAGTAAAGTCCTCGCCTCTCTCCGCAGTACAGTCCTCGCCGCTCCCCGCAGTAAAGTCCTCGCCGCTCTCCGCAGTACAGTCCTCACCTCTCCCCGCATTACAGTCCTCACCTCTCCCCGCATTACAGTCCTCACCTCTCCCCGCATTAAAGTCCTCACCTCTCCCCGCATTACAGTCCTCACCTCTCCCCGCATTACAGTCCTCACCTCTCCCCGCATTACAGTCCTCACCTCTCCCCGCATTACAGTCCTCACCTCTCCCCGCATTACAGTCCTCACCTCTCCCCGCAGTACAGTCCTCACCTCTCCCCGCAGTACAGTCCTCACCTCTCCCCGCAGTACAGTCCTCACCTCTCCCCGCAGTACAGTCCTCACCTCTCCCCAACTTTAATCTCTTCATCCCCCCACATTACAGTCCTCCGCTCCCCACATTACAGTCCTCACCTCTCCCCAACTTTAATGTCATCAGCCCCCCACATTATAGTCATCATGCTCCTCCTCCAACTTTAAATATCCTCAGTATTATTATACCGCTGTGTCCCCATTAGGAAGATCTCCTTTCATTTCCTGTTCTGAGACCAGGAAGTGTGCAGAAATCTCTCTAACACACAAAATAACAATGATTAGAGGATCTCTCCATGTCTATAACAATGAGTGTCTCTTCCCTGCACCCAGAGGAAGCCCCTTTGTAGGGATGCAATGTGTCCTGGCACATACCTGTAGTAAGCCATGTCGTGCTCTGTGATCTGGCTGTGCCTGGCATCGTAAGCCGGGAGGACGGCGCTGAGCAGCCCCAGACACACTATACAGCCCCCAGTCACCATCACACCCCACTCTCAGCTCCTACACCTCCACATCCCCGCTGCTGACAGCCGCGACACGCCCACTTCCTACTCTGAGGACGGCAGCCGCGCCGTGATTGGCTGCTGCGGCAGGCTACGTGCTTCCCGCTCCAGGATTGGATAGAAGTAATGACACCTCTCTCAGGCAACTGCAAGGGAAGTCTCCATCTTTGTCTCTGGCAAAGTTTTTTATAATGAACTTCTGCAAACGTGGAAGACAGATTAAAAAAAACAAAAAAACACTGAAAGTAATGCTTGTTGTTTACCATTTTATTTAGTTTTTACAAAAAATGCAGCATTTTCTTTTATAGACTTTTTATTTACATAATTACATATCTGCTTCATAGATCAGACAGGCTTTGCAATATTCTCTGAACAAATACAACTAAGGGCCCATTCACCCCAGACACGGCACATGACTACGTGTTTTTGACTGCTTTACATGCATTCGAAGCACGTTTCACGTGCGCTTGAATGCGTTTTGTGCTGCATTTCTGGGTTTGCTTTCTTATCTTAAAGGAGCGGTGTGTGTTGTGTTTGAAGTGCCTTTTTAGCGCGCGTGTGTATCGCGTTCCCTGCATTTGTGGTTCCACTCTGGGACTGGGTCTTGATTCGTAGAATTATGGGCAAAGCTTTTTTTTTTTTCATTTGGTATGGCGTAAGAGAGGCTTATAGTTTTTTTTTTCACCATCTGTGTCCCATTGCTAGATTTTTCTTCACTTCCTGTCCAATAGCCAAACAGGAAGTGAGATGAAATCCCTGCAAATTAACCACTTGCCGACCAGCCTCCGCAGTTTTACTGCAGCAGGTTGGCTCGGCTGGGCAAATCTACATTACCTTACGTCGCTTTCTATTGTGGCTACTAGTGGCGCGCGTGCCCATGGCTCGTCGCCAGAGCCGATGCGAGTGCCCGGCAGGCGCGATGACCGCCGGGCACCCGTGATCGCTCGTGACAGAGCGAGATCCTTTCAGGGGAGAAGAGACCATTCCTGTGTTCATACAAAGTATGAACAGCGATCTATCATCTCCCCTAGTAAGTCCCATCCCCCCTTCAGTTAGAACACAGTGAGGGAACACAGTTTTGTGGTGTCGTTAGTCAGGAAGGCAAATTCTGGAAATGTTGCGGGGGGTAAGGCAGCAAGATTTAGCCAGTGATTGAATGTGGGGCCTAAAGGAGAGGTCAGAGTCTAGGACTAGACCCAGCACCCTGGTATGAGCGGAGGAGGGATCAATGGTTGTTCCGTTGATCTCATGGTAGTCATTAAGGGGGGGGGGGGGGGTTTGGGAGGAGAAAATCTTACAAGCTCAGTTAAAAAAAAATTTAGTTTAAGGAAGTGGTTTGACATCATACATACTGATATGTCACTCAGTAAATTTGGGATACTTGAGGAGATCGAGGGGGATATCAGGGGAGTAGCGAGATAGATCTGGGTATCGTCGGCGTAGAGGTGGTATTGAAAGCCATGTGGGAGGTTATCAACTGGCCCAGGGAAGAGGTAAAGGGTGAGAATAGGAGGGGCCCATAGAAGGAGCGGAGCAGTTGGTGTTGTATGTGATGCTGAAGGTGCACTGAGATAGGTAGGAAGGGAACCAGGAAAGAGCAGAGTTGCGGAGGCCAAGGGAGTGGCGTTTTTTTGAGGAGGAATGGGTGGTCAACTGTGTCAAAGGCAACTGAAAGGTCTAAGGCTGGATTCACACCTATGCATTTTTAGTGCTTTTTGCAGATTTGCACAGCAGTCCATTTAACATTGTTTCCTATGGAACAAGTTCTGTAGTGCAAATCTGCAAAATGCAAAAAGCACTAAAAATGCCATAGGTGTGAATCCAGCCTAAGAGTATGAGTATGGAGAAATGCCTATTGGTTTTAGCAGTTAGTAGGTAGTTAGTGGGTTTATTAGGGCAGTTTCAGTGGAATGTTGTGGGCGGGAGCCAGACTGTACGGGATCGAGAAGGTTGTTCTTAGTGAGGTAGCAACTCATCCGATTGTGGACAAGGCATTTAAAAGCTTGGAGGTAAACGGGAACAGGGAGATGCGTCTTAAAGTGGTGTTTCCACCAAAAAAATAAAATAGCTTAAAATTCCTAAAGAAAATAAAAAAAATAATTGGAATTTTTTTTTTAACTCACCTCTAAATGCCTGTTGCTAGGGGGGCCCTCGTAGTCTGCCTCCTTCAGTGCCCGGGCTGGTGACATCACTTCCCCTCGGCGCAGTCAGTCATCTGGGACACGTGACAGGTCCCAGATGACTGGGCGGCGTATCACGGCGATGAAGCCACAGCTGGGTGCGGAGCTTCGACCCCCCGCATCGCTGGACCCTGGAGCAGGTAAGTGTCCGATTATTAAGCAGTATTTGTAGCTGCTGACTTTTAATATTTTTTTTTTAAGGGGAAGTTAATCAAACAAGGGGGGTCCAGTGAGGGTTCCAGTATGGTGGTAACCATTGCATGTTTTAGCGAGGAGGGAAAGGTGCCAGAGGAGAGGGGAAGGATAAGGATGTGGGTTAGAGAGTTTAGGATAGAGCAGGAAGGTGGTCGCAGTAATTGTGAGGGAACAGGTGGTGAGGTGGGCCATGGAAAGGAGTCTGCTAACTCCCTCAGTGGTAACAGGGTAGAAGGAGGAATGTATTGAGTGTGGTGTTGGACCTATTATGTTGCTTGGAGGAGAAAACTGGACAATGAATATCTTATCACAAATTGTGTTGATCCTGTTTTTGAAATCATTGGCAATCTCCTGGACAGTAAGGCCGCTTTGACACGAGGCGGACTCCGCTTCCACGGAGTCCGCCGGCTCAGCGGAAGATCTCTCCATTGATCTCCACTGAGCCGGTGGATGACAGGTCCCTCTCTGCTCACTGAGCGGGGAGGGGCTTGTCCAGCACAGCTGGTCTCTATGGAGAGATCGGATGAAAATGGACAGCGTGTCCGTTTTCATCCGATCCGATATCGACGGATTTGGACGTAGAGCCAATCCGTCTGCTTTTGGCGCCCGTTCAGGTCCGCCGTCAAAACTGACAGGCGGATCTGAACAGTCCGACAGTGTGAAAGGGGCCTAAGCAAGTTGGTGGGTGGAGGCAGTGAGGAGATGAAGAAAGGAAACAATGGTAGAAAAGAGTTGATGAAGATTGGATGAGAGAGTTTTGATGAGAGTAGTGTAGTAGGTTTGTTTAGCAGCATGGAGGCAGCTGTATATAAGAAGAGCCAATTCGTAGATGGTGAAGATTTACGCTACACTCGCTTACAAGCACGGATCTGTTTCTTGAGACTTCTGTTGTTGTTTGTTTGCCAAGGTTGTAGGAGGTAAAGCCTGGTTCTGCGTGTAGAAAGAGGAGAACAGTATTTTGTAGACAGAAGTGGCCAGGTCTGTGCTATTTTGATAAAGGGGAGTGGCATTGCACCCTTGTGACATCTCTGATTGAGCGCATGCTGGGTCAGTGATGTCACAAGTGGGCGGTGCCACCCAGTGATGTAACTAGATGGCCCCACCACTTAGTTAAGAGCTGACAAACTGCGGCAGCCTTCGTCGGGACTGAAGGTTTTTTTTTATTTATTTTTTCAGATCAGCAGTGGCAGCAGGTGTCCTGATGGACAATGGATCTACACCAGGGGGACTTTTTTTTCTATTTCTTATTAAAGGACTTGTCAAAAATTTGTGTTGTGTCTTTATTTACTTTTTAGGTGTATTTCTTCTGAAGTTACCTGTGGGTTTTTCTTTGTATGCTGAACAAATCTTCTCGGAGTTGTGGCTGTAATTTTTCTTCTTGGTTTACCTGACCTTGGCTTGGTATCAAGGAATCCTCAAATTTTCCACTTCTTAATAGGTGATTAAACAGTACTCACTGGTATAGTCAAGGCTTTGGATATCTATTGATATCCTTTTCCATCTTTATAAAGTTCCTTTACCTTGTTACACAGGTCTTTTGACAGTTTTTTTTTCTGCTCCCCATGGCTCAGTATCTAGCCTGCTTAGTGCATCCACGTTAAAACGAACAAACTCATTGACTATGTATACACAGACACTAATTGTAATTTAAAAAGCCACAGCTGTGGGAAATTCATCTTTAATTGCCATTTTAATCCACGTGTCACCTTGTGTGTCTGTACCAAGGCCAAACATTACAAGGTATGTAAACTTTTTATCAGGGCCATTTGGGTGATTTTTGTTATCATTATGATTTAAAAAGGAGCCAAAAAACTATGTGATAATAAATGGCTTCATGTGATCACTATCCTTAAACAAAAAAAAGTTTTTTTGCATGATCAGTCGTAGTTTCAATATGTTACAATTTCTACCAGGGGATGCACACTTTTGCGCACAACTGTATATCAGGGAGGTACACAGAGGCAGAAATCCAGCTTCTGGTTTGTGTTGATCACAGGATATGTGAAAATCTCTGAAACACATTGGTAAGTTCTAGAAAAGGTCCCTCAGCAAGGGGACAGAATGTGGTTTAATAGCCTATGCACCATATGGATTCTTTTTAGGAGATCTACTACCTTGTCACTAAAACATAAAAAATGTAAAGGTGCACTGTGAAGCATAAACTGTTGTTTTTTTTTGGGGGGGGGGTTGCTAAGAAAATGTTTTTTTCCTGTTTCCCTCAGTGCTGCTAATCTCCTATGGCCACTTCCTGTTTACACACAGGTTTTACAGTCGCAACAGTAGGTCAATGAGATTTTCTCATGGTGACAACAGTGGTCTATGCCTGCGCAATGTGCTTCAGCAGGACCCCTTATAGCCTCCACTGGAAACCTACGATGAGGAAACAGGCACAGGTATGAGGGAACAGGTATTGACACCCTAACAAGGGGTGCCTGAACAAGGACCTTCATGGTAGGATCACTAGGTAATATTTTAACCGATTCCCAACTGGCTCATATATATATATATATATATATACACACACATATACACACACACATACACACACACACACACACACACACATACACATACATACATACACACACACACACACACACACACACACACGGCAGCAGGATGGCTCTCCTGCTCGAACCAGCATGTATATACAAGGCGGCTCCTTTAAGCGCCATAGCAGGAGGCGTGCCCGCTGCACGTCAGGGGACCAAATGCGCATTGGCGGGAGGACGTGATCACCGCCAGCCACCCGTGATCGTGGGCACGAGAGCCAGAACGACAAATCCCTGTTCT
Source organism: Lithobates sylvaticus (assembly GCA_028564925.1). NCBI lineage: Eukaryota > Metazoa > Chordata > Amphibia > Anura > Ranidae > Lithobates > Lithobates sylvaticus. Next base: position 167,947,568 of record CM053037.1, on the reverse strand, counting down.
GACAGGGGAGGAGAAACAGATCGTCTGGTTCCTACTAAGTAGGAACAACGATCTGTCTCCTCCCCCAGTCAGTCCCATCCCCTCACAGTTAGAAACACACCTAGGGAACACACTTAACCCCTTCCCGGCCAGCGACATTTATACAGTAATCAGTAGCTATTTTTTAGCTCTGATTGTAGTATAAATGTCAATGGTCCCCAAAAAAGTGTCTGATCTTTTGCCCAAACCAATCAATATACCTTATTGCGATTTTTTTTACCAAAAATATGTAGAAGAGAACATATTGGCCTAAACTGATGAAAAAACTTTTTTTTTTTTAAATTTGGCATATTTATTATAGCAAAAAGTAAAAAAAAAAATGTTTTTTTTCAAAACTGTTGCTCTACTTTTGTTTATAGCGCAAAAAATAAAAACCGCAGGGGTGATCAAATACCACCGAAAGAAAGCTCTATTTGTGGGGAAAAAAATACGTAATTTTTGTCTGGGTACAACGTTGCACGACCGTGCAATTGTCAGTTAAGGCAATGCAGTGCCGTATCACAAAAAAATGGCTTGGTCAGGAAGGAAGTAAATCTGCAGATTTAAAGCAACTTTTGAAATTACATTAATTTTACGAGATTTTACTGATTGGGCTGTATTTTCTTTCTTGACCACTTGACTACTGGGCACTTTCACCCCCTTCCTGCCTAGGCCAATTTTCAGCTTTTGCGCTGTCACATTTTCAATAACAATTGCATGGTCATACAACACTGTACCTAAACAAACTTTTTTATCTTTTGTTCACACAAATAGAGCTTTCTTTTCGTGGGATTTGTAAAGGTTCATGTTTTCATCCCATTATCCTATGCATTAAGGTGAAAAAACACCTGGCTCCCCGGCCCTCCCGTTTTACTTACCTGAACCCTCGAACTTGTCCCATGGGGACGCGCTCTCTCTCTGCAGGGCGTTCTCGGCTCTTGATTGGGTAGATTGATAGCAGCGCAGCCATTGGCTCCCGCTGCTGTCAATCAAATCCAATGACGCGGGTGCCGGGGACGAGTCCTGCATTCGACCTATATGGAGACTGAATGCTGGACTTGGGAGCGCACCCACAAGGTAACCCCCCGGGAGAGTGCTTCTCCTAGGGGGTTATCTGATGTGGGGAGGAGCCGAGACAGCCACCGGGGGACCCCAGAAGACCAGGTTTGGGGCCACTCTGTGAAAAACGAGCTGCACAGTGGAGGCAAGTATGACACGTTTGTTATTTAAAAATAAATAAATAAAATTAACCTTTAGTGTCACTTTAATCAACCACCATTGGGTTTAGGTAGCACACACTGGTGGGACTGCACTGATAACCAGTTATCGGAAAGGCGTGCCAATAACCGGCATCCATTTACCTTCATGATCAGCTGTGATTGGACACAGCTGATCACATGGTAAAGAGCTGCTGCTTGGCTCTCTATCTCAATCTGTGATCAGCAGTGTCCAGAGGACACAGATCACAAAGCTTGCTGTCCGCACCCAGCAGAGAGATATCACCGCTCCAGATAGGTCAAGCAACAGTGGAAAACCTCCTCATCCAGCATGGAAGCCCAGGTGCCGGCAATGAATATAGCAATCAAAAACAGGAAGATCTGGACAGCTGCACTCAAAAAAGTTTTTTTGCCTTTTATTCAAAAATTTTTGTCAACAAAAATACAAGCCACAGCAGGAACAGACAGGAGCTAACGCGTTTCACACTTCAATGTAGTGATTAGTCATAGCTTAGTGATTCAATAGTGACTGTGATTTCTATGGTGTTGCAGTAGCAATGAACATATCTGTAGCACTGTGCAATCCTGTGTGATTAAATCGCTTTTATGCGCTACTGTGTAGCTTCCACTTTAACCACTTGCCGACCGCCTATCTAGGAATTTAAATCATTACTTTGACGTTAAATACCGGAGTTATGGCTGCAGCTAGATGCCATAACCCTGGTATTTTCATTTCTCTTTTCCAATCCTCTTTCAGGTAAAAGCGATCCCTGTGGCGATTTCCTTTCAGATAAAAGGGAGTCGCTGCGGGATCACTTATAGGTCTCTTTAACACTGCAGCTTGAAAAAGCTCAGTACAGCTTTTTTTTTTAACTAAGCTAAAGTACAGCCAATTAATTGTAATGTGATTATGCACACAGGCACATCAAAAAAATAAAACAAAAATTTTTTGTCGTCAGGAATTTATGCCTCATGTGCGCAAATGTCCATTTACATATTGTGCAGAATGAGAACGCAAGAATACGTTTTTGCGCATTTGCGCAAATGCATATACACGAAAATGCGTAAATATGCACATATACATAGAACTAAAAAAAATAAAATGCTCAAAACAGGAGTAGCATGTGCAAGAGGCCTTAGAAGCGGTGGGAGAGTTGTCCCTCCCGCTGCTTCCCGGGCTTACGTTACCGATCGGTGAGCCGGGAACCATCCAGCGCTGAGTGTCTTCGCATAGAGCAACATCATGACGCCACTTCCTGCTCTAGGGCCATGTAAAAACATATTTTATTTCTTAACGCAAAAGACAATTTTTTGGGTTTTATCTTTTGCTTTTTTTTTTTTTTTAATTAAAAAAAATAAATAAATAAAAAAAACACACAACAAAAAGATTTGGGGTCTTTTACCTTCATAAAGAGGACCTGTCATGCTGTATTGGATGTTTACATTCCTTGTGATAGCAATAAAAGTGATAAAGAAGTAGTGAGTGAGCGAGCATTAATTCTAGCACTAGAAATATATATTATATATAAACACACACACTTTTTTTTTTTTGACACAATTTTCATAACTTTGGTTCTGTATGCCACCATAATAAAATTGAGATGGAAACAATCCAAATGAATTTGAAGTGCAGACTTTCATCTTTAATTCGAGGGGTTGAACATAAATATCAAGTACACATTTTAGGCACTGCAACCATTTATTTTTTTATACACAGTCCCCCCATTTTCAGGGGTTCACATGTAATTGGACAAATATAATCATAAATAAAAATGTTCAGTTTTAATATTTTGTTAAGAATCCATTACAGGCAATGACTGCCAGAAGTCTGGAACCCATGGACATTAACAAAGACTGGGTTTCCGCCTTTCTGATGCTTTGCCAGGCTCTAACTGCAGCTGTCTTCAGTTGTTCTTTGTTTGTGGGTCTTTCTGCCTTTAGTTTTGCCTTCAGCAAGTGAAATGCGTGCTCAATTGGGTTTAGATCAGGTGATTGACTTGGCCATTGCAGAATATTCCACTTCTTTTCCTTCAAAAGCTCCTGGGTTGCTTTTGCAGTGTGTTCTAGATCATTGTCCATCTGTACTGTGAAGTGCCGTCCAATCAACTTGGCTGAATCTGGGCTGATATTATCTCTAAACACTGCATTTTCAATTCTTACGGCTGCTTCTGTCACATCAACACTACTAATGACCCAGTGCCACTGGAAGCCACGCATGCCCATGCTATCACACAGCAAGCTCCACCATGTTTTACAGATGACGTTGTGTGCTTTGGATCATGAACTGTTCCAAGCCTTCTCCACACTTTTCTTCCCATCATTCTTGTACAGATTAATCTTAGTTGCATCCATCCAAAGAATGTTTTTCCAGAACTGGTTTGGCTTTTTTTAGATGTTTTTTGGCAAAGTCTAATCCGGCTTTTCCATTCTTCAGGCTTATGAATGGTTTGCACCTTGTGGTGAACCCTCTGTATTTGCTCTTGTGAAGTCTTCTCTTGATTATAGACTTTGACAATGATACACCCACCTCCTGGAGAGTGTCCTTCACTTGTTTGGATGTTGTGAATGTTTTTTTGATGAGCTCACCAGTGTGTTCTTCTTTCCCCAGAATGTACCAAATTGTTGATTTGGCAATTCCTAATGTTGCTGCTATCTCTCTGATGGATTTCTTTCATTTTCTTCATGAAGCCTTACAGTGGCCTGTTTCAATTGCATGGCCTGCTCCTTTGAACGCATGATCACAGCAATAGATTCCAAATGCAAATACCACAGGTAGAATCAACTCCATACCTTTTACCTGCTTAATTGGTGAAGCCCACAACGGGCCATGAAACAGCTTATGATTCAATTGTCCAATTGCTTTTGGCCCCTTGGGAAAAAAAAGGCTATTCTTAAGAGCTGTAATTCCTAAACCCTTCCCCCAATTTGGATGTACATACTCTCAAACTAAACCTGAGAGTACGCACTTTCAGCCCATATCCCTTATATAACTAACTACAGCTTGAATATTGCAACAACCAACAGAGTGTGTGTGTGTGTGTTCCAAGTAATTTTCTAGCAGAAAAATACCGATTTTTACAACAAATGTCAGAAAAGGGCTGGGTCCTTAGGTGGTTAAGGAACCATTTGTTCCATCTACCAGCAATCAACTGCAGGAATTAATAGCACAACTGAGCTACTGAAAATCATCTGTGCAGTTTAAGCTTCTGGGAGCCACACACTGCAGTGCCCAAGATAACTGCCTCTGAAGCCTGCAGCTTGGCCCAATCCTGGCAACAAACAGACAGCACAATACTGTTTTAGATAGGTATACTATCAAAATGTATTTTTCTCGACAACTGGGTTTCCACCAAGTATGGAGGCTCAGGGGCACTACAACTGAATGTATACATCAAGTCCTAATTTACTGTATATATTATGTAAAGCCATTTTTTTATGGTTAGAACCCGTCAGATTTATTTTTTGCTGGTTGTGAACTGTTGGGGAGATTATGCTTTACTTTTTATGCCAGCAACACAGTAAGAAGAGGAGATCCCTCCAAAGCGAACTGATATCACCGCTTAGATAGTTGCCGCTGGAAGACTTTCCCCTCAACAACTCAAAACGGTTTGATTTTTTTTTTTTGATAACTTTCTGTACTAAAGAAAATGGCCACCAGTACAACTAAAGAGGGTGATTTTTTTTTCCAGGGTAGACCCAGCAATACTTGAACTGGGTTCTTTTTTTTTTTTTTTTCACAATCAAAGTTTTTATTGAGAAAAAGTTGCATACAATAGAAATATCAGGTTGATAGTTTGAGGTGCACAACGTAACAAGAATGGAGACTTGTATCGTCTCAACATTGGAACATATTAACAGAAAAAAAAAGAACGTAACTTTCAAGCGTTGTGAGATTTAACACATAGCGTTAGGTATTGGTTATTGATTGAACTGGGTTCTTACCTTTCAACAAAGCATATAAATCCACTCTGTATGCACTAGATGTCTTTGCAAACCCAGACAGTACCAAGTAAAAATAGTAATGACATATTCGCTGTGCTGCCTGAAAAGGCAGCACTGGGAGGGACCCCATAGGCCCCACCCACTACAGGCTGTCTGCAGAAAATGACAGGGGGGGCTGAGACAAGACCAGTCATCCTGCAAAGAGAAAGAGCAGCAGTGAACGGTCTTTATTACAGGAAGCTCTTGCACAGAGGTAAGGTTTCACACTGGATTACTGCACAGATCCAGAAGAAATACACAAATCACACCAAGATTCCTTGTAAGAGTACATGACCCCTGTATTTAGACAATAATTGCTAATCCTGGAGTGCAGCGTTAAAGCCGCATTCTGGCAAAACTAAAAAGTTGACCCTTGCAGTGGGGCTGCTACTGCACTGCAAAGGTTAACTGCCCATTTAGTCTTCAGGACCGCAAGAGCGCTTCTATTTACCTGATGCTCTGCTCCTCCAGCAAACAGCACTCCCATCTGATTTGGCAGTGGACTGTCCCTCAGCATCCTCCAGTCCAATACGGGGCTATGACCATGTCAGAGAACCTTAGGCTGCCCGAGTGCACGCAGAGAACACGCTGCAGGGACAGGTCTAGCCACATGGAGGAGGATCAGGAAAGTAAAACTGCTGCACTCGGTAAAATTAATTGTAAGCTACCGTCCCCCCGACACAAAAAAACAAATAAAAGACAAATAAAAAACACACCACACACTTCAAAGAACATAAAAAAAAAAAAAAAATCCCCAAACTCATAACTATTTGGCCTTTGCCTTATTTACAGTCTGCATAATGTATGCACAGTACATCAACCATATCTTCGATGTTCTGTCACATATAGTTGAGATGGACAGTTTCCACAACAAGAACATCCTGAGATGATGAGCTGGTTTGTCCGTGATGCAAAAATGAACCCGTGGACCATATCTGGATTCAGTGGCAGGCTTTTCTTTGATTGCAGGAGCTTTCGGAATTAAATTACTTTTCTGTCCATTGTCCACTAATCTAGGATCTTGATGAAAACGTTTAAATGCCTGTAGTGACAGCAAAAATCTCTATCAAATGTAAAATACTGTAAGTCTCCTTATTTTGGGTTTAAGGTAGCTTGTCATGATAACGTCGTACCGATCAGCTGGCTTGACACTGAAATGACCGTTCCTTTTATTAGTAGACGTTCCATCACTGTCATCAAGGAAATCTTTTGTCGTCTTCCCAATCTATTCCAAGCCTGTCAATCCATTGTGACCTGAACGCTGTCATTCTGATCATGTTTCCGAGCTGCAGGAGAAAAAGACATTTCTGAATAAATCAATGTACAAGTATTGGTATGAAAAGTCTCAGGGGGCATATGGGGGGGAACCCAAACGATATAAAAAGTCTATACACCCCTGTTAAAATGTCAGGTTTCTGTGATGTAAACAAAATACAATTTACACACACTTTCAGAAATTTTCCACCTGTATTGTGACCTATAAACTGTACAACTCAATTGAAAAACAAACTGAAATCTTTGTTTTTGCATAAGTGTGCACACCCTCTTATAACTAGGATTGTAGCTGTGTTCAGAATTAAGCAATCACATTCAAACTCGTGTTAAGCACATGCCGACCGCGCCATAGCCGAAAGACGTCTACAGCGCGGTCGGCTTGTTCTAAGTGGACGTCCTACGGACGTCCTCCCAGAAACTTGTTTCCGCGCGCACTCGGGAACATCCGTGACCCGACGGATCACGGTAAACGGCCGATGATAGCGGCCGTTTACCACGTGATCGCTCCGTCAAATGACGAAGCCATCACATGTACACAAACCGGCGTCACGTCATGACGCCGGTTCCTCCCTCCCCTCTCTGTACTGATCGGTACAGTGAGAGGGGAGAAGCAGAAAAGGGGTAGATGGGACCAGCCCTGTGGGCTGGATGTGTAGTGCCCACAGCGATGGTCAGTGCCTGCAATACACGGCCAATACTCTGCCACCACCGGCCAATAATTTTTAATAGAAACAAAGAATTTTTTATTACTGAATTTTCAGTATTTTTTGATTTATAGCGCAAAAAATAAAAAACCCAGCGGTGATTAAATACCACCAAAAGAAAGCTCTATTTGTGTGAAAAAAAGGACAAAAAATTCATTTGGGTACAGTGTTGCATGACTGAGTAATTGTCATTCAAAGTGTGAGAGCACCGAAAGCTGAAAATTGGTCTGGTTAGGAAGGGGGTTTAAGTGCCCAGTGGGTAAGTGGTTAAATAGGAGTTAGTACACCCCTGCCATCATTTAAAGTGCCTCTGATTAACCCCCAAATAAAGTTCAGCTGTTCTAGTAGGTCTTGCCTGACATTTTCTTAGTCGCATCCTACAGCAAAAGCCATGGTCAGCAGAGAGCTTCCAAAGCATCAGAGGGATCTCATTTTTAAGGTATCAGTCAGGAGAACGGTACAAAAGAATCTCCAAGGCATTACATATACCATGGAACACAGTGAAGACAGTCAGCAAGTGGAGAAAATATGGCACAACAGTGACATTACCAAGAACTGGACATCCCTCCAAAAATGTATGAAAATTTGAGAAGAAAACTGGTCAGGGAGGCTGCCAAGAGGCCTACAGCAACATTAAATCAGCTGCAGGAATATCTGGCAAGTACTGGCTGTGTGGTACATGTGACTACAATCTCCCGTATTCTTCATATGTCTGGGCTATGGGGTAGAATGGCAAGACGGAAGTCTTTTCTTATGAATAAAAACATCCAAGCCCAGCTAAATTTTGCAAAAACACATCCGAAGTCTCCCAAAATCATGTGGGAAAATGTGTTCTGGTCTGATGAAACCAAGGGTAAACTTTTTGGCCATAATTCCAAAAGATTTATTTGGTGCGAAAACAACACTGCACATCAAAAGAACACCATACCCACCGTGAAGCATGGTGGTGGCAGCATCATGCTGTGGGGCCGTTTTTCTTTAGCTGGAACAAGGGCCTTAGTCGAGGTAGAGGGAATTATGAACCGTTCCAAATACCAGTCACTATTGGCACAAAACCTTCAGGCTTCTGCTAGAAAGCTGAACATGAAGAGGAACTTTATCTTTCAGCATGACAACGACCCAAAACATACATCCAAATCAACAAAGGAATGGCTTCACCAGAAGATTAAAGTCAGAGTCCAGACCTGAATCCGATTGAAAACCTGTGGGGTGATCTGAAGAGGGCTGTGCACAGGAGATGCCCTCCCAATCTGACAGATTTGGAGTGTTTTTTGCGAAGAAGAGTAGGCAAATATTGCCAAGTCAAGATGTGCCATGCAAAAAGAGTGCTGTAATAAAATCAAAAAGGTGCTTCAACAAAGTATTAGTTTAAGGGTGTGCACACTTATGCAACCATATTATTTTAGCTTTTTATTTTTACTTCCCTCCACCCAAAAGATTTCAGTGTTTATAGGTCCCATTACAAGGTGGAAAAAGTTCTGAAATTATCTTTGCCTTTACATCAGAGAAACCTGACATTTTAACAGGGGTGGGTAGACTTTTTATATCCACTATATATACACATATACACACTGGCCACTTTATTAGGGTTTACAGAGAATGGTCCGAAAAAAGAGAAAATATCCAGGGAGCGGCAGTTGTGTGGAGGAAAATGCCTCGTTGATGTTAGAGGAAAATGGGCAGATTGGTTTGAGATTATATAAAAAAAAAAAAAAAAAGGCAAAGTAACTCCAATAACCACTCGTTACATTCAAGGTATGCAGAATACCATCTCTGAATGCACAACACATTGAACCAGATTGGCTACAGCAGCAGAAGATCACACTGGCCCCCCTCTCTCTCCCGATTGGCTCGCGCTGCTGTCAGTCAGCTAGCCTAAGGCGCTGCTGCTGTGTCATGCTCAGCCAGTCAAGAGGTAGAGTCGACAACTGAGACACTCGTGGACATCACTGGATAGAGCAGGGTTTCTCAACTCAAGTCCCCAAGGCTTACCCAACAGGTAAGGTTTTCAGGATTTCCCTCGGATGAAACAGCTGTAAAAACTGATCAAATCACTGTGCAAAATAATGTAAAGCCTGAAAACATGACCTGTTGGGCCACCTTGAGGACTGGAGTTGAGAAACCCGGGGATAAAGCATTAAAAGGTTACTACACCCCTCTTTTTTTTTTTTTTTTAAAACAAACATATCATACTTACCTCCGTTGTGCAGTTAGTTTTGCACAGAGTGGCCCCAATCCTCCTCTTCTGGGGTCCCTCAGCGGTGCTCATACTCTTCTCGAGTGCCCAGCAAGAGAAACGCTCTCCTTCGGGACTCCCGTGTCCTGCTACTGCGTCTATTGACAGACAGCAGGACTCGGCCCCACACCCCGTGTCACTAGATTTGATTGACAGCAGTGGGAGCCAGTGGCTGTGCTGCTATCAATCTATTCAATAAGGACACGAGACACTGGCTAGAGTTCGTGTGCTCGTCCCCGGAGCGAGAAATAAAAGGTTCAGGTAAGGGGGGGGGGGGGGGGGGGGTGCGGGGGGGGGGGGGGGGGGGGGGGGGGTTTGCGATCTGCTGCATGACAGAAGTTTTTTTTCACTTTAATGCATAGGATGCAATAAAAAAAGGTGAAAAACAGGACCCCTTTAAGATAAAAAAATAAAAATAAAACAAATAAATAAAATATATATATTTTTTTTTTGACTTTACAACCCCTTTAATAAATGCATATTTTTTATTTTAATAATGTAGGTGCATTACATTTATTAAATTTCTTCAAAAAGGTAGACGAAGCTTTTAAAATGAGTGGAAGGTAAAAGAGATGCCAGACATTCTAATGACTGGCTCTCCTCCATTCACAGTTCTCGTCTCTGTTAGACAGAATGCCAAAGGCCACTGCAGGCTCCACACTGATGCCTGCATTTTATGAATGGGCTGGAACATGCAGGCCGATTTGTGGACAAACAATTCAGTATATAGTAAGCCAGGGCTTGACAAAGCCCAAGCACCAGTTCAACAGGTCACTATCAGCCTGCCTGGCCCTGCCTCTGAAATGCGTTCTGATTGGCCACTTCACTCCCAGTTCTGACAGCTTCTTGACAGCTCTGTCTCATAGTGGTGGTTCCCTGGTGGCTCCCTGCATCCTCTCCCGCGATGGATCCGTCATCAGGGCAGCCTCAGCATGAATTTAGCACCCCTCAAGTTGACTTAGAGAGATCAAATGTCCGTCGCCTTGGATGTTTTGGGAGTGCATTACAAATGTTGACTACTCAATAAACAGCGCTACACTATTGGCGGCTTGGGGCCTCTTCCTCCCCCATCCCCTCTTATATAATGTTATACAACATCCAAATACGTGTAAAGGTTATCCCAAATAAACAGTGATATCCTTACAAATGTAATACATCTCTAGTTGTTGGCGCAAGCGAATCTTCTTCACATCATCATAAAAATTAGACTCGGATGCCGTCTCTACAGTCGGTGGCACTGTAAAAATCCGCATGATCTTCCTTTTGTTCCTAAAATAGAAGAAACATCTTAAATATCAAAGTGTCCTCCATCCATTCATAGATCAACACATTGCATTGATAGAAATGCATTTTTTCCTTTTTACTACTTGACCTCCGGAAGCCTTACCCCCCTTCATGACCAGGCCATCAGCGACTTATAGCAGGATTGCGATATCGTGGCGGACAATCAGACACTGACACTTAGTGAGAACCAGTGACACCAATACAGTGATCAGTGCTACAAATATGCACTGTCACTGTACTAATGACACTGGCTGGGAAGGGGTTAAACGTCTAGGGCAGGGATCTCAAACTGGCGGCCCTCCAGCTGTTGCGAAACTACAAGTCCCATGAGGCATTGCAAGGCTGGCGGTTACAAGCATGACCCCCCACAGGCAGAGGTACAATGGGACTTGTAGTTTCACAACAGCTGGAGGGCCACCAGTTTGAGATCCCTGATCAAAGGGTTAAATGTATGCCCAGCCAGTGCTTTTATGTACTGTGTGTGGTGCTTTTACTAAGGCCGGCCATACACAGTTCAAATCCTTAATGGGCAGGCTGAATGTACCAAGTTGATTGATCAACTTGGGTACAACCTGCCTGCTGGATTCTCTTGCGATTATCGCTACTGTCTACTATAGCCGCTAGTGATAAACACCATCTTCTCCTGGCAGGGGGGCGAAGCTAAAAGTAAATGGCCTGGCAGGAGGGATTCCTGCATCAATACTATCTGTGTGGACAGGGGAAATCGAGCAAATTTCTTTACTGCAACACGTGGTTGCAGAAAAGAGATTTGCTCCGTGTATGGCCGGCCTAAGGGATGTGATGGATTCTATTCCCTGCTTTGCAGGAAAAGAAAATCCATCAGTTCTCCTGCCAGGAGGGAGCTCTGCCTTGTTTAGATAGGCAGAGCTCAGTCCAGCCGCTCTTCCACACAATCGGCTTTTACTATGGGGCGATCATTAAGTGGCTATACTTAAAATAAAAAAAAATGGAGTAGTGGTTTAGTGTATAATTTCTTATATTATGGTCAATTAAAACGGCTCATTTTCAAGCTGTACTCACTATGGGACATGTGGTTCGGGACTACATCACAATAGGACACAGTAGTGACCGCGTTGGTCAGCAGGAGGAACCCTTCCAGTACAGGGAGGTCATTTTTACTAGCTTCTTATGCAAGAACAGCCATTTCTTTAGGCATCGATTTTTTGGAACAGGGTCACTTTAAGTCTTAAAAGGATAAGTACAGAATTATAAAAAGACAAACATATTCATCTTCATGCTGCAGCATCTACGTGATGCAGCAGCTGGCACCACTGGCTCCAAGCCCAAAAACTGAGCGATCACATGGCCACTGATTGCTCAGTCAGCTCTGAGCAGAGAGCTGTCAGTCACTGCTCTTCTCTCTGCCCCTCCAGTGCTCACTGGAGCGCCGGGCTGGTGAGGGTGTAGCGGGCTTCAGCTCTCAGCTAAGAGACAGCTGTTAATCAGGCAGCTGGATGGATCCAGACAACATTGTCGGGATACTTCAAGGAGCATAAAGTGGCTCTGTGACATCAGCTGACAGCAGGCTTTAGCCTGACCCAGAAGAGAAGTGTGACCTAAGCTGCATACTTCTCCTGTAACTGCTTGCAGACTGCCCCATGCACATATACTGTGGCAAGGTGGCCACTCTGTGCTACTTCCGAGCAGGGCTGTCTTTAATACCGATTAAACCCTGGGCAATGAAAAAATGTTTGGGCCCCCCACTCCATGCAGTTTTGCTCTCCACCTGCTTTGAGACATACAATAAAAAAGCAGCTAGACTCAAAATCAGTTTACTGAATCAGATCAGACAGCGATTAGTTGCCAGCAGTTACAGTGTATCATTACCGCTCACTGACTGGTTGCTAGAGGTTACAGCAGGGCTTGACAAATTTGCTTGGAATCTAGGAGCCAGCTAAAAAAGTTAGGAGCCAGTTTTTTTTTTTTTTTTTTTTTTTTTTTTTAACGACAACGACTGACAGGTGGCACTGGGCACCGTAGGACGTCCTCCCAGAACCTTGCTCCATTCGGGAACATCCGTGACCGACAGGTCCCGAGGACCCGGCCCATTGCGGTAAGCGGCCGCCGATAGCAGCCGTTTACCACGTGATCGCTCTGTCAAATGACGGTGCGATAACATGTACACAAACCGGCGTCACGTCATGACGCCGGTTCCTCCCTCCCCTCTCTATCGATCGGTACAGTGAGGGGAGAAGCTGAGAGATGGGACCAGCGCTGTGGGCTGGATTTGTAGTGCCCACAGCGCTGGTCAGTGACAGCTACACTGCCAGCACTGTGCAATACACCGCAATACTCTGCCAATAAATTTTAATAGAAACAAAGAATTTTAATTTTTTTTTTTACTGAATTTTCAGTATTTTTTGATTTATAGCGCAAAAAATAAAAAAAAAACTTAGCGGTGATTAAATACCACCAAAAGAAAGCTCTATTTGTGTGAAAAAAAGGACAAAAAATTAATTTGGGTACAGTGTTGCATGACTGAGAAATTGTCATTCAAAGTGTGAGAGCACCGAAAGCTGAACAGTGCCCAGTGGTTAACATTGCATGTTGCAATACCAACGGCCACCACAAGATGGCGCCATATCACAGAAGTATTTCAGAAGGCCGCAAAGCCGCGGCCTAAATTTCTGGCCGGCATGGCCCGATGCGATCGCACGGCGGGGGGGTCGGTGTCCACAGGTTGGCGGGGTACCGCAGCTGTGTCGCCCCAGGCGACAGGACCCCAAATCTAGTCGCAATTGCGCCCGGGCGACTGGGGTTTGTCGAGGCCTGGGTTACAGTACATATTTTCTGCTTATTGATTGGTTGCTAAAGATTACTGTACATCAATACTGCTCACTGATTGGGTACTGCACATCATTACTGCTTACTGATTGGTTTCTAGAGGTTACAACACATGATCTCCTCACTGCCTGCACACCATGGAATGGGGAGGCAAGGGGGGCCATTACTAGACAGAAAACTCCTAGGGATCCTAGGCTCAGTGGCAGTGCTGGGGAGAGTGTGATCAATGGCAATGCTGATTTTTTTTTATACTGACTACCAATATAAAGAGGAGTTTCAACACTGGCCAATGTAATAGGGGTTTACACTGACCACTAATATAATAGTAGCATTCACAGTAACCACCAATGTGAGGAGTGATTTACACTGACCACCAATGTAAGGGGGACATTCACACTGGCCACTAGTGTGAATGAAAGGATTCTACACAAGCACCAATGTAATGAGAAGATTTACACTGACCACCAATGTAACTGAGACATTTAGCCTGCGTTCACATTTGTGTGTCCGGAAAGAAGGCAAAATTTCTTTCCTGACACCACAGAAACATGCTGCCCTTTAGCAGATACACAGCAGGGAAAAAAAAAAAAAAACACGCACTAAATGCACAAACCAATCAATATACACTTATTGGGATTTTTTTTTTCAAATTGTAGAAGAATACATATTGGCCTAATTAGAAATTGGATGTTTTACATTTTTTTATTGGATATGTTTTATAGCAGAAAATAAAAAAATTGTCAGTGTTTTTTTGTTTATAGTGCAAAAAATTAAAACCGCAGAGGTGATCAAATACCACCAAAAGAAAGCTCTATTTGTGGGGAAAAAAAATAACAAAAACACGACATCAATTTTATTAGGATACGGACGACTGGGCAATTGTCAGTTAACCACTTGCCGACCGCCCCCTGTATATATACGTCGGCAGAATGGCACGTACAGGCAGAACCACGTACCTGTACGTGCCATTCTTCCGGCGGGTGGGGGGTCCGATCGGACCCCCCCCGGCCGGCGGGGACGGTCGGGATCGCTTCAGGAGCGATCCGGGATGAGGGGACGGCCAGTGGTTTCTGGCCACCCCCTCGCGATCGCTCCTGGCCAATCAGATGCTTCCTCTGTCTGTGTCAATCAAAACACAGGCAGAGGAAGTGATGTCACGCTCGGTGCGCCGGTCTATGTGACCGGAACGCCGAGCTGTGAACGTCTAAAGGTTAGTGCACCAACAGTACACTGACACCAGTACACATAGGCACACAAAACACCCCCCTGTCACCCCCAGATCACCCCCCAGATCACCCCCTCCCCCCCCAGTCACAGTGTCACTAATTGCAGTGATCATTTTTTTACTGATCACTGCATTTAGTGTCAGTGTGACTGTAATAACTGTCAGTGCAGTTAGTTTTAGGTCCAAGGTAGCCCCCTACCCCCCCCTAATAAAGGTTTAACCCCTTGATTGCCCCCCAGGTAACCCTTTCACCCCCTTTTGCCAGTGTCACTAAGCGATCGTTTTTCTGATCGCTGTATTAGTGTCACTGCTGTCGCTAGGTAACCATTTTTTTTTTTTAGGTAACCGCCATGTTTATATAGGTTCATAAATAGGTTTATAGGTCAGGTACCCCCATATTACAACCTAAATAAAGGTTTTAACCCCTTGATTGCCCCTAGAGTTAACCCTTTCACCAGTGATCACTGTATAACTGTCACTGGTGACGCTGGTTAGCCAGTTAGTTATTTCGTTATTTAGGTTCCCCGTCAGGTTTTATATAGCGTCAGGTACCCCCATATATTACCTAATAAAGGTTTTAACCCCCTGATTGCCCCTAGTTAACCCTTTCACCCCCTTTTGCCAGTGTCACTAAGCGATCGTTTTTCTGATCGCTGCATTAGTGTCGCTAGGTAACCATTTTTTTTTTTTTAGGTAACCGCCATGTTTATATAGGTTCATAAATAGGTTTATAGGTCAGGTACCCCCATATTACAACCTAAATAAAGGTTTTAACCCCCTGATTGCCCCTAGAGTTAACCCTTTCACCAGTGATCACTGTATAACTGTCACTGGTGACGCTGGTTAGCCAGTTAGTTTTTTCGTTATTTAGGTTCCCCGTCAGGTTTTTATATAGCGTCAGGTACCCCCATATATTACCTAATAAAGGTTTTAACCCCCTGATTGCCCCTAGTTAACCCTTTCACCCCCTTTTGCCAGTGTCACTAAGCGATCGTTTTTCTGATCGCTGCATTAGTGTCGCTAGGTAACCAGTTTTTTTTTTATTATTACTGTTACGGGTGACGCTGGTTAGTTAGCTTTATTTTTTATACTGTCAGGGCACCCGCCATTTATTACCCAATAACGGTTTAACCCCCCTGATCGCCCGGCGGGTGATATCAATTAGGTTTTAGGGTCAAATAAGGTCTGCGTCGCCCCAGGTTAGTGCCAGTACCGCAAACACCCACGCGCAAAGCATACACCTCCCTTAGTGGTACAGTATCTGAACAGATCAATATCTGATCTGATCAGATCTATACTAGCGTCCCAGCAGTTTAGGGTTCCAAAAAAAAAACGCATTGTTAGCGGGATCAGCCCAGATACCTGCTAGCACCTGCGTTTTCCCCCTCCGCCCAGCCCACCCAAGTGCAGTATCGATCGATCACTGTCACTTACAAAACACTAAGCACACATAACTGCAGCGTTCGCAGAGTCAGGCCTGATCCCTGCGATCGCTAACATTTTTTTTGTGGTAGCGTTTTGATTCAGTCGCTTCAGTCAGGAGCTTTTTACCTGTGAATCTCAAAAAAATAAAAAAAATAAAAATAGTTGTCGTTTTATTGTTCTCTCTCTCACTCTATTCTCTCTCTATTGTTGCTCTTTTTTACTCCATTCTATTCTGCAATGTTTTATTATGTTTTATCATGCTTGCTTTTCAGGTATGTAATTTTGTTTACTGTGTTTTTAGTGTTAAGCATTTTTTTGTTTTCAGGTGCGCCATTCAGTTGCAACGCGGATTTATTTATCTTGACAGCAACAGCGTTTGCTCCCACGATACATAAAGCCGCGACTCCAACGCTGTAGGAGGTGATTTCACCACCACAGTTAAAAAAAAGAGCATATATGCCGACGCCTGGGGGCCGCCGGGGGGGGAGGAGCGATTGGCTCCTAATGCCACGTACATACGGTCGAAATTCCGACCGTGTGTACACGGCATAACTTTTGCGGGAGGATGCCCCCATGCATCGGCATATATAAATGGTGCATGTATGCCCATCATTAGAAGTGGGTGGATGAAGGGAGGTATTCTAATGGTGGGCATACCCACCAATCAATCTCTTTTTTCGTTCAGCCAAGAGGCTGCATGAAAAAAAAAAGATTACAATATATGTCCAGTATGTTGCTGGACTTTGAATGGTTATACCAGAATGATGCCTGCAGGTTTAGGTATCATCTTGGTATCATTCTTTTCAGCCAGTGATCGGCTTTCATGTAAAAGCAATTCTAGCGGGTAATTAGCCTCTAGACTGCTTTTACAAGCAGTGGGAGGGAATGTCCCCCCTCCCGGATATAAAACCGCGCCATTGGGAAATTGGGAAAGCATTTTATCACACCAATCTTGGTGTGGTCAGATGCTTTGAGGGCAGAGGAAAGATCTAGGGTCTAATAGACCCCAATTTTTTCAAAAAAAGAGTACCTGTCACTGCCTATTGCTATCATAGGGGATATTTACATTCCCTGAGATAACAATAAAAATCATAACAAAGAAAAAAAATGGAAGGAACAGTTTAAAAATAAAATAAAAAAGCTAAATAAATAAAAAAAAAAACAAAAAAAAAAAAAAAAGCACCCCTGCCCCCCCTTCTCTTGCGCAAAGGCGTACACAAGCGTTGGTCTGGCGTCATATGTAAACAGCAATTGCACCATGCATGTGAGGTATCACCGCGAAGGTCAGATCGAGGGCAGTAATTTTAGCAGTAGACCTCCTCCGTGAATCTAATGTGGTATCATGTAAAGGCTTTTAAAGGCTTTTAAAAATGTATGTAGTTTGTCGCCACTGCGTGTTTGTGCGCAATTTTAAAGCATGTCGTGTTTGGTATCCATGTACTCGGCCTAAGATCATATTTTTTATTTCATCAAAAATTTGAGCAATATAGTGTGTTTTTAGTGCATTAAAATAAAAAAAAGTGTATTTTTTCCACAAAAAATGCGTTTGAAAAATCGCTGCGCAAATACTGTGTGGAAAAAAAAAATGCAACACCCACCATTTTAATCTGTAGGGCCTTTGCTTTAACATTATATATAGTGTTTGGGGGTTCAACGTAATTTTCTTGCAAAAAAAAAATATGTTTTCATGTAAACAAAAAGTGTTAGAAAGGGCTTTGTCTACAAGTGGTTAGAAGAGTGGGTGACGTGTGACATAGGCTTCTAAATGTTGTGCATAAAATGCCAGGACAGTTCAAACCCCCCCCAAATGACCCCATTTTGGAAAGTAGACACCCCAAGCTATTTGATGAGAGCAATGTTGAGCCCATTAAATATTTTTTTTTTTTGTCCCAAGAGATTGAATAATGAAAAAAAAAAAATATATATATATTTTTTTACAAAAAGTTGTCACTAAATGATATATTGCTCAAACATGTCATGGGCATATGTGGAAATACACCCCAAAATACATTCTGTTGCTTCTCCTGAGTACGGGGATACCACATGTGTGGGACTTTTTGGGAGCCTAGCTGCGTACGGAACCCCAAACCCAATCACCGCCTTCAGGCTTTCTAAGGGTGTAATTTTTTTATTTCACTTCTCACTGCCAATCACAGTTTCGGAGGCCATGGAATGCCCAGATGGCATAAAACCCCCCAAAATGACCCCATTTTGGAAAGTAGACACCCCCAGCTATTTGCTGAGAGGTATGGTGAGTATTTTGCAGATCTCGCTTTTTGTCACAAAGTTATGAAAATTGAAAAAAAGAAAAAAAAAATTTTTTTTCTTTACTTTCTTCATTTTCAAAAACAAATGAGAGCTGTAAAATACTCACCATGCCTCTCAACAAATAGCTTGGGGTGTCTACTTTCCAAAATGGGGTCATTTGGGGGGGTTTTGTGCTATTTTGGCATTTTATGGCCTTCGAAACGGTGATAGGTAGTGAGGAGTGAAATCAAAAATTTGCACCCTTAGAAATCCTGAAGGCGGTGCTTGGGTTTCGGGCCCCGTACGCGGCTAGGCTCCCAAAAAGTCCCACACATGTGGTATCCCCATACTCAGGAGAAGCAGCAAAATGTATTTTGGGGTGCAATTCCACATATAACTATGGCATGTGTGAGCAATATATCATTTAGTGACAACTTTTTGAAAAAAAAAAAAATCTTTTTTATTTTTGTCTTTATTCAATCACTTGGGACTAAAAAAAAAAATATTCAATGGGCTCAACATGCCTCTCAGCAAATAGCTTGGGGTGTCTACTTTCCAAAATGGGGTCATTTGGGGGGTTTTGTACTTCTCTGCCATTTTAGCACCTCAAGAAATGAAATAGGCAGTCATAAATTAAAAGCGGTGTAAATTCCAGAAAATGTACTCTAGTTTGTAGACGCTATAACTTTTGCGCAAACCAATAAATATACGCTTATTGGCATTTTTTTTTACTAAAGACATGTGGCTGAATACATTTTGGCCCAAATGTTTGACTAAAATTGAGTTTATTAGATTTTTTTTATAACAAAAAGTAGAAAATCTCTTTTTTTTTCAAAATTTTCGCTCTTTTTTCCGTTTATATCGCAAAAAATAAAAATCACAGAGGCAATCAAATACCATCAAAAGAAAGCTCTATTTGTGGGAAGAAAAGGACGCAAATTTCGTTTGGTTACAAAATTGCATGACCGCGCAATTACCAGTTAAAGTAGTGCAGTGCGAAATTGAAAAAAGACCTCTGGTCCTTTGGCTGCCAAATGGTCCGGGGCTGAAGTGGTTAAAGTAACGCAGTGCTGTCTCCCGGAAAAATGGCCTGGTTATGAAGGGGGGGACCTTCCAGAGTGGAAGTGGTTAAACCAAAATGATAAGCTTAGAGATACAATATGATAAAATCAATAAAAAGATCTACAAGAAGGCCAACAACTCACTTCCTGGCATACATGAAGAGACCGAAGCTCACAAGAATCACGATCAAGTAGACGTTGGTGGCTTCATTCCAGGCTTCATGTACGGAGTAGTCAATGTTACCGTCATCCGCCATCACCCCATATCCTCCAGCCATAGCCCCTGGGGGGAAAAAAAGTGTAACGGGATAAAGAATTAATAACAATTAAAGCAAACCTAAGACGAGAGAAATGTAGCCGATCTATTAAAAATGCTAGCTGCCTGGCTGACAGGTTTCTGAGAATCACAGAGTGCAACGCAAAGCTCGTGCATGCGCAGCGGGGAGACGGCTGTGGTTCCTCGGGGGGAGACATAGCCAGCTCCTGTGTGCGGGAAGGCAGCGCTGGACCCCCAAGCACTGGGAAGTACCAGAATTTTAGAAGTCAAAAGCTACAGAATTTGGACTGTGTTTGTATAGGATTTGCAGCTGCTGACTTTTAAATAAAAAAAGACCGACATTTCTCCTCCAAACATGTATGAATACAGCCCCCTGTTATTATATTACCCCCCCCCCCCTTAATGTGTATGAATACAGCCCCCTGTTATTATATTACCCCCGCCCCCTTAATGTGTATGAATACAGCCCCCTGTTATTATATTACCCCCCCCCCTTAATGTGTATGAATACAGCCCCCTGTTATTATATTACCCCCCCCCCCTTAATGTGTATGAATACAGCCCCCTGTTATTATATTACCCCCCCCTTAATGTGTATGAATACAGCCCCCCTGTTATTATATTACCCCCCCCCCCCCCCCCCCCCTTAATGTGTATGAATACAGCCCCCTGTTATTATATTACCCCCCCCCCCCTTAATGTGTATGAATACAGCCCCCTGTTATTATATTACCCCCCCCTTAATGTGTATGAATACAGCCCCCTGTTATTATATTACCCCCCCCCCCCCCCCCCATTAATGTGTATGAATACAGCCCCCTGTTATTATATTACCCCCCCCCCCCTTAATGTGTATGAATACAGCCCCCTGTTATTATATTACCCCCCCCCCCCTAATGTGTATGAATACAGCCCCCTGTTATTATATTACCCCCCCCCCCCTTAATGTGTACGAATACAGCCCCCTGTTATTATATTACCCCCCCCCCCTTAATGTGTATGAATACAGCCCCCTGTTATTATATTACCCCCCCCCCCCTTAATGTGTATGAATACAGCCCCCCTGTTATTATATTACCCCCCCCCCCCCCCTTAATGTGTATGAATACAGCCCCCCTGTTATTATATTACCCCCCCTTAATGTGTATGAATACAGCCCCCTGTTATTATATTACCCCCCCCCCCTTAATGTGTATGAATACAGCCCCCTGTTATTATATTACCCCCCCCTTAATGTGTATGAATACAGCCCCCTGTTATTATATTACCACCCCCCCCCCTTAATGTGTATGAATACAGCCCCCAGTTATTATATTACCCCCCCCCTTAATGTGTATGAATACAGCCCCCAGTTATTATATTACCCCCCCTTAACCGCTTCCCGACCGGCCACTGCATATATACGTCAGCAGAATGGCACGGGCAGGCAGAATCACGTACCTGTACGTGATCGTGCATGTGCCTGCCCGTGGGTCGCGCGCGCGCCGCTAGCGGCGCGCTCGCGACCCGGTCGGGAGGTCCGTGACCCCGGCCGCGGGACCAGCGGACCCGATCGCCGCTGGTATCCCGCGATCGGGCTACGGAGCGGAAGAACGGGGAGAGGTCTATGTAAACAAACCTCTCCCCGCGCTTCCTACACTGACTGTCAGTGATCGGCGGTTCCCTGTCATCGGGAACGCCGATCAATGACGTCAGACGTACAGCCACGCCCCCCTACTGTAAAAAAAAAAAAACACAACACGTCACACTGACTCCTCCCCGCCCCCTAGTGGTTAACCCCCCTAACTACAACTGTCATTTACATAGGAATCAGTGCTATTTAAATAGCACTGATTGCTGTATAAATGACAAATGTCCCAAAAATGTGTCAAAAATGTCCGATGTGTCCGCCAAAATGTCGCAGTCACAATAAAAATCGCTGATCGCCGCCATTACTAATAAAAAAAAAATATTAATAAAAATGCTATAAAACTATCCCCTATTTTGTAAACGCTATAACTTTTGCGCAAACTAATCAATAATCGCTAATTGCGATTTTTTTACCAAAAATATGTAGAAGAATACGTATCGGCCTAAACTGAGGAAGAAAAAAGTTTTTTTATATATTTTTTGGGGATATTTATTATAGCAAAAAGTAAAAAATATTGCATTTTTTTCAAAATTGTCGCTCTATTTTTGTTTATAGCGCAAAAAATAAAAACCGCAGGGCGATCAAATACCACCAAAAGAAAGCTCTATTTGTGGGAAAAAAAGGACGCCAATATTGTTTTGGAGCCACGTCGCATGACCGCGCAATTGTTAGTTAAAGCGACGCAGTGCCGAATCGCAAAAAGGGGCCTGGTCCTTTGGCTGGCAATTGGTCCGGGGCTGAAGTGGTTAATGTGTATGAATACAGCCCCCAGTTATTATATTACCCCCCCCCTAATGTGTATGAATACAGCCCCCCTGTTATTATATTACCCCCCCCCCCCTAATGTGTATGAATACAGCCCCCTGTTATTATATTACCCCCCCCCCCTAATGTGTATGAATACAGCCCCCTGTTATTATATTAACCCCCCTTAATGTGTATGAATACAGCCCCCTGTTATTATATTACCCCCCCCCCCCCCCCTTAATGTGTATGAATACAGCTCCCTGTTATTATATTAACCCCCCCCTTAATGTGTATGAATACAGCCCCCTGTTATTATATTACCCCCCCCCCCCTTAATGTGTCTGAATACAGCTCCCTCTACAATGAAGCTGCACACAACTCCTAATAGAAGCCGCCATCCTCAGAAGGCCGCGCTCGGTGGGTCCTCCGTGTCATCACTTACCTGCAACACAATCCCGGATACAGGCTCCGATCACGTGACCTCCGACGCAGCTTCCCGGTACAGCAGAGAACAGCTCTCCTATTGGTCGCAGCTGTGAGGCTGTGATTGGTCAGGCATTTAAATATCCATCAGGCTGCGCACGTTGTCACAGTAGCTGTATAATAACAGAACACCGATCTGATCACCGCCGTGCTACTACGAGGCCGGAGACTCTCTATACTGTGTGCTTATAGGAATACAATGCTGACAGTGAGCTCTGATCACCGCGGATACATGTTTTCCGGTGCAGTGCCATAGAATGAGATTTGCCATAGAATGAGATGCTCCGCCTCCATCACATCCTATTGGCTCACAATCAGTCTCACTTTGGCTATCATAGGGAGAGGATCTCCTCCCTGTGATAGCTGGACCTGCACGGAGCTCTCCGTGTCCCGGTCCAGCCCGGTGGATGGCTCATCTCTGTCACTGGAGGTAGAAGTTCAGTGCAGGGCACATAGGAAGGAGGAGGAGGAGGGGGGGGGGTGAGGGGCACACACCAATCATATCTGCAGAACTGGGCAAGCAGTCCCATGTGAAAGGACCTGTGGACGACGGGCACGTTACAGCCCCAGGTGCCAGGGTGTCCAGTGATAACAATCACCAGACAGAGAGAGAGGAAGGTACAAAGTCATCTGCAAAGCCTGCTTTCTGCTTAAACGCTTCACATCCCATTATATATTCACTGCTAAATAAGACTGTTCACAGGAAAAACCACCCCCCCCCCTGCAACCCCAACCCCCACCCGTTCACCATTCATTCTGCACGGGGCTTTGTAAGTAGAGTAGAAGTCAGAGCATTGCGGTGCCCATCCAGGGGAAGTCTCCTAGCTGGACGCTCCAGCATTTACAGGTTCAAGAATTAAAAAGCCGCTCTCTCGCTAGCAGTGTGCAGGAGTTAATGGCTCGGCCAGCTGCTCAGAATCTCCCCCCGTCTAGGACAATGAGAGCCAATGGCAGCGGCGGAATGTAGTAAAGATCTTCTGCCTTTTCAATAGACTGAATGCAGAGAAGCTCCAGCTTGGAATCCTCCTGCGGATTCCTCAGCTGCTGCTGCTGCATGGGGGTGACGGTGATAAAGATACAAGCGGCACAAAACATTTTCCGTGCTTTGCAAAAGTGTCACTCAGCACTTTGAGCCATCCCTTAAAACCACAACTCAAATCGCCTATTTAGCTCCTATAGAGCTCCGTGCAGGTCCAGCTATCACAGGGAGGAGATCCTCTCCCTATGATAGCCAAAGTGAGACTGATTGTGAGCCAATAGGATGTGACGGAGGCGGAGCATCTCATTCTATGGCAAATCTCATTCTATGGCACTGCACCGGCTGCAAGCTCACATGACTTTCTGCCTTCTACTACGGTAGCCCGGCTAGATAAAACAGTTCAGCTGATAGCGCCCCGCCTACCGATCTCTTTCCGCGTTACTTATTGGAAAAGCCGCCTAGCTACGCCAGTCCGGATAGCGTAAATGCCACGCCCCTCCACACGCCGCCTCTTGAAGCGATGTGTCTGTAGGCGCACTCCCGTGTCTATTCACAATCCCAGTGCGCCTGCTGAGGAGACATGCGCGCTCCCGACGCACAGTCATTTTATTGTTAGCCTCACTAGTATTGTATTCCCTCTTGTAGATGAAAAGAGCCATTAAAACAGAAAGAAATCACATCTATTTAGGACAAGTTTACATTGGCGCCAAAAGCAGACGTTTATACGGGTATTCCGAGCAACCTATCACAATGGTGTGCGTAGCAGCGAGCGATGACATCACATCGCACCACAAATCATCCGTCATCTGTTGTTTGGCTACCGTTACCGCTTCCCAAACGCCTCTATGTAAACGCACTGCAAACACGCCACAAATGCCTCACAAATGACTGTGGTGTTTTCTAACGCGTTTGTGATGCGTCCAGAAAGCGTTCATAGCTGAGATAGTACAAGCAGTGCCGATCCTGACCTCCCTGGGGCCCTAAGCAAAATTCTGCTAAGGGGCCCTCTACCTGACCCATGATGCCGTGAGCATAGGTGCCCAGAGAGCCTCCCTCCTTACATTAGGGTCCTCAGAGAGCCTCCCCTTACGTCAGGGCCCCTAGAAAGCCTCCCCTTACGTCAGGGTCCCCAGAGGGCTCCCCTTACATCAGTGTCCTCAGAGAGCCCCTCCTCAAATCAGGGTCCCCAGAGAGCCCCCCCCTACATCAGGATCCCCAGAGAGACTTCCTTAAATCCTCACCGCGCCAATCATTGCAGCCTCACCGTGCCCATTATTGCAGCCTCACCGTGTTAATAATTGCCACCTCACCGTGCCCATCATTGCAGCCTTAGTGTGCCCATCACTGCCGCCTCACCGTGTCCATCATTGCCACCTCACCGTGCCAATCATTAAAGCCTTACCATGCCAATCATTGCAGCCTCACCGTGCCCATCACTGCCACCTCACCATGGCAATCATTGCAGCCTTACCATGCTTATCATTGCAGCCTCACCGTGTTAATAATTGCCACCTCACCGTGCTCATCATTGCCATCTCACCATGCCAATCATTGCAGCCTTACCATGCTTATCATTGTAGCCTTACCATGCTTATCATTGCAGCCTTACCATGCTTTTCATTGCAGCCTTGCCATGTTAATTGCCACCTCGCCATGCCAATCATTGCCACCTCGCCATGCCAATCATTGCCGCCTCACCATGCCAATCACTGCCGCCTCACCATGCCAATCATTGCAGCCTTACTGTGCCCATCATTATTGCAGCCTAATGGTGCCCATCATTGCAGTCTTACTATGGCAATCAATGTAGCCTCACCAGTCAGTGCCAGTGGATTACGCACAGCAGGCATCTCCCGCTGTGTCACGGAGCTCAATGTGAAATGTTATGCCGCACTATGACAAAAGTCCCACCCTCCTTCTAGACCAGCTTGTGTGATAGACAGAACACTGTATCTATCACACGAGCTGGTCTAGGAGGAGGGCGGGATCTTTGTCATAGCGCTGGCCGAAGGTTTCAGTCAGCTCTGAGACACAGCGGTCTTCTGACTCCCGCTGTGTGACAAGAGGAGGAGGAGGAGATTGGAGCTCGGGAAGCAGAGCCGATCCGCCCTTGGGGGGGCCCCCCCACAGCGGCGGGGCCCTATGCATCTTGCATAGTGAGTGTATAAGGCGGATCGGCTCTGGACACAGGTGTCCGTTTAAGAAGCAGTGATCACAGCACATAAATAGTTTATGAACAAGAGATAATTGGGGGAGAAGTGTTTGAACTTGTTCTCCCGCCGATTATCTCCACACATGGAGAATCCTCATAGAATGACACAGTAACGACCAGTTTATGAAGCTGCAAACTGAGTGCTTCACTGGCGATCTGTGTCAGAATTCACAGTCCCCGATTCACCAGCTCAGAGGTGGAGAATCGGGGAGTGAAGAGGGAATGTGGGGGGATCTGAGGAGGAAAGAGGAAGATAATTAACTTCCTTGTGCCTCGTTCAGACACCCCCAACACTTTAACCATGTCCCCCTATTTTTATATATATATATATATATATATATATATATATATATATATATATATATATATATATATATATAGTGTGAGTGTGAGTATATATATATATATATATATATATATATATATATATATATATATATAATGTGTGTGTGTGTGTGTGTGTGTGTATGTGTGTATATATATATATATATATAATGTGTGTGTGTGTATGTGTGTATATATATATATAATGTGTGTGTGTGTGTGTGTATGTGTGTATGTGTATATTATATATATATATATATATATATATATATATAAATGTGTGTGTGTGTGTGTATGTATATATATATATATATATATATATATATATATATATATATATATATATATATATATATATATATATATATATATATATATATATATAATGTATGTGTGTATATATATATAATGTATGTGTGTATGTGTGTATGTGTGTGTATGTGTGTATGTGTGTATGATAGATATATATATATATATATAGTGTGTGTGTATATACACACACACATGTATATATAATGTGTGTATACATGTATATATTATGTAGGGGGACTCTTTATTTTATTAACATTAAATCACACCGTCTGTCCGTGTATTGAGCGGTGATAATCTATCACTGCTTAATAAACTGACATCTGTGTTTCTGTGAATTTCTGGTGCTGTAATCTCGTAAAGTCTCACGAGATTCCAGTATCAGGGGCCGTTCTCCAGTGTTAGAAGCGTTTGTAGATCTCTTCACTCCTCCAAGATCTACTCCGCTTCATAAACTGGCACACAGAAGAGAAAAATCTCCTCTGTGAATGCCGGAGAATGAAGCAGTGAATAGATTTCACTGCTTCATAAATGGACACCTAAATGTCTTTTTTTATTTTGGTTAGGAAATAGAGGTGAGCAGCGATCACAGTCCTGATGACCGGCAGAAGACGGCAGAAGACGTCAGAAGACGGCAGAAGACGACAGAAGAGGACCGAAGACAGAAGAGGACAGAAGAGAACAGGACAGAAGAGGACAGAAGAGGATAGAAGAGGACAGAAGAGGACAGAAGAGGACAGAAGAGGACAGAAGACAAAAGCCAAATAAAAAAACATAAAAATGTAAATACCCCTATGACAATAAATTATTAAAATGATTTAGCAATATACAACATGTCTTTAAAAATATACCTATTTCCTGTAGCCGATGATCAGCCAAAACATTATGACCACCTCATGAAAAAAAAAAATAATAAATAATAATACAAACAATTTTGAAAAAGAAAAATCAGCCAAAATATTATGACCACCCCATGAAAAAAATAAATAAAAAAAAATTATTTTTGAAAAAAAATGTTCAGCCAAAACATTACCACCACCCCATGAAAAAAAAATACTAAAAAATAAATATTTTGAAAAAGAAAAATCATGATCAGCCAAAACATTATCACCATCTGATGATCAGACAAAATATTATGACCACCCCCATTAAAAAAAAATAATAATTTTTGAAAAAAATGTTCAGCCAAAACATTTTGACCACCCCACGATCAGCCAAAACATTATGACCACCCCATGAAAATAAAATAATAATAAAAAAATAAATATTTTGAAAAAGAAAAATCAGCCAAAACATTATTACCAGCCCATGATCAGCCAAAACATTATGACCACCACATGAAAAAAAAAATAATGATAAAAATAATTTTTGAAAAAAAATACTTGAAGTAATTGTAGCCATATTAGTGCAATTGTGACAGAGAAAATGGGATTTTTGAAAAAAATATGTTCAGCCAAAACATTTTGACCACCCCACGATCAGCCAAAACATTATGACTACCTCATGAAAAAAAAATAATAATAATAATAAAAAAAATTAGAATAAGAAAAATCAGCCAAAACATTATGACCACCCATGAAAAAAAAAATAAAAAAAAAATATTTTTGAAAAGAAATGTTCAGCCAAAACATTATCACCACCCCATGATCAGCCAAAACATTATCACCACCCCATGAAAAAAAAAAATAATAATAAAAAAATAAATATTTTGAAAAAGAAAAATCATCATCAGCCAAAACATTATGACCAGCCCATGATCAGCCAAAACATTATGACCACCACATGAAAAAAAAAAATAATAAAAATAATTTTTGAAAAAAAATACTTGAAGTAATTGTAGCTGTATTAGTGCAATTGTGACAGAGAAAATTGAGTACTATCTGTGACACTTTTTTTATTTGCACTAACATATCATTTTTCATAGACCTAAGACCTTGAAGAAGGGGGACACACCCCGAAAGCTCGTCCATGAAAAATGATGTTAGTGCAAATAAAAAAGTATCACGGACAGTACTCAATTTTCTCTGAAAAAAAAAAAATAAAAAAAAAATAAAAAAATTGTATAAAAAAAAATTATTTTTGAAAAAAAAAAATTTTTGTTTGAAAAAAAAATTTGAAAAAAAATAAATTTGGGGAAAAATATGTTCAGCTCTTTCAGCTAATGATGGAACTTCAACTTTTTACTACTATTTATACTTTTTAAAATATGCTTTTTAACACTTTTCACAGTTACTCCAGCCACTCCAGTAGGTGGAGGCAAGAACACTTCACACAATTTCAACAGAAATTGTAGCTTTCCTAGTTAATCTATCTATCTTATTTTTGTCAATTTAAATAATAATTATTTTGCTGACAATATCACCGCAAGAAGCTGTTACTTACCTAGAAAAGAATGATATCTGTATTCGATTGTTTATGTAAAAGCAGCAGGCTGGTAGCAGAAATGGAAACATTTTATCTCTGATCTGTTAGGAATTGTATGCATTGTATAGATTTGGCAGAGCCGAGCGCTGGAGCCATAGCAACCGATCAACCAATCACAGATCTTCCTAGAAATTTCAAACTGATGCAGGAGAAATGTTGTGGCAGTTGCAGTTGCCTAGCAACATAACTGATGACCTCACAGTGCAGGTCACATGGCCAATGACACTACAGTTCAGCTGCACCTGAGTTAGCCAGTCAGTCTACGGATTGAAGGCAAGCCTGAAGGTTGGTTTCTATTGAGCTCCAGGAGAAATTAGATTTTTTTGGAGAATGAACCGTATCATTAAAAAAATGTAATCTGTTCCTCAATTAATCATCAAAAGGTACATTTATGATCCATTATATTTAGAAGAATTGCATTGTATCTTCTAATTGGTAAACAATAGATTATATATCCCCCCTATTGGTGACCAGTGGCTTATATTCCACACCATCACTGTGTATCCAAAAAGGATATAAAATGTATTTGTGTGTAGTGCTGTATGATGGAGTAGTTATCAGACTATCACAGCACTGACACATAGGAATGAATAGGGATTACGTCTCATAGTCAACTGGTTAAAGTTTATCTATAGACACAGGTGCACTGTGACGACCAGTTTATGAAGCTGCGATCTGAATGCTTCACTGGCGATCTGTGTCAGAATTCACAGTCCCTGATTCACCAGCTCAGAGGTGGAGAATCGGGGAGTGAAGAGGGAATGTGGGGGGATCTGAGGAGGAAAGAGGAAGATAATTAACTTCCTTGTGCCTCGTTCAGACCCCCCCAACACTGTAACCATGTCCCCCTATTTTATATATATATAGTTAGAGTGTATATATATATATATATATATATATATATATATATATATATATATATATATATATATATATATATATAATGTGTGTGTGTATATATACACACATGTATATATAATGTGTGTGTGTATACATGTATATATTATGTAGGGGGACTCTTTATTTTATTAACATTAAATCACACCGTCTGTCCGTGTATTGAGCGGTGATAATCTATCACTGCTTAATAAACTGACATCTGTGTTTCTGTGAATTTCTGGTGCTGTAATCTCGTAAAGTCTCACGAGATTCCAGTATCAGGGGCCGTTCTCCAGTGTTAGAAGCATTTGTAGATCTCTTCACTCCTCCAAGATCTACTCCGCTTCATAAACTGGCACACAGAAGAGAAAAATCTCCTCTGTGAATGCCGGAGAATGAAGCAGTGAATAGGATTTCACTGTTTCAAAAATGGACACCTAAATGTCTTTTTTTATTTTGCAGCAGAAGAGGACGACCGTCAGCAGAAGAGGACGACAGTCAGCAGAAGAGGACGACCGTCAGCAGAAGAGGAGGACCGTCAGCAGAAGAGGAGGACCGTCAGCAGAAGAGGAGGACCGTCAGCAGAAGAGGAGGACCGTCAGCAGAAGAGGAGGACCGTCAGCAGAAGAGGAGGACCGTCAGCAGAAGAGGACGACCGAAGAGGACCGTCAGCAGAAGAGGAGGACCGTCAGCAGAAGAGGAGGACCGTCAGCAGAAGAGGACGACCGAAGAGGACCGTCAGCAGAAGAGGAGGACCGTCAGCAGAAGAGGAGGACCGTCAGCAGAAGAGGAGGACCGTCAGCAGAAGAGGAGGACCGTCAGCAGAAGAGGACGACCGAAGAGGACCGTCAGCAGAAGAGGAGGACCGTCAGCAGAAGAGGAGGACCGTCAGCAGAAGAGGAGGACCGTCAGCAGAAGAGGAGGACCGTCAGCAGAAGAGGACGACCGAAGAGGACCGTCAGCAGAAGAGGAGGACCGTCAGCAGAAGAGGAGGACCGTCAGCAGAAGAGGAGGACCGTCAGCAGAAGAGGAGGACCGTCAGCAGAAGAGGACGACCGTCAGCAGAAGAGGACGACCGTCAGCAGAAGAGGAGGACCGTCAGCAGAAGAGGACGACCGTCAGCAGAAGAGGACGACCGTCAGCAGAAGAGGAGGACCGTCAGCAGAAGAGGAGGACCGTCAGCAGAAGAGGAGGACCGTCAGCAGAAGAGGAGGACCGTCAGCAGAAGAGGAGGACCGTCAGCAGAAGAGGACGACCGAAGAGGACCGTCAGCAGAAGAGGAGGACCGTCAGCAGAAGAGGAGGACCGTCAGCAGAAGAGGACGACCGTCAGCAGAAGAGGACGACCGTCAGCAGAAGAGGACGACCGTCAGCAGAAGAGGACGACCGAAGAGGACCGTCAGCAGAAGAGGAGGACCGTCAGCAGAAGAGGAGGACCGTCAGCAGAAGAGGAGGACCGTCAGCAGAAGAGGAGGACCGTCAGCAGAAGAGGAGGACCGTCAGCAGAAGAGGACGACCGAAGAGGAACGTCAGCAGAAGGGGAGGACCGTCAGCAGAAGAGGAGGACCGTCAGCAGAAGAGGACGACCGAAGAGGACCGTCAGCAGAAGAGGACGACCGTCAGCAGAAGAGGACGACCGTCAGCAGAAGAGGACGACCGTCAGCAGAAGAGGACGACCGAAGAGGACCGTCAGCAGAAGAGGAGGACCGTCAGCAGAAGAGGAGGACCGTCAGCAGAAGAGGACCGTCAGCAGAAGAGGACCGTCAGCAGAAGAGGAGGACCGTCAGCAGAAGAGGAGGACCGTCAGCAGAAGAGGAGGACCGTCAGCAGAAGAGGAGGACCGTCAGCAGAAGAGGAGGACCGTCAGCAGAAGAGGACGACCGAAGAGGACCGTCAGCAGAAGAGGAGGACCGTCAGCAGAAGAGGAGGACCGTCAGCAGAAGAGGACGACCGAAGAGGACCGTCAGCAGAAGAGGAGGACCGTCAGCAGAAGAGGAGGACCGTCAGCAGAAGAGGAGGACCGTCAGCAGAAGAGGACGACCGAAGAGGACCGTCAGCAGAAGAGGAGGACC